>CM027094.1:11844583-12444583 GCA_015343265.1 Pao palembangensis | reverse complement strand
CAAGGAAAGGTTGGTATAGTCTTTGAGTGGTTGAAATCAAACTGTTTGCTAGTTTGATGTCCACAATGAGATGTTTAGCTAATTAGATGTTTGGCTAATTAAACTAAATGGGTTTCCCCGCCCTCCATACCAGACTCAGCAACTATGTCATCATGTGCAATGTCTCCCCACAACCCCCTCCAACCACATGAACCCCCACCAGGGGAGCAACATGGAATGTCAGTTAGCTTTATTGAAGGGGGTCTGTGTGAATGATTTTTTTTTTCTCTATTTGTACTAATTCAAGATAATTAGGCTATTGTTTTTTCCTGTCAAACACCTTTTCTTTTTTCACATAATGCTCAGTATCTGAATCAAAAACAGGCTACAGCCTAGTCTTTTGGAATGCTGGGCATGTTGAAGCATTGAGTGGTTGAGTCTGTTAATTTCACAGAGATGACTCAAATAATACCTTGAAATCAGATATTTTGTTGCTTACTGGATTTTGGCAGTCCTACAAGGGGCAGTTTGTTGAGGTAGCTTTTAAAACGCAAAACAATTCATGCATGCATATTAGGAGAGGTGTGCATATTTTTTGCACATTGCCTGTTACTGTTTCTGGAGCTGAGAGAGCTTTCAGTAAGCTAAAACATACAGAAGTGGTTAAAAAAAAATATTTGAAGTCCATCATGTGTAATGGTTCAGGTCCTTGTCAACGGCAGGTTATGGAGGAGGGAAAAAAATGAAGAAAATAGATCATCCAGACAGCCATTTATTTGAATCAGGACCTTCACTATCACAAAAAAACAAATAAAACAATAAGAAATAAGAAGAGAGTCTGACCAAAAAAATGCATGTCCCGCCTTGTCAGGAAAACAAACAAAAAAAGAGGAAAAAAGGTGAGCACATGTCAAGGATGTGTAAACTTAGAGACGGTCTTAAAAGCACAATTACCTTAAGTCGATTGTTACACATGTCACAGGGTAGACTTTGCAGTCTTGCCATGAAAGTCAGTTGGCTAGAAAGCTGGACTTCAAAGACTTGATCAATGACTTTGCAAGCAGGAAGCTGGGCTCTTGGTGGATCAGACTAAGCAAGGGCCAGTGCTAATTGTAAAATGGCATGGCTATTAATATTAAGGCAACATGATGCCCAAAAAAAAGATATGTCAAACAGGAATGGTTAGATTATATTATTGTGCAGTCTTGTGTTTTTAGTCATGCTAAATTGCCCTACCTGACTGACTTCTGTTTATATTTTATACTTTATTTTGCTTCCATGATGAAGCCATAATGAAGGAAAAGGCAAATCAGTCACCTTGTATGCAGTGAATCCTTAATTTTATATCTGACAAGAGGCAAGACATCTGAAAAGGTAGAGTTATGTAAAGTTTTGACTGGATACAGGAAATCTTTCCTGCCCAGTGCAATAACCCTATTCAACAAGTCCATCTGACTGAGACTAACAGCCCTTTGTGCTGTGATGGGCTCCATTAGTACTTTCATGTGGCACATTGTCATAATTGCTTATTGCATAGTCATATCACTCATATTGCATATTATTGTATTGTAAATATGTTGTAAATATGTTAATGCTGACGATGCTGCTGGGACATGTCAATTTCCCATGTCTGGGATAAATAAAGTACTTCTATTCTATTCTATTCTAGTGGTCTTCGGTGATGGGGGCCAATGTCACATTTTTTCATGGGGCCCCAAAATCCCTGCGGCACCCCTGGCGAGGGGCATCGGGATTTAAACATTATTTCCGAGGTTGTCTTGATTAACCCCAAACAAGGACTTCAAGGGGGGGGGGGGGGGGGGTGGACAAAAAATTCTCCTTGGACATATTGCTATACAAATCCAACATGTTAATATTCTTTTTGGCTAATTTTGTTATAGTATAAAGCTAGAGAAAGACTGGGGGGGATTGCAGTGGCTGATGTACTGGATTTGTCCCCAAAGATTGAGTCTTTGGTCATTCAGTGGGTGGCCCTCTGGCCCTAATGCAAGATGGGTTGAGCAACACATTTGTTGGATTATGTTAATGGTCTTCGCTTAGTATTTAGGGGGTGCTCAAGCTAATTAAAGGGAAAGCGAGATTGGAAATGAGCAGAGCTGACACCTTGCTGATGGGCACATTGGTTGCCGATTACGTCTCGCAGCTTCAGAGAGCTCACTGTGTGCTCCATGGCTGCGTTGGCAGCCCACTTGCAACCAGATCTGGTTGTGACACCTGCTGGAGTTGCAGCTGCCAAGACCTGATGTAAAGGCCTACTGAGGAGAAACTTGGGGGAATGCCCAGCCATCTTTGTAGAAGTTGATATTCTTCTTCTCAATGACCTCTACGACTGTCATGGGGAACTCTTTGACAGTGTAGAGCCAAAGGAGCGTGGGCAAGAGGCCATGCTGGTACAGCCACATCTTGAATTTGCCCAGAAGAAAAGATTTAGCAATCTTCTTCAGCAAGATAGCTGGTCATCATGTCTCTGATCACCACTGGGATGTAACAGTGGTCAAGTCTTTCTTGGATAAGGTCATGTGGAATTGACACATAAGTGTTAGGTTTAACCAGACAACTGTTAGGTCGCCTCTCTTCAGCTTTGCTTCTCAAATCAAAGAGCTTATCGACTGTGTGCACCGAGATGTGTTCCAGGCAGCCTGACATGCTACCTCTCTGGATGGATTTATTGATAGATAACCTACATTGATAGCTACAATGTTCACATGTCAAATAATCATTGTCAAGTTCTGTGTGTTTTCTGTGATCACAACTCTGACCAAACTTGAAAATCTGCTTGATCAACCATTGAAGAATGTTAAGGGCACTCAACTCTTGTATTTTAATTACTTAATTGACAGTATAATAGAATAGGTTGATAACCATAAAGATAAAACAGAAGAGACATGCATTTGTTTTGTATCTGACTTGCATACTTGCATAACACTTAATAGCACAACCAATAGAAAATATAATTCCAACTCATCATTCACACTTAAAGTTGTTTTCCTACCAGATGCATCTTCTAATTGATAAGGCGTTGTGGTATCATGGAGGGCAGGCATAACTCAATTCTACAGTTGTAACACAGTATGTTGCCTTGAATTGACACCTCCTTGCCCTTTGGTCATTAAAATATCAAACGCTCCTTTAATTTTGTTTTTTGATCTGCTTCTTTGATTTGCTCTTTGATTAGTATGACCTCACAGAAACCAACCTTTTGGCGTGCTGTTGTCCTGTGCAGATCCAGAATGCACCTTATGATTCTGTTCAATGAACTGGGATTTGACACAATAATCATCAAATAGTAACCAGATTGTAAGGACTATTTTGCAACTGGTTACGCTAGCTCCGCCCACCAAAGATTTTCAATGGGTTGGAGGCAATGTAAGACGAAGGCATCAATTAAACAAAAACAACACGCATCAACTGTCAATTATACATTTTCAGAAACGTGTAAGATGATAAAATTAGCACAACCAGAAAAGAAAAGTTGAGGTCTGTGGTGCCTTCGAATGCCTTCATTTTAGATAAAAGTCTGATGTGGTACAGAACTGCATTGTGAGAAACAAAGCCTGTGAGTAAAAGTAAATGACCAAATGCAGAAAAAAAAACACATTGCAATTTTAGTTCTGCGGTTATAGCTGAACTTTTTTTCCCTCTAGATCAGATTTTGTTATGTCGTTCATTTGTGAAGAACTATGATGCTTTCCGTGAAGTGGATATGACTTGTTAAGTTTTATATTCATACATCACTCTGTTGAAATGCAGTTTGTCTAAAACTTTCCAAAGAAAACCAAACAGTGAAAAACGGTATGTGAGTAAAGGAAGAGGTCCTTGTACAACTGGCACAGGTTGGTTTGCATTGCCAACAGTAAGTCAGACCTGTTCTCGGTGCATGTTGGACTGGCTGGGCTGCCCTTTGGCACCGGTTCTGTTCATTATTTTTGTGCAGAAATTTTCTACGTGCAATCAGGGCCTGAATGGGGTCTGGGAGAACTGGATTTCATCTCTGCTTCTGCAGATGATATCTTGTTGCCTCCTTTGGGGGAGAAACTTCATGCGCTGGGGCAGTTTGCAGCCGAGTGTGAAGCAACTAGGATGAAAATCAGCACCTCCAAATCCGTGGCCATGGTTCTTGACCGAAAAAACATGGCTTGCCTCCTTCAGGTCAGGGTTGAGCCTCTGCCTCAAGTGTAGTGTTTCTCGGGTTCTTGTTTATGAGTGAGGGAAGGATGGTGTATGAGAGTGACAGGCGGATCAGTGCAGCGGTAATGCAGTCGCTATGTCGGTCTGTCTTGAATTACCAGTCAATGTACCCTCGCCTGTGGTCATGAACTTCATGTCTGAAAGAACAAAAACTTAGATTAGAGCAGGGACTTGAGCATCCTGACTGCCTGGTGTAAAAAAAAAAAAAAAAAACTGTCTTTGAGTTTGCTGGTTTTGGCCCGGAGACTCTGCAGTCTCCTCCCCAACGGCAGCAGGCTGAAGAGACTGTGAGATGGGTGGGTGGGATCACCTGCAATCCTGGTGGCTTTGCAGGTGAGGGGATTGTGTCATGCTCACCAGAGTGACTCTCTGCTATAAGCTGATACAGATGCCTGGTTGACAAAAATTCATTAGCCAAAATGTAGCTGCGATGGTGGAGGTTTTCAGGAAAGCATTCAGACTTGAACTGATCTTCTGTGTGTACGTATATCAGATAAAGTTCTGTGCATCAAATATGGACTTTACAGTTTTGATGAGAGCCTGGCTCTCATCAAAACATCTCTGCAGACTTATCATCTCAGCTTACCTCCAGTGCAGGCTCCTCTCTCAGGCAGCCTCTCATTTCAAACCAGGAAAAAAAAAAAAAAGAAAAACCTGTGCACGCAAGAAATGGAAAAATACTAGTCTTCATTCGTAGCATGTAACATGGGTACACCAGCCAGCAAAATTAATGCACGTCAGAATGGGCTACTGACAAAACTGACTTGACTTAATTATAACTAAGATTAGAGTAAAACTGATCCTCCCACTCTCATATGCTGAAATCCTGCCTTCTCTTTATTTTTAATTTAAAAATGCATTTATGTGTAGGAGCTACCAACAAGGGAAGGGACTTGGTGAGGTCATACAATTTGTAATTCTTTGATCATCTCCTTTGATAATTTAAATATCAAAGGTCAAATGAGGTTAACAAATGCTAATTTTGTGGATGATTAAATTGCTGCTGCTACTCACTTTCAAAGCCTCAGGTCATCTGACACTGATTTGCAAATAAGAACAAAAGTGCGACACTATGGTTGGCAAACAGCTAAAATGTCAGATTCCTTTAGAAGAGCCACATAAATTAACACAAGAGGGAGTATGAGAGGAGAGCATGCACTGGAAATGACCTCAAGCCAGAGATCTGCACCTAGACCCTTCTTACATTTTCACATCTGTGGATGCATAACAAGGTCAGTCACTTATTGATGAGACTCAGGTGTGTATTCTAAGTACTAACCTGCAGGCTGATCTTTGGTCCTTCTGCCTAGTTACCAAGAATAAATGAAGTTCCTTTATTTTTATTAACAATTATCAAATTAAAATAGGGTAGAAGTGCAACTTTACTATATTTATGTTCAGCACCTTGCACTGACTTTTTAATGTCATAAAAAACACCATATCTGAGCAGTTTATTTAATGTGATGCGATAATCCTCTGCAAACCATTTTATTTCGTGTCCAGTTAATTACTCACCTTTAATTTCAAACAGATATATTTATTACTTAATATTCCTGGCGGTCAGCTTTCCTTACATTCCATCATTGTCCTTCAGTCCACATTGTTGCAGTACTCTGGAGGAGGACCAGGTTTGCACTGGTATGTCTGATATGTCTCCAAACGGCGCATCTGTCAAAATGGCTGTGCTGTTATCATCGGCTGCAGTCACATTATAAGGACCACCGGCTTCCTACCTGCAGTGTGGTCAGTGATACGTACTGTATAGAGTGCTTTTAGGATGGTCACTAATCTATAAACATAATTTCTCACCACAGAATTGTTATATTGTAATAGTTCAATTTTTCTATTCAGTTTTATTTACAATACAGTTGTCTCTAGGTGCTTTACAGAGGCAGAAACCCAGAGCCTGAACCTCCAGGTAAGGACAGTGGCAAGGAAAAACTCCCTTTTAACAGGAAGAAACCTTGAGCAGGACCAGGCTTACAAGGAGGAACCATCCTGCTGAAAGTTGTCTGGGTAAAGGAGGAGAAGAAGAGGGAGACAGAGAGAAACAAACACAATCAGAATTACAAACACAATAGAATCATAGAAATACAAACAGCAGACATAATACATACATACGGCATAGGCGGGTTTTAATAAAAAAGGGGAACAGCATAGGCAGGTGCTGACAGTGGACCCTGAGTGGACCCTTGTCAGAGGCTGAGATCTGTGCAGCATGAAGGTCTGGAGATGGAAGACCTGCAAAAAGATAGAGAGAGAGAGAGAGAGAAGAGGGGGAGAGAGACACAAAATAGCCAGGAAGACTGGACACACTGATAATCCCGGTGAGAAGAAAAGGAGGAGAGGAGGTGAGGGAGTGGTTGGTGTTGAGGAAGTGGGGAACTGCTCAGTGGATCATGTTTGTGTCCCCAGCAGCGTAGCCTATAGCAGCATAGCTGTGCTAAAGATTGAAGAATAAAGGTTTGATGGCCCTATTGTACCTGTAGCTGTGAGAACTGACTGTAACTATCAGATCTATCAGCCCTACACACTTTGTTTAAGGCTAGCTGTACACCTTGCTGTTAAACAGCCACATAACTTTTAAAAATTAAATCTTTATTCTTTGAAGCTTTATTTAAAGATTACATAATACTAGTGACCTAGCTACTCGGTGATAATGGGAATTTATGAAATTATTCAGGATTCCTTGGGACTTTTCATATTCCTGTAACTCCTGGAGTTTTGTATAGTAATAGATGTCATTCCTCATTCCATCTGCCATTTTAACAGTATTAAAGGGATGAATGTGATTTTTTTTTTTTTTTTTTTTTTTTTTTTTAGAAAGACAGAACTAATGTTTTTGCCCTGTTCATTGCTGGGCAGGGTTTGTAATGGCATTGCTTGTAAAATTCATATTTTTTTTAACTTACGTTTCCTATATTACCGCCATCTGGTGCTGAACCAGTTTTTTTTTTTTTGCTTTTCCTTAGAATTCCATTTAAAAAAAAATGAGATTTTAATGACTTATAGGTTGTCTTAAAGGGATACTTTTATTAGCATTTCAAATACAAATATTGGCTTGACAAAATAACTGTTTAGAAGATGGTTGGATGGTGGATTTTCTCTAGACAGTCAGATGTCCTTATTCATGCCATTTGCCAGAACAATGAGTTAAACAATTATTGCAAACACTATAATTCCAACAGTTAAATTAAATATATGCATTGAGTACAGTCAATACAGTCAGGGCACAGGAATTAAACAATTTAAAATGCAACCATTTCTACTAATATACGGAGGCACATAGAGAAACAGATCAATTGGGTGGAGACCACACAAAATCTTCTACTCTTGAGCATTGAGCAGCCCATATTCTATTTAATATCAAAATGTTCTTGTAACTTTCAGTTACAATTGAAAAGACAAACAGAGCCTTTCTTGTCTATTTCAATTAGAGCGAGATGCTGCAGGACCTTAAGCTTGGCCTCGCTCACATTAATCTTCAACTGCTTCATTTTTTGCACACTCAGGCAACTGTTGCTGAAGAAAAAAAGCAGTGAGATTAATTATCAAGCCAAATACAGTAGTTGTATATTGTGATCAAATTTTGATATGAAAACCTATTTGAAATTCTGCCATTTAAAAATGTAAACAACAATGTAAACAATACACAAATATTATTTACTGATAGCATGGACGGGTCTACCGATTTAATGGAAAAATCTGCAGCACCATTCACAAAAAAACATTCAGGGTTTTGTTTATTCTTAGCAACCTTGCCATTTTTGTACAGAGAGAATTTAGAGAAAATATGGCGAAAATGACAAATGTTGGAACAGCACATAGTTTATCAAAAAAGTGTAATTTTTCAACTGTAAAAATACAGAAGTGCATTCTATTCCAATTCCAAAACTAGAAATGGCAGCTTCTTTTATAAATATAAGAACATTCTATGTGATTATGGGAATGCTGGACAGTGTCTGCAGCCACTACTTCTTCCAGTGTTAGTGTCTAGTTAACTGGGTGGTGTGACTCTCTGCTGGCCCTAACCTAAGTGATTAAGAACCTCCATGGACACTGACACTACTGCCCTGCACTGCAGTACACTGAGCCTCCCTCTTGTGTTTTAGTGGACAGTTTTTTTTAGTGAGCACGTACTTGTGGCCATAAGGTAATAGTGCTCAAGTGACAACAAGGCTGGTTGGAGCTTAAAAAGCTCTTCACACAGGATACATATCCGAGAATGGTGTTGGTTAATTTAGGATTCGTTTTGTAAATCACAGATATGAAGGATATACCTTGATTTTTATTTAGCAACTTGGAAAAAAATTACAGTTGGCCAACTGTATTTGAACGTGCGCGTCAAACTTACCTGTTTTTGCAGAGGAGCTCCTGCAGTTGCTGATAGAAAATATTGACTTCGGCTAGTTTAACTTTGGAACGAATGCTGAGAGGAACACCCTTAAAAACTGTGTCACTCAGCTGCTTGATCTCACAGCCTGTGGACAAATAAAAATAACAACAATCCATGATTAGCGCTGTACTTTAACATGATGGTCAAACAACTTTGAAAGTTGTGAGGCAAGAACTGTAATTTTTGTCATCTACATACTGTAAATAAATAATGGTGATTCAGTCTCACCAGCTGTTATGCAAATGGTGCGGTATCTGCTCATTTGTGCAAGGAGGAACAGGAGAAGCTCTGGCAGAATGTGCCCCCCCTGCCCCCAAGCAAGCAACTTATGTGCATGTTTGTGTTCACACTGTCAGAAACTCGAGACCTTGAGAGCAGCACAAGGGCCACCTCTCTGTGTTGGAGGTATCAGCTGTTTCTGGGAGAGGAAGACACTGGTGCTATTGACTAGCCTGCCTGCTCCCCAGCCCATTGTGTCTGCGTTGATACATTTTAATTCAGGTCAGTGTCTGTGTGTGTGGCTCTGTTGCGTTCCAGAGCCCTCTGCCTGACTACGCAAGACTTCTATTTTTACCGGATCTCAGAGAACAATGAGACATTCTAGCACAGTGCAGTCGTGCGGGACAGGAAGTTGGGTGCAAAAAGAAAACATTTTAAAATAAAAAAAATAAATAAAATCCGTTTACAGATCAATTTTAACTGCAGAAGGTACCTGCACTTTCAAAATATATTTGTATGAATTAAAATAACCATGATACACAATAAATCTATTAATTCAACATTTAAGTATAAGTAAGTAAGTAAGTATTCAAAGTAGATTCACAAAAATCTGAACAGCAAAAGTGTATCCCTTTTTCTACTCCTCTGAGGGAGAAAAATAATGTCTCTCTTTTGTGGCTCGTTTTATACACTACAAGGATCCCACGAGACCTCGTATTTAGCTATCTGCCGGAGCTGCACCGTGCTGTGCACTAAGGATGGAGCGGACGTGTTTTGCTGGATGCCCGGGGCACAGAGTGGACACGCAATGCACCTGTTCCAGAATGTAGTTGTATCTGGTAGAAATGAGCTGCCTGATTTCCTAATCCAGGACCAGGAGATAAAAACCATGCAGATGACCATCAGTCGTCTCATAAAGAGCATGAATCGATGTTGTACGGAGCGCATACAAACAGGTCGAGGCCAACATACACAACTGGACCACATTATAAGTTTGAGGAACGTTGGGTCGGCTTGTGATTTCATTTTCATTGGGTTTATTATTTGTTTCCATTGTTTGCGGTTTTTTTTTGGTTCTCAACAAATTACAGTATGAAAAACAAAATAAAGATTTTTAACTTTCATCAGTGTCTAGAATGTTCCCTTTATTTACATTTATACTTCTAATAAGACACATTCTGATGGCCCATTGAAATAAATGACATACCTAAAAATGCCATTGCATTAGGAGAAGAATATTGAGAAATGGAAAAAAATACTTGGACTCACTTATTGGCTGCTGTTGGCCTGAAGCATCGACAGGCCCCACCTGAAAGTAATTATTTATGTAGACAGCAAGAAAAAAGAAAAAGACCGAAAACATCACATTAATTGAGATTCAGGGAGAATCTATTAGCCTGCAATATCCAAATACGCGTCTCTGAGATGTATTGTAACAACCTAACCTCAGGTTCAAATCCCTTTATGAACACGATAAGTGAGTCAGTGAAGGTCCATAATGGGAAGATATGCTGGAGGCTTCCTGGATAGGCTTTGCCCATCATACTTGGAGCCACTAAACTTTGATTTGTATACAGCAGGTGACTTGAGTGAAACATCTGACAAAAAAGACATTGCCCTTCAAAATAAAAGTATGCGTATAATGTTATTAATCTTCATTAAAACCAAATTTTTTTTATAATTCCCTGACAATTTGTGTTAAACACTTTCACTACTTTTCTTACATCTGAACATCAGTAAAGCATGAGGTTAAACAGTGTGTATCCTGTTGGTGAGGGTACCTCTAAATCACGAGTGTGCTGCAAATGCTGGGTCAGCTCCGTGATCGCGTTCATGCTCGTTCTGACAGAGTTCATGGACTGTTTTTGTGCAGCTGCAATCTGCTCCATTTCCAAGAATAGTTTTGCATATTTAGCCTTAATTGCCCTCAGTTCACCAAGAACTGCTGCTGGATTTTCCTGCAGGCACAGTCACAGCATCAGTCTCGACAACTTCAACTTTAAAGCAAAAAGCATGCACTTTGTTTATCCATTTGAACCTGAATAAATGTTGACATGGATTCTGAATGATTCATTTCATGTTAGAAAAATAAAGTTTTTACTTGTGTTGTATTAATCAGTTAGAGTTGAGTTACCATTTCAGCATGAGAGCCATTCTCTGCAATGTTGTTAATGAAGTCCAGTTTCAGGCGCTTCTCAATGTATTCCAGGTCTGCCTTTGACTTCAGGAACTGCAAAGAGGCACAATCTTTAAGCTTGCCTGCAAAATATGTTGCAAGCACTGCACAGTAACCAGGGAGCAGAACCAAACCGCACAAAAAATTAGGAGAAAAACCACAAAGGCACGAGGTCACATTTAACGCTTCAGAGTTTAATATTAGAGTCAATATTAAATTATGGAATCAGATGAAACCAGAATAAGCTTGTACTTGAAAAATGTACAGTGTCTGTATCCCCAGGTTTTCTCCTTCTGTATGACACAATAAAGTCTCTGACGTGTGTGTGTGTTATCCACAAAGATTTTTCATCCAACTTATAAAAACGACTGTTAATAATAATTAGAAATAGCAATAAAAAAAATAATAATAATAATAATAATAATAATAATAATAATAATAATAAATGCCATTAAAAAAACTACCTATTCAAAATGAAAAATGGAAAAGTTTACATTACTGCATATACTGTAAATTTTGGTCATCCTATATCCAAAGCTCTATCATTCACACATTCTGCTTATAATAACTCAAGAAAAGCAGAAACTGTCACAAACTGACACATCCAGTTACTATCCAAGCAGTTTAGATTGCAATTAAGGATAAATCATAAAAACAGGTATTCTAAATGTAACGACTTATAATTAAAAAGATTGGCTGTAGTATCAGATATAACAAGTAAGCAAAAAGGTCATCTTTATAGCAAAAATTATCTAAGCATATCTGAATATATGAATTATTATGAACATTAACTCTTTCTATAACTGTTAGTAGCTGTGAAAATCACATTGTCAATCCGGGAATTTATAACCATGACTTTCAATTTCTTTTGACACATATGCGTTGACAGAAGCAATAGGCACACGGTTAAAAAAAAAACAGTAATGTTAAGGAGAAGGGTAGTCGTTCTTCAATCCCTTGTTCATTAAAGAAATCAATATGGCAACAATATATTATGCTCACCATCGCTTCTAATTTTTCCACTGCTGTCTCCATGTTGAATGCAGCACTTTTCAAATATATGCGGGTTCTTCTTCTTCTTTGAGTTTATACAGCGGTAGCAAGCTATGTTGGGGCATTACCGCCACCGAGTGGTAAGTAATGAATACTGCAATGGCTCACATTCTTATAATTAAGATAACAGTATTATCTATCTACAGTAATTTATTATCTAGTTGCCAGTGTTTTTTTAAATTATTATTCCGTATTTGTTTCTCTACATGGATTTGGTAGGATCTGGTAGAACAATCACAGAAACACAGAAGTGTGTGTTTGTAATTGAATCTTTTCTGCTTTCTTTTCTACACACCCACAGATACTGTATACATAATGCCTATGGACACACCAGCCAAAACGTTTTCAATTGCTTTTCCTTTGACTTCTTCTTCCTGAAGAGTTGCAATTAATTCGCTTTCATTACCGCCATCTGCTGAAATGGAGTATAACCAACACGGACGCTTCACTGTGTACTTGGGCTAAAATCACCCGTTTCATTATTCATTTATAAATACATAAATCATGCACCAATTAAATTAATATTTGTTACAAATGAAATTGGAATTGATAATTATAGATTTTGATACTTTGTGTTTTAGCTCCCTATATACATAATAGTAAATGCAGTTATATAAATAGATAACATAGATACTTCATAATTCCCACAGGTCGTAATTTTGAGAAAACTTGTTCTCGTTGTATCAGCAAGGCAATTGTTTACCCTAATATGCAGTCATGTTTTGACATGTTTTTTATGTAAAATTTGTGACGTTTTTAGTAGACCTGGAACGTTATAATCTTTCTGGTCGGATAAATTCTGGGTTGGGTCACCTGCTTGTCCTCAGCCTTCTTGCTTCCTATAGGTTGTATGGTCTCACATGGGGCAAAATACTTAATGTATTGTGAGGAGCTATATTGTGTGAACATCAGTTGCTTGAGGTTTGATTTTATCAGCTCCTAATATCACCCGTAGCAGATAATGACGTCCTGAAACTAATCTCAAATCCAGTCTTTTTAATCATCACTCTTCAAGCCTGTGCACAACTGCAAGGGCAAAATATTCATCCACTGCCAACTATTCATGGTGTGAGGTAAGAATTATGACCCTCGCTACTATCACCTGACCTGTTGTCCTGTTCTGTGTTTACACTACTCCATTGCAATAGTAGCTTGTGGAAAAAATATAAATCTATCTGATTTTTTAATAATTAAACGCCACCTCATCAAAAGAATATATTTATGCTACCCTGGAAAAATATTACAACAGTGAATCCACTTTTAATGATTTTAATCGGGCCTGTTTTTTTTTTTTTTTTTTTTTTTTTTTTTTTTTTTTTAAACGTTCGTCGACGGTGTGTATCTATCTCACCAGCAGAGGGCACAAATTGCCAATATTTGACACAACAGTGTGTCACGTGTCAGCCCGCGGCGCGCTCCACTGTGCACCTGCAAAGAGGAGGAGAGTTTGGATGCTTCGGTCGAGCTGGGGAGACTCTTGTCCCTCGAACGCAACAGAACTTTCCAAGTTTCAAGTAGAAAGGCTCGGAGTATTTCGATCAGGAATGGAGCATTCGATAGCACGGATTTGCTGCGTTCTGTTGAATCTCCTAGCAGGTAAGTTTGATAGCACTAAACGGCTCAACTACTTTAATTCTTTACTTCAACGACGGCGAGGACGGTAGTGGTCAGCCACGTTCCCAAAGAATGGCATGCGATGGTCAATGGCTCGAACAAGCAAACTAGTTAAAATAGTAAAATCTAGGATTACATGGTAATAGTGTCGACACATTCTACGTTATATATTTGCTTAGTGGAGACTGAATCATATATGAATGCGCGGAAGGGAAATTTTTGATTAGAACCCAAGGTCAGAATAGGTAGCTAGCTCACCGGTAGCTCAAAACTGTCTGATTCAACCGATTCAAATTTGATTAACCATAAAACGTTGAAATCTTTGTAAAGGCCTCCTTTTTCGATTTAATTAGGTTCATTTTATGAGAAACACTAATCAGAAGGGGTCTCTTGGCTTGTTTGTTAAAGTTTGTTTACATCGTTTTATAGTTGAATTTAACATAATTTGTAATAATGCGAATAACATTTGAGGGAGACAATCATATATACAGTATACATTCGTTCTTCAGTCTGAATTAATAAGAGTTCTCATAGGAGACAGTGTTTTAATCCACACGCTATTTGGTTGTGAGTAGTGATTTGTATATATGTGTGTGTGTGCGCGCGCGCGCGCGCGCGCGTCTTAGGTGGCAGAAGTATGTGATTTCCGTGTGATAAGTGTTTACGGTATATCTCCTGCCCCTTAACACAATAGCTTAAAAGTGTGGCTTCTTTTTCTGTCTGCCATCTGCTGAACACCCCACCCCCTCCCGACCACCACCACCACCCATCTCACCCACTCATGCTGACCCCAACCCCCTCACCCCACTGCCCCATGTTATCTTATTCTATGAAGATTCAGCGATTCATATCTTTATGTTTAAATTGTGGGTGTGGGCTTGCCATGGTGATTACAGTTTGGGGTCCATAAAGCAGTCTAGGAATTTTAATCCACCAGTAACAACAGGTACATGTAAAGCCAAACAGAAATTAGTCTGTATGTATGTAAAAATCACTGCTTCAGGAAGTCAACAGGTTGTAATTGCTAGTATGTTCAGTCCACTGTAGCTGGTTTCTTATGATCCTGTTTTAAGTTTTACAATTTGATTACAAACATTATCGGAATATTGGCCTTCTGTGTATTAAGGTGCAGTCACACATCGAAACTGAATCTACTCAGATTAGCTGTGTTTCCGTCAGTCCAAAATTATAGCGCATCTCAATTTCGAATTTCAAAGTGTTGTTTATTTTATCCTGTTTTGTCACCATTTTTTTTTTTATGGGACCTTTACTCAACATGGACAGCTTGGGCCTGATGGAGGTGTGTAATTTCAGTCAGACTTACCATACTCAGTTAAGGCTGGTTAACAAGTTGAATATTTTCTTTCCTGCATAAAAACGTAGGAAGCGAACTGCTATTGTTTCAACCTGGGCATTCTATTCCAGCGTCGATCAGTATGAAATTTAAAGAAATAAATGGTTCCTCCTTGTAATCTGGGTCCTGCTCAAGGTTTCCTCCTGTTAAAAGGGAGTTTTTCCTTGCCACTGTGCTTACCTGGGGGTTCAGTCTCTGGGTTTCTGCCTCTATAAAGCACACAGAGACAATTTTTATTGTAAAAGGTGCTATACAAATAAAATTGAATTGAATTGAAAATACTTTGGTTCAGACCATGCTGCTCTGTACAGCGTGTTATATAGAGTTTACATAGCTTGTTATTAAGCCATCTTTTCTCTGGTGATTCTTTGATTGTGTTAGCTAGTTTGGGCTCATTACCATCTCAATGGCACCATGGCCTCCTCATTTGGGTATCATTCCACCTCAGCAGACAGGAACAGTATCTGCCAGACTCGTAGCATTCTTTTTACATGACTAAGAATAAACAATGGTCTGCTGTCCTCTTTAAAATGACAAATTAATGAGAGGGCTCTGTCTGTTGCATTCTTTACTCCACAAGCCAACCTGTAAAATAGTTAGTCAAATCTGAATTGTTGAATTCTAAGAACTGTCATCAATTTCATAATAGCAAACTGTTGCTTTTGCCATAGGCTTTGCTTTTGACTTAAATCCGTAAAAATAAACATACCAGACCAGACATTCTTGGAGTATTTGGACACAGCGTAGGTGATGTTTTATTTCTGCTTATCAAAGATGGATTAGTTCACCTCCTGATTGTTTAATGAAAAGGCTGACACGACTGCTGCTGTCAACAAGTAGTATATTTGAATAAAGGCTGTGTTCCCAGAGTGAAACCAGTGATCATTGACAAACAGAAACCCGGTGGAGCTTTGCGCAGGCGCAGAATACAGTTCCCTGATAAGTCTTTAACCAAAGGCTTTGGCCAGGAACCGGTTGCTTGGTTACAAAAACAGACAGGCAGATCTAGGGAGTGTACTTGGTGTGTGTGTGTGTGTGTGCGCTCTAGTTTCTCTCAAAACACCACCCTCCCCCATGCTTGATTGTACAGTAATATACTAGGTACTCTTCTAAATATGGATGGGGGTTGTGTATTTCTATTGAAATCGGTGCCTTTATGAAACCTTTGTAAGAATGTCTGTCTTCAGCACCACTGTATTGATTTGAGACGAAACAGTATGCTTCACAATAGTACTGTTATTGCATTTAACAATACAAATTGACTTTTCATGATTCTATCTTCAAAACACCCCATTTTCCCAGGATTAGCTAAATTAGATAAAATAACTAATCTAATCCTTCACCACATCAGCAGTAACACCTGGATTAGCTACGCTGAAACATAAACCGAGTGTTTTTTTTTTTATGTGCGATGCGCTGTATCTCAGGTGCATTTCTAAAACACTAAAGAGATCCCAGGTGGCTAAAAAAAAATGGCATTCCAAAATCTAGTTCATTTATAACCAGAGAACCCTTGGTGCGCATTGTGACGTGATGAATACATACATACATGGTTTATGATGCTTCTCTTAAAAAAGTTTTTTTTTTTATTTTATTTTCTTAGCTTTCCCAGAACCGTTTCCTTGTTTCCAGTGTTTACAATTAGTACAGTGCAACTGATCGGAGGCTCTAGTCCATCAGTTAAATGAATTGTATTCACAATATTGGCTGGATTATCTCTTGTTACTGGAGATCCACTCTTCTCCTCCCCAGGCTCCTCATTTTAACTGCATTTGTCATTTTCTTTTCCAGACGAGTACTTGTGTAACTTTCATACAGATACGTCTGTAATGCTGTTCTCTTCGTTTTTAGGCAGCAGTGAATTCAAACAGTCACTTCTCCATCCCCACTATTCAGAAAAAAAAAAGAGTCATTTTCAGGGTTGTTTCATGTTGTTTCATACAGTGTGCTCAGCAATCAGCTGTAGCACACTGTAAAAATACCTTAAATATGTGCACACCCAATCCTGAATTTTCTGCTTTGATGCTGCTTGGAGATGTTACATTTTTGAAGAAGCTCCAGAGATGTACCGTTTTGAACATACTAAAGGTGTAAGTCTGAGAGGAAGATTATCGGCTTGTGACCATTTATTGTTATTAGCACAGTGAGGAAATGATGACACCCAGTAGCATGGTTAGACTCATCTACTGTCATTGGCCCCATGCAGATAGAAATGTCTTCGGGGGTCATAATCACTTGTCATGACCCAGGAATCTAAGGCTATTACTTTCCTGCTGTGGACTAAAATGTGTTGCAGCCAGTTTCACCACCAAATAAGCAGCCGCCGACACTGCCCGGAGCTTCTTGTCCTTGGAAAAGGAAGCTGCAACATGTAGAAACAGATTACACTTGAGAGATGCCGTGTGTCCTCCAGAATCTGATGATGGGGACAATTGAACATTAATATTCACAGCCACTGATGTTGATATTTTAGCATTCCTGCTTGGTACGAGCCCTTGCGTGAGGCCAGTGCTGTGCACCAATACGTGGCTGTGAAGCTTTTATCATACCACATTAACCTAGCTTTCCTCTTCCTCCCTCCCTCCATTTCATGTTTGAATTACTGAAGGAATAAATTGCTGCCTGCTAGACAATGAGTAGAAATGATTAATAGCAGTGCTTGTTTCGGTGTCCCCTTAATGGCTTGCAACTACTCTATATTCAGTGCTCATTTGTTTTTCATACGTATCAGGTAAAATGGCTTCCTGGGTTGTCTCACAGCGCTAGAACCACAGGAGCCATGTAAATAGTCCTTATTTGTTAGAGAGTAATTTTTCCTTAATGAAAAAAAAAACAAAACATGATAACGATTAGTTAGTGTGTATGTGTTTCCTCTAATTAAGTTTTTAAAATCTTAGGGTACTCAAAATGTGACAGTGGGCTACATAAATATGTCTTTGGTGTCCCCCACCGTCAATAGCGCCGTTGATTCAGTAGTGAGAATGCTAGTCAATAGTATTGACTCTTGTCACGTACTGTGATGTTAGTGTGAGCTATGTTTTCACGCTGCTGCAAAAGTATATGAACAAAGGTTTTAATAACGCCAATATCAATGTGATGACAGAGGCGTCGGAGGCTGTTAATGAGTGGAAAGCAGCAGGGAAGGGGTACAGGACAGCTGTGTCTGGTGTTAGTGCACCCTTACGGTTCTGTCTGGTTCCCACTGCCATCTCAAGAAATCATTACACAAGTATACATTACAGTATAGCTGTAATGCTCTTGTGTTTAAACTTTTACCATCTTGTAAAAATATTCCTGCAATAAAATTGTTCATGAACAAGTATTATCTAGGGCTGACCTTCCACTTCTTTGTTGAGCATTGCATTTTCTTTCAATTTTTTGAACTAAGCTTCAAAGCTTGTCCGCTGTCCTGTTAGCATTAGCTTTCACTGTTAGCCGTTAGTCAACCTTGTCATGTAATGTTAGTGACACTTTACTGTAGCCATGTGTGTCTTAAGTACAGTCATACTGACGTTTTTTCTAGTGGTTTGCCAAACTCATAGTGTTGTGATATGCAAACTTCTTATGGCAAATTTGGAGTGGCATATCTAATCGAGCACCAGTACTCAACAGTGTTAGACTGCTGCCCTTGAGTGGTGCTACAACTGATTGCCACTGCCAAGTTGATGCCGTTATAACAGGTATGACGGGCACATCTATTACATTTGAGTGCAAAACACGTCTGAACCCTATGGTCAGTAAGCTGCAAGAGATATTTAATTATCATAGTGATTCTCACCAGCATGTGAGGAAATCAACATCTGGCCCCTTTCAAAGAGATGAGATTAAACTGAAAATAACTACACGACTGACTGGATTATGATTGTCAAAATGCATACTATAGCCCAAGTGCTGCTGTTTTAATAAGCAGATGATCAGATAAAAAGGCCTGACGCTGATTTAGAGCAAAAGCAGGGAGATGAATTGTCAAATGGCGTTTCAAAACTTATCTTACTTATATTGTAGGACAATAAAAACCTATTCATACCTCATAATGGTTCTGACCATTGTACCAATGACAAAATTCTGCCTGTAGATTATTTTTGATCACCTGATAACCTCACAAGCCTTTCTGTGGTTTTGTTTTCGATGAGGTCAGATCATTTTTCAACCTCTTCATTGTCGTTCATCATTACAAATGTATGAGTTTGCGTCCTGTTACGGTTGATGACCAAAACTGCATGTGTGCGTGATTAGAAAACCAGCTGTGTTATTTGTAATTCCCATAAGCGCACTTGTCATTACTACCACTGTGTTTGTTGTTTGTCAGGAACAATGATATACCCACCAGTCTGGCTCTGGTTGTAACATCAACTGACAGTTTTTGCCTGCAGCTTCCGACAGAGCTCAACCCTCGCGCGAATTCACTACACCTGTTTTCTAAAATGTCCATATCAAAACCATTTAACATGGAAGCACCAGCTTTGTTTCAGGGTCTGTGCAGAGAAGAGGAAGAAAAGCTTAGCTTGTTGGGACAAAAGAATCTTGGTGGTCTTCTTAAATTTCAGTAACAGTCGGAGAGATGATTTAAAAATAAAATGGCTAAAATGGCTTTGATAGCACACCTACACACGTATGAAACACAGAGAAGAGCATTTTTAGCGTTGTCCTAAACACCTGCATGGTGCAATATCCTCAAGGGCACAGACCTAATTTTAGACTAGAACCTAGAGGAGGAGAGTGAGCAAGGCAGTTTATCGACTGCCTCTTAGGAAATCTATCTGACAGCCATACATGCAACATGGAAAATAGGTTACAATGTAAATTTGGCATGGGCATGCGACTGCAGATTCTGAAGGTCTGTGTAGTTTCCTTCTTGGCTCATTGTCAGAAGCCATAGAACTGAGTGATACTCATTAAAAATTTCATCCAGATCACGGTGGACTTTTTTATATCTCTATGTATATATCTGCACCAATCCTATTTTAAACAGTTGACTTACACTTGTCTCCGTGGTCTGTCTGTCATTGATTTGCTCCAACTAGAATGAGGAAGCATCTGTGGTGTATTTTATTTAATCAGAAATATGAAAAATATTTTGAAGGTTCAAAATTAACCTTCCAGATTTTTTAATACTATTTAAATATGGATCTAAAATAATATTTTGGGCATTTTAATTATTCTGTTGAGCAGCATAATGTGTAAACACTTTATTCTAATATCTTTAAGTGTATAGCCCCAGTTGAAGATCATAAAGATGCTGCGCCCACCAGATGTGCCAGTATTTTATTATAAGCCCATATGACTGGTTAAGGGGTCTGCATTCGAGTGATTTTGGGAAATGCATGAGTCTTCTCAGAGTCTCTCATTTGTTTTGCCTTCTCTTTTCCTTTTTGTCTGCACTTAGAGAAATTAGTGTTTACATACTGCACATGAGTTCGAAAACAAAGACGGATAGAACTCATAAATGCATTTTATATTTGTCATATATATGATTGCACAGGCGATTCTCCTTGATCTCATACTCTCAGCATATTAATGAAGTGAATGTTGGTGGCAATGTTACTAGGAGGCCAACGGATACTAAAGACTTTTTGTTTATGTAGATGTACATTTTCTCATGAATGCAAAGTGCTGAATAAATTGCCTTTTGAGTTAATTTCCCCTGTTTTTGTGCAAATGGGACAGGCAACAGGTAGAAAGAAGACATTTTCCTCTCCTTTTCCTTATCTGCTGTGGGTGATTTGATTTGAATTTTTCCTCAAACACTCCTGACGCCAGAGTTCACAATGTGAAAGATATACCAGGAGACAGGCCAGTACACCAGGAGAAGTGGAGGGCACTGGAGGAGGGCCATGACCCAGCAGCATGATCGTTAACTTCTCCTTTGTGCAAGAAGACAGAAGGAGCACTGCCAGAGTCCCCTAAAACGACTTTCAGCAAGCCCTTTGTGTGTTTGTTTCCTCCCAAAATGCTCAGACTCCATGAAGGGGGCACAAGGGCCCTGTGTCCACAAGTGTGGCCAGTGCGCACACAGCCTGGCTCCATGCAACCGTTTGGCATTTGCGAGAGAACATGGTTTGTTTTCAGTGCCAATCTTAGTGGCACAGTTTTAACGCCATATGCCACTTTTCTATGAACAGTAATTGAAACAATTGTTGGAACCAGATGCAAATATGTGAAAGCAAATTCTGCTTAGCAGCATGTTTCACATCAGGCAGACCATTTTCAGGTGTTGACTAATCACTTGTCGGAACATTTTTCTTTTGTTAAATGAGGGGGGTGTCATTAATTGCTTGATGAGGAACACACTCCAGTTATCTTATCTTCTTATCATTAAGAAGGTTTATGTTATCATACACAAGGAACACCATTGTTTCTTTAAAACTGTGTCTCGGTTCTTTTCATTTCATTTCATTTCATTTTCATTGCCGTGGCTGCCCCTGGCTGTACTATCAGTCTGGACTGGAGTCTTTCCTATCAGCTTTACAGCACAGCCTGGCCATATTGTCCCCTTCTCACAATGTCCCTGGGCGTCAACACATCCTGAAGGACATGAGCGTGTCTGTTTGTTTGTGTGTGTGTGTGTGTGTGTGTGTGTGTGTGTGTGTGTGTGTGTGTGTGTGTGTGTGTGCCTTTGTTTCGACAGATCTCAGATATTTGGGGTTCTTATCTGACTCCACAGGGTTCTTTAGATAAATTATGTTTTCTCAAAGGTTTGTGGGGGCTGGAGGTAGAAACACTGCATTGGTTGTGGTTGATTTTACTAGCTGGTGTTTGTAGAAGTTTTCATTGTGGCAAAAAGGGTCAGGAACCAGTCGGTGCTTAATTCCATTGACTTAAGCAATCAAATGCTAATGTATTCTATAAGACTGAGAATGTATTCTGTAAATAAGAAGCACTAATCCCAAGGACATGGCCCAGAATCCTTGTGATGAAGACCTTTTAATTAACTTCCCATTAAAGATTGAGCAGACATGTCATGACTTTCCCCTTGTCTTCTCCCTCTGTCCTTTTTAAACCCCTGATGATTGCTCTGCAAATTTAGATATGTGCAATATCATAAAACAGTGCTATAATAAGACACACTACTTGTATACAGTATATGTATATTTCAAATGGTTGCTGTGGACAGTTATCCCCTAGGTTCATCTAATTGCTGTCAAATGCTCACATATTTAAGATCCCGCCATCCATCATGCTTTCATCATTTAATGTTCAATTATGTCAAAACAGCCTTTAGGTCATTGGCTCTTAGAATAGATGGGAGCTCTTTGTAGCAATTAGAGCTAGTAGATGATCAGTGTTGCCAACAGTCCTAGCAACACGAAACTTTTAACGTTAAGGAGAGATTCTGCTCTTTGATGTTTGGTGATTTATCCTAGCAATAAATAAAGGGGAGGCTTCTGCACCTCGAACTGAGGCTGGCGGATGCTCCACAGGAGAGGAGCCTGCTAGGATATTCCAAAGCGACACTGAAGGCCATTCTAACGTGACCACCAATTACCCTGCATCTTGGGTGAGGGGAGATTTAATGGATTCGGATTTGTAATTTTTAATTCTATTTTGGGTTTTCCAAGCAGCCATCACAGATAAGATAATATAGGAGAAATATGATCTCCTGGTATTTATTCTTCTTTTTTGTACTACTTATATTTGTAATTGTCAGAACATTCAGTATTTCAAATGGAGATAACAATAATCTAGCCTAGAGGTTCAAATACAGGAGGTCTTTTTCTGCATATTTTTGAGATGAAATGTGCCTCACTCTTGCAGTGTTATTTAAGTGAAAGAAGGCAGTGTTTAGATTCTGTGGGAGTTTAGAGATAAACCCTCAGTAAATATTCTGAGATTGTCGAATGTCTGGCGTAACGCTTGGATAATAAAGGTTAGATAAAAACAAAATAATAATCAGAAAATCACGTTAGATGTTTTAGGCCAACTTTACTGTAAATGTGCATGCATGTGTGTTTTCCTAGGAGCACCAGTGTTGACTCAAACATGGTGGACTTTCCAAATGATCAACTGGAGCTCCCAGGGATGTGTTTAGACATTGGGTTATATGAATATGTATGAAGTTAATGTAAAAAATGTTACGCTAATAGCCCATGCTATGTCTTTGTCACAGAATGACGACATGAATCCAGTTTCTGAACCATAAATATTAGCTCTGTTCAACCTGTTACTGATAACAGGTTGGGTCAGTCCCAACTCTACTTTTTACAATTATACCTTTTTTGTCTTCCATCTACTTAATTTCTTTCTGCTTTTCCCCTGTTGCTAATGTCTAGCTAGCCTGTTTCTCTGGGGAATTGGTTGCCAGGAGACAGGATTCACTCCCTATTGTATGTTAACAAAAGTGAAGGGGGTTACAATCAGCAGGACCAGAGAATCTGAAGGTTAGAGTGCTTGACAATCCCATGTATGTTGGACAGGATGATTGACAGGGAGGGATAGAAAAGGTTTGGGTGGGTGTGACTGAATAGCAGTAGGGGCACTGGGTGGAGTGCGCTGACACATTAAATTCCTTTCTTTCATTCGCAGTCTCCCAGTAACTCAAATGTGCTGTGTCAGACACTGTACTGCAAACTGATAGAGACTTGCATAAGGATGGCAAACATGGATAGATATTAAGACAGGTCTTTAATTATACAGCATGTGTTTCCACCAGTGCACTGCTCCTCTAGTCTAGTAGACACAAGGACATATCACCTAAACAACAAACTTTGAATTGGATACTAATTATTTGTGCTTAGTTGACTTTAGCAACTCTATATATTTTACAGCATTCCTTAGATGGAATGGCCATAACAGTCTTTCTTTTAGCCAGCTATATTACTTTTAATGTGGCCAGTTTTGTCAGGTGCCATTACTCTAAATATAGAGGGTTTTTTCCCTCATAGAAGCTGCTCATTATAGTGTGCTTTACAGAGTACAGAGGACAACTCCAATCATCAGGGACACCCAATAAGCAATGAAATATAAGAAATGTTTGTTTTAAAACCAGTTATTTTGAAATTTTATTTAATTCATAGTGTTTGTTTAACAATATTATTGTGGTTTAACTCATTCATGCAATGATCTCCATAGTTAGTCTGAGGCTTTTCACCTGAGTTGCCATCCACAGTGAGAAACACAACTCTCAATCTAACCAGTTGTGTCAGAAACATTCCAGGGCAGGTTTTGGTGACACGGGAAATGCTGGAGCCAGCTGTATCATGTTACCAAGTTTGCTTGGCTGAACGAGATTTGTGAAAGCTGGTAAAAATTTTCTGACTTGAGAAAAGACAAAAAAAAGTATAGCAGCCAGTCCTTCTGCAGCTGTTTAAGGGTGGTCCTTACAGTCATTGTGTCAAAGTTTCCATGAGGAAGATACTGAACCTCAGATTTCCCTGAGGCTTTGTCTGTAGTAGCAAATCACCCCTTATGAGTAGTTAGTCTCCGCTTCCAGGTCGTAAATATGAGTATGAATGGATGCAGATAAAGAGACACGATTAATCCCACACTGAAACTTCGCATGATACAGCAGCAGAACCTCACCGCAGCAGGTATTTTTCTAAAAGAGTATTGCAAAAGACAAGATGGATACCTAATAAAAAAGTAATCCAATAGAAATACAGTACAGTACAGAAATACAGTTGATCTTAACAATCATGACAACAGTGATTATAACAAGATGATTTAGTCATTATAACTATAATCTTTTGTACTCAATTACAGTGTTTAGTCTGTTTCGCTATAAAGTAACAGACTCAACTGTGCGGGCCCATGAGTGCTTCGAGAAGAGAAAAATGCTTTCCAGCCTCAGTTTAATATTTTCCTAATATGGCCAACGATAAAGTAAAGCAGCGATTTGAAGAAGCCACACCAACTTTAAAATCTGCTTCTACTGTATATCTATTTCACATAGCAGTCTCTCCTCTGAAACAAGTTTGTTTACTCTGAGATATTGCCTGAAGGAGCGGCACTGAAAGATGCTGAATATAAATTGCCTACAGCAGAGCCTTTCTCTCACTATACTACATAGTTGGACCTCACAGACAATAACAGGAAATGTGAGTTGTTCCAACTGCAAATCTGTAAAACGGATGCATAGAACAGATGTAGCAATGCTCTAGATAAAGCAGCAAATATTGTCAATGCAGTTCTTGATGATGATGATGAGAATCTTGAAGCTCCACATGTAAAATTGGCTTGAAATACTTTAAAATAAATCTTCTTTGAAACTGTGCTGTCAGAACGGACCCCACTGAAGACGGTGACCGAAGATCATGAGATTTACTGAAATTGTGGACTAACTGTATTGTTGTATCCCTATTGTATATGTAGTATGTGCTATTTTTTCCACTCCACCCCACTCTATTCAAAGAGTGGAAATACAAGATCCTGAGGTGGCACTATTTCTTCCATTTGTTTGACTCTAAATGAAAGAAATTTCTTACTGAATAATAATTTAAACAAATACTGCCTGAGCTCAGCCACTGATTTATTCTGTGCATCAATGTCAATTTAAGTGTTGGAGTAAAGAGTGCCTCCAAAAACCTGTTTTAGATGAATACTTTCTTTTCCTCCACCAGAGCTAGTTCCCCCTCTTCCCCTAAGCAACTTGGAGAAATGCCCTCGCTACTTTAAATGCTCTGATGAATTGACACAGCTTTCCATCATGCAGATGCCAAATAGTGTATGCACTTTGACAGTGATAGACACACTTCTCAGTTTTCCCCCAGTTTTCTCTTGCTTGTTCCGAAGGTGATGCATTGTAGCCTTCAAGGGCATCTGTCAAAATCTGTGGGGTGAAACAACCAGCCACAGAAGCACCAGCAGCCCGGAATAAAACAGAGTGCTTTGCACAGATATCAAGTGCTTGCAGCCATTGTGCCTTAACAATAGTGGGTGTAGGCGAACTATCGGTCTCTGTGTGTGTATAATTCTCTGCCGTGTTGTTTTTTGCTTTAGGTTGGACATCATACCCCCTTTGTCTCTTAATTTCATGATCTAAATCACTTGCAAAATATGCAATATGCAATTTTAATCTTATAAAATGGTGAGAGGCAGAGGGCAGGGATGGCGATTCTTGTTGCCCCCCCGACTCGGTGCCTGTACATTGGAGTTTATCCCAGTGAACGAGAGGGTGGCCTCCCTCCTCCTTCGGGTGGAGGGACGGGTGCTGACTGTGGTTTGTGCCTATGGTCCAAACAGCAGTTCAGCGTATCCACCCTTTTTGGAGTCCTTAGAGGGAGTACTGGAGAGTGCACCTTCTGGGGGTTCCCTCGTCCTCCTGGGTGACTTCAGTGCTCACGTTGGCAGCGACAGTGAGACCTGGAGGGGCGTGATCGGGAAGAACGGCCCCTCTGATCTTAACCCGAGCAGTGTTGTTGGACTTCTGTGCTCGTCACAGATTGCCCATAACGAACACCATATTCAGGCATAAAGGTGTCCATATGTGCACCTTTATGCACCAGGACACCATAGGGTACAGTTCAATGATCGACTTTGTGGTCCTATCGTCGGATTTGCGGCCGCATGTCCTGGACACTGGGGTGAAGAGAGGGGCAGAGCTGTCAACCGATCACCACCTGGTGGTGAGTTGGCTCCTGGCAAATCAAACATAACACCTGGCGTTGGCTCCTGGCAACACAATATGTTTAACCCAAACGTGTTGTGAGGGTCTGCTGGGAACGCCTGGCAGTCTCCTGTCAGAAGGAGCTTCAACTCCCACCTCTGGGAGAGCTTCAACCATGTCTCGGGGGAGGCAGGGGACTTTGAGTTTGAGTAGACCATGTTCAGTGCCTCCATTGTTGAGGGAGCCGACCGGTGCTGTGGCTGTAAGGTGGTTGGTGCCTGTCGTGGCAGCAATACCCGAACCCGCCGGTGGACACCGGTGGTGAGAGATGCCGTCGAAGAAGGAGTCGTACTGGGCCTTTTTGGCCTGTGGGACTCCTGAGGCAGCAGACGGGTACCGGCAAGCCAAGCGGAGTGCAGCTGCGGTGGTCGCTGAGGCAAAGACCCGGGCGTAAGAGGAGTTTGGTGAGGCCATGGAGAACGTGGATCGTTGGAAGGAATACTTTGAAGACCTCCTCAATCCCACCAACGCGCCTTCTAGTGAGGAAGCAGGGCCTGGGGACTCGGGGGCTGAGGTTGCCGAGGTGGTCAAAAAACTCCTCGGTGGCAGGGCCCCGGGGGTGGATGAGATCCGCCTGGGGTTCTTTAGGGCTCTGGATGTTGTGGGGCTGACGCGGCTATGCAACTTAGCATGGACATCGGTGGCAATGCCCCCGGATTGGCAGACTGGGGTGGTGGTCCCTCTTTTTAAGAAGGGGGACCAGAGGCTGTGTTCCAACTATAGGGGGATCACACTCCTTAGCCTCGCTAGTAAGGTCTATTCGGGTGTACTGGAGAGGAGGGTCCGCTGGATAGTCGAACCTCGGATTCTGGAGGAGCAATGCGGTTTTCGTCCTGGACGTGGAACTGTGGACCAGCTCTATACCCTCAGCAGGGTCCTTGAGGGTGTGTGGCAGTTTGCCCAACCAGTCGACATGTATTTTGTGGATTTGGAGAGGGCATTCGACTGTGTCCCTAGTCCCTTGGGGAGTCCTGTGGGGGGTTCTCCGGGAGTTTGGGGTGTCGGGCCCCCTGATACGGGCCGTCCGCTCCCTGTATGACTGGTGTCAGAGCTTGGTCTGCATTGCCGGTAGTAAGTCGAACTCGTTTCCGGTGAGGGTTGGACTTGAGGGCTGCCCTTTGTCACCAATTCTGTTCAGAACTTTTATGGCCAGAATTTCTAGGCGCAGCCGTGGTGTTGAGGGGGTCTGGTTTGGTGACCTCAGGATCGGGTCTCTATCATCTCTTTGCAGATGATATGGTCCTGTTGGCTTCATCAGTCCGTGACCTCTAGCTCTTGCTGGATCGGTTCGCAGCCGGGATGAGAATCAGCACTTCCAAATCTGAGACCATGGTTCTCGGCCGGAAAAAGGTGGAGTGCCTTCTCTGGGGTTGGGGAGGAGATCCTGCCCCAAGTGGAGGAGTTCAAGGACCTCGGGGTCTTGTTCACTCGTGAGGGAAGAATGGAGTGGGAGATCGACAGGCGGATCGTTGCGGCGTCTGCAGTAATGCGGACTCTGCACCGGTCCGTTGTGGTAAAGAGAGAGCTGAGTCGAAAGGCGAAGCTCTTAGTTTACCGGTCGATCTTCATTCCTACCCTCAGCTATGGTCATGAGTTTTGGGTAGTGATCGAAAGAACAAGATTGCGGGTACAAGTGGCAGAAATGATTTTCTTCCGTAGGGTGGCTGGGCTCTCCCTTAGAGACAGGGTGAGAAGCTCTGCTATCCGGGAGGAGCTCAGAGTAGAGCTGCTGCTCCTCCGCGTTGAGTGGAGCCAGATGAGGTGGCTCGGGCATCTAGTTAGGATGCCTCCCGGATGCCTCCCTGGTGAGGTGTTCAGGGCACGTCCCTCCAGCAGGAGGCCCCGGGAAGACCTAGGACACGATGGAGGGACTATGTCTCTCGGCTGGCCTGGGAACGCCTCCGGATCCCCCCGGAAGAGCTGGACGAAGTGGCTGGGGAGAGGGAGGTCTGGGCTTCCCTGCTTAGGCTGCTGCCCCCGCGACCCGACCCCGGATAAGCGGAGGAAGATGGAGAGATGGAGATGTTATAAAATGTTTCGATTCAATATCCTTCACCATTCTTCCCATGTCCCTTTTGTAAAGGGGTGAATCGGATTTGCTTGGATTGCTGGACTGCTCTCCTCTATCTGACATATTGTCAAATTAATAAGCTAATAGCCTGCTGGGTGAGGAGAGGAGATTCTATAGTGAATCAGTCCTGCTTGACATTGACAGTTCAAGTCTCAGTATTAATGCAAGTGACAAATGTTGTCAATAGTTTGGCACAGAAACATAGCCAGTAAACTAAATTAAAACAATAGATTTGTTACATAGACATACAGTCAAGTCTATTATTACCGGTATTTAAACAGAGGTACATGTTTTATCATTTTGCTTTTAGGTGCTTTATAGCTCTGGCATGTGCTATTTAGAAATTAGAGCTATTTTATTCTTATTTTCCCCATAATTTGTATATGTGACAGAATTCCATAATTAGACATGGTCTGTACCCTCATTACTGCAGGTGAAATAAAGAAGGGTGCAATTGATTTAAAATGTTTAAAACTGCCATTTGGGAGCCGTTTGAGTGGAAATACTGTGATATTGCACTAAAGAGAGTGTAAAAGTGTCTGAAGCAGCAGAAAGTGGAGTTGGCAGTATCACTTTTAAGTTTTGCCACCATGCTAACAAAAGCCCACCTTATGTCATACCTGAACAAGACCGGGCTTTAATGTCCGCTGTAAATATGTTTAACAACTCACATTGTCTTTTTTCAACCACTGCAAAGGTTTTCTGCTGTTTGGCCAGCTTAATGAATAAGATATACAATCAGGCCACCCACATTAACAAGACCAGCCAAGCCTAATTAAAGCTGTAATGCCCAGCTTCTGCATTCAGTAGAATTTAAAAGCCGCTCACATTTCATTTTATTTCTTTTAAAACTATTAGTATAGAACCAAAAAGATACAAATTGTGTAACTGATCAAATAATAATGGACCTGAATGTGTGTTTATCTGAAGCTTCATGTTAGCTGACGTTTCACCCGTGGTCTTGGTGTATATTCTGCTCTATCCGTCACTTAGTGCACAAAGCTTTTTTTAAAGTTATGTAGTGTGGTCAGAATGTTTTGTGTTTAAAATCATGCTGTTCCTGCCAGACATGCCAGCTGGACAGTGAAAGGCTGTCAGAAAATGTCAAGATATTGCAACGATGTTTTTGATTTAATTTTTACCACAGACATATCTTCAGTTAAGCTATGTTCTGTTAACGGGTTTTTTGTTTTATTTTTATAACATACTGTATCTTGCACACCTGATGTAGCTATGTTTACTTTGAGGAAGAAATTGCTGGAGGGAAAACTGATTGTGACTGTGTAGTTATTGCAATGTAACAACAATGAACCATTTAATGAACCAAAAAAATAACATCCATCTACTACATTGTTTTCTTTTTTATGTATAAATTCCTGATTTGTGTGTGTTTTTTTTCCAGGTTTAGCCTTTGGACTGGAAATTACAACCACAGGGCCTTCATCTATAGAGAAGGCCAGTGGTCAGAGTGTGAAATTGGAGTGCCAGTTCACTCTGGCCCCTGAAGATACTGGACCACTAGATATTGAATGGAGCTTAATGGCCTCTGACAATCAGCAAGAGGACAAAGTGGTATGTGTAGATCTAATGTTGCATTTTGTCTTTATTATTGTCTCTCCTTTTGACTGACAGGCTATGTCGGGCTATTTTATTTTTGTCGAATTTTAAATGTGGCCTTTAGCTTTAAGCCACTCCCGGCTGCAGCTGTCTGTGACACTTCACGAGACAAGTCCATTGCAGCAAGGAGGTGTAAGCACTCATTTCAGTGGAAAGAATTTCTGCAGTGCCGCTGCATCATTAGTGTTCAGATCTCCTTGATTACTGTTACTGAGGGCAACTGATAAACACTCATCCCACGTCATATGAGAAATTTTATTTTTTTGTTTGTTTTTTAATGAACAAAATCTCACATTTTGAAGAAACCTACCATACTCGAATGTCTTGAAAGTTTTATGATTGCATGTAGCACTGACTAAAGCAGCGAAAACATCATGATAAATACTTTGGTTGTGTTCATTTGCCATCAAGTACACAGTAATGAAGTTTTATTTCTAGATTACCATAGACTGCCCTCTGTAATCTTGCAAAATTATGTTTTCATTGTTTAAAAATTGCTACAGCGATGGGAAATACAAAATCAGTAATCTTTCAAAAACTGAAAATATTATTTAAGCTATTTTCAAAGTTGGAACATGAAAGCGCACTCTGCAGTCCTCTCCTCACGGATTGGCACACGAATAGAGACACACATATTACCAATCTGCCTACAGTGTTCAAAAAGACGTCTCAGTTTCCGGTCATTTTAAAATAATCAAACGGGCACGCACACATGCACACACACAGGAGAAAGTTATGCATATGGCCCTTGATCCCACAAGAGGCACACATTCAAAATTTCTCAGGGAGTTTTATCTGTGCCTGATGCAGTTTAAAATATCAGGAGACACACAATTTTAAATTCTTTCACCACACATCTGAGCGTGTGTGAATGATTGCACTACACAGTCTGGTGTTTTAAAAATATTTGTTTTGAAATAATTAAAGTGACTCTAGCAGCGAGTATAGGTTTCATTGGTTTCCCTCGCTTGGTTGTATTATGTGTATTTATCAGTACACACAAATATTTGCTATGTTATAACAAACCAGACATCTTTCCTCTGAACGTTTTTGTTAAAAAAATAAATCTGCTTGTTATACACATTTGTCCACACACTAATTGATACAGCTTTTAACCATTATGTAGTCATGCTTAGAAGAAATGCTTTGTGATTAACTGCATCAGCATTATTTCCATGAGGCTGATTTCATAGATGTTGAAGATTGTTTAATAGTGTTATGTTAATCTGCAAGCATAATGCTTTGATATCAGGTACGAAAGCAAAAGTAGGTGAAGGATATACAATCACTCCTAGCTGTACAGAAAGCTTATTGAACCTTGTGGTCATTAAGACCTAATAAAACATAATGGGGGAAATATTGTGATGAAACTAGTTTTTCCGAGCAGAAATGTGCATAACATATAATCCAGAAGATGCCAGCAGTAATTAGCATGTGAATATGGCTCTCAGTGCCTTGCTACAGATTAGCTGAAAGGTGGGTATTGTCATAATTATTTACTGCAGAAATAATAAGGAAAGCAGTCTGTAACCTCTTTTATTCCTTAGCAGAGCCACAGGGCCCACTACTGAGAAATTATGTCAGAAATTTCTGAGTTTGCTGACATCGATGGGAGTATAGTTGTCACTGGTGAAATTGCCGCTTTTTTCTTTGCAAATTAGCAGCAATTGTCATGGCCACATTTTAATCAGTTCCCCTGTCCTCAGTGTTGAAGGACACTTAATCCATTTTCAGGCGGTGGTTCTGCTTTTAACCTTGTGAAGCCATTTGGAGCAGAACTGTGGCACCGATTTAAAACGTTCTCGATAAAAGCCTCTTTGGGAGCTCAGAGGTGCTGCAACGCTCCGGTTTGTTTAGGATACAGGTCCTGCCACTTCCAGCTTAACCTCACATGGCCAGCTCACTCTTTTTCCCTCCCTCAGCAGAAGCAGTACAATATCTACATCTATAGAAACAAATTCTGATCAGACCAAGTGCACACTTGTGCAGATCCTTAAGAAAAAAAAACTCAGGTGGTGAAGACATCATTGGGTGTCCTTTTACTTTTATGAAATTCAACCCACATTTAATTTTTTTCAGACCCCACCAGTATGACTACTCTTTTGCCCTTTTCATTTACAAACCTGAGGCCATCTCTGGGATATTTTTTCCCTCACCATTAAATCATGATTTTCAAGGTTATTCTGCAGTTCTTTTTAGCTCTGTACGTGTGTGCTAACGCTCCTATCTGATTGCATAAGATGTGGTTGAACTGTAGTTGTTGTCTGAGTTAGCTCAGGGCAGTTTAATTTCCTCTCTTTCATGGTCTCATCTGACATATTGCTGTTATTACTGCTGATGATCCCCCCTGAAGAAAGAAGGTTTTCTTCCCCTGGGAACCAGGAGGAATTTGAACTGCATTGCCTGTTTATGTAGCTAATATGTACAAGATGACATAGGTGCCTGTTGAGAGCACAGCTGAGTTGCATCTCTAGGAATTGTCTTGGCACATAAAAATGGAGCAGAAAGCCTCAAATACACAAATAAAAACCTTGCTGACGAATTCCTCTTATTAACGTTATTTTTCTTGTTTTTCTTAGAGTTCTATGCCTGCCACTGATGAGATAATTATTTTTCCTCTCATCCTGTATATGAGCTCATTATCTCTTCTCTACCCAGGGATGATGCATACATAGGCTTGTTGTTGATTATGGCACAGCAAAGTCTGTTGTTGGCTGTTCCTGTGGAAATAAGGATGAATACCCTACCGTCTATAAAATACAGCGACAATTCATCATGTTTAAATTCTTTAGCTCTCCTTGTTTTGTTTTGTTTTTTCTGTGATTATCCCTTCCCCCATTTCCTAATGAGGTTTCCTGTTGGCTCCACCTGTTTTTTATTTAAAGCTTTTTTTCTTTTTTTTTTCTGCTTTAAAAACCACAGAGTACGTGTGGGAGTTGAGGAGGCGGTGGAGCAGAATTGTGTCCTACTGCTCTTTTGTTGACACAGCAGGTGCTGATTCGCCCTCACGCTGGTCATTTTCCACTTCCCACTTTTATGTTTCTCAAGCACAAAAAGAGCACATTTCTGTAGCCTGCTTATGCCTTCTATCCATTTTGGATAGAATATACAGTCGAAAAAAACTTTCATTTCTTTAAAAACTTTTAAAGCTATAAATAGATAAATGTTCTTTGCGTGATTAGAATTGACACAGTGTAGAGCATGATGTACATTATATTTTTGAATTGGGGATGTCCAGTTAACTCCTGCTCTGCTCTTTGCACTGTGCTTCTAGGTGATTCTGTACTCAGGTGACCGGGCTTATGAAGACTACTATGAACCCATGAGAGGGCGGGTCCACTTCAACTCAGCTGATCCCAAGACAGGTGATGCCTCCATAAACCTGACAGGGCTCAAGTCATCAGACTCCGGCACTTATCAGTGTAAGGTGAAAAAAGCTCCCGGGATCCGCAGCAGGAAGATGCTGCTCATAGTCATGGGTGAGTCCCACAAACTGGCAAGTTCATAGCAGTGCATTGTATATTGCATATTGTTTTAATTTTATTGTTTTTTCTTTTCCTCAATTTAATGTTGATTCAGAAATTATTATTCAAATTATAATTGAATTATAATTCAAAAATTATTATTATTCCACAGACCCATGTCCTGCATTGTGCTTCATCAGAGCCTGCATAACCAAAATTAAGCATATTGTTTGTTTAATAAAATGTTGAAAATAACCTACTGTAATAATGTTTAAAAAGTAATTATCTACAAGGTTAAAAGCCACAATTTTAGAGGCAGAGGCAGTAGGGCTGCATGATAAGACCTGAAATAACCTTTTTACTTTTTATCTAGGGACCTTGCCATTTTCTCATAGAATCTAAACTGTGGGCCGTCTGTCTCTGTCTCTCCATCCATCCAGTATTGAATCTTTATTAGTGGGAGAAATAGTGGAATATATTAAGCTACACTATGTTAGACGCAATGGATATATATTTATGGAATTGATTGTGACCTTAAGACTTGTTAAGAATTGACCTCGACGTTTCATGTAATCACTTCGAAAACTAGTGCATAACTTTTCTGGGGGCTGTAGGGCCTATTTGTGCTATTGCACATTCTGTAAGTAATTCTAAACTGATAATCCTACACTCGGATATATAGATTACAGAATCTTATATAGATTATGCATACTATTATTTATTTGTATAATTTATTTTTAATGTTGCATTTATTAAACCAGTACTATTTATGTTTGAATCTTGTAAAAAATGGAAAAGTGTAAAAATTGTTTTTACAAATGTGTACAAATCCTCAAAATGGGGCAATCATCCAGTTTTATAGAGCATACAGAAAGATGGGTGACACATCATAGTTGTATAAGTCAGACTCCCAAGGCAAACACACACACATACACACACACACACACACACACACACACAGACACACACAGTGGCCTTGCTGATCAGTCAACTGACTAAATGATGTCAAATTGCCTCCTGAAACTGGTATTTGCATGTGGAAAAAATTAACTTGTGTGCCATTCCTTTCTGTTGTAGGTTCTATGCTCTTATCTCTGTCCTCTTATCAGAGTAGTTTTTCCCTCTCAAAGATAGGCCAGACTACCTAAAATGGCAGCTGTTTTTGATCTAATGTCATGTATGCAAAAGTGCCTGCACTGAACCAACTAGTTAAACCAGAAACTCACGAGACACCAGAAACCAGACATTTTGTGCAGTAGCATTGATGTGTCACTGAGTAATCCTGTAATTAGAGAAAAATATTGTCCACGTTCATGAAATTAACTCTGTCTATTTGGTTGACCAAATGACCAATGATGAGTGCCACATGTGGATTTATTTTACATGTGGCACTCTGAAACATCTAGAAAATGAAACACTGCTGTAGCTCTTGTGAATTTTTTCGGATTAATTTTGGCCACAGTTTAACATTCCAAACTGGTGAGGGAGTTTGTGAATGTGCTGACGTGTCACTTTCCATACACTAAAATTTTAGGGCACCTTCTCGGGCATCTTCACTGAAATATACAATTTCTTCATAATTTAACTTTAACTAAGTAACTGCATCCTTTCCTCTTTAAAGTCAGTGGCAACATCAGTTGTTCATTCATTTGCATTAATTTTTACGCATTCATGCACTTTCTGTTTAAAAATAAGAAACTAAGCTGTAAATATAGCATATGTGGGAAAGGGAAATAAATAAATAAAATCTTCCATCTGAGCTTGCACTTAAAATGCAGGCAAACAATGTTAAAAAAATATGAATGTCATGTAGTCATGAAATTCTTCAACATGTATGATATACAGTATTAATCATATTTAAAGTTTAGTTTTTACATATGGGATTTAATGTTTAATTGGTCAATATAATCATGCATTTTGTCTCTGAAGGGTGTTTGAGCATTTATATTTATTTAAATATATATGCGCCTTTCCATAACAGACCAATAGTAGGTTAAACAGCACGATAGGTGTTGACCCTGATCCATCTTTATGAAATTAAAACCAATTGATAAGCAGAATGTTGCATCTGCATCTTCCTCACAAGGTGGAACTGGCGAGTTTTGTACAAATACTTTATAATCCTTAGATTATGCTGTGGATATCACTGCTGCTTCTCACATAAAAACGTCCCTATCCTATGGTACATGTGTGGCGTACATGGTGTCTTGGCAGTGTGTCAGACTGGATCCCTATTTTGTATTCTCCTGTGGTTGCAGCAGGACATTGACGCTAACCCCAGTAAAGTAACCACCTGCTGTTTGGCCCTTCCAGGCAGCAAGTCTCTCACAATTATGTTATCGGGATCCAAGCATTTAGCTCACGGAATTCCAAACAATTCTCATTGCATTCTGGATCTCACAGTCAGTCGCTTTTTTTTGTTCGGCTTTGCTTTTGTGTGTTTAGTCATTTTTATTTATGTTTAGCCGTTTTTCTTCACTTTTGTGTATAACGTCTGATGAGCATCTTTAACGCAGCATCCCTTTGTGTGTGTGTCTATATATATATATATATGTATATACACACAAATATATAGCACTGTACATGGCCTTGTTCTCCTCATAAATCTCTCTATGTTGAGAAGTGAGCTAGCCATATCTCTTTTTATCTCCCCGTGTTCCCTCACCCCCCGTCACCATTCTTTGACCTCAACTTTCAAACAAATAAATCTGCTTACTCGACAGCCATCCTAATATGAGGAGCTGTACGGTTCAGCCCTGAGACAAGTTGAGTTGACTTTCACCTTTAAAAGGCACATTCAAAATGTCATAGCGCTGACATTTATTGTATGTCATGTGGATGTGTGTGTGGGTGCACAGCAGCAGGATATAATGGGACAGTCAGTTCAGAGCAATGCAGTCTTGGCCCCATCGCTCTACCATCTGTCCATCAGTGCTGGTTTTGTTTTTGCTCAAGTTCTACCTCCTCCACTCTGATCTCATGTGTGTTAATTAGATTAGTGGGGGTACTTGGTATTCTTATCAGACAGGCTTATCTGATCAGGCAGTTATGACAGCTGCCTGATCTGGAGAGCTTCAGTTCAAGTTCTGCTGTAGGTTCCATTATTAGCAGACCACATTGGCTACCTGTCAGTGAATACGCAGCACTGACTTAGGCTTCAGATCGTTCCTGTCAAAACTTTACACCTCGTAGTCTGTTTTCCTCATTTTCTTTTTTACTGTTTGTCCTTCTGGACTGGCTGACAATGTGTTTTGTTTTGCCGGAGTCCCTCAGCTTTCAGTTTGGTGCTCTTTTTACTTCCGATTCCATATCTCATCTACTGCCAACACTCTGACGGGGATTTTTTGTGCACATGTTCAGCGTTGAGAAAGCTTAGCCTACATTATTATCACTGAATGTTGTGTGCGCACAATGGCACCTTACTTATAATTATCCTGAGTGATGGTTCCTGTAATGCCAGCAGCTGTGTTAATTACTGTGATTGCTGTGTACATTATGCTGATTACTTTAAGCGAGGTAGGAAATTAACTTTAGGTCATAGAACACCGACACATGACCTGGATGTTGAAAATGGGCAGACATGTCAGCAGGAGGACTATTTTGCTGCGTATGTTGTAGGGAACCTCTCTCATTCACTTTATTTCTTCTGTCAAAACAGTGAAGCCTTCCAAGCCCAGGTGCTATGCCAATGGCCCTACAGAGGAAGGCAAAGACGTTGTGTTGAAGTGTGTATCTAGTGATGGCACACAACCCTTGGAATACTTTTGGGAGAAGACCAGTGACAGCAAGATTCTTCCGGCATCCTCTGTAATGGGTAAATGTGCCCTGACACAAGCACTTCAAAACAAGCACTCAATAGTTTTAAAGGTCCCATTATATGCTACAGTTTTACAATAAATAATATTTCTTTGAGGCCCCTGGAACATGTATTTTAGGTTTGTGCAAGAAAATTCCATACAACATGTTCCAAAAACCACCTGTTTCAGCTCTACTCAGGGCAAGATGTTTTGGTGTCTGTAGCTTTTAATGCAAATAAGCTACTGCTATCGGCGTCCTCCCCCGAAGGCCGCACCTCCCTACACCATGGCAACCATCAGAGGCAGTGGCGGGCCCCTCCTCGCACACTCACTCTGTCACTGCTGCCGCACCTTGGGTCGCACAATCTTGAAACACAAACCAAAACATGCGCCTCCACAAGGAGGTTGTGGCTATCAGTTCCCACTGTCAAGGCCATAATGGTTTCGTGTATAAACGCACCATTCTGACCCCCAGCAAGCTGATCGGCCGCCCCATAGCTACTCCCACACATCGCACAGTGTCTTCACACCTAAACTATTCTTAAGAAGGACAGAACCCACCCATTTTTAAATGCAGATTTTGACCATTTAGAACTGATCTTGATGGGTGTCGTTAGAACCGGGAGACTTTAAAATCCTATTGTGTGAATTTTCAGGAAAAGATGCTGTTTCAGTTTTTCAACAATTGTCGGAATTTACCCTTACAACAATTTATTTGAATTTAACATGTGAGTTAATGGGAGAAGTGAGGAGACTCTTTTTATGGAGCGCTGCCTAATTTAGTGTTTCAAAATGGTCACTGCATAAAAATTCAGGGGGTCTCCGCAGACACCGTTAACTAATAATTACGGCTGAAAATTGTATTTTGCATAATATGGGACCTTTGATGTTCCACACAAAGGTTTTCTTTCTGTCCCCTATTTATTAATGTTACATAACCTGTACTGCAGATCCCGTGAGCGGCACCATTAACGTGAAGAATGCATCCGCCAGTGCATCTGGGACTTACGTTTGTACAGCCAAAAACCGCGTTGGGAGTGAACAGTGTGTTCTGCATCTTAATGTCACGCCTCGTAAGTATCCAGCTGACGTATCTTCAGTTTCCACTGTATGGTACATACTTATTTCCCTCAACTCTACTTTACCAATGTCAGCTGGCAGAATTTACCTTGAGTGTCACATTATTAGCTCTGTATTCTTTTACAACTCTTAAATGGTCAGGGGAGCGACCTGTTCCTTTGAAATTGCATTTTTAAATGGCTACTTTTTTATTATTCTGTTTATCACAATATTTGGACTAATGGCAACCAAGTTCTTTTGTGATACAGTAATGCACATGGCAGTTTACACATACTTACTGTATGTTCATACTAATATTTACTTTGAGACAGTCTCTTTAGTTTAAAAGTAGCTCAAAAATATGTTTAGACAAATATCAGACAATTTACAACCATCATTTTGGATCATGAAGTCATGAACACCAAAGCCTTAAATTGTCCTTGTACATTCAAGTCGTTAATCATATTGGATCGTTGTGACCTTTGGATTGGACTTTAAATGTATTTACACTATGAGACCTTCTGTTTTTTTTACAACATATTTATCAGACCTTCCAACCCTGTTTTACCTCGTGTCACACAGCCCCCAACAACGGAGGCGTCATCGCGGCAGCTATAATTTCTGTCCTCCTGATCCTCATCATTATCGCCATCATTCTCTTCTGCTGTTACCGTTCACATCACAGGAAGAAGTATGAGAAGGAAATCTGCAATGAGATCAGGTACTCTTGGAGTCTTGACTTGTAGTGTAACTTTGTAGTTATGTATGAAATCCCCCCAGAGCAAAAAGTTTCAGTCAGCAGATCCTGGAAAGAACATTTGATCATTCCAGACATAGTCCAGAACAAGGAATACATTTGTCATTAATTGCTTTTAAGAAATGTGTATTTACAGTAGACAATGGAGCTATAAAGTCAATTTGTGCATCTATACATCTTTTTAAAGTCTGTGTTGTGCCTGCAGATGGTACAACACATCTCTCTCCTCTCATCCTGTATCCTCTCTCTCACGTGCAGTCACACGTACACAAAAACACCACCACAAGCCTCATTTACAATGAAAAAGGTTTTCGTCCATCAGCGCATTTTTTTCTCCTTCCTCAGAATAAACTGCTGAGGTAATTGGTTTAAAAAGCTTTGTTTTTGAGGGCCCAACATTCCATCCGGTCCGCAAGCTCAGTACAACCCCTGGGCTTAGTGTGGTTCTGTCTAAAACCAGCCATGCTCACAGCTATAGGACAAAGGGGGTTGCACAGCTGGCCTTGTCTCATATACACAGAAACCCAGATTGGCTGAAACAAACTACATCACAGGAAGCTCCAGCCCTCCTCCTCAGTTTGATTGAGCATGTAAATGGATTATTGCTACTTATTAGCTGTTAATGTGATGGGTTCATCACAGACATTGTGTCAAGGGGGAACCGATTATTTATTTCCTTTTTATGAGCTAAGCTGTGTTTTGCGGAGGAGGAGGCGTGCAGACACCTTTGGTGTTTCCACACAGCAAGCGTCAGGCACGTGTAAAAGTTCATTTTAGCGTCTAACACCTGAGAAAATTGTGCATTTGAATGGAATTCTGTTTTTCTTCAGAGAGGACGTGCCTCCTCCCAAGAGTCGTGTTTCAACAGCGCATAGCTTCACGATGGGCAGTCAGCGTTCCTCCCTGGGTTCCATGTCACCTTCCAACCTGCACGAATATGCGTTGAAGCCCCAGTACAACAAAATCCCATCATCCGAGGAGTACGAGAAGCCTCCAAGTCACGTTCCTTTGCCCCCACCCAATGCTGCCAAGATGGCCGGGCCCAACCTCAGCCGCATGGGTGCAGTCCCCGTTATGATCCCTGCACAGAACAGGGATGGCTCAATCGTCTAGCCTGTCCTCTTCAGGGGACAAGACTGTGCAACGAGGAATGGTAATGGATTATAGGAGCAGGACAGAAGCCAACACTGACCCAACAGGAGGGATTGACTAACTGACTGACTTTAGTTCTTCAATATTCACAGATGAAAATAAACTGCTTTGGCCTCTCCGCTACGGTGCTGAGAGGAGAATATGGGGAAATCACCACAGAGCACATTAACTTTTTATCAAATACACATTTAAAAGTTTTATGAAGTTTTCTTTCTGGAATTTATCACCAAAACAGAAATATAAAGCAGACTGCTCAGACCACTTATTATACTGTACATAGGGGAATGCATTTTCTTTTATAAATATATATTTAGAAGACCCTTGCTGTGTGTTCAATGCAGATTCAGCCCCCCCCCGCCCCCAAATTGGCCACCTTAATGCATGTCTGTATGTATAGAATTGCAGCTGTGCGAGAGCGTAGGGGCTCATATATGACTTGAATGTAGTGATTTAATTATATTTTACATAATACTGAGCATTGTAAAGAACTGACCAAATTGTTCTTCCAATAATAATAATTAATGGTATAACCTGAAGGATTTTCACCGAGTTAGTGATTGGGTTTTATCCCTGTACCAGGTGTAAACATCTATATGCATCTGTCTTGCCACTGTCTAAACTGGGAGTGGAAGAAGGGATCAAGAGGTCAATACTGGCTAGTAACAAGGGGGTGAGGTAGCTTGAATTTGGGTGGATTATTACTTCTTCGCTGACGTAAAACCTCCCTCAAATATCTCGCAGGCACTGGTGTGTTTACAGACATCAAGGGGACAGCTGGACTGTAGGGTTCACTAAGCAATTGGCTGTGATTGTGTTTGACGGTTAACAGGCTTTGTCTGCGTCCACCACCAAAGCACAACAAGTGGCCAGAAAGAGAAAACAAGTAGTGGATTCCACGTTGTTCAGTTTACAGCCACTGTGCTTTCGCACACACCAGTAACATACTGTAAATGTTGAGTCTGAAGAGTTCAAGGGTCTGGTAAGGTAGTGTGCCTTACTGGATGGAAATCAATTTGCCCACGTCAGTATGGACCCAGCATAATTTCATTGTGGCGGATAAATCGAAAATCTTCCACATTATCCCAAAAACGTGTGCTTATGTCACATTTTTTCCAACTTAATGTGTGTGTGTGTGTGTGTGTGCGTGCGTGTGCGTGCGTGTATTTGTCTGTGTGTGTGTCTCTTGGGAGCATCAGCAGTTGCCCACTGAGCTCAGACAGACCCGTTCATGAGGAGGTTGAACTCAACCCTGCTGACTGTAATTTCTTGTCGCTCTGTCTGCTCAGGATGGAGATTTTTGGGGTCAGTCTTTAGCTGTGCTCATTCCTCTTTAATTGTAGTATTCTTGGAACCTCAATATCACTGTAGCACTGTATTTTATTTTGGGACAGCAAACAATAGGCTCAGATTTTGAAGTAAGTGAACATTTTTTTTAATGCCTTATTCCTGATTTTAGTCTTCCTTCGTTCACCTCTGTACAGCTCTCGACTGAGTTCTAATAACTTCTAGTGTGCCTTTTTACCCTCATTGACTTGTAGCACATCCACCGGTGTGCTTTGTAATCTTCAGTAGCCACACTGGCCATCACAGCGCCAAACTGACTACTATATACCCGTCAGTGCACAGTCAGCCCATCAGGTGTTTCTGGGTGCCTCTAACGGATCAAATGAAGGATTTTCCTACTTCCCTCACAATTATTTGCCCCTGTACACGTTATCATTGTCTGAAAGCTTGGGTTATTTTTAAAACCATGTTTTCGAACTTTTAAGTAAGTTGATTTTTTTGTTCTTGTTTTTATAAGAAACTTTTTTTTTTCTGTACGTATATTTATGCTGTCAAAGTATCTCTTCTGAACACCATGGATTTTCGACCTGTTTGTATGTGTGTGTGATGCTCTGCCATACAATTACTGCACTCTAACCAAGAGAACTAGCATGGGTCGATACACTGGAAGTGCAAACAAATTTCCGACATTGTGGGTTGTTTTTTTTTTTTTTTCCATCTAGATGGAAATTCCGTGATGCAAGAGGAGACAACAGTAGTAGAGATATCATATCATATCATATCATACTATTGTAGTTCCTGGCAGATTTAATGTCCCGACGATGACGAAAAACAAGAACTGGGTGAGCCAGCAAAAACCAATGTCAGTCTTTTTTTTTTCCATTAGCGCGAGCGCGCGAGATAAATTACGTAGATGAGGATCAGCCTGTGTAGTCTTCTAGTTAGGTTTTCACCTGATGAAAGTCTATACAGAGCTCAACTACTAACAACATTAAACGTAGCTTTGAAATCTGTATACTAATATTGTACGAAGATCTCCGTTGAGATGGTTAGTAAACCGTGTGAAAATCATTTGCTTTCTTTTAGTGTGTATCTTTTCTTGTGTATTTTTGAATAATAAAAGTCCATGAAATGAACAAAGGCAACCTTGTTTGAGTTCAGAGGCAGCGGCAGCAGCCGTTCATTAGAGCCTGAATAAAACTCGCTTCCTTCCCATCCCCGCAGAGACACGTGCCCTCCTGCAGCTTTTCTGACTGTGATTAATTGTAATCGGCCCGTGAATTCCAGCCCATCCACCAGATGAGGTGACTTTCTAACTGCTTAACGACCGTCATTACTCAGTGAAGTGGGCAGAGACGCGCCGCCTGCTGTCTCTGATACGCCTCCACTTGGCCTGACTGCAAACACGGTTTGTGACCCAACTCACCTGCCTGCGCTGTAAGGCATCCGCTCAACCTGCAGGCGTTTAATTGATTCATTCTTTCCAGATAATAGGCTGTGACTGTTCTTTTCAGCATTTTCTGTGACCTTTTTTTCTAATGTTAAACACAGCCGGTTCCTATACTCTGGATGGTAATTGCTGTGGTGGCTAAGACTAATCTTGTTTACGCAATGCTGATAAAGTCCACATGGCACCAGTTTCTATTCTGATCAGTCACCCTCACTCCGTTTTTACGCTTTTATGTGATGATTTTGACTTGTGTAAATCAATACCGGATTATTGGACCAGTGGCACTGCTGCTTGCGGCCTGAGGACAGGTGGTCAATAAAAATACTAAAGCACTTAGTGGCTATGCTGTAATGTTAAGTGGATGTCCATTGTTGTTATTGGGTGTCATTTAATGACAGAGCGTTGATCTGTCGATGGTTGAAACCATTCCTTGGGGTGGGGGGGGTTCTTAGTGCCAGGTTTGTTCAGCTAGCTTGGCAATCAAAGCGGCGCTATAAATGTATATGGAGAGACGTATATGCTTATGAGTCTTTTACAGTGGCATGTTCAAACATTCATTAAAAGGATATTAGTAATATGTTCTGCAGCTTTCTGACGTCCCTTTTAGATTTACGGACCGAATGCGGTTCTCGTTGAAATAATGTGCAGTGCGATCATGCATCATCCCCACGTGTCCTCTGGCTCAATATCCATTTGTGACATTTGTTTTAACCTCTGTTCGCATTCAAACAGCTGAAGGGAGAGTACTGTTGTTCTAAGCACCTGGGGATTTGTGCCTGCCTCTCTCCTCCCCACCTCCCTCCCTCCCTTCTGCCTCGGAAAGGTATTAATATTTGCACAGATCAAGGAGGCTCTAGCAGCTGGGAAAAAAAAAAAAAAACTTGGTTTTCCAGGAGGGTTTCCTTGGCAACGTTTTCTGGTTGTACACAGTTTAAGCTGGCTGCCAGAAAGATGATTTATATTGTAAAAATATGATTTGCTCCTCACCGACAAAAGAGGCTTCTGAAAGCTTGGGTCTCCTGCATGATGTGCTGTCACCGATGTTAAGCTTTCCGCCGTTTTTAGAAACTTCAGTCGGATGTGGAGAGGGTTGCAAGGGGAATTCTGGGTAGGGGAGAGAGCAATATGCATATGCATGAAGGCCGAGCTCCATTGGCACAGCAGTGCATTAATTTTTTTTTCCGCCTTGACAATCTAAGCACTTTAGATTTAAAAAAAAAAAAAAATTACGCAGATTACGATATAAATGTATGCTTTTACAGCCCCATCAGATGAATGACTGAGCAGCCACGACCATTTTCGAAAGCGGCGCCTCTGTTTCCAGGCTGACATTAAATGAACTCCGATTTAAACGTAAAATTGAGATTCAAAGTCGCAAGTAAACGGCCCTGATTTTAATTTGGTGTATTTTCATGCCTTGATGGCCCTGACTCACTGAGGAATAAGAAACAGCAGTTATTCTAACAATGCCACCAGTCCTTCTGAGACTTCTCCCAAATTAATTCTGACAGTCCTGAACTTTAAACGTGCAGGCCTGACTGCGCCCGTTTGGATGTCGCCTGGAATAGCTTGCAATGCTGTGGCATGAAAGGGTCCCATGTTCACTGCTTTCTCCATTTTCCTGTAGGCTCCCACTCCTTTTTCTCTGTGTGCGGCTCCTACACTCGTTTGTAAGCCGTCTTTATCTTCTAGTCTGAGAGGAAGAAGAGGTCTGGTAAACCTCTCTGTCTCTCTTCGTTTCGATCAATACGGATTTCTCCATCGCCATCCGACCTCTTGTACGTCTTGGTTTTTGCCTGATCCCGCTCGCCTTTCTCTGTCTGTGTGACCTTCCCCTTTGGTTTGGAGACTGCAGGCAGAAGTTCTGTTTTGAATTAAGTCACGTTTTGTGTTTTCACTGTTGCGAGATCCACCTCGCTCAGGTGGTGGGGTCTGGTCTGTCTGCTGAGCTTTAGGGATCAGTGAGACGAAGCTCATTAGTGCATACGGCATTTTATTCATCCGCCAGGAACAGCAGCACTTAGACACCACACGTGGGAGAAACTTGTGTCAACAGCACAGGTTTGCATGCTCAGAGGGCAACCTGGCGTTGTTACCGCCGCCAGGGCTCTGCTACACCCCTGCCCCCCAGATGACGAGTAAGAACGATGCATCCTGTACTTGCGATGACAGCTTGGACATCAGGAGGCCACGACGGAGGCCACCAATAAAGTGTAACCTTGGCAAATGGAGCCTCGCAGCCTCAGATGATTGGGTCGTTTCTGTTATTACTGCAGAGATGTCAGTGACGTACCTTTTACCACACGTGTCTCTCTCTGTTTGGCTCCATGAATTCTTCTGTGTTGGTGCCAAATGCGTGTGCGCGCTGTAGTATCATCTTAACTGGCAAAATGCAAGTGATGGCTTCTCCTGGATATAGGCGGTAATATTGTGGTCTGTCAATGGCTTGCTCCAGAAACTGGAAAAGGACCTACCACTGAGGCCATCCACAAGAACCTTCTATTGGACAATAACCTTCTAGAGAGAACCCAAATCTGCACCATGCTGGACCTCTGTTTGAATACCACTTACTTTCAATACAGAGAGGGCGTCTACAGGCAGAAACATGGTTGTGCCATGGGTTCACCAGTGTCTCCCATAGTTGCCAATCTCTACATGGAAGAGGTTGAAAACAGAGCCCTGTCATCTTTCACAGGAACTGTCCCAAGCCGCTGGTTCAGATATGTTGATGACACCTGGGTCAAGATTCAAACCAAAGAACTGGAAGCGTTCTCAACCCACCTCAACAATACAGATGATTACGTCAAATTCACCAGAGAGGACGTAAAAGAAGACAGTCTGGCCTTCTTGGACTGTGCAGTTAAGATCGGGGACGACATAAACCTCAGCATTGAGGTCTACAGAAAACCTACCCACACGGATCAGTACCTCCTATTTGACTCTCGCCACCCACTGGAACTCAAGATAGATGTACTCAAAACCCTACAACATAGGACCAAAGAAATATTCACCACAACCCAAGGGAAAAAGAAAGAACAGAACATCTTATTAAAACAGCGCTCAAAACATTTGGTTACCCAGACTGGACCTTCACAAAGACCTCCAAAATTTAATTTTAATGTATGTGTTTTCATATAAAACCAAACTGGGAATGTCATGCCTAAAAATGGTATTCTTTATGGGACAATCTGACATGGATATATATATATATATATATATTTTTTTTTTTTTTTTTTCTAAACATTTGCTCTTGTAACGTTGGCTGGACAAACAAGCAGGAGATATATTATCTTAAACATGAATTTAGTTTTTCTATTTTCAGGCAATGTTGGTGATTGGAATGTTTAATGAAATCTCATTACTCAAAATCCTGACTGCAGTGGGTGTGCGTGAAGGTCAAGAAGATAAAGCATGACTAACCGTGTTTATGAGAAAATATAAAACAAGCAGTGGTGAGAAAACAGATATCAGCTTTTTCTTACTTCTGTCACGCTGTATGTTATAGTTCCTATTTTCAATTGTTAACGATTCATTTTTAATGTTTCCATGGTCCATGTTTGCATGGACCAGTTTTCATGAAATTAAGAAGCCAGAACTCATTTAATTCAATTCAATTCAATTCAATTCAATTCAATTTTATTTATATAGCACCTTTTACAATAAAATTGTCTCTAGGTGCTTTACAGAGGTAGAAACCCAGAGCCTGAACCCCCAGGTCAGCACAGTGGCCAGGAAAAACTCCCTTTTAACAGGGAGAAACCTTGAGCAGGACCAGGCTTACAAGGAGGAACCATCCTGCTGAGAGAGAGAGAGAGAGAGAGAGAAAAAAGACTGGACCCAGATAATCCCGGTGAAAAAAGAAAAGGAGGAGAAAGAAGAAGAAAAGGAGGAGAGGAGGGGAGGGAGTGGTTGGTGTTGAGGAAGTGGGGAACTGCTCATTGAATCATGTGTGTGTCCCCAGCAGCGTAGCCTATAGCAGCATAGCTGTGCTAAAAATTGAGGAATAAGAGTCTGATGAGCCTATTCTAGCTGTAGCTGTGAGAACTGACTGTAACTAGATCTATCAGCCCTACACACTTTGTTTGAGGCTAACTGTACGCTTTACTGAACAGAAAGGTTTTAAGTTTGATCTGAACCCTTGTAATGTGTTAGAAAGCTGCCCACATCTTTAGTGTTAGTGGGTCAAATTTGACCCGTGATTTAACTTGACCTGAAAATACTTAAAAACACTAGATATCATCCAATATTGTTTTTCACTTCATAAATAACTTGGTATGTATTCATATCCATGGAAAAACTGTTTTATTTTTTATTTTTTGGCTCCACAGACCTTTTATCTATACCACTCGTTTTCGGTAAACTGCTTAAATTCACTAATTACATTTCCTATAGTGATAAAAATAGTGATAAAATGAGTAATTATATTATCCATGTCTTATAAACTAACATTAGAGTACACCTACCCATTAGAGTACACCTACCCAAAAAAAAAATTTTTTTTTAAATTTAAAAATAGTGACATCTGTGGTGTTACGGGTCAAAACCGACCCGTATAGAATTATGGTAGGATAAAGACAAAAAGTCATTTTTTATAAAACCAACTTTATTTTAATCAATTTTTAATGTTTAATTGCAAGTGCAAATTGAAAATTAAGCCATAAAATGAACATTGAAAAATGTGTGTGTATAGGGCAGGTGTGTGTGTCTGTGTGAACCATAAACTGAACATTGAAAAACAATATGGTGTCAGGGCAGGTGTGTGTGTGTGTGTGTGTGTGTGTGTGTGTGTGTGTGTGTGTGTGTGTGTGTGTGTGTGTGTGTGTGTGTGTTATGGGGCACATTGAGCCATATTTGATCCACAGAGCAACCCACAGCTTTTAGTGATGCATACAACAGCCAGTATTCTCTGCCGGGTCATATTTGACCCGTAACACCACAAATGTCAATTTTTTTGTTGAGACCGTTAGAATTTACTAACATGGTGAAAATTAATTTTGTTGCGTTAAAATAGTTGTGTCTGAGGATTAGATGAAGTCTCGTTCCAGTAAAAAAGAAAAGGAAATGGTACTTTTTACATACCTAAACTTGAAAACGGGTCAATTTTGACCCGAACACAATATAAGGGTTAAAGGCAGACGTGGTATCTGCCTCTCGGACCCAGGTTGGTAACTGGTTCCACAGTAAAGCTGCCCGATAGCTAAAAGCTCGTCCTCCCAGTCTACTTTGATGAATTCTGGGAACTACAAGTAAACCTGCACTCTGTGATCTGAGTGTTCTTTTAGGAATATACGGAACTATGAGATCCTGCAGGTATGATGGAGATAGTCCACTGAGAGCTTTATATGTTACAAGGAGAATCTTGAAGTCTATTATAAATTCACTGGAAGCCAGTGAAGAGAAGCTAAAACTGGAGAGATGTGCTCCCTGGTGCTGGTTCCTGTCAGAACTCTGGCTGCAGCGTTCTGGATCAGCTGCAGGTTTTTAATGGAATAATTTGGACATCCTGACAGTAATGAGTTGCAGTAGTCCAGTCTAGAGGTAACAAAAGCATGGACCAGTTTTTCAGCATCACTCTGTGCCAGGATGCTCCAGATCTTGGCAATATTACGGAGGTGAAAGAAGGCAGTCCTAGAAACCTGTTTAATATGAGGGAGAAATGACATGTCCTGGTCCAAGATAACTCCCAGGTTCCTTGCAGCCGTACTGGCGGACAAAGTAATGCCAAAGTCTCTCTGTGTTAAAATCATGCTAACACATGAATATGACGCCTTTGAATATCTCAGTTTTCAGGCACTGGTGTCCCCTGTGACTGCTGTCAAACGTGTACAAACACAGAGGTGAGAAGCTAAACAGCTAAGTCCAAAAGAAAGCCTTGTTTTTGAAAATGAACCTGCTGTGAGAATGTTTACTTAGTTAAGGCAAACATCTGATCCTACATCCTAAGGCTGCTTGGCCAGGGGTTCTTATTTTGACCAGCGTGAGAAGTCAGCATTAGAGATTACTTTAAACACAGTCTGTACGTCTAAATCCTTATGCTAATTTCCTCAGAGTTCAATGGGAGGATGGATCCTCTAATACCGCGTTTCATATCTGAGGCCAGCTCTTGCTCTTTTGATCTCCTTTGCAGAATTGAACATTAGCCTCCTTGCTGCCAGTCAGGAATGAGGCATAAGCACTTGCTTAATCCCAGCAGAGCCCACAATGTAGTGGTGGACTGGTGTTTTTATTGGTTTCTATGATTCTTCTCAGGAGAGTAAATTGCTGGGGGGATGTTTTCCCTTTTCTAAACAGACGTTTGAGCCATGTTTGCTGGTCTGAATGTGATTAAAGCTGTTGTCAAGAAAGAGAAAAACCTGTAAACCTCTGAGTCATTTAGATTACAGTGATACTGGGAGTGTACTGTACTGTGACATGAAGGTGCAAGAGAGCAGGTGCATGCTGCAATTCTGTGCCTACTAGAACCTGAAGAACAGTGTAAACCAGGCTTAGTTTACAGTGACAATGAATCGGATGTATTTGGAAGCACAGACGGTATCCCTGAAGGGTGTGTGCTTCAGACAGCTGACAGATCTGAAGTGGCTTCGCTTCTAAACTGAGCTCAAACGCGAGAACGCACATGCTGCTCTTCCAGTTTTACATGCATACTGGCTGGATTCTTTGCAGTGTTGTCACACTGCACACATGTTGCCGGTCAGAGTCAACCTGTCAGACTGGTTGTTCTGTCTCAGGTCACATGACAGGACAAATGAAAGCGTCATTGTTGCTTATTTTGTCTCCCCCTCTACCGCACACTGCTGCCATCTTGTGGACAGTATGCCGAATAAATTACCAACATTGATCACGATAAAAAACTTAAATAAAATCATCAGCAACACCAAAATATCATTGGAATTAAATCACATCTTGTCTTTCAAAATATAAAACCTATTAGGTACTACAAGGTAACAAAATACGTAAATAAAAATGCATATACACAGTTCATTTATTCCTCTACTTGGTAGAGAATACAATACATTTTCGGTCATTTAACTGAACCTTATTATGTCATTATCATCACCACTATTTAGCTAGTTTGTAATTTTTTAAGTTTCTAAACTGTTCTGAGTAAACATATTGAGAATAATGAAGAATGGAATCCACAGGTCTCCCTGGAAATGCACATGCACTCTAAATCATTTCATATATTGGATATTGTATAATTTACTTTACTTGAATGTTTCCCTTTTCCCCTGTTACATTGTATTTCCATTTTCATACAGTTTGGGGACAAAATATGTTTTTAACGACTAGGTTTATTTGGCTCCTGGTTGTAGTCCAAAATAGGCCTATACATTGTATAAAGTTTAATTTGCAAATAAATGTTTTCATCATTAAATCTGATATGACTGGTAATCACAATGCTCATCTCTGATGATCCAGATCATTTGCTCAGTGGAAGGCAGCAAGAACAGTTATTTATTGACAAACTGTCGTACTTTGTCTTGACAGTGATTTCCACCATTGTTGTTGTTAATGTGTTGCGTGGTGAAGAATTATTATATCATTATTACAAGGACAGGAGCAGTTTTCTTAAACCAGACCTCATTATAACATTTTAAAATCTGTTTTATACTCTCTAGCTTCCTTGAAAAAAAAAAAAGTCGCATTTTATGTTTTGTTTAGCTGGAACGTCTCTGCTGTGACAGGAAGTGTCAGATGCAGCATGCAATGGATGTTAGACACTTGCAGGAAACCTTCTCGGAAGCCTGAAAACCAGCTTCTGTCCAGTGGAGGAAGGGTTTGTTGCATCATCCAAATGCAGTTTAGTCAGGCAGTTTAGGATTTTCACTGGTCGCTGCTTAGATTAGACTGTTCCACAAATAGCTTATGGGCAAAAAAAACTAAACAAAAAATAAACAAACAAAAAACAAAGAAAAAACAAAACAAAACAAAACAAACAAACAAACAAAAATCCTGTGATGCAGAGTTTGAAGGTGGATCACGTGACGTGACTGAAACGACTTAACTCGGACTCAGAGACATGCGGGAATAGGAGCTAACCAGATTGGCGGCTTAGTTGTGAGTATTTTGAATAAATGAATTTCCCAGACATTATCTTAGTAGACTGAACAAATAAACCAAATTTAAATGATTCTGTCTTTACAGCACAGCAAGTTAAGAGTATTCGGACTTTTCGTTTTACAGGTTTTATAATAAGGAATTTTGCGCCATCTGCCGGTCGGAGATCTGAATTATATCTTAAATTCAGTTATAAAATTGCTGAACACACGAATTTAACACACACCACGCAGTTGCTTTGGGACTGCACTTGCTGGGCAATGACTTTCAAAAATGTTGCATGCTGATTAATGATCAATACATTTTCAGGGATTGGCTGAATGATGCGCCATTCTTGTTCCATAATTCAGGCATGAAAAACTGTTGCTCATTCAAGATTTTGCTAGACACAATACACATATTTCATTTAAATAAAAGAGTATGAAGTAAAATTGTGATTATGAATGAGTATTGTGAGCACAAACACAAGAAACCGTGTAAAATTAAAACTCAGCTTTGATCGTCTACTCAGACGGGATCACACATTTTTTGTATTAAACTGTTGGTCCTAAAATTATTTACATATAATTAATTGTGTTTTCAAGATTTTTAATCTTACTAAATAATAAGTATTTTATCATATTAATTACAGAGGTGATAGCAGTTACAGAAAAAGCTAATTATGACTATACAATATGACTAACTAAAGAAAAACAGTAATACTCAAGTAGAATAAAGCTACAGCAAAATAGTTGTATATGAACTGTGTGTGGCAGTGTGTCACACTACTTACCTTTGTCAAGGTGAAATGCTCTTAAAAGTTGTTTTTAAAGTTTTAATACTGAGTTTCTTCAGAGCAATGAGGATTCCAGGAAATAACTGACCTCATGTTATTAGTAAATATTTAATATTATGCATTATATATGACAACAATGACAACAATGATCTTGGGATGGGTGGCCGCATGCAGGGAGGAACAAAAGCTGCCACAGACGAGCTTAGTACACATTTTTTTAATAACATGGCACAATTTACATAACACAAATGAGGAGCATGCTGAAGATTCAGTCGCTTCATGATTTCTCACCTTTATACATGAGCTGTACACGGCAAACAGCAAAAAGGTTTAACATTCTTTTGCAATATGCATTGACTAAGCACTATGGGCCTTGGGGGTAGTTTATGTTATTTAAAAAAAAAAAAAAACAAAAAAAAACACTGCACAACATATCACAGAGTTTGAAGCGCACAACTAAACCTTCTGTGGACTACTAAAATAGATCTCTGCTTGTTAGAAACAAAGTATTTCAGACTTTTTTTTTTCCTTTTTATGGATTTTGTAGGTACAACTTAGGAAAGCACTTTAAACACATTGCTTGACCAACAGAATCCCTTTTCAAAACCTGTACTTTACACTCCTTTGAATGTGATGAGGTGTTTGTGATGCATTCTCCCCAAGAACTGAGAGCAGGAAGATGAGAGAAATAAGAAACAGTTTGTGCTCTAACGTTTTCCCGTTTAAAAATTTGTCAAAATGCTACACTTTCGGGGGGGGGGGTCAATTTTGTGAAGTCAGACTCTTTGGAAAAACATTTAACCAAGACAGTAATTTTAAAATATTTAAAAAAAAAAAAGATTGTCACTTTTGTTTTTTTGTTTTTTTTTTTAGAAAACCTTTTAGTTTAACTCAGATTTTTTTTTTTTTTTTTTTTGCATAAAACACTCAGTTAAAGCTTGCAGTGTTTTGCATGGATCCAATGGATGCAAGATCTGACTTATGGAGAGATAATTTCATTACTGTTACACAGTCAGTGGTGGCTGTTAGCGCACAGCTAGTTTTTGTTGCATAGTTGAGTACAGGGCTGGGCAATATATCAATACATATATCAGATTTTGGATATCATTTATTAAGGATACATTCATATTCTCTGTGTTCTGAAGAAGTGTGGAATTTTCTGAAATTGTCTATTTCTGGTCAGCGTCACGGGAGAAAAAAATCTGTGTATCAAGAGTACTGAAACCAAACTATTGTGATTGATTTGATTTATTGATCAGTCCTAAAAATTAAAAAGAGCTTTTGAAAGGAAATCTTGTGATATATGTCAAGAATCATGATATGGCCTACAATAACTTGTGACACTAATGGAGGGCCATAACCGCCCAGCCCTAGTAGCATACACGTCTGGTATGATGCCAATCAGCTGCTTTAAACCAAGATTAAAAGCATATTCTCAATTCACTGCTGTATTTACAAGTCCTCAAAGTAAAGCTTTCAAAACACCAATTTGCATATATTTGCCATGACTTTTAATCCACACAGAGCGAGCAACTGTACATGCTATCTTACACACTAACAGTGCTTAAAGACCTGTACATCCTAAAACTGTTCATATTTACTCCGTATTTTCACAATACAGTACGAGAGAATGAACCACAAAAAGTTGGAGTAAACTGCAAAAAACAAAACAATCTAAGAAAAAAAAAGCTATTAGAAAACAAGTTTCCTTCAATGGGTACTGTCTGTTTGTGTACAAAAACGAAAAAGTAAGTGCTTGGTGTCAGTGTTGATGAGGCACAGGGCGTAGGTCAGCTCACCGAGCCTCGATGTCTTTGTGAGCTGCTCGGTCTCTGATATCTGTGGCCAGAGGAGTAGTCCGTCTGGGCGAGCTGGGTCGAGCCCCCAGCGTGGGGATGAGGGGAGGCGGGGCGCTCAGAGAGGCTGTGGGTGGCGTTTTATTCAGGATGCCGTTCTGATGGGCGGCTGCTGCGGTTGCTGCAGCCGCAGCAGTGGGACTGACCCTGGAGTAATGCATGCCTGGGAGTCCTGGCGCCATGAGACCTGGAGCAGGGTGGGGAAAGTGTCCGTCAAGGGCAGGGTGGTGCATCGCCGAGTGGAGTCGCCCGTGCTCAAAGTCCTCTCTTAGCATACTGAGGCGGTCGCGCTCTTCCAGCTGTGCTCTCTCTTGTGCCAGAGGGTGAGGGTGCTCGCGATTAAAGTCGTGAGGCTCCCGGTCCCTGTACGAACGTTCGGCCTCGTAAAGGCGAGGTGCAGCCAGTCGGTGCAAAGAGTCATTCCTCAGCAGCAGGTCTCTCGCCAAAGGGTCCCGTCGGTGAATGTCTAGAGCCCTGTAAGGGTCCCGCATTGGGTCCCAGTGGAAGGCGGGGTAGGGGAACCTGTCAGCACCTGGGATGGGGCTGACGCCCAAGAAGGGCGCCACAACACGAGTTCTCTCCAGACCGTTGATGGTGTTGATGGGGTGGACACTGGCCATGCCCATAGGCACAGGTATTGAGGAGGGCGGATGGAGGTTTGGGGTGGAGGGTGTCTGTAATGGGGGCTCACTTGTCCTCTCTGTTACTCCATCCTGCTCCTCTTTGACTTTAACCTCACTGTTCTTCTTTTGGTGCTCAAAAAGCTCCACCTTCCTCTCCAGGCCCTCCCGACCCAGACTGCCGTTGGGTCGGTCAAGGCTGGTCTGCCGCAGGTATGGTGAGGCCGCGCTGTTGGACACCTTCTCCTCTGACACCCTACCGTCGTGGATGACAGGGGTGTCCTTGCCGCTGTGCTGGGTGTCTTTGAGCTTGTTGTCATCGGTGCCGTTGTCTTTCCAAGAGTCGGAGTGCTCCCTCTCTTTGGCCTTGTTATCCTTGTCTCTCTGCGGTTCTCCCGCCGCATGGTTCCGATGGTGCTCTGGAGGACGACCGTGACCGAGGAGGATGGTGGGATTCACAGGAACTGGGGACGCGTGGCTCGGATGACGCTTCTCTACAGAATCCCTTGAAGAAAAAAAAACACTTTCAGCACCATTAATCTACCTTGACTTAAAAATGTGATGCTTAATATGCTTTTGTGGCGCTAATCGCGCTGTGGACACTGCATCTACAGTGCAGCGTTCAAACATTTTAGTTTAACTGGAACTGTGATTCCTTTTCAAAATATATATATTTATATTAAAGAAATTATATATAAGGAAATGAGCAGCGCAACAGCACTTACGTGAGTGTTTCCATCGTTAACTCCGAATTCAAGTAAATAGCTTGAGGATGGTAATATTCAGTTTAAAAATGTAACCTCGTTTTTTCATTTTTCTATTACTAAGGGGTAAAAACAGTAATCTATAGAAAGATTAGAGGTGAACTAGGAATATAAATTTGCAGCCAGAACTAAGACAAAAGAACAGGCCTGTGTGTGATCTTTACATGGAGTCGTCTGTGTAGATTCTCACTCATTCAGGTCATAGTTATCCAAAGTTAGATCTCTCTGTGTCAACTGGACTGTCCAGTTGACACAGAGAGATCTAACTTTGGATTTACATGGAGTCACATGTGATCAGATCAAACCCACCTGTCTTTATCGTCTTTGCTGACTGAATCCTGCTTGTTTGAGTCTCTTTCCCTCTCAAGCGAGCTTGCTGAGGCGCTCCTCTCTGAGTCCCCAGGCTTCAGCCAGGGCGGCGGCGTGGGGAAGGACGGCGGCGTGCGATGCAAACGGTTCCACGGCTCCTGGTGGCTGCTGCTGCTGTTGAAGTGCTGCTGTACATTGGGGCTATCCTTATGTCCAAACAACGAATTGGCCGCTGTTAGGGATTCAACACATGGAAAAACACAACAGACCCCAGTTAAATTTGAATCTCGACAATTACGACTGTTAAAATAGTTAAATGAAACATCCATTTTTTTGATTACCGTAGCATTCATGAAGTTAAAACTCACTTAGTGCTGGATTTCCCAGTCCTCCAAAAGCTGATGAACTGAGCGATCCCAATCCGCCAAAACATGTGGGCCTTCCGAAAGGTTCTGAAGGGAGTCGCAAGATGTTACCATCCTGACATGTACTAAATAGGGCTGGGCGAGCCCACATACATGCTATTTCCATGTATCAAATACTTGTGAAGGCTGCTGATGCCACCCACCGATACTCAAGGCAATAAAAAGTTAACTAAGTCCTACGTTTTCAAGGAAACCTTTCAGTCCAGTTGACACAGAGAGATCTACTTTGGATAACCATGACCTGGATGAGTGAGAATCTACACAGACATTTAACTAAGTCCTCCTCGCCAGTAGTTGGCGCTACACCACTGCAGTTTGCGCGGCATGTGCATTCAGACAATAATAAACCTTGCTCACATGGCAGCTGCTCTCACCAAAACTTCAGGCAGCTTGGAAATACTTTAATGTAAACAAAGACGAACTAAAGCAGGATGCAAACTCTGCAAAGCAGAACTTGCAAGAGGTGGTACAAAGAGCAGTTTCTTTAATACTGGTAAATTCTGTGTAACAAAAGTACTAGTGGTATCGGTACTCAAGAGTGAGTACTTGTACTGCTATCAGTCTGAAAAATAGTGGTATCGAACATCCCTACTACTAAATAATTCATAAACTTCAGTTCAACACTGATGACTGGGCTGATCTTACCTATATGAGATCCTGGGGTGAGAAAGTTTCCGGGGTGGTGAGGCGGGTGGCTGAAAGGAACAGCTGATGGGTGTGTCGGGCCTGAACAGGATGTGAAAGGAGAAAAAGAAAATATGTGATACAATTGTATGCACCAACAAAGTGTTAAAAAATGCGAAATTTCTTATTATAATACCAAATAGTACTTATTCAGCACAACAGTCGTGGTTCAATTCATTTTTTGTCCTTTTCAGCTCGACTTCAGTGTCATGTGTTGTATTTAGAGCTGTCCTTTGATTTCTTTTCTGAGCTTTGAAACTTCTTATGTTCTCTGATTAGATAGCACCTACCGACCCTTTTATGAGTTACGCCCCAGGACCTTATTCTGTAGTTTTGTTTTATTCTAACCTAATGAATAACTTAACACACAGAGGAATGAACAAAACAAAATATTCTGAAATTCAAACAGATGAAAAACAAAAACGACAATTGCCTAAACTTCCACACAAACGCACCTGTAGCGGAGAAGAGGGTGGAGGGTCGCGCCAGGTCGTTGGGATGGTGGATGGCGCTAAAAAGGCTGGGACCCGGGGGTCGACCCAGAAACTCAGGTTTCAGGCCAAAGTCGAGCTTGTGAGGGTCCACCTGCATCTGCTGCTAGAAGAAGCCAGAGCAGACAGCAACGCAGACATCACCCTGTGTCAAATGATTGTTTCACGTATACTTCTGCAACGGTAGAAAACGACGAATTAACTGCTCCAAAACCTGTAATACTTTGGTTTTAAACGGAAACAAGTCGGCTGAATCCTCACCTTTACTTTCTGTTGGTGGTGGTATGTTTGCCAGGCGATGTGGACGTGCATGGCACACCACTTCCCTGGTTTCTGTGAACACAGTCATGGAATCGCTGTTTCATTTTCTGACATGAGTGGTTTGAGGTAAAGCTGACTGAAACAAAGCAGGCAACATTCTGAACTTGTACACATGTGCTGTACCAGCTACTAGTGTTACACTTAATCCTGTTCCTGGGAAACACTATAACAACTTTTACACTCTTGCAGACATTTAGAGCACTTACCCTGAGAATGGGCCGAAATGGATCCGTTAGCTACAGAAAGGACACAGTAAACATAGTTGATCTAATGACATCTTATCCATTTCATTATGCAGATATAGACCTAGACACATATCAAGAAAGGTTTACTGAGTTTATTTACGTCCCGTCCTGTCTCCCAGGGCTAATGACAGTGACTCCTGACTCATGTACATCATGTACGTGTTCTTATACAGTCAGTGGTTCATCACGCTGGACAGAATATTGTTCAGTTTGCTTAATTTGAAAATGTGCCTCTTTGCTGTGACAAACATGCCAAAAACACAAAAAACATCAATTACTGTTGGTGTGACTATATAAGGTCAGTGCGTATGAATAACGTCACTTTTTCAACCCTAAAATATCTCTGAATTTTGAAAACAAGTACTTCAAACAGGTAAATGTCGAATGCTAAAATCTGACCGCTCGTTACCCGATCTCTAAGTCGGTGTTTAAACACAGCCCCTCATGGTGTATGTGTGTATGCTGGGTGTTACCCTGGGGTCCTTCTGTAAGAATGTGTGAGGGATGGCTCCGGGTCTCGCTGACACATCGAGTGGATTTGGGGTCTAAAAAGCAAATAACACAACAAAATAAAAGATTCTTTGTAAATGACTATATTGTCAATCTGTTTTTCTTTATCTGGTATATTTTTTAGAAAGTGAGTGTGTGGTTCTGTCCTTGAGCGACTTACTTTAGGCTGAAAGGCACCCTGCAGCGAGCTGAAGGGTCCGGCTGGGGGAATGACAGGCGGAAGGCCAGACATGGCCGGTTGGTATGAATGAAAAAGCTGCGGTAAACAAAATAAAATGGTAATTACGAACAAAAGCAGAAGAGTAAGCGTGAGGACGGTTTTGGATGAATGCAAAGCTGGAGCTCCACAATGACACAACAAGGCCGTGATGATAAGTGAGTCTCAACAAAGATCTTCAAAAACAGCTTAGATGATGATGTTGTGTTTTATAAAACCACAAATGAATAACATTTTACTGTTCCCTTCAGACTGACGGAAACAGATAACTACTATGGTTAATCTGTTGTATTTATACTGCAGCTTCCTAATCATCTTGAAAAACCAAAGTATGTGATATGACAAATCTGCATTCACCCAATCACAGTCAAAGTGATTGGTCCCTTGCTGAACACTTCTATCCGAAAGGAATATCAAAGTTTGTGCTGTGGAGTAGCAAAGGTGATTTACCTCCACTTGTGCTCTGTAAATACCGTACATGAGTGTTTAAATTGAACACAAATGTTTGCATCTTACTTAAGATGTGAGGCGGAATATTTTAACAGGAGTTTTTCAGCGTATAAAGTGGTCTGAAAAACAAAAGAGCAAACCTAGTTGATATTCACACCCGAGGATGGTAGAATAGTCGTTCTAAATTCTTTGATATTCATATCCGCACTGTGGCTTAGTAGGAATTGTTAAACAAAAGCACACTTGGCTAGGGACACACACATACACACAAACACAACTGAAAATAATTGTCTGCCCTTATTTTCATGTACAACAATAAGCTGTAATAATAATATACTCGCAATGTTTTGCCCCAGAGCTTTAACAACTCATGACTGTTTAATTACTCCAAAAGATTTATGGGGCTGCAATTGCATAAAAGGACACACAAAGACTCAGTGAGACACACACACCCCACACACACTCACACACTCACACAGACACACACACACACGCATGCCTCCAATGGCTGGAAATGACTTAGAATCCCTCGCTAAATGAATTAGCGAGGGAAAGACTGCTCCTGAGGCAGGTGGTGTGCGATAGGTAAACTCACGCTGTGTCTGTAGAAGGGGTCGACTTTTGTTGGGTATTTGTCAAACTGCAGGAGAAATAAAACACAGCTAAGTACAAAGATGCCAAGACAAAGCAACAAATAACATGATCAGAATCACTGCAGGCTAAGTTTTGGACAATCAAAAATAATGACATGGCAACAACGATTTCCCCAAACTGCCCTGGTTATATCTTCGCTTACCATCATCTGAGGACTTTTTAAAACTGGTTTGAGTTCCGTGTCTCATTTGGTTTCCTCACGGTGAACGTTTTTCTTGTCAAGACTAAACTCCGCAGCCATAAAAAGGCTTTTAATGGCCTCATTAACTGCCGGTCTACCTTTGAGGGGTCCTCCGAGCCCAGCCTCTCTGGGTCAGGCAGCCAGGAGTGTGCGAGACTGCAGTTTCTCCTAATAAAGCATTTTGCTCTTGATTCAAAACACTTGGCAGCTACGAGCCCCTTCCCACATGGATGCAATAAAATTCAAAATTAATTTGTTGCATAATAGCTTAAAGCCGGCTCGGATTTTACCGTGCTTTGGCAAAGTTAGTGCCAATAACTAACTCAACTGCTGAGCCCTAGATTATGCGAAAAAACGAGACGAAAAAAGGACTTCTGGGAAGAGGAGACATTGATGTGAGGTAAGACAAAAATGGTCACGCAGATTAGGTTGTTCACACAGTAACATGAGAAAAACACAACGTTTCCACGTCCACCTACATATTTTGTGTGTAAGGTTTTGGCAGGCATGCAGGTAAAATAAATACATATATAGTCCCTCCACCCTCTCCATCCCAACAACAGTTGCGCTCTACTTATCCTCACATTTCTGGCTGGGGTACGCACCATGGTTGGTGCTGGGGTGGGCATGATGGTGTGGGGGAAGGGTGTGAAGGTGTGCTGGTGGGTGTGCTGGTGGGTGTGTTGGTGCTGATGTTGGTGCTGATGCTGATGGAACTCGGTGCGCAGGTAGGGCGGAGGGCCCAGCGAGGCCCCGCGGTCAGCACTCTGGGAGGCCAGGAAACGGGTGTTGAGCTCCTGACGCAGCAGGTCTTGTTCTGCCGGGAGGCAAGCTTTCATTAAGGAGAAGAAACGAATGATAACAGACGTACAGACGTACATCCTGTTGTGTTTAAGGTCTTTCTTAAAGACTCACAGCTGGGCTTCAATGGGAAATCTTACACATTATGTAATTCAAGAGGAAGACATGTTGAGGTCATACAAAAAACAGGCAGGAAATAGCAAACAATTATGAGCATGTCATGGGAAATTCAAGCAAGGCTTAACATGATTAACGCTGTCTAACTGCTGGAACAGTCAATTGCTGTGATCCCCCAACATCTGCTGTTGTAATAACTTTTGAACAGCATGTGGAAAAGAATAAATCATAAAAAAAAAAAAAAATCAATGACATTTCTTTTAGGTCTTGTCTAGAGTAACCTTATCCTTCCTATTCCAGAGTGACTATTTGCTCTAATATTTTCTGCTTTTGCTTTAACCTTTATTGGGCTGGGAGTGGAGGTGGAATTTTCTCCTCATAAAAATTTCATTGGTGTCTTTTGAACAAAAAAATCTAGCCTGCTCCATTTCATAGTGACCAAATTGATTTGTGGCACATAAACGCCACTGCAGGTATAAATGGAAAATTCTGAGAATGCTGTTTAGGCTGACCCTTCTTTCACCTGTGACATTTACTTCAAGAGCTCTAGGTGGAAATATGTGCGGGGTCTGTATCTGTAATGCATTTTAAAAATACAGCCTGACTTGCTGGTGGATATTACTGCATATGGCTTGGAATTTTATGAATAAAACATCATGCATGTAGAACACATTGATTATCAATGATGCATGCTTCTTTAGACACTCAACTTCCTGTCCTTTTCTTTTAGATGCTTATAAAATAAAAACTGCTTTGAAATAAAGTCTGTAGGTGTTCCAGTCATGCTTATTATAAAACAGACTCTAGTTTGATATTTCTGAACTAAATGTGCAAACCTCTGCTATGTGCTCTATATGAGTAAGATGTTTGGATTGCCTGCAAAATAGCTGTGTTTACCTGAAAAGGCAGTGCCAGAAGCAGGATGCCCAGGTACCGGCAAGGCGCTCGAAGTAAGTGGTGGTGGTGGAGGCAAGGCCGTTGGAGGAGCAAACATATTGGGGTGGTGCTGATGCGGCAAAGACTGCAAGGCAGCAGGGAAGCTGTGGTTAGCAGCTAGGGGTGAGGAGAAGTTGGGAGCTGCGACTGTGGCTGCACCAGGTGGAGGTGGATGGTGTGCAAGGTGCAAGGAGGTAGCAGAATGTTCGTGCGGCTTGGTGCCCGGAGTGCTGCTCCTGCTGTGAGGCAGAAGAACAGAGACAGGAATCAGGCTTTCAGATCATCAATTCCTGTTAAGCATCATCCCCCAACATCTTTACAACTCCATCTGCTTCATTATTCTAGTCCCTCCGTCACACTGATTAACAAAAGCTGCATAGCTAAGCTGCAAGTTATAGGGGCAAATGTATTTCTGTTTTTAGTGTATTCTGAATAATTAGAAGGTAAACAACTTTACCCAAATTATAGAAATAATTTATGTAAATACAAAAAATGTAATTCAATAGTATTTATTAACAAAAGTTTTATATATTATATACAATACACAGACTGAGGAGATCGTTCCTCCCCCACGCCATTCAGATCTTCAACACCTCCCAGGGAGAACGATAAACAATGTAGAGCTCTGGACCTACGCACTATATCACACTGTTACACTGCACCCTGACTGTAATTTTATCTCTATGAGACTGTATTTTCTAAAAACCTACCTCTTCAGTTTCTGCACATTATAGCTACAGAGTTAGCTATAATGTTAGTTATAATGTTAGCTTAGTTCTATCTATCTATCTATCTATCTATCTATCTATCTATCTATCTATCTATCTATCTATCTATCTATCTATCTATCTATCTATCTATCTATCTATCATGTGCCACTGATGATATCACTAGGGTTTCGGAGTGATGTTGAATTAAATGATTACAGAGGTTTGTCACAATATTTTACCTCAGCCTTGCAACTTCTCGTTCTTCTATTTGGAAATGGCGGCTCCTACTGGATCAATTTTTAAAAACGTCACTGCTTATAACATATAACTGCTCTGCATTTGACCTTGTTGTGTATAATTAACGCTACGTGCCGAACCAGGAGAACTGGTAGATAACAGTGTCTGTACTGCATTCTTATGCATCACTGTTTGCGGCACATTCCACTCTGTTCTCTTCTCTGTAACATTCATTGGCAAACACACAAAGTCCATGAAACCTTTGGACACAACGCTGGCAAGCATGACTGATTTAACTGATCTCTGGACAGCTTGTCTTGGGGGCTCCTGCAGGAGCCCTAAGGCTGTTTTTTTTTTTTTTTTTTTGCCTGGGTTCCCCTCGGGGTAGTCTCAAAGCCTGTCCACAACTCCGCACACAAGGCCTAAAAACCCTTTTGTCGACCTCACTCTTCACTGTGGGCCCTGGCTGTAATTATTCATTGTGGGTGCCAGACCCTGCTGGCAGACTGACTGGGCTGGCACAAGAAGAGGGAGGCATAGCCAAGTCTTTAGCGGATGGATGGAATGAGCTCTGAAACAACCATTCTATGGTCAGAAACAGAAAGAGCATCAAGAATATAACTGGAAACTCGAATAAATCCAATTTTGTTCTAATATCTGTATTTACCGCTATTAATGAAACAAATAAAAATAAAATCATATCATTTAAATAGTTTTCTGAAGATCTGGAATACTAAAGAAGCCAACACAAATTGGAGACAAGATTTCAAATTTTTACAGACTAATATAAAAAATGATATTAATGAGATGCAGAGCTGAATACATGTTTATAATATTCTACTACCAGTATCTACCACTAGGTGGCTTGTCATTTAAAAAAAATATTGTCCCACATACTGCAGGTATATTACAAAAAAACAAAGACTGGTTTACTGATAACAATGTGTCTGTCCAACCTGCATCACAGATGCATTTTTGTAGTTTTTTTCCTGAGTTGACTGTTTTCTTTCTCTTTCTTTTATTGATTGCTTATATATAAGGATATACTCACAGATCGCAAGGATTTAATACTTACAGAGTTTATATGGTTTCAAGTAAATGGCAAATAATTTAAAAGCACTTTTTAAAAAGAGATTGAAAATGCTGATTTATTTTGTAGTGTCAGTAGAATGATTTTGTGCTTGGGGCATGAATGTTGTATACTGTATGTGAAAGAATTTTTTGTTGTAATTATCCTTACCTATGACCTTTGAGGCTGTTGCAAGCAGGCAAGGGCCGGACCTGGCAACGTGATGTGGCCCGCTGGGGCCCTGCCTGACTAGGGTGCTTTTGGTGAGGATGGTGTGAGGGGAGCAGAGACCGTGGTGGGTGTGGATGATTGCTGGATCTCGGTGGAGCTTCAGAATGCAGATCAGGCTGGTTTTGACGATGTGGAGGGGAAGGTGCTGAGGGCTCTTTGCCGTGGACAAGGAACAAAGATGTGGGTGTCTGAGGCCTGGGTAGAGCCTCAGAACGGCTCGTCAGGTGGGTACTGTCCTTTGACTTTGTCTGACAAGAGGATGCAGGCGGCGGGAAGGACGATAAGAGCTGTTGTTGAGAGAGGGCTTGGGTCTGTGGACGATGACTGGAGGTGGTGGATGCAGAGGGTTGGTGGTCCCTGCAGCTCTCCTGGCTCCTCTCCTGACTGCGCTCTAGGCCTGACACCTTGAGGAGGCCTGGGCCATGAGGCTCCTGGCTGCCTTTGGTGGAGAGCACATCGATGCCAAATTCTAGAAGGAAGAAAAAAATCATTTAGGCAAAAATAACAATCTTGGTTTCTATGTTCGCAGAAAAAAACAACTCAAAGATATCAAGGGATCATGTAACAAGGGGTTTGAAGCTAGGCCACCAGCAGCATCAGCACCCAAGTCAGTTTCCCTCAGGCTCTTCGGGCTCTTGATGGATCTGAGGTGGACTTCCCACATAGCATGTTATGAAAAGGGCTCTATCATACCTGAGCCAGGTCCTGAGCACTTTACTGTTTAGTTGTCCTTTGCACAATAGCAACATGCTACAACCGTTAGGACCATAGTGAAAATTATCAGTGCCAGCCTGCCCTCCATCCAGGACTTCATCTCTTCATCTCTGTTAAGGTGTTAATGGCTGTTTACACTAAGCAATAATTAGGCACTGCAAGACAACCCCTACCAAGATGTGGAGGTGTGAACCAAATCCCATGGACAGAAAAAGCAGATGATTCTGGAGGGATTCCCTCTCCCAGAGATACAAGTCCCTCAAGACTACTTTGTCCATAGATGCAAGCATAAAAATATTGACTTCTCCTCTGTATGCGAGAGTAAACCGAGTCTCCTGCCAGCACAACAAGAGATGAGAAACAAGTGGGTGCACTGAAGTGTCATGCAAGGCACCAAATCTTTTGTACACACAAAAGACATTAAATTCACTCCCTTACCCATGTCAGCCTTTGCTACTTACAAATATCATTGTCAGTAATGAAAACAAAAACAGACTACAATAATTTCACTGCTGCAGATATGACAAGAAACATCAACTCTTGAGGTTCCTACTGGAAATCCTCTAAATCCTAGAGGTCCAGAACTTGTTTTGAAAATGAACCACCACACTAAAAGAAGGTGTCTATTCTGGCTGTAATGAAGACTAAAGGGCCTTTTGATGTGGGAAACAAGAGGAGAAAATACCAGCTTTCCTCGGGAGGATTTACTTGTCAGTGAAAGTGCTGTAATTTTCCAGCTTGATTGTCTTGTTTTCAGTTTAGTCTTTGTTTTCAGCATAAAGGTGGCAAATAAGCGACGGAGTATGTGGGTAAAGCTGGATTTATTTATGTGGTATCAGCTCCATGCTGACACTAATGAGCAGTCATACTCTCATACTAGTGAGTGCTGTCTGCAGTACTTTACTTCTGTTTTGAATACTCAGTACTGAGGGTACCATAGTGTCTGCACATAGCATTTCTGAAAAGGTGCACATGATGTGTCAGTGTAGGGTTTCTATGGAGTGAGAGTGCTTTTTGCCTCATTGCATGCTTTAACTATTGACATGCATCCTTATTTCCAGTGTTCAGACAGGAACTTTGCATCTTAGTGTTAACTGAGCTTTCTGCCAAGAAGATGCTACAGCTAAAAAAGGGAATGGCATCTGGCATTAGGGCATAGGTGTTGGATCGTTACTGGATTGGAGATTAAATCAACATACTGGTCCGCATAAATGATTAACACACAGGTGCTAACACTATCATCTCTTCAGAGCGTGACTGACGGCTCTGACGGTACTTCTTCTTTTAGATTGATACCCGAATGGCATCCGCGGGTGACAACCTTAGCAGCCAGCCGGTTGGTTTCCCTGGGTGTTGGTGTTTATGACAGCCTACATGTTAGCCTGCTGACATCCTGACAAATTGATGTCCACAGAGACCCCTGTGACATGTCAAACCTTCCACTCTTTGTTGTCATCCCATCGTCCCTTAAAATAACACCACACTCATTTACGAGATTAGAACCAGATGGAGTCACATAGCTCCAATCACAGAAACCCATCCACCTCAAACACCACAGGAGCCTGACAGCTGAGCCAAAGCTGCTGTATGTACCTCTGGGCCGTGCTCTGAAGTGAAGGGGTTAGGAACCGATATCTGAGCTTGTTCACAATCAATAGTTATCAAAAAACCACAAAAATAAACTGGGCCAAATGCTTGCTGAAGATGAATCGATTTCAGGGCACACTGTACTGGACAAGAATTTATGTCCTGGATTTAGTCTTTTATGTTTAAAGAAATGATTCTGCTTTTCTAGTCTAGAATTAACTTTTAAAGAAAAAAAAGCTCAGTAGTTTATATTTTTTTATAGATATCTTAAAACAACAAAAGGAAGGGAATTTTGAGAAAACCTCACCACAATACAGGTCATCTTAGTGCAACAATCCTAATGACAGAATGATCTACCATTGAACGACCACAGACTGATTCAGACTATGATGTGTGTGTGTGTGTGTGTGTGGTGTGTGTGTGTGTGTGTGACCTGTAAAAGACACGATTCACCAGTACAAGGTTCAAACACCAATTACACTTGTTGGTGAAACTGAAATGGTGTTTTTAGATCACATAAATTTAATACTCATCTCTAAATAAGAGACAGTCCATTTTGGAAAAATCTGTCCATTGTCCACAATATACCTCGAAGACGGTCTTCCATGGTAAGTGAGTGACTGCGTGTGTCATTTCTGATTGGTATTCTGAAAGCTAGATACGGTGTTGCAGACGAGTGGAGAAGAAGTCTCTTATGTCTGAAACCGCGTGGCACTAAATTCAAGTGGGAATGCTTTCTTCAGTTACAATTTCCAGTTTATTAGCTCCCCATCGTTCCCTTCTTAAACCCAGATGCCTTTAACAGGATTAGCTGCTCAGAGAGGAGTAACACCACGCTCTTTGATATCCCTTCATTTCTCCAGGGTGTTGGAGCACCTGACAGTAATGAATCTGCCGCTCACAGTGCTGCCAGCCATGTGTGTTAGACATGTTCTAAGTGGGAGCTCAGGGCAGGAGTTGTCAACGATGGATAATACCCTGTTGGACCTCACAGACTCTCCATCATGTCTGCAGCTCTGCTAAGCTATAGCTGAGAGGGGTGTTAGGTTTCAGAGAACCCCTGCCTTGTGCAGGGTCTTCAGGAGAGGTTTTATTAGTTCTAGACATTAAGTGGTGTCTATTCTGGCTGCGAGAACTTGACATGTGGCAGTTTCTACTGAGAATACCACAATATGGTAACACAAAACGCTGCTTAGAAAAATGAAAAGTGCAAAAGAAAACTGGAACACAAAGAAGTTTTTTAGCCACCTTCTTAACATGTATAGATTTTGTATTTGTACTTGTCAAGTTAGAGCAATTGTGTATATAAAAATAAACTCTGTGTATGTGTGTGTATATGTGTGTGCGTGCGCAATGATGTCATGATGTGAATGAAGTGTTAACTGTGAAATAAACCCCAGACTTTTTTAAATAGATGGCCTGTGATCCAGAATGAAATGGTAGCAGACTAAGAGGGAGAGAGAGAGAGAAAAAAAACTAATTAATCTTACTTTCCTTTCTCCCTCCTCTCTGATGACAATGCTTCCTCTAATGGCTTTTAACTGGTTCTGTCTCTCACAGCACACTTCCCTCGCAGGTGGAACATCCATCGCTGAGGGGCCTGAATATTTGGCATGTGACTCCCAAAAATGCCTTATCATCTACACACATGCAAAATGTGTCACTGACATAAATGGCTGTAACATTTTCAACTCCCCTGTTATAGAAAAACAACTTATATATATATATATATATATATATACTCTCCATGGGTCAGAGTAGTAGGAAGGTAAGAGAAGAAGAGTGATCAGGGACATGGTGACAGGCGTGCTTGCACAGGTGAACACCAGAAGGCACACACAGAAAGCTGGACAAATAGCTGGGTTTCTGCTGTCAGCAGTGGTGTACACCACGCAGCCCTTAGGGGTAACAACGGTCGCTCACGACTGACAGAGTCTCTGCAAGTTTGGCTGTCATGCAGAGGCTCAGTGAAGCTTTGAAATCACAGCACTGTGTAACAAGGATCCGTGTAGTCCACAGCAACTGGTCAGTGCACACCATCACTGCTGTGTAAAACTACACCAAGAGGCATGACAGCTGTGTAGCCAGTCTGACCATTTAACCTCACACATGTCGCATGTACATAAGCCCACTGAGGGCTTATGTACATGCTGAGGGCCTGATATCTCCACTTGACAAATAGTAGGCTGTTATTTTATTTTTTTTTTTCAAACAGAAACATTGTTCAAAAGAGACGGAGCGACTGTAGGAATCGCTCAAAGGCCCCACGGCGGCTCACATATCTGACAACGCCTCACTTGTTCAAGCAGCCATGAAAATTCTGCCCCCTTTCAATTTAAGCACATACAACGGTATATAATTACCAACAGTGCTACCCAATATGTATGAGAGTCAGTCTTCACATCAAGAGTGAGATTATGGTGTGTTGCAAAGTTGAGCCGCAACAGGATTATATCCTGTTTCATGGTTACTACAGCCATTGCCAAAACAATATTTTTAAACTCTTCTAATTCACACTCCTACCTTTTTTCAAAAATGCCACAGAGCTCGTCTCACCACGGTTGCTAAACACCCCCTCTTTCTTTTGTTCACACACTTTAAAGGTCAACAGGTCCTTTTGTGACTAGCTGAGGTGCAGCTCTGTCCTCTGCCTGGATCTGTACAGAGCTGGCCTGTCCTCCATGAAATTCCATCTCTTATACCCTGCAGACTGTACCAAATCAACACACTAGGTAGGGGGTCTTTGTTGTACAGCTTTTAGTTGACAGTCTCATTTTTTGCTTCTCTTCTGCTCATCTTCCAGATGCATGAAGAGGTGTTGATAGTCCACTGAGGTGCTTAGTAGTGTGTGGGCAAAGTCCTTTGTCTCTCTCCCTCATGCTCTCTCTCTGTCTGTTCAGTCAGGTAGTAGGAAAGTAAATGGCAGCAATGAGGAGAGCAACAGCTCAAGCTGACACATTTGACACCGCAGCGTATTCCCTGGAGGGAGAAGCACAACCAGCTGGGGAGAAGAGAAATCTGTCCCTAGGGAGTCATCAGTCTGGGCTCCTTACACTCTTTTTCAGAAGGGGCCAAGTGGCATGTTACACACACAGACACACACACACACGCACATTGCAAATACTGGATTCGCTCAAGCAAACCACTGCTGAGTGTTAAAGAGGGGCAAACACTGCTTCCTACATCTGCCCAAGCGGCATGTCAAAAGTTAAGCCAGATGTGCAATGGCCCATTTGCAAGCAACCCTTTGGAGACTTTATTGTTTGTTTGTTTGTTTGTTTACAGTATACCCTAACACATGGGGTTAAGAGGGGGTGCTGGAACCTTGTTACCAAACACCAAATACCTCGGACAAGCACAGATTAAGCTCGAAGAGACAGTGACAGTCCATTCAGCTTTGATGGCTTGGGGTAAATTTTTAAGAACAGTTATAAAAAAATACAGACAATTTAAAAAAAGGCTACAGAATGGGTGTTTTGAAATTTGGTACACTTAAAAAGTTCTTTGTAGGATAAAGACACACCACAAGTTCACTGTGTTCACTCCTGTGTTGATAACTTAGCTACAATTAAAACCCAGCAGTAGGGGGCACTGTTACGCTGCAGGTCTCTCCGCCAGATTATAACCTTACCACATGCAGTCATTCGCCTGTGAAAATGAAATGAAAGGTTGGTTGAAAGAATTGATAGCACTGCAATTTGTCTGAGGGACCAAGACAGGTGCAAGGGATCTGCCATGCTCGGTCGTCCCCTCTAAGCTGCCCTGCGAATCATCAGGGCTTTGTTCCTGTCCTCCATAGTTACAAGAATCAGATTGGGTGAAAATGAAATAAGATAACCTGTTTCCTCACGGGAGCAATTAAAGCTGCACTTTCATCCATTCTGATCACAGGTCTCATGTCTCTCACAGATGTTCGTGGCTATTAAAGGCTCTTTATACTTTATCCGAGCTGACCCTTTACATAAAGTTCTAAGTATTAAAAAAAAAAAAAACAGCAATTAACCCTGACTGTGATTCTGATTGATGGTTAATATTTATTCATGTGATGCAAAGATTACACTTGCCCATAATCCCAACAACAACAACAACAAAAACAGCAAATGGTTTAAAATGGTAAACACTTTTAGTACAAGATGCATTCTGACATTGCTTTAACTAAGGCTGGGAATGCTAGAGAATTTTCAGATCTTAACCCATTTTTTAAAAAGTAGGACACATCAAACATGAAGATTATTTCAACCACATTAAACTCTATAAATTGTCTGAACACACCCTAGATGATTTGGTCAGACCCAGCAACCACACACCTGACTACTGTAGCTAGTGGTAGCAGACATGAGATCTCAGAAAAACTCACGTGATCAAACGTGACCTCGAACAATAAACAAGGATGGCAGACAACCATGAACCATTTTGAATAAAAACTCATGTTGTTGCCATAATTCCACATTGTGGTTCTCTTTTCTGACCAGTCTGCTTTAAGTTTCTTTTTGTTGCAATTCTCGAACCATCTTTGTGTACTGTTTTTTTTTTTAGGGCTGGACATGGCATCACGTCACTCCCCGCACTGCTCGCTCTCCTTAGCGGTATCTGGTAACGGGCAGATGTGAGGACCAACAAAAAAATCTGGATCATAAATATCCAGAACACATTTGATATCATTAATATCAAACGTGTTTTGGAGCAGTAAAATAATTGTACGCACATATATGAGGATGACGGTTACGCAAATAATTGCCCGCCGAGCTGATGGAGCAAATTGGGCTCAGAACCGGGCAAAAAAATCCTCTAGTGTGTCCTCTGCAGCCCGGGGGCTGGGGACCACTGCTCTAGCCTAACAAAACCTCCATCAGTATACTGCATAATCCAAATGCGGAGTTTCGATAAATGTTGCTCCTTGTGCCCCATGATCAGTTCAAATGTAATAGTTTAAGAGACACAAGCCTCAAGACATTGACCAAGTCTATTAGATGAACACTATGATGCAGCAGCCACACAGAAGAACACAGATCTGAAATGCAAAGAGATGGAAATAAATGCTGGAGGTAGAAATCCTTGGGGGATAAGACTGATAAACACAAGCGAGACAGAGGGACATATCATTCCATAGTCAGACCATTAGTTCTGTAGTTAATAATGTGCAGAAACACTGGCACATACACCTCAAAGCCACCATGAGGCCTCATTAAGACACTTCCTCTTTTGACAAAGTCACCTCTGCTGCAGGAACCAAGGGTGTTCAAACATAATAGGTCTCAACACACTGACGGTGTGTGTGTTGTGATAAGTGGTATTTGTTTTTTTTGTGTGTGTGAGAGAGGAAGTTGCTTTGACCCTGTTAATCCTGCGCAGTTGGCAGGAGAGTTGGCTGATGTCACAGTGAATCAGTGGATGCTGCCACTGTTCACAGGGGAACCACTCAGGAGACTGGCTCTTTCTACTTATTTAGCAATCCAATTCTGCTTTAGCTTGTCAGCACAAGTCAGTGAAGAGCTGAGAGCAAATAAATCAAACTATAGTTAAAATAAAAAATTGAAAAGAAAGATGATTTCATTCTAAGCTAAAAAGCAACAGACATAAAAACAATAACTTATGTTTATTATAACCTTTGATTAAGTCTGTTTTACATATTTATTATACATATTAGACATATTTTAAATATTTCCAAATAAACTGAGAAGGCTCACTAAAATCTATATACTTATAAACACCCGCAGAGCAATGCCCAAGTGACATGTAAGAACCAGACATTTATGGCATATTGTTATTGGCCATCCAAGTCCAACTGGCTGCTAAACAGCCACATGTCGTAGTGTGGCACTCACAAAGGGGCCAACATGGCCCTGCCTGGATCCTGCTGCTTCTGCTCAATGTTCTTTCTATCCTCCCTGTCTCTCCTCTCCCCCTCTCCTTTTTCTCTCTAGCTCCCCCTGTCCTCTGTCTCTCACCATCTCCCCGCCTCTCCTCTCCCCCTCTCCCTCCCAGGTGGTTGCAGCAGATGACTGTCTATACTGAGTCTGGTTCTGCTTGAGGTTTCTGCCTGTTAAAGGGAAGCTTTTCCTCGCCACTGTCGCCAACGGTTTATTCAGTGTGGAGTTTTGCCCTGGGAGCTGTTTCTCTTTTTTTGAATGTGTAGAGCGTCTTGAGATAACATTGTTATGAATTGGCACTTTAAATAAAATTGAACTGAATTGAACAGGAAATGGTTCTATGATTTAAGACTCTGATCTGTGGAGAGCAGCCCATTGAAATGTTTATGTTTGCGATGTAGACCTTTTAAATTTTGACCTGATGGATTCCAGGCTCTTTGGGTTTGGTGCGGCCTCTATCCAGCTCTCCTGGTGCTGAAATATAAGTGCATTAAGATGAATGGAATTACTTAGACTCTAACCCCAAGACTGACAGAGCAAACTCTAAATGACCTTTTTGTGTTGCTACAGGCAGTGTGAGAGGACTGGCCCACTCTACTTCTTCTACAAATTCTCGAAACTTTGTTTTCAAATAACTACAAGTGGCATGAAGCAGAAAATAGTTCTAAGCATGCACCAAGATATAAAACCATATTAACCAACATTGTCTGGAGTCCATTTGCTGCCATCTTTTCAGGGATACTGGATTGTTTGTGTTAGCCTCCCGTCCTTTCAACATTCACTGTCAGAGACTGACCGGTGAGCAATGCAAAAATCAAAATATTGAGTATTTGAGAGACACATTTGTCACAAATCCTAACCATTTTCCACTCGTGGCAGACATGGGGGCAGGGCCAACGTTTGTAGAAATGAGGCAGTTAATCGGCCTGCTCTTCCTTTGATTTGTTAACCTTTGTTTGGCCCTGTCGGCAGATGATGTGTCTCTGGAGGGGGCCCCTTTCATGGTCATGAAATACTGCTTTTTGTTTTTTTTTAACTGAGCTTCTGGAGAAGAAGAAAGATAGAGAGGGGACTGATTTTCATTGTGCTGGACAGGATATTAAGCTTGCTTTACCCCCTAAGAGATACCTTAATCCTGAGACAGGTAACCAATAGAAGCAAAGACAGCTGGGAAAATGGACTACAACTCATTTTAGAGTTAATTCCTTGAGATCTCAGCCTTATTACTCAAAACATGACCTCGAAGCGGTGTTTCAATTTGATTTAACCTTGTGTTTGAGCCGAAACAACAGCACTTCTTTATTTGAGCAGTTATCTCTCCAGAGGGAGAGCAACGACCTTTGGCAGGGAAAGAGCATCTGGAAAGAGACCATCCTTGACTGCAGCTTTTCGGAACCCACCAAATACCAGAGGTGGGGAGGTCATTTTCCTAGTGCACATGAGGTCAGGTTCTGCAGGCAGGGCTTGCTTTTTGAAACACAAACCTGTAGAGACGGCAGAGGTCAGTGTGGGGGCACCTCTGGGAGCCCAGAGCTGTAAACTAACACCAGCGCTGAGAAAGGCCAAGTTTCTCTTTCCAGACCATTGAAAGAGTGAGGGAGATGCTTGGATGATTTGTGGCATGGTGGCTGCTCTTTACATTACATGAAAATTACAGCAGGTGGCGGCCCATGGCCCAAAAGCACAAACAGCTCTATCAGCAGTACACCTCTCAGGAACTCGAGGGAGAATACGACAGAGAGAGAAAAACAAGCCCTCGGCTTCCACCCACACAGCAGGAACACACTTGCAGGCAATTTTGCTGCCAGCAGAACTCTGTGACGATTCAGGCAGCTCTTCAGCTCTGATATCCGCCACAGAAGTTCACCTGTTTTTCTCTTTCCAGTATATTTTTTTTAAACAATGCCATCGGTGCTGCAAATTACACCTTCCACAGTGCACATTACTCTCTTCCCTGGTGACAGGCACACTCAAGCCTGACACACTTCACTGGCAGTTGCTCTTCACGCTGGCACCGGCCCCGGGTCTCACTGTAACACCACTTCATTTTCACATTAACTCCACTTAAGGGTGCTAAAATCAGGGAGACAGGAGACACTTCTGTTCGTCCCTGCTACTCAGATATGCAAGTTGGATATCAGAACAGACACATATGCAGTACAATAACATCAGAGAGTGAATATGTCAAAAAAAAAAACAAAACAAAAATAAACCTCAAAACTCAACAGCCCCATATTACATCCAACTACAAAAAAGACGGACATCATAGAATAGAATAGAATAAAATAGAATAGAATAGAATAGCATAGAATAGATTAGAAAAGAGTAGAATAGAAATGCTTTTATTCATCCCAGACATGGGAAATTCACTTGTTTCAGAAGCATCGTCAGCATAATCACAATAATATTTACAGCAAAATAATGTGCAACATGAAAATGTGCAACAAGAAAGTAGAACAAATGTGCAAAGTTAAAAATGTGCAACTAGGCAGTACAGTACTAGGAGTACATCACAAATGTGCAACATGAAAGTGTGCGACTTGAAAGTACTAAACAGTGCATATCAGAGCATGAGTCTCAGTCAGACGGAGGTGTTGAATAGTGCTATTGCACTGAGCAGGAAAAATTTCCTGTATCTGTCCTCGTGGCAGCAGAGCTGAATCAGTCTGTTTGAGAACTGTTCTAAATGTTCTGTTGTCCGCATTTTATAAAAGACTGTAAAATGCTAGCATACGCTACAGTTTATTACTTTATTATTTGCACAGTGTCAGCTCTGCAGTGACCTATAACAAAAGCTCTGGACATGGGGACATGAGGGATAAATGAGTGGCAACATATCAGTGGCTGGGGACACAGATTTAATCATTCAATGGATTTGTCACAGGCCTTTGACGCAAAGGACACATGGCTGGTTTGTCAAGATCAGTATCGGTACTAGGCAGCAGTCACCGGCTAGTGAGAATGTTACTCCCATCAATCACAGAAAAGTTCTTTATGTCTGTTGGTAAATAGGTTATATTCATTTACTTTTTATTTATCAAACTCTCCTGAAGACTAAATTGTCTTCACATCGACAACGCTGAAATTTATTCGCGTTTATTGAGTCTTTGTTAACAAATCTATTCCTGATTAACTGAACCCAAAGCGTGCAGGGTGGAGGGAGAAAAGGAGCAAGCAGAGACCGCCGCTGCTCAGCACTGTTAAACACCGACAGCCTTTAAAAACAACCCTACATCTGGAAATGCGTAAGCCAAGTCCTCATGAGCTGCATTTTTCTTTTTCCACCTTCGGGCACAGAGAGATGAAAACCCAGCAAGGATCTTGAGGGAGCATGTAAAAATACTGTAATCACTGAGTACATAAGTAGGCTAACAGATTAAAAGATAAAGGAGCAGAAATGGTCTTCAAAGAGACCTGGGTTGTGCTCAGCAAAGTTTCAGCCTCGATGCAGAAGGAATAGCAGGCAAGAGGCAGTCCATAGTTTGACCTGTTTGACCTTTGTTTCTGAATCAAAACAACAAGTATAGTCGCCTAACATTATACACATTATGATATCTTGACACCCTGGGAGAAGACCTGTTTTCACCACTGTCTTTGGATTTCTCTGCTTGCATGCAATTAAGGGGAACTTAAATAACAGAATAAAAGTCCAAAAAATGGCTTCATTTGGCTAAAGTTTTTTTTACAATGATCTTTAACCATGCGCTTAATCCAAGTTAAAATTAAACTAGCAAGAGCACACACGCAAAGTAAGTGAAATAAATGTCGTATAAATTATATTTTTCTTGCAACTGTCTTTAAGCAAATGTTGACATGCATGATCGCGCAAACGAGCCACTCTCTGATTTTCTTGGCGCTGTTGCTCGAAGAATGACTTTGTGATTTTGGCACATTATATGGTAATAGTAATCCCTCCCCCCCCCTACAAAAACTCAGACTCTTCTTTTAATCCCAACATCAAACATAAAAATACCCATGCTCTTGGCATTCCCTGCACCTGGATTCTTGTCCTCTACTTTAGCAATGGCAGGAGCCATTGGAATACAGCCAGAGGGGAGGAGAGGAAGTAGTAAAAGAAAAAAAGAAGACATATTTAAATGGGAACAGAAGTCAAAAGATTGGACTTTGACTGCAGGAGGGGAGAAAAGGCTACGGCGCATACTGTTTTCACAGTCGGACCCTTTCACTGAGAAGAAGAAGGGGTGGAGGGCTTTGTTGATTTAGACAGCACAAAGAAGGCCTTAAGCCTTTCGAGGGAACCAAATCCGTCCACAGAGAAACAAGTTCTAATGGGAAACTCCCTATCAAGCACGGCCATTCAGCCACCCCAATGGAAACCACAAATCATGTCTAGGAGGGAATCACAGGCTATAATGTGGGTGGCTACTTTTGAAATCCAGTGCCCAGAGTGAAGCAGAATGAATCAGAGCGGGAATCTCAGACTCAAGTTACCTCCCTGCATACTGCGGCTTCGGAGTAGAGTCTTACAAAGTGACACTGTGGTTGGCATTACCGAACAAAGACATTACCAGCCTCCATTTCTTGAAACAGGCCAGTGGTTATCATCAACTCAGCCAGTGACATTGTGACTTCTTGAGGAAAGGTTATCCCTTGTAGATCAAGAGTCTGGTCAGCCCCAAACACATGCCGAGATTCAGCTTTTTAAAGTCCCCAGAAGTGTGACTCTTTTGTATCGACCCAAATTGTGCACCGTGACTCAGAGCCTGGCCCACATGTGGACTGATTTAAAAGCTGGTTAAAGGCTGGGGGCCAGGTTCCGCGATAACTCAATATCAAGTGAGGGGCTGCATTAAATCCGTTATGGGGGCGTATTTGGTGTATAGTCTGGAGATTTGAGACCTCTGTGCTCCAACCAGCCTATCATTAGCAATCAGCCATGTCTCTGCCACAACCCCCAATGGGTCATAACCCAGAGCCCAAAGCATTCCTCCTGCCCTGTGCCGTAACTCCCCCCCCCATTAGAGCGGAATGTCCAAACACAGGACTCTTCCACTCAAGCTGATCAAGAGTAAATGGGGGCTGCTTTTAATGCCAATTTAGTCACTTGATAATGAGGTCACATGTGGTGATGCTATGCTCATGCGTTTAATTCATCCCTGCAGCTCGAGTAACACATCTCAATAAACGGTCAACAGAATTGCACATGGCTTCGTGTTTCACATACAAAAAAAAACCAAAAAACAAAAACAGCAGCCTTTGTAAGATTACACCTTCCTGTATTGGAATTGTGTTAAACGCTTTAATACCATGCCACTGTGTTGGAACAGTACATATGAATTTGCAGGTAACACGGGGGAACTGGCATCACCATACGCTGTTTTAGCAAGGAAGGTAGAAATGTCTGTACCTTTAACTGCAACGGTGCTGAAAAATCGCTCCGAACAGGCATCGGAAACCTGGAAAAGGAGAAGTACATGAGAACAATATAACAAATCACAGCTCATACATGGATGCTACTTATCTTTTACAGTATAAACCAAACTTACACAACATTAATGGTCAATGATAAGAATGTTTGGCACCAGGATTTCTGATTTTACTATTTATCTGAGAGTTTATGAATGATATTAAGTGTGGAGGTTCAATTCACTAGTTCCACATCTATATTCAGAGACTGTAACCTGTCCTGAATGAATGAGAGTCAAAATGATCAAATAGATAATCCGCTCTTCACGTTTGAAACGCAAAAAACAAAAACAAACAAACAAAAACCAAACAAATCAATGTGACTCTGCTCGTTCTGGCCCCTTGATGGCAGTGTTGCTCCGCGGAACAGCGACCGTCTACTGGCGCAGACCTCGCTGTGCGTGTGCGCAAACTGGCCAGTGACGCATTTCCAACCCGAACTGTTTTTCCACGGGTGAAAAAAGCGAGTCGCGCAATGTTATTCACGACATTTAGATTAACAATTCTCTGACAAAGTGGGATCAAGTGGAAATATGGGGCGCGTGTGAGCTGCACACGCAGGGTTCTCCAAAGAAATCCTGTTTATTGGTTTTAGAAACTCCGTAAACTTGTGTTTATTAGATGACTTATTTGTAATCAAACCACAGGCTACGATATTGATATTACACTTAACCAGCTGCCTGCTGGTAAAGTGGAATATTGTGATATAATCGCAAATATATGGACGTTGCACATATATTGGAATATGTCCGGTGACAGCCTTTAATTGCGACCTGTCTGTTATTAATGCAGCAGAAAAGGAAGATAATGTCAGAAATTTACGAACAACAGCACTGTTTTTTCTTTTAGGTTGTTAGTTTATTTAAATGAATAGGTTAATTATCGGCGACTTGCATAATGTAAATAACAAAAGCTGCAGAAAATGGCACATAGTAGTATTTCATGTAAAAAAAAAAAAATACTAATAACTCTATTCTGATTATATTGCATATTTATACACCAAGACTGAAAAATTAGGTTAGCTAATAAAAAAAAATGTAATGATAAACAAAGACGCGCATACCTTTGATGTGACAAGGTTGACAACGAGGCAAATAAGTCAAGATATTTCTTTCTAGGTCTGTAAAAGAGGGCCTCGTTTCACATTCTGCTTTCCAAATAGTATAATCCACGGGGCCGTGAGGTCGTCTCCGTTTCAGCTGAGGACAGCCATGCAAAAAGCAGAGAAGCCTTTCCAAGAAAGGAGAATCCAGAGCCGCCCACAAAGCTACAGCGCCTTTCGGACAAAGAGAACCATGTGTCTCGCCACAGTGAGCTTCTGCAACAGCACAGAGGCGACAGACAGAGCGAAGGGGAGCAATCCCTTTATCCACCTTTCCTTTCTTGTTCAGCACACAATTGGATTTTTTTCCCCCCCTTTATGCCTCCAAGTATAGTTTTCCTGTTAGAAATATCCGTGGCAGATCACAAACAGAATCCGGAATGGTTTGCGTGTTGGTGCGCAGAGGGAGCCGCGTCCGATGGAGCAGGAGAGCGATCCAACAAAGCGCGCTGCCTGTTTCATCCGTCGAGACGTGGCGAATCAGACCAAGGGCGAACACAAAATAAATAAATAAATCAACGCCACACTGTGCACAGCTGCAACACCTGTCTGACGTGCGATTTCTGACAGATTAAATCCGCATGCACCAGACAAACTCCCACTCATCCAGCGACTGACTGCTGCCTGCCTACCCGCCTGGCTGCTGGAGCGCCGCTGCAATCACGGACGGAACCTCCCACTTCCTGATTCCAGGCGGGCTTGAATTCAACCTCAGTCGCGCTACTTCAGAGTCCAAACACACCCGTGTTTGGGTGCACCCGAAAAGCTTAAAACTGGAACGCAGACCGCGCACTGAGAGGCGTTTGCTGTTTGCGTGACTGGCGCGCAAAGGGAACGATGGGTGAGCACCAGGGAGGTGAGGAGGCAGAGAGCGAAGGCAAGGAGGAGGGAGAGAGCTCCTGCAGAATATTTTCTTTCTATTACTCCGTACTGACTGAAATGATGTCAGCCCCTAATGAATTCCCCAGCAGGGTGCCGCTGTCGTGAAGGGAGGAAAAACAAAACTCTCTTTTTGAGCGCCTGTCCGATCCTCCAGGCAGCGGACAAGTGCTCTTTCTGCTGCATCAGCGGTCACTCTGCTGGCCTGAAGGGACTTCGCCAGATTAAAGAAAAAAAAAAAAAAACGCATGTTAGGGGTCAAATGGGCTTCCAGTTAAGCTTTGAGCTCTTTGTGACGAACTCACACTGCACACATACAGAATGACTTGCTCATTTATAATTTTGCATTTTTCGCCTCCTGCCAGCTCATATCAACATTTAGTTACCTAGACTCCTGCATGACCTCTAGCCATATCAGGCACGAAACTACAAAAACATATGTCGCAGAAATTAGTTATGTACACAGTGAAACACTTGTCTAGTTTTCATCCTCATTTCATCCCTATAAATCGAGAAAATCCAGATATTTTCCTAAAAAAAAAAACCTCTTTTCTGTTTCATACTTCCATGCATACCCATGCATTAACCCACACACTGACAGTGGATATATACACAATAGAGAAACGTTACACAATTCTTGTTCTCCACTTTAGGCTACTCAACCTTGAAACGCCACTGTTGGAACTAACCCTTTAAAAATGAAGTCACGGGAAATTTAATGCACGGTTGCTTGAGATTACTAGTAGCTAAACAAACCCTCATACATCAGATACAACACGCAAGCCCCGTCTTTAAAATGCGATCAAGACACAGTGTGGTTAAACCAACAAAAAGCTCATTCAGCAGAAAAATGTGCAGCCAGGGTGAGCATGTGTTTATTGTGTTTTGTGTGTGTGTGTGTGTGTGTGTTGACAGATGCAGAAACTTGTAACTAAAAACAACACAGTAATTAACCTCATATTACTATTTGTTTCATAGCTTGTAGTTTGTGAGAAGACATTTTTGGTAACTGCAGTATAATTATTTTGCTCCAAGTGTCCTGCCAAGTCAGGACAACAGAGTGCAGTAAATCATGCTTGAAATGAGTTGCAAATGTACTAACTAATTACATGAAATGAGATAACGAGCATCGTTTGGAATGTTGTTATGTCATGTTTACACTATGATTGTGGCGAAACAACAGGACGTGTTTCAAAACGTGTGACAGCTTGGTTTTAAGATATGCATTTATATGACAGGCAGCGGCAGAAAATGGCCTTCAAACCTTCCCTCATTTGAAATATCAACTAAGTGTAACATGAGGCGCAGGTAATGTGATATGTTAAAAGCTCTTTACATTACATTTGTCTATGGATTCGCAGCTGTGTCTTTGCTTTATCGGGTCTGAAAATGGTGTAACGATTCAAGGTAGGATTGAAAGTAGAGGCCAGGAAATGGATTTCCTTAATGACATTGAACAGGGTCATCATCAGTGCTGAATAGCAGCCATCTGAGGCAGATGTGTACTTCGGAAAGAGATGCAGTTTTCAGTATTTCTATCAGAATTGGGTTTTCTGTTCCCAATTCTGACAGTTCAGCCCAAAACCTATTATAATGACAACACACTCCAAGCACTATCCCAGCATTACATTTCTGTTTGCTATGTCATGAAACAAATCAGTATGTTTCATATCCTAAATACGAGATGTGACAATGGAACAAATTAAAATATTGAGAGCTTAAGTCAGCAGACGAGTTACATAATGGCCACTTGTTAATAAAGATTTGGACAAAAATCCATGTGGCCACTGAAATTCATGTTAATGTTACCCAGACTTCCCTGTCCTTGGACACTTTGTCTGGAGGATTCCAAGGCGTTCCCAGGCCAGTGACATAGTCACCCCAGCATGTCCTGGGTCTTCCCCTGGGTCTCCTCCAGTGGTACATGCCCCCAGGACGCCAGATGCCTGAGCCACTCAATGGATTCTTCTCGATGTGGAGAAGCAACGGCTCTCCTCCAAGCATCTCCCAGATGACAGAGCTCCTCACTGTATCTCTAACCCTGAAAATACACTGAATGCAGGTGTGCTGCAACTATGGCTTTCACTCTGTCTCTACTGTCCGCCAAAATACACCGGCTGCATCAGTGCGGTGTGGCTCCAACAGAAAGCTGAAAACAAAATCACTTACGATCGCGCAATGTTACCACTTTGCAGTTATGTAGATGATAAACACATTAAACACTGTAAGCATTAATTTGAGTAATTTCAGTGACTAACCATTCACATTTTTTATATTATCCTTATAAAAAGGATGTGACACATCATAAATAATGGTATGGCTTTGTACTTCGATGACGAGTCTTTCTTCGCTCTTGTCTAAAATGATTGCGAGATGACCCTCACAAGACTTAGGACCTGTTAACTTCAGGGGGAACCCTTTGGCACAGATGAAAACGATCGCTCTATATAGAGGACTTTTTATTTTGACAATTTCCCAGATGTTTTATTTTCTCTTCGCACCTGACTTCCTGTCTGACGTGCTCCGACATCCGACCAAAATAGAAGTGCGTATTTTATGCGAGTGGCGCACGCAGCCCTGTCAGAGCCGGAGTCACAGTATATTCACGCATTGACTTGAATGGAAACAAATCAGCTCCGCGTTCATGTCGGAACCGCCCCGCACCCGGTGTATTTTCGGGGTAAGGTAGCGCCCCACCACCCTGCGGAGGAAATGCATTTCGGCCGCCTGTATCAGGCATCATGTTCTTTCGGTCATGACCCAAAGTAGGTAGATTGACCAGTAAATCGAAAGCTTCGCCTTTCAGCTTGGCTCCTTCTTCACCGCAACAGACAGCATTACTGCACCGATCCACCAGTCAATCTCACGCTCCATCCTTCCATCACTTATGAACAAGACCCCAAGATACTTAAACCCCTCTACTTGAGGCAGAGGCTATCCCCTCTGGCAAGCCACCTTTTTCCGGTCGAGAATCATGGCCTCGGATTTTGAGGTGCTGACTCTCATTCCAGCTGCTTCCCACTCGGCTGCAAACTGCCCCAGTACGTACTGAAGGTTGTGGCCCAAAGTAGCCAGCAAGACACCACCATCTGAGAAAAGAGAGATCAAATCCAGTGGCTCCTACTGACTCCTTTCGGCCCCCTGGCTGCAACTATAAATTATGTCCATAAAAAAATAATAAATCAAGTTTTACATTTTTCTAAATGAATCATAGTCTGCACAGAAGAGAGGGATTGGGTAAGTTTACGACGTTCCAATGCTTAAAGTCTCAATGTTGGAGCACGCAACCTCATTATGTCTGACCTTATCTTGTACAGGCTGTGTCTGGGACGTCAGTGACAACTCCCTGTAATCTCAACACACTCACAACAAGCAGCAGTGACAGGCCTCTTTTTTCCCCAATTCCTCAGACATGAAGCCAGACATAAATGAATCTGTCAGTCATCACTTGCATAAATGTGGGGATGACATGCGGATGTGCATGCAGAGAGAGAGATGATGAAAAATGCACTCTTCATTCAAAACTGGACATAGGGAGACGCAACATCAGGCTCCCCGGGAGATGTTTGGGGACAGCTCGTTTAACATGCATCCAATGGGTGGACGATTGACAACAATAATTACATTTAGACAGAACTTACAAACTACAACACACATCAGAAATGTGTGTGATATCTGAGATACAAGGAGGACATGCCGCCGTCCCACTGGGAGAGCAGGTAAGGTCGTCTAGTAAAGGTGAAAATAGAGACGAGAGCACGAGCCATGGTGAACATAAAAGTGAACGCACAACACCCACAGAATCAGAAAGTAAGAAGGAGATTAGACTGGCCTGCAAAACATTTTAGAAGGATGGAAACATTATCTAAAAGAACATTTGTGATCAGAGTAAAAAAAGGTAAATAATTATGCTGTCCGGCACACAAACAGCAGATGTGTTAGGATTATCAGGCCTGTAGCCACACAAAACCAATCACAAAAACAACGTCACATTCAACTTCACTAGATGTACAATGTGTAAAAAATGTGACAGGTTTCAAATTCAACCCATGTTAATCGCATGTGACGTGATCTGCTTTCTGAAAACACCTGGCAGGGGTTCAAGAATGTACTAAATAGTACCAAGATCCTCTCTGTACCAAATAAAGCTTCCCTAAAAGGATAAGGAGACTCATTTCATATGTACAATGGCAGTGCAAAGGAAAAGTATTTGTTCCGCTTGTTAAGAGGCTGTAGAGGCCAGGGCAGCTGCTTATCTGGATTTCCTGATCTCCCCGCGGTCCCTTAGATGCAGTCTGGGGCTGCAGGAGTTCAAGATAAATGTCCTGATCAATGGCAGACATTATCTGGACCTAGTAGACAAGAATCAGATCCAGTTGACATTGTGAATACAGAAAGAACAACCCCTGTCAGCAAGAAAGAGCCTTCCTCTGGCCATCAGTTACACTGCTGCCTAATGACCCTATGTGAAAAATACTGCCAATGAGAGAATAACCGCTGGCTCGCCTCAAATAAAACAGATCCCTGCACCTCTGTTCTGCCCAGAAACAGGAGATTTTTAAACCTTTTGCCTATAATACAGCCATTGCTATGGATCTACGCAGCCCTGGATAGTTTCTGACTGAAAGTAAGCTACAACACAAAACACACACACGTACACCCACGGACCTGCATGGCATGACACACATATTAGGCGTGATTTACCTTACCTCAGTGGAGCTAATTCTCATATCTGAGCCCGGGCTGAATCGGTGTATTTATGTAAAGCGGAGGCGCTCATTGTTTACATAAAGATTTAATGGAGCAGAAAAATTAATTTTCACAGCTTTAACCAGGCATGCATTAGGGAAGTGTGAATTTTAATGTGGCATATTCTAGGAGATCGTTTGTTCGCGCTGTTTGCTTTCATATCTAATTCTCATCAACATCCTTGAATATGTTTCTTTTTATATTTCACGGTGGCACTGGCAGACATGAAACAGCGGTGAAAAAAGATACAACGCTGCTTGTCATACACATCCACTGATAGGAGTGTTCAGTATAACCCCATCAAGATGCAGTTATTTGAGCTCGGTGACCAAAAAAGCATTGAAAGTCTTTTTTAACTTGATTCCAATTTTATTATTGGAGGCTCAGTCATATCTGATGTAGGTAAAACATTCTGAACAGACTGCTCAACAGTACCTGTTTTAATTCTAATCTGCATGTCCACGGACATCTCCAACCAAAGATCCACGGTGCTAAATCTCCTCCGTGGTTTGATAGTACCATAAGTAAGAGAAACTGGCGGGATAAACATTTTCCCCCATTTTTTTCCTTTTAACGGTTGTGTTGGGACCCAGGGAGGCAAGAAGGAGGAACTAGAGAGGAAGAGAGCTCCAGGAAAAAAAAAAAAAAAAAAAAGAGGCAGTTGGGGGTGTGTGTGTGTGTGTGACAGAAACTATGGGTGAGTCCAACCGGGTTTTGATATGTGAAGAAAAGGAGATAAGAGAAACAGCCTGCTGTGTGTGTGTGTGTATATGTGTGTGTGTGTGTTCCAAGGAACAACTTCAGGAAAGCAACAAGAAAATAACCACGAAGACAGTGTATTAAAACCTACCTAAGCCCCTGACCGACCCCCTGTGATTCATCGGGGTGGAGGGGCTGTGGTTAGAGGGATTAGACTCGTGGAACATGCTATCAGAAACCATTCTATCAGGCACCAGCAGGGACAGCTGCAGCCACACCTCCTGTGTCCAAACAAACAAGCCTCTTGAAGGTTTTTGCCTCTGCTCAACAGCTCCAGATCAGGGAGGCCAAAGACAGGCCCTCCGTGAGAACAATTGGGGTTACACACATCAAACACCAAGGGGGTGACTCACCATGATTGCCTCCTCTGGGTCTGAATGACAGTCACTGACTGATTTCTGGTGTTCCCTTATGAACAGACCCCTCCCAATATTAGGTTGATCCTGCTCATGATTTCTTTTCTGTTTTTTCTTGCCACTTTGGTTTGTTTGGGGGTCAGGGTTTCTGTAAAGTGCCTAGCAACTATTTTAAGATGTTCTTACTTGCATTCATTTCCTTCAAGCACTAAACAGCTTATATTTATGTTATTTATGTTTGTATATTACAGGTTGTGTGTGTGTGTAGTTTTTTTTTTTTCAAATTCAAGTTGATTTGAAAAAAAGTGCTGTATGTGAAAGTGAACCATTTTGTTCTGACTCAACATTTGAAGATGGGTCCGTCTGAACCTTTGCTGTGGCATATTGGTGGTCAGAGTAGCTCCTCCTGAGACACAGTATACAGTATAAGAGGTCCATCCTTAAACTGGAGCGAATCAGTCAGAATAATGAGTCAAGCCTCTGATGTTTCCCACAACTGGGAGACGCTTGAGCAGCTAGCAACAGTTATCAGCTGAAAATCCTTGTTTTACACATGTACTGTTGTCTCTCCGCTGCCATGGAGGATCCCTGTGAAGCTCTAGGATATAAACTGCTGGTTTAGCAGGAGGCGGGACTGTGTACCTGCATGTGTTTGTGTTTTAAGGTGCGTTTTCATTTGGGGATCTGCCCTTTCCCCTTGTAGTGTCTACACTGTAGACAGGTGAGCTGGTGTTCTGTGACCTACATGTGGAGGTTTCTGCGGGCCATAGCAGGGACTACAGCTGGACCTATCGGCTGACAAGAACTTGAAGGCGCCTCTGATTTGAAGCCACGTATATTTAAATATTTAATAAACCCCACCTTTCAAAAGCCTTTTATTCGATTTTCACTTTCATTGCACTTTTCATTAAACGCACGGTGAGGAGTGTCGGTTGAGTCAGATCTAAAGAAGTCTTGTTCATACCCAAGCCCTGATGCCACTCAGCATATCTGAAAAAACGATCTTATTAAAAGCTTGTAACAATTACAGCAATTACTGATAAGCCCAAGTGTAAAAGCCATAACACGATACAATGATTAGCGTGCTCCTTATCAGCAGGGATGTTATCGACACTGATGCTTCAAAGGTTCACTGAGCACTTTATCTGTCACTATAAATAAAGGGGTGCTGGCAGAAGACAAATCTGAACATTAGCTTTCATGTCTGATGTTAGATCATTCTCCTAACATTTCATTTTACTTAATAAAAGCCGTTAGAGACGTCACAAGGATGCAGGCACAACTAGAACGCACAATCTCCCTAAATCTCTGAATCTAGTTCATGAAAGATGTGGATTTCCAGGTGGGAAGCAAAATACAGTCCAGGCCAGCAGATTTACACGAGAGTACAGGCTGGCGTGGCGTTGGGAAGTGTGTATCTGAGCCCAGTGACTATGGAATAAGGGCTCATTTGTCTGCCCATGATAGAGAAGTCTTTGAGCGCAGACTGCATCTGCCTGCACAAAGCATTCTGCACTTTCCTCCACAACCCTGCACCGCCATCACACTTTGGGTCCTAAATGTGCATATTATGAGCGTCCCACTTGCTGCCTGATAGCATCAAATTGACCATAGGGTTATTTGAGTGGACTCTTCACTGTGAATGACCGCGTTGTTTGTGTGAAATGATCCACTGTCAAGATCTTATGTGTGTTATCTTGTGTGAGTTGATGCTTTCTCCTTCAGCAAGTGTTGGCAGTCTGTTGTCAACATCTGCCCAGACCACTCCAGTCATCAATGGCTGTATTAGCTGGGCTTAATGTGAACTGTGTTTACCAACATTGAGCTTTCTGTCCCTCTTACTCTCTCTCACAATCACACACACACACACGATCAGCCTGTAAGAGGATTTGTGTTGGCAACAGGAACAGTCACTTATCCAGAAAAAAAGCAGCAGCACCACACACTGCTTGACCCGAGCTTACACGCAGACGCCAACAGGCACACACACACACGTCTGCACCATTGTATCAGTAGTGTGAATGAGCATTACTGTGTTATGTGGTAATCCATTTGTGGTGCATTTTGTGAGAATTCTGTTGACTTTGGAATGTGGTGCCGTGCCAACTTATCTGTTACTGTTACACCAACCAGCATTTTATTAATATTTAATCATCACCAATCGTCATCAGTGTTAGTCATGTTAAAGCATCTGTAATCCTGGCTACACAGTATCTGATTCTTTTTTCCATGATGACATCATCATCATCATCATCATCACCATAGGAACTGTTTCACCATGTCCGGGCTTTATCCTTTGTTCACCCTCTACCTTCTATTTTTTTACATACATATGTGAATGTATTATTCCCTCTCTTAAATAATTGCATTTTTATTTTAGATTCGCACACTTACTGTGACACCATACAGCGTGGAATTTAGGAGGGAAGTGAGAGTAATCCTGGCCAATAAGCTCTAGCACTCCATACAACCTACGATTAGCCTTAAGAGGTGGTGAACAAAAAGTGGATGTAGGAGTGAATAGATATTAGCACAAGCACAAGACTGCTCTGACAGACACATTGAGCCCATTTACATGACCGAAAACACCAGATAATCAGAAGTAATCAGGTAATTGTAATTATTGAAAAGCACAGTTTTTTTTCTTGTGGAGCACGTACATACTTTGTGACGTAAGACTTGAAATTCCTGTTATTTTCAAAACGTCCAGACTTGTCTTGTTAAATGTAATGACACCTACGGTCAGCATTCGCTGTCCTATGTGGAAGCTACACCTGAAATATTGGCTGCTACATGCCGCTGCTGTCATTTCTTTCTTGCGCATTTATGCCCATGTAAAAGAATGATACAAATCAGATTATCTGATATACATGCACAAAGACACAAAATAAAGACACAAAGAGAAATTTAGGCATGTTAATCCAATTTCTCATCATCAAATAAATTGTGGTTACAGATGTACAGAACTAGTACCACTGTATATATTATACTTTATATCTATTACCATAACAACAACATACCAATAACAACCAGCATGCTCCCCTTTAAAAACTATACACTGATATTCTGTGCTGAACAAAAAAATACACAAAGCTAACATGTTACTCGCGCAATTAATCACACCGGTGCACACCCATGCTCACACCGGTGCCACCTGTGTCCTCTCAAGACCAAGGAGGTGACAGATGTGTCAGAGCAACATATTGGTTTCACTCCTCGTTGCAGGGGTGTTGCTTTGTTCCTTTACCCTTATAACACTGAATCTGATTTGCTCTGCATATTGTTGATGCATTTTTCCAACACAGTATTATCGAAAAAGCATGCTCTTTCACGTTCAAAAGCAATTTGTCAGCCTTGAGATTAAAAGCACTTGACAAATTGAAAGTAATTTTTGCCAAAGGGCATGAAAAAAAATTGTTGCTGGTTAAATTAACAAGGTTAATATAATATACGGCATCTAGATAGAATACAGTGAATCTTATTGCATTGCCCAGTGGAGAGGAAAGGTACAGAACAAACTGTAAACAGAGAAAACACTAGACTATGAGTGGGGCTGAATGGTATCTTATGATATGTATGGATGATGGGTGATTGTTAAGTAAGCTAGGCTGTTTCGATGGTTTAGCTGAACACATAATTGCCCAAAACTTCCTATTTAGGTTGTGTTTTTCACACAAAATTCACAATTATGTGTTCATTAGTCAGTGGAATGTCTGGCCTTCATCTGGCACCATCCGCCCTGAGCTTGGCTGGAAGGATGCCAAAAATGGCGTGGTACAGACGGGTTATATTTTTGTAGCAATCCAACCTTTTGACATTTGAGACAAATACAGAACTCAGCTGTTTTTGGTAAAAATGGGGCTAAGCAATTGGCACTGTCTTTTAGCTCCTGGTACAACTTCTGTCCAGTACAACGACTGTCCATATTTTCATGCTTAGCTGACAGAAGAAGAAAATCATTTGTATTCTGATCCCCACAGCTGTGACCTATTTCCAAAGTGATTTCGACCCCAGACATGTTAACCCTTTGGCAAAAACTTGATTAAAAGGAACGAGGGAGCCACTGGCCTCGTGGGAAAGGCATCCCTGTTTAAACTGGCCCTGATTTCAAATCTCTGATGTTTTCTTTCACTGCACTGAGAAAACAAGGATGAAAACTGGTTTAATGGATCAGAGCTCCACTTAAACATAATGATGGATGCTAATGATGTCTGTAATAACTGTTTTTAAAACACTGATAACTATGCTTAATTTATGGCATGTAATCTATAGACAATCTACATAATGACTGCATTAGTTGAATCATTTTGAACACATTCCACAGTCAGACATGCCTCTCACTTCTTTGTAAAGAAAGAATGTTTTAACATGACGTAAAGTCAAATTTCTGTTATAGTGCTTTTTTAATTTTTTAATTTCATTGCTATTTATCTTATTTGTATGCCTATTTTTAGAGTTTAATCAGCTTTGTGTGGACCTTCCATTGCCATCCCCTGCACCACAGCAGTCACAGTCGCCAGACATATTCCATCGGATAATATTTTACTCCCATTTATTCCTTGAAACAAATCTTTTCATTCAAGTATTCCATCGCTTTGCTCCATCATCCACAAATCCTCCAGCATCACCAAGTCCTGCATCACATCATATTCAGGTACAGTTAATTTCACCTCCAGTTTCTCTACAGCGATGAGAAAACATATACATTTGGCCATACAACCAAACAACATTTTATTTATATTCAATCATCATCATTAGTCACGTTAAAGCATCTGTAATCCTTGTTACACAGTATCTGATTAATTTTTCCATACTTTGCCCAACAAACGCCACAGGAACGGCTTTACAATGTCCAGGTTTTATCCTTTGTTCACCCTCTACCTTTCCTTTTAATATGCATATGTGAATGTATTATTCCCACACTTATTCCCAAATTTATTTTAGATTTGTTTGAGTGGTATGTTATTAGGGTTAAAAAAAAAAAACAAAAAACCAAAACAAATAGATACCACTGAGAAAATATTAAAGCAGATATGATTTGATTAATGCTTTCAGGTCTAAAGGGAACCTACATATGCACAAAAATGATTGTGGAGACAGAAGGTGTGACAGAGCTCTTAATTTTGGAGACTACATCTAGAGACTTGATGATTTGTGACATCTTATCTGCTCTGCTCTAACAGTAATAATTGTTAATTAACTGAAGCAAGAATGCCAGAGAAGAACCCCTCTCCCACACACACGCACACCCACACACACGCACACGCACGCACGCACACACACACACACACACACACACACACACAGACCTAGTCTTGTGTGTTCTGACTAAAGGGAAATACCTCCAGGGACATTAACGAGATAAAGCAAAGATGTTGTTGAGGTCGTGGTGCTTCTCTGTAATGCTGATGTGCAGAATGAAGATGCACTGCCATTAAGCTAAAGAGGTAACGGTAATGCTGTGTCCGTTTTCATATTGATCCGACTGTGAAAAAACACTAGCCCTAATTGGTCCACAAAGACAGAAGACAAAATGTTAATGTTCTGTCCCAAGACCGGTCTTAATTTTCCAAAGCAGATGTTCACAGATGTTGTTTTCGTCATTAGGAGCATCTGCCTCTGTAATCAAGCCTTTTGCTGAAACAAGCATAAACATGTGTGTGTGCATCAGGATATATTGTACAGCTTGTGACTATAAACCCCTTCCAGCGCCACGTCATTGAAATGCAAGCGCACAGTTTGGGGTCAGAAAACACAGGTCCGCCCCCATGACCTGTACTAACAAAGCCGAACACACATCCCAAGATGCCTACTTGTAGTGTAGTTGTATGTGAAAATAACACGAGCAATGGTGTCCAGTTTTTCCAGAAAAATAAATATCTTCTGTGGCTCCAAGCACTAAAGCAAGAAGACTGAGATGATGCTAGTGCAGTCAAAGAGGCTTGTGTTTGCAGCTCACTTCATTTCGGTTATGCTGAAAAGTCTGACTTTCACAGAAAATTGTGTGTCAATGCACATATGTACATAAACCTATGCTGCCTAAAGTTATTTTGTGGTCATGGATGTAGCTTCCCCTATGTATTTGTAGAGGATTTTTGGAACATGTCCAGACACGACAGTTATAGGCATCAAGTGACGTATGCACGTAGACTTTCTCATGTATTTATCTATAAGATAAGAGTGAATATATCTGGCCACTTGCTAATATCATCTACCAATCTTCTGTGGAAGCTGAGTCAGGCAGACTATCCCCATTGGCCAGTGGTATTTTACGTAGATATTGTTCCCGGTCCTTACTGGACAACGTGTATATTTGGAATTAGTCGGTATAAGACCGTAGGTATGCACACTCTTTTATTACCAGCTGTCACATTTTCTAACGCCAAGCCACACCATCAGCTCGTCACAATCGTGACGAGCTGATGAATTTCCAGCGGCAAATACATCATACTGATGATGAAGAAATGATTTCTTTTGGTCTGGGTAAATCATTTTGACTCTATATATTAAAAAATAAATTAATAAAAATCAAAGCTTGAAAAAGGTCACTGTAAAAGATAGTATTGAGAAAGTATTGAAAAATTATGTTAAATAATTATATTATTGCTAAGAACTGCTTATAGAGTAACAGCTCAGCTTTTCTTTCTTTTCAAAAAATTGTAGAAGAATGAATGAACAAAAACTGCAATAGGAATAGTCAAATGTCGAGCATATAGTGCCAATCTAAAAATGTTCTCAGAAAGTAGAACAGCACTTTATGATTATGTGTCAAGTTTTCGAGGACCCTTGTTTAAAAGCGCTCCTCTCCTTTCCCTTGCCATTCTAAACAGTTGTCATATTTCATGAACCCAGCGATGCCCTCGCCTGGAGAGCAGTAGGTGCCGTCTTTACAAGCATACACAGCTCTGCTGTTATGACTGTTCACTGCCCTCCTCCAGTGCTTACTGCCCTGGTGACAGTGATACAAAGAGACATGAAGAGCGTGGCCCTGGAGTCAATAAACAAAAGAATGCCATCGCATGTCACTCCTGCTTGCACTGATGCCCTCGCTGGAGATTGCAGGAGTTATACACACACACACAAAGACATGTCTCCGCTAATAGCTTTTCATTGGTCTGTGACATGTTTTGGTCAACCATCGCCTTCAGACATCCAATGTTAAATACCAGGGGAGTAGTCACTCTGGCACAAAAAAGCCTTCTGATGCACAATAAACGCTAACTCACCGAGGCAATACAAACAACATGAACAGAGAATTTATTTAACAGTGGCAGGGTGAAATCTGACCACTCACAGACCACCACACAGCATCAATTTCCAAATCCAAAATGACGACGTCTAACAGGGTGACTGATTTTTTACATGGTGGTACAAAAATAGTGTAGCTGCTAGCTACACTAGCATCTACACTAGTAGCTGATTTTGATATCTGGAATATCAAAATCATTGCTACCGAAGAAATGGGGCAAAAATAAAAAAGTGGAAAAGTTGTCAGGCTGCTCATTGTTGTCTCACAGAGGCCCGTGAGCTTGTCACGACATCGACCCTCCGTGACTGACGGAAGATTACAACACTGTCTGTTAATCGCGGGAGGGTGGGCCGTGCGATTCTGTGGTAGCTCGCTTCCAACGCACATCTCCACAAGATCTGTCGTGCTGTCTGAACTCTTCAGACGGGCAGCAATCCTGCTTTACACGTTTCAATTTGACAACAGAGATGCTCCACAGCTTTCAAAATATGAGTCAGGGCCAGTGCTTCACCAACAATGGCAGATAAGACATTTATTTAGAGCTCGTGGGTTCTTTAAAGATAACACAAAAACACTCTTTCGAGTGCTGTGTCTGACAGTTGTTTACAAAAACTGAATTTCCTTGAAACTGAGCGATCTGAAAGATTTATATGCAGTGTTGATAAATGCGCCAGCACTTGTCTCTTCATTTTTTTTAGATTCAGCTGACATTTTGACAGATAAATGGTGCTATTGTACAGCCTACCTACCAGCCGTTAGGGAAACGCAAAACTTATTTGTTTAAAAAAAAAGAACATTTAATAGAGATATATCTCCCACTCTGAAAATTGTGACAAGGTGCTCTAATTGACAAGATGTCAGTTTAGTTGAACTGACTGCATTAAAATAAAACATTTTACAGACCTTCCATCACCTTTGTTTATCATTTATGTTTATTTGTGATTTTATTTGTGCATTATACTAAGTTAGACTTTTAATGGGTGCAGTGAGCCACAACAGCGATGCTTTCAGTTGTATAACAGTAATTTTCCACACTTCAAGCAGTTCTTTCATTATAGCAGCCAAAGGGGAAGAAAAACAGGACCTAGTCCTGTTTTTCTTCTAAATAGTGAAAAGACAACTGTGACAAAACCAAAGAGAAGCAGCCACATCTGCTCTTATTGTTCAGGGACCGTACAAAAAAAAAAAAAAAGAAGAGCAAGGTAAGAATTTTGAAAAGGGTTTGGCTCCGAGGGGAGGGTATCTCCAGTCAATCTCCTCCTCTGTCATCTTTAGCCACTTTCTTCATTTCATGGTGTCAGTGGTGTGTGACCTCTTGGTAAGAAGACTGACCTAAGTCTTATAGGCTTGAAAGACACTGACAGATGACTAACCCTTCAAGCGTCAGGGCAGGCAAGGCCGTGAACACCTGCTACTCGACGGAAGTATCCATTCACAAAGTGCTTGGGGGGAAACTCTGGGATCCTGGATCATAGGTACCCCTTCTGGATGGTCAGGAGTAAGACAATATTGTCAGTCTGAACCAGTCAAGTGCAGCTGCTTTGAAGAAAAAAGAAAAAAATGAACATTGAACATTCCTCCAGCACACACACCAGCGGGACAAGAGACTAGGTGGAGTCATAGGGGTCGGCTGAAATATCAACTTGTGCTTTACTTCTAGAAATTTTAGATGTTGGCAATAAAAATAAGGCGGGCAAGACAATGTTTTGACAATTGAATCAGGATTCGGCTCCAGCTTGATTGTACAGTTGAAAAACGTAGAATGACTTAAGCAGCTTGCTTTAAACGTTTGTCAAGTTTTCTAGATCAATGTCTCAAGGTTTGGTACAGAAAAAGCAAAACCAGGCCCAGCTCAAACCACAGCCAACACAAATACATGATGTACAATATCGGTCCTTATGTGTGTTCCTGTTAGTAGAAAACTGAACCAAGAAAATGAAAAGCAGATTCCATGCTAGCATACCAGCTTATATCTGACTCAACACAGGCACAAGCTTCTAATCTTCAAAAGCTGGTTTTGTAAGTGCATAATGAGCGAGACCACAATAGAAAAACAAACCATTTATTTTCCTCCCCTGGAGAGTAAGTGGAACCGTATGCAGTGGTGCAGAGCCAGATCCCAACATCTGGGCAGAGAATCAAAGCCAAGTGGTGCTGTGGACTACAGTGAACCAGAGCAACCTCTGCCTGCCACGACTGAGCTTCACTCAGTTTTTGGAAGCATGTTCTACCGAGTGTCTGAGCTTTTTTATTTTTTTTTAAATTGTAATTGCTAATCAAAAGGGCACTGTCGACAAAACCACGGGCAGCGTCTACGCTGGTAATTACTGACAGCTGGAGTTTGACTCACAGAGAAACAAAGCAGGGCAGCTGCACAACAAACTGCTTCTTTTCCACAGGGTGGAGGTCACAGACAGTGTCCATCTCAGTGGGGATTCGTAAAGATATGGCGGGGGGGGGGGCGACCTGTTAAGGAAAATGTACTCAAAAACTGGAATAAGTTACAGCTATTTCCCATTTACATTCCAGGCAGTGTGTACAATTAGCACGATGGCCAAGTAGGAGTAGGATTTGTGAGTGCACTCACTCTATCCATACTACATGTGCGACTCTGTATTTTAATGACAAAACATATTTATATCTGTAATTTCACATCAGAACTTTGTAATTATTCCTTGTTGTGTTCAGCTGCACTTGCCTCAATTGTTAGCAACACTGTCCTCGGTTCTTACCACAATTTCAGATGATACTGCAACAACACTCAATCAATATTAGTAAGCCCTGGGAAAAAATGCTAAAATATGGTTAAATTGATTACGGAGCACAGAGTGCTATTTATTCCAACCCTTTGCTTCTCACACTGAATATGCTATACAGCATGTTTCAGTAACTACTATGGGACGTGAACCATGAGAATAAAATGATATTTGGCTACTGGTCTGTTTTCTTGGTGAATATAAATGAGTTTATATAATGGTAAGAATCTCACCCTCCATCCGTACACAAGAGGATGATTAGACCTGCTGATTAGCAGCACTCAAAGCACAATAATCTCGAGATGGTGTGCATCACTGTCCAGGTCTCAACAAAGACACAATCTTATCAAACCAAGCAGGCTGGGGTTAAGAAAGTGGATCACCTGAGGGCTATCTTGGCTGGGGATTTCATGTCTTACACTAAGCTACTTTCTTGGCTCTAGTGCTTCATTGCTTCCTTTCTACCAGTTCACATTCATCCACTAAACAAAAGAGAAATGGGTACCTTGTTTTGAAAAGATTCAGCTGCAGATTTATGAACTATCGTTACAAAATGAATGCACACAAAGGACCAATTTTATGCTGGCCCCTGGAGGTGCAATCTACTTTACTACTTGAAAAAACAAAAACAAAATAAAAATCACTTGTGCGCTAGCGCACACTGCGCTCCATTGTAAAGGCTGGGGTTGCTTCCCTTGTGTCCAAACATATTATGCCGGAAGAGTTGCGGCCAGGATAATTTATTCCTGAGTGATCTTTAGGGACAATGTCTAGTCATAAAGACCCTGTCAGCCCTTCCCCTCAAAGGACATCATGATACAGAGGCAGAACCTCCCTTGGGAGGTGGGTCCTGCAGGCATTTCTCGAGAGGATAATGTTGCTGTCAGTTGTCTGGGCACCCTGAGAGCTTAAGCCCACTGCTGATAAGGTTGGAGCAGCATTCTGCCATGACTTGATGTATGACATAATCCATGTTAAGGTCGGGCTAAAGCTGCAAATGGACGATGGATGCCTGCCCGTGTCCTTCCATTTCCAATAATCATTGCTGAATCTGTAAGGGTCCCCACAGACTGTAATCCTGTCAGGGGGTATGTCTCATTACAGCAGTCCTAGAAGGGGGGCTTCTGGCTTGACAACATGGAGCCATGGAGGAGACAATGTGTTTGCTCCAGTTCAAATGAATTAAAGGTTGGTAGTCAATGAGACACCCATGGAGCTACTTTAAGAAAAATAATCAATTTCCTTAAAAGTCTTCAAAGAGCAATGAACTAATTAGACCACTGAGCCCCTAAATGATCAGTGCTGGTGTATTTTCACTTGACATGTGCCTACAGATTCATTCTAACATGAAACTGACAAAATTTCAACGATACAAACATAAATAAATAAATAAACTGATGATTTTAGCATTGATGAAGTAATTATGGTCATCGTAACTAAGACGTGTCTTTTCACTCTGGAAAACAGTTACTTTGATTATAAATGGTTAAATAATACTTAACTTTTAATTTAATGCACAAATTGAAACAAGCAAGACAGGGCTCTGCAGAGTCCAGGGCTCAAAGCGTACAAACAAGATTTATTTAAAAATTTTTAATGTATGAGACTATAAGCTGGAACATGAGTTCTTTAGCAAGGATTACACAGGATCGTAAACAGAGCATTTGAATAGCTTTTATGCTTTTATGATGTCCTTGTCCTTATGATGTCCTGTTGGGCCTCTCTGCAGCCTTTGACATGGTTGACCATGATATTCTGATAACAGGCTGCAGGACTTAGTCGGTATGTCTGGACCAGTCCTGAGTTGGTTCTCATCCTATCTGGTCGGCAAAAGCTTCAGTGTGTCAGTCAACCACCACAGGTCAAAGCCTGCTGACTTAGCTTATGGTGTGCCCCAGGGTTCTGTTCTTGGCCCACTCCTCTTCCTCTTGGTGAGATCATCCAGCAGTTTAATGATGTTTCCTATCACCTTTTTGCTGATGATCTACAGTTATATTTGCTATAACTATATTTAAGGCACCAGAGGCACATAAATTGAGCTCCTTGCTTAGCTGTTTATCTAACGTAAAGCAGTGGTTAAGTGATAACAGCCTTCAGCTAAATTCAGAGAAAACTGAGACACTCATTGTTGACCCAGAAAGTGCCATGAATGGCATTAAGCAGCACTTGGGCAATCTGAGATCCTCAGTAAAATCCACAATTAGAAATTTGGCGTTTGTCTTGATGAGTCAATGTCGCTTGAAAATCACTCCAAGCAGCTTGTTAAAAACTGCTTCTTTCAGCTGCGTAACATCTCTAAGCTCTGATTTATCATCGCCCCAAAAGAGTTAGAGATGATCATCCATGCGTTTGTCTCCTCATGGTTAGACTATTGCAACAGCCTCTTTATGTGCCTGAATAAAAAAGAACTGGCCCGCTTGCAGTACGTGCAGAACTCAGCTGAGAGACTTCTGACTTGTACTAACAGGAGGACCCATATCACTCCCATTTTGAAAAAAATCACTGGCTCCCTGTTCAGTATCGTGTGTGAGGAACCGGCCAAGCCGATAGGTAATCGGACCGGGTTAACAAGCTGTGTTGGTGTTACGTCTTTCCAGGTGCGTGGGCGACACGTGCGGCCGACAAGACACACCTGCGACTCATCAGCACCACAGCTATATCAGGAGTGCTCACGGACGCGCTGGCGTCGAGACGTTGTCGAAGCCGGAGGCAACAAGGGCGAGGGAACAGCCGAGTGAAAGACGAGAAGACGGGCCACAGTCCGCCGATGTGAGAACGAGGTCCCGTGGAATCAAAGACGCCGACGGACGGTCGAGCTGAGCCCAGCACGTTGCTGCGGTATATTTGTGTTGAACTGTTTATCCTCCTGTGGAGTGCCTTTCGTTTGTTCACCACCCTTGGATCCATTAAAATTAACTGCAAAGCTGCCAAGTGTCTGCAATTGGGTCAGATCCATGCGTCAGGGGCGCGTTACGTAACATCGTGTCCGCTTTAAAATTTTGGTCCTGACCTTTCATGCTCTCCATGGTCAGGCCCCCGTGTATTTATCAGAGCTGCTTAAGCCATACAGCGCATCCCGGAATCTCAGGTACTTAGGTCAGAATCTGCTGATGGTCCCTCGTACCCGTTTCAAAACCCGAGGAGACAGGGCTTTTAAAGCTGTTGCGCCCGGCTCTGGAATTCTCTTTCCCTTTCACTTCGCTCTTTAGACACTATAGATGCTTTTAAAAACTCTTGAAAACTCATCTTTTTAAAGAAGTTCATAGTCCTACCAACCTCAGTCAGTGCTGCTAGATTACCTCATACCCCATTTTATATTTGCATTTTATTATATTTTATTCATATTTCTATTTTTATCTTTGTTTTTTTTTACTTGTGTTTTATTATATTACCTGTGTTTTATTGTATTTTTTATTTTTGTTAAAGCACTTTGTGACCTCTGTTGTGTGTTGACACACTGTGAAGCACATTCTGATACATGGTCGCTATCAATAATTTGACTTTATAATCATCCATCCATCCATCCATCCATCTTCTTCCGCTTATCCGGGGTCGGGTCGCGGGGGCAGCAGCCTAAGCAGGGAAGCCCAGACTTCCCTCTCCCCAGCTACTTGGTCCAGCTCTTCTGGGGGGATCCCGAGGCGTTCCCAGGCCAGCCGAGAAACATAGTCCCTCCAGCGTGTCTAGGTCTTCCCGGGGGCCTCCTACCGGAGGGACGTGCCCTGAACACCTCACCAGGGAGGCGTCCGGGAGGCATCCTTACTAGGTGCCCGAGCCACCTCATCTGGCTCTTCTCAATGCGGAGGAGCAGCGGCTCTACTCCGAGCTCCTCCTGGATGGCAGAGCTTCTCACCCTATCTCTAAGAGAGAGCCCAGCCACCCTGCGAAGGAAGCTCATGACCATAGGTGAGGGTAGGAGCGAAGACCGACCGGTAAATCGAGAGCTTCGCCTTTCGGCTCAGCTCTCTCTTCACCACAACGGACCGGTGCAGAGTCTGCGAGGTACTTGAACTCCTCCACTTGGGGGAGTATCCCCTCCCTGACCCGGTGAAGGCACTCCACCTTTTTCCGGCTGAGAACCATGGCCTCAGATTTGGAGGCGCTGATTCTCATCCCGGCCGCTTCACACTCGGTTGCGATCCGGTCCAGTGAGAGCTGGAGGTCACGGACTGATGAAGCCAACAGGAACACATCATCTGCAAAAAGCAGAGACCCGATCCTGAGGCCACCAAACCGGACCCCCTCAACACCACGGCTGCGCCTAGAAATTCTGTCATTAAAGTTATGAACAGAATCAGTGACAAAGGGCAGCCCTGGCGGAGTCCAACCTTCACGAAACCCTAACCCTAACCCGAAACGAGTTCGACTTACTACCGGCAATGCGGACCAAGCTCTGAAACCGGTCATACAGGGAGCAAACGGCCCGTATCAGGGGGCCCAACACCCTATACTCCCGGAGAACCACCCACAGGACTCCCCGAGGCACGCAGTCAAATGCCTTCTCCAGATCCACAAAACACATGTGGACTGGTTGGGCAAACTCCCACGCACCCTCAAGGACCCTGCTGAGGGTATAGAGCTGGTCCACAGTTCCACGTTCAGGACGAAAACCGCACTGCTACTCCTGAATCTGAGGTTCGACTATCCGATGGACCCTTCTCTCCAGTACCCCTGAATAGACCTTGCCAGGGAGGCTGAGGAGTGTGAGGAGTATAGTTGGAACACACCCTCTGGTCCCCTTTCTTAAAAAGAGGGACCACCACCCCGGTCTGCCAATCCAGCGGGACCGCCCCCAATGTCCACGCGACATTGCAGAGTCGTGTCAACCACAACAGCCCTACTACATCCAGAGCCCTAAGGAACTCCGGACGGATCTCATCCACCCCCGGGACCCTGCCACCGAGGAGTTTCTCAACAACCTCGGCTACCTCAGCCCCGGAGATAAGAGAACCCGCCTCCGATTCCCCAGGCCCTGCTTCCTCACTGGAAGGCATGTCGGTGAGATTGAGGAGGTCTTCAAAGTATTCCTTCCACCGATCCACAACATCCCCAGTCGAGGTCAGCAGCACACCAACCCCACTGTACACAGTGTTGACAATGCACTGCTTCCCCCTCCTCAGGCGCCGGATGGTGGTCCAGAACCTTTTTGAAGCCATCCGGAAGTCGTTCTCCATGGCCTCCCCGAACTCTTCCCACGCCTGGATCTTTGCCTCGGCAACCGCCGCAGCCGCACTCCACTTGGCTCGCCGGTACCTGTCTGCTGCCTCAGGATTCCCACAGGCCAAAAAGGCCCGGTATGACTCCTTCTTCAGCTTGACGGCATCCCTCACCACCGGTGTCCACCAGCGGGTTCGGGTTTGCCGCCACGACAGGCACCGACCACCTTGCGGCCACAACACCGGTCAGCCGCCTCAACAATGGAGGCACGGAACATGGTCCACTCGAACTCAATGTCCCCCACCTCCTCCGGTACATGGTTGAAGTTCCCCCGGAGTGGGGGTTGAAGCTCCGTCTGACAGGAGACTCCGCCAGGCGTTCCCAGCAGACCCTCACAATATGTTTGGGCCTGCCAGGTCTGTCTGGCATCCTCCCCCACCAACGGAGCCAACTCACCACCAGGTGGTGATCAGTTGACAGCTCCGTCCCTCTCTTCACCCGAGTGTCCAGGACATGCGGCCGCAAATCCGAGGACACGACTACAAAGTCGATCATCGAACTGCGGCCCAAGGTGTCCTGGTGCTAAGTGCACATATGGACACCCTTATGCCTGAACATGGTGTTCGTTATGGACAATCTGTGATGAGCACAGAAGTCCAACAACAGAACACCACTTGGGTTCAGATCGGGGGGCCATTCTTCCCGATCACGCCCATCCAGGTCTCACTGTCGCTGCCGACGTGAGCATTGAAGTCACCGAGGAGGACGAGGGAACCCCCAGAAGGAGCACTCTCTAGTACTCCTTCTAGGGACTCCAAAAAGGGTGGATACCCTGAACTGCTGTTGGGGCCATAGGCACAAACAACAGTCAGGATCTGTCCCTCCACCCGAAGGCGGAGGGAGGCTACCCTCTCGTCCAACGGGGTAAACTCCAACGTACAGGCACCAAGCCGGGGGGCGACAAGAATCGCCACCCCTGCCCGCCACCTCTCCCCATCGGCAACTCCAGAGTGGAAGAGAGTCCAACCCCTCTCGAGACGGCTGGTTCCAGAGCCCTTGCTATGCGTCGAGGTGAGGCCGACTATATCTAATTGGAACTTTTCAACCTCGCGCACCAGCTCAGGCTCCTTCCCCATCAGAGAGGTGACATTCCACGTCCCTAGAGCTAGCTTCTGCAGCTGGGGATCGGACCGCCAAGGTACCCGGCTTCGGCTGCCACCCAACTCACACTGCACCTGACCCCTTTGGCCCCTCCTTCAGGTGGTGAGCCCACTGGAAGGGGGTCCCACGTTGTCTCTTCGGGCTATGCCCGGCCGGGCCCCATGGGCAAAGGCCCGGCCACCAGGCGCTCGCCAGCGTGCCCCACCCCCAGGCCTGGCTCCAGGAGGGGGCCCCGGTTACCCGCGTCCGGGCAAGGGAGACCCAAGACCAAATTATTTACTCGTCATAAGGGGGTTTGTGGGCTGCACTTTGTCTGGTCCCTCACCTAGGACCTGTTTGCCATGGGAGGCCCTACCAGGGGCATAAAGCCCCAGACAACTGAGCTCCTAGGATCATAGGGACACGCAAACCCCTCCACCATGATAAGGTGGCAGCCTAGGAGGGGCATTATAATCATTATAATCATGTTATTGTCAATATTATGACAATACAGAATTAATATAGATTCATCTTTACTTAGAAATGGATCAGGAAACCCTGGATACAGACTTATTCAGCAAACTTCTCTGATTAAAGCTCAGCATCCAAGTCCCTTGCTATGAAGAAAACCCATCTTCCACCTCTTGTTGTCTTTCTCCCCACATTCAGCATGAACTGAAAGATTGTGCAGAGACAGAAGGATTGGATTTTATGTACATGGGGGTGGGGGGGTAGGCTTGCTGGGCACAATAGCAGCAAGCTCTCCCCAGGCCATTAGCACAAGTCCTCAGGACATGGTGGTATTGTAGGCCCCTGCAGAGGAGAGCTCAGCTGGAGCTTCACATCTCAGTGCCTCACAGCCAAGCTTAAAGAAGATAAGGTTCCTGTTGGCAAGTAGCACGCAAACACGCTCACATTTATGTTCAATGTGTGTGCGCCAAACAGAGTAATGTCTTTGCCAGGAGTCATGGAGCGGCCATGGACAGACACACTTGACTACCTGGGGTTGTTGTGCTTGTTTTGTCAACAGTTTCCCTGTAAAAATGGAGACAGTTTCACTTTCTTTGTGAGCATTCTTTTGTGATTTATAGCCACTGGCAAAACAGAAATATAAGAGAGCTCTATTGATTTTTCTTACTTTTGTGTGTCAACATTTTCCTACTATCACAAAAAAAATGTGAAAATGAATAGAAACTATAAAGTGACTTCAATCTGGACCCCACTGTCGCTCAGTTTTTTTTTTTTTTTTTTATAAGCAAACTCAGAGTCACCTTGAACTGAAAAGCCATCGTGACAATCATAAAGGAGGAAATTGAAGTCTGACCACATGCTATTTTTACTCCGTCTGAGTTGCAGGAACACAACAATTACAAAAATATTGGATGGGCAAAGGTCCTTTCAGGAACCTCTCCCCACCCCCACCGCCCATGGATCCGTCCCTGGCCTGGCACACTGCTTTAATGAGTAGGTAAAAAAGACAGCTTCAATCATTGCCTGTGGCCACGGCAGGGGCCTGTTAATGATAGAAAAGAACAGAGAGCCATTTGCATCAATCAGTCTTAAATCTCTTTTATGATAATGCAGCAGAGCGAAAGGAGAGGCTACCCAGATGACTCCCACATGACGACAATGATGATGACGATGATGATATGACCCTGATGACTGCGGCCACAGAGATTTATTAAAGGGGTACCGCCATAAGGAAACATGTAACATTTTTTTGTCGAGAAAAGTCTGGAGTAGTGGTTAACACTGAGGTCCAAACAGAAAAAGCATCAACTCCCTGGTGTTTTTTGATGAGACAGAAGTACCTTATTTCTTCCTTCCTTGCTACTCACATAAAAAAAAAATGAAAATGCTGCAAACCGACCCTGCAGGCAGATAAACACCAAGACTCTAGAATTCAAACAAAGTTTAAATATAAATACATGATTGATTTCACTGTTTGACTCTATTGAATACTCTTGCTAACTAAGTTGGCCAAAGACTGTAGTTTGCTAAAAGGCCACAAATGTCACATTGTTAGCTTGTTTATTCTGACATTTGCAAGCATCCAAAATACAATGTCATAGAAAATGCTTGTGCAGCAGACGCTATCTAAAGCTAGTCTGCACAAAGTACATTTTCAAAGATCAAACTCGACTCCTATCAGTATATTTTGCATAGCTGCTTCCGTTCTTTGTTTTGTACTTGCTCGTAGTGATATAACGGATGCCTTTATGTAGTTAATACACTATTTCTTTTCTAATTACGAGTGATGTGATAATTTTTGTTAATATAATTAATTCAGAAATACTCTGATCAAATGCAATCACTCCAACTTTTGCAGAAGGTTGTGAACAAGGTAATCTGTGAAAGTATATTGAATGCAATCAGATGACATAATAACCCATTTGCATGCTGCTGTATTGAAATACAAAAAAGAAAACATGCCAAAGAAGTTCTATTTCTAGGGAGTGGAATAATAAACATTTTTGTGCACATGCTTTTGCAAACAATTGCAAATATTTCCATAAGTCTCAGGAAAAATGATATCCTCTTGTGTTCCTAATTGCTACACAGAGATGATGGAATGAATATTGCGTGAAAACAATATGACAAACCCCTCAAAAATAAATTAAAAATAATAATAAAAACAATATAGAAAACATTTCTCAAACAGAATAATAGTCTGACAGGCTTGTCGGTGTTCAGCAGTTGAAAAACTGCAAAACAAAACATGCCGATTTGCCATAAAAGGAGACTCTGACAAGCATATAGAATCTTCACCGATAGAGACAGGCATAACAATGCCCCTTCAGGCTATTGACTGGCTGTTCCCTCTCCCACCCCCACCTCCACAGATGGCTTCTTGTGAGGGCAGAGGAGAGCCGTAATCCCCAGCCACACAGACGGAAAAGCTTGTTAAAGCACTTGCTGATCAGCACAGAAAGTCAAACCAGAGCCAGGGAAAGGTCACCAGGAATTAGGCTATGCTCAAGCTCTAAAGGCTTGCCTAATTCCCCTGATAAGCCCACTTTGAAACTCAACCTGTTCTGGCTGTGCCATGAGCTCAGGCTTGCCTAGCAGTAAATCTTGCTGGGGACTCACTGACACTGAGGTATGGACACATGCACGCAATACACCAACACAAGCCCCCAACTTCCAACTTTTATAAATAAATAAATTACAGGACAAGTAACCACGGAATTAATGACTCAACACTATGTGCAAAAGACCAGAGAAGATCGCTGGTTTGAGAGGGGTGTCAAGGAAGCCATCCATGTCAAGTTGGAAAAATCATCTTTAAACAGAGGTAGTGGACTAAGGCACTTTCTGTCACCCACGTACAAGCAGTCCTCCACTCTTTTCGTCAGCAATCCAAACGTTCACACCGTTTGACGAGACCTGGTGAGTCATCACCATGTGACCCAGCAGACAAAGGGGAAGCACCCCAAGTGAAACTAGGTGAACGACCCTGCCAACCACCCTGCCAACGATTCTCAGGTGACCACCCGGGCCATTAACATGCTGATGGTCCACAGGGCTATATTTTCAAGCTCTGCCCCAGCAAACTTAGAACTGAAGAAGCTCTCTGGAGAGAGGGAGAAACGTTTTCAAGGAAACCTTTCAGTCCAGTTGACACAGAGAGATCTAATTTTGGATAACTATGACCTGGATGAGTGAGAATCTACACAGACACTATGTGCAAAATGATGCAAGAACAAGACTCGCGTAGCATGAACAAAAGGATGAAAAATGTCAAAATCTAAACTATGCTCAGGTCTTTGCAGTTAAGAGACACAAATCGTATTCAAAATTGTTGAGTAAGGGCCTACATTATTGTAATTTCTACCTGTGAAGAATAGGCTCGGAAAATTAATAAAAAAAGAAAAAAAAAACAAAACACAGCATTTGCACCCAAGAGGCCAATTAGAAAAACCTCTGGAAGAGAGAAGGAAATCGTTGGACAAAGAGGGCTGATGATGTTTAGATTGAAGGAAAAGGAAAAAGCTCTTAACTCTTAACAAAGCTGCATGAAAAGAACGGTCTTGGCAGACCTGCAGAACGATTCTATAGCTATAACTTTTCTATCCAGCAAAAAACAAATTGCTGTGAGCCTCAGTACAAATACAGAACATCCTGCCTTTCACTGTTTGTTGCTGTTGCATTTTATTTATTGTTTACTTTTTTTTTTTTAGAATGAAGCTTACGTTAGCTTTTCCCCAAAAGTGGTTGTGAAAACACAAAAATAAATGCTTGCATACCTTTTCAGTATATGTCCTCACATATCGGCATCTAGATTATATTGGACCAATATCTTGGACTAGCTGTTGCATCAGTTAATTACCACCGTAGAGAATCACAACGAATTATTTACTCATTAATATTCATGAAAAATATTTGTTTTGAAGAAAAAAAACCCTTCAGGTCCAATCAGTGCAAATCCATGGTGTGCTTTTAAAATGACAAAGATGCTGAAAACAAGGACATACGATAATGTTGTCATATACAGTGTAATTAACATAAACGGGGCTATTTTTGCTATGACACAGTTCAGGTCGAAGCTTTTTCTGAAATTTCTGTCGCTTCCATCGGTATGAGCGTCCGGGGTAACGAAGCGACCTGCAAGTCGTTTCGTTGATGCCTCCTTTGTGTACGGTAGATGAGTGCCTCAGGTGGTAGAGTGGATGGTTCTTTGATTGGAAGCTGGGTGGGTTTACTTGCTGGCAAAGTATCCTTGAGGATTACACAAAGCTCCAAATTGCTCTGGATGCTGCGTCTTTGGTGTGTGAACAATAAATGGTTATCTCTCCAGATAAGCATGTGACACTACAAGACTCTGTGATGCTGATGAATGTCTTGTGAAGCACTTTGAGTGGACTAAAAGGCTGCATTTAAATTGTGGTCCATACGTTGTTATACCATCTGCATTGGTTTGATTGAAAATCAAAATGAGGTGGCATCAGTCCAGTTGTTCTATGACCGGAAGGCCTGGACTCTATTTCAATAATGGATGACAACTCTGACGACGCAGGAGTTCGAATCACCAACGCGAGAACTATCCAGGGAGAAGCTGCATAACATGACAAATTGAGCCCGTGAACAGATATTAGGTAGGAGTGTTTTCTCAGGCAGTGTGAGCTTCAATTTAAGAGGTGTGACGTGATTGTTCTTCATACAACATGCTTCTAAATCGAGTCATATTAGCTCCGGCAGCAAGCGAGAATCAGCTATTGCTGGCACAAAGGCTGTTTGATGTAGGCTGGTGAGATGAAGGAAAAGAGAGAGGGCGAATTTACACAGTAAAAGGTGAAGAAGCAAACAAAAAGAACATTAAAAGAACAAATATTATCAACAAGAGAGTGGAAGTTAAGAGGAAGAAGATATAAGGCCAGTGCTCATATCCGAAGAACACGTGAGTGACTTTCCACATATCATGGCTGCTCTATCACTCTGCTTCACAGTTGTTATAAATGGTATTATCATCGACTGTCACATCACACATCCCATTATGACAAAAGAGGGACTTTTAAATGATAAATGAAGCAAAGAAGTCTCCTCTCTTCATCCTCCAGTGAGCTTTCAAACATGATTTTCTTAAGTCTAGAGTTCTACCTGGGTCGATTTGTGAGTTTTTCTGACGAATCATCATATATTAGATTAAGGAGAAGACATTTTTAGGGCAATTTTGGAAACAAAAAGCCAATATCACACAAAGCAGACTGTTGTGGACCCTCAATGAAGATATGTGGCTGGTACTGCTGGGAGCTCTGCTGCATTAATAATCCAAGCCAGGCTAACCCTAGCCCCTTTTTCCAACTAACCCTAACCCTTCACTGGGAGGAAAATATCAAATTTCAACTTTGTTCATTTTAAAACAAATTTCACTGTTTGTGTCCATATGTTCCAATGTTCTCTCAGTGTACTATATATTTACAGGCTGTGTAAAGGAGATAAAGGCTGCAGGAGCTGGTGGCAGCAGGCCTAGGCCAGGGCCTTTCTCAAATGCTCCTCATTAACAGCTCATAATGGCTGGCAAGTCCTCACACCACCATGGCTCACTCTCATTAGCAGCTGGCAATGAGGTGGGGAGATGAGTGGACGCTGGCATCGAATCCACCTGAACTCGGGAACAACATGGGAGCAAAAACAGTGAGAAGATCCAAATCGGTAGCATGGGAAGAGAGAAAAAAAAAACATTGCCTATCTCAGTAGATTTAATTAAAACTGGGGTGAACAGATGGAGAAGATGGAGTGGCATCCAACAGGAGACAGCTCATCTGTCTGGGTTTCCACATTTGTCTTACCTCCATCCACCTCCCTCCCTCCCTCTATCTAATCTCTGTTCTTTCCCTCAAAGATAAATTCTTGATCTCTACAGTGTGCCAATTCAAAGGACCCTCTGTTGCAACGAGACAAATGACAAAAACAAGGAAACTATAGAACACACACCCTCTGGTCTTTAATATTGACGAATGTTTAGCACTGGTTCTAGAACTCACATAAAATGTAATCCAGGCAAGAATTTCTTTAAAACAGAGAAGTACAAACAGAGCCAGACAGAGAAGAAGGTTACTTATTATAAGTGATTTAGATCCAAAATAAAATCTGTGGCTTGTTTCCTCTCCAAGAGGAAGTCACTTTCCATTGAAACACTGAGCAGTTAAATGGCATTCCTGGCTGAGCACCACACTTAAAAACAGCAGGACAAAGCCTTTGCCTTCTTTATCCTGGTGACAGTTCCAGAGAAAAGTGAAAGCCAGTAGGTCACTTTTGTATTGCTTTCACCCTGCACACACTTGTAAATGCATATATAAATATATGGATATGTGTTGGTGTGAATAATTTATGCAACCGGACTGTCGGGTACAAGTTAGCAGTTAGCAGTAGTCAAACTATGGCAGGAGTCAAGCAACCTTTGGGGCTTATGCCAAAAGAAAAACAACATATAATGCTTAATTGGCACCGATTTACGAGCAGAAAGAAGAAGACATTTGTCTTACATACGAAGTTAGATAAGAGCTAACCTGAGTCGGGAGCGAAATCAACTCTACTAACTCTACTAAATCAACTATTACTTTGGCTCAGCTGTGAAAGTGGTTGGAGACCAAAGAGTGAGGACATTTTGCAGGACTACTTGTTCAATTGTTTTTCTCGACGTTATAGAACACTTGTTTCCGATGTAAACATAATGCAGCACATGCGCAGATTGCATAGTCCAGTTTTCCGTCTGCATGTTCTCCGAAATCGATTCACGATCATGCTATCTGGGGGAGCTAGTCCAATGTCATTTGAAGTTCTTTGGGCCCCATTTTATGTAATTGGACTAATGCAGAAATTCTATTTCCTTTGTAACAATCATTGCACGTATGTAAGAACTACAAAGAATGTAAGAACAAAGTCATGCAACATTGCCACAGTTTTAGATTTTCTTCTAAAAATGTTCTGTTGCTACATTAACCCCATTATCCTTTGAACCTCTCCACCATTAATGCTAAATGCAATTTGTATTCTAGGCCTGGGCAAAAAGCTCTAAATTGATTATTCCAATTTGAACTGTGGCAGTCCTAGATACTGTCGAGTCTGAAAGGGCCATCTAACTGGTGAATGGGCTTCTGATATGCCTTCTGAGTTTCATGCCACAATGTTGTGTCTGCTTTGGAAGGGATAAATTAAGCGTGTGAAAGTCTAAGCAAAGCCCTCATTTTCCAGTTAATCAAATCTTCCTCTAATCAAATTAGCGGACATAATTCCTCTGGATGCGTGGCACAAAAACAGCATTATCCTCTTCTCTGGAGCTGAAAGGCAAAGAAATCAGCATGGTGCCCCCTTTCTCCTTTGCATGAGCAGCCCTCAATGAAAGAGGAGGGATGGGTGAGTGGAAGTGGTGGAGGAGACCAGAGACCGAGGGGGAGGGGATGGCTCTTCCCAGTGGCCTAACAGAGAAAGGCATGGTCGGGGTAAACTTTGGCAGCATTTAAGTTCCCAGCTCATTAAAAAGCCTGGCTCAGTGGCCACCTCCAGGGAGCACTGGCGCGTTGGCTAATGAGGTACTTGTTTAATTTTCTTTCAAAGTGCTAGACATCTGTGACACCCCACCCCCCTCCTGCACTCCATCCCCTTTCTCCACTAAGCCTTCAACCCTTCTGCCTCATCTTTTTTTTTTCTCCTTCAAACCCCACACAAAGCCCATCTATCAATAGGCCGCAGGGATCTCTCTGGTTTGATGAAGTGTCGTTCATTGAATAAGGCAGATAATACATTTGGAGGAGTGCAGAACAATCACCATTAACACTGCTCTCTTCCTCTGAATAGTCAAAGCCCATCATGGAAATTCAATAGTGGTCAAGCTAAATGGATAAATGTTCACAGCGGACTGTAACATTCTAATTGATTTCCCCTCATGAGATAAACCACTCTCCACAATAGTTGTCCTTGCCACATTTTTTTTTTTTTTTTTTTTTTAAACCTCAACCACCTGTCCATAGAGACGATATGGACATCTGTGCACTGAGATCTGAGAAGCTAGTGTGCATTCATTTGCAGGATCTGAGCAAGGCCAAATTCAGCTCCTCATTCTGATATAATAGACAGACTTGACTTCATTTAGTGTGACCTGCCAACCTCCCGCCACTTTGACCTTTATGTGAGGCTCAGTCTTCACATCCGAGACGCTTAACAACTCAAGAGACATAAAGGGGTGCCTCTCCCTCGCTTACTCTCACTGGCTGTAATTGAAATTCAAAGCAGCTAATGCTGTGTCTTTCTTCATTGGTCACCTCCACTTATTTCCTAATGTCTCTTGATTCTTTCATTATAAGAGCTGTCTGATTCATATTTGCACCTGATGCCCTTCTAATGTCCAAGAACATGGGCAGAATATAAATATTCTCATTCTGCATTATACATGTATTTTCCAGTTTTGTCTATCTGCAGTCCATTCCATCTGATCTTTAGTTAACTATTTGTTAAAAAAAATGTGGTGAGACAGGGAAAGGACAGCTAAGCAAGTGACAAAAGTACACAGGAAGCAGACAAAAGACTACATAAAAACAGTTGTCAACTTGTAAAATGTGAAGAGGCTATAACAATATGTTCAGGTGTCAGTAGGTCAAACCTATGGATCATGCATGAGTTGGCATGTGGTTATTGTTCCACTCAGCCTGTCAAAAGCAGAGCGGAGCGAGAGAAGTCGAGGCCTTCGGGCGTTCCTAACTAAAGCACTCTGCTATTATTAGGATGCGACAAGAAGCACCATCTGTGTTGTTTAATAAGCTTTTAACCATGGTGGTAAAAGTGCCTCGAGTTATTTTCCCTGAAACAGTATACATAAAAAAATGAGGAGGCTGCAAAAAAAGCAAAGCAAAACTCTAAACCCTGTTCAGAGTCAACAGTTCCAGCTTCATGCCAGCACAGAGTAGACATACAAAGTTAGCTTAATGTTAGCTTTTATGTGATAAAACACTTAGGTGCTAACTTAATCAAAGACAATGCTCACATACTTAAAGTTGCACTAAAATAATAACTGCAAATAACACAATACTGGAAAAAGATAAAAAGATTGAAAGTTTTCTCAATTCATTGTCAATTCCTGCCCACACACCAGTATAAAGAACACTTAGAGTTTTATGAAAACAGTGTGATCTCTAAATAAACCTGACCGCAGAAACTTAAGAGACCTCGTGTCCCGTGTTTCTGCATATCTCTGATACAGTTAAAGAAACTATAAACTGACTTCAGTAAAGTCAGCAAAAGGTCAGTGGCTCCTCAGCTGCAGTGTGCAGCCTACAGTACGTCTGTGGCAAAGTGGGGAATGTTAAAGCATTTGATCAGGGTGTTCGACTGAATGCTAAACAGAGCTAACCTTGGTGGTGAGAGGCTAGGAGATGTTTTGTTGGGGGCTTGAGGGATGGTAAACTTGACTCCTGGAACCCTTCCAATCCTTTGACTGACTCATTCAGAGAAGACCCTGTGATAGACAGCAGCGCCGTTGTGCTCATATTTCAGATCTCTTTAGGGTCTGAGGTTAAGCTGTGCCAGATTGGTGTACTGTGATATGTTTACTAATCGTTCAACAACTCTTGTAGGTATCAGGTAGTCAATCATACAGCCATACAGTCTAAAGCCCAGACACGTGGACCCTGAAGTGGCCCATAAGCGCCTGGAAACCATGTTTGTGTTTGAGCAGAGTTTATTGGAACAGACAAGACAGGAAACTCTTGTCGGGTAGCTCAGGAAAAAAACAATATCGTGAAGTAATGGCTGAAAGCCACAATGCTAATGTTCAGAAAATGTCTTCCATTATGTCCAACCAACGCAATCAAAGAATCTTGAACACTTATGCTCGCGTAAAAAGCTTCACGTGAAGTTTCAGTGCCTGAGATTCAAAAATGTTGGATAACTTAGTTAAATGGATTGTTTAATTGCTTATGATATAAATTTATATTCCCAGTATTTTGATTTCTATATTGCACATTGTAGGATGATACAAATGGGGAAAAAAAAGTTTTTCTTTTGTTGCAACCCTATCAGTCTTACCTGTAAAATACTTCAAGAGTTCAGAATAATTTAAACGGCTTTAAATTATTATGACTTGAACAGTTAAAAAATGAAATAAAAGATAAGTTTGCTGAGGCCAAAGATTTCTAGACGCACGAATGAGGCACCACGTTCTCAGGAATTTCGGGTTCGGGTTTGGTGTATATGCATAAACTAGATGTCACATTTTATCATTTTACTTGAAGTTAGAACCCAAGGTTTGGTTTGGTGCTTGTCCATATTTTGCTTTGACATGTTATATAAAATGACTACTTTTTGTTTCCACTTAAAGTTCTTTTCATTCAAAGTCTGCTTCCAAACATTCACGCTCATGATCGCACAGTAAGGTAGCAGAGACGTCCCCACTGATTTCACCTCATTAGGAAAACAATGCATTGACAGTTATTATGCGATGCAGGAGTGATACTAAGACTTTAAAACATGGAAAATAGGGTCTGAACTATGAACCTTCTGATGAGGGGACGAGCCCTCTTCGCCCCAAGCCAACATCAAGCCAGGAGTATAAATCAACCTGCAGCTGCCGTCTATGTTAATTCCCCAGGCAGATGTGGCTATACGTATGTCTTTGATTATCTTCATTAATATACATGCCTTGCTCTGATACACAAGGCAGCAGCATATGGTAAAAAGCAGAAAACAGGAAAGGACTGATTTGCTGTTTACGCTGGAAAACAAACAAGCCAACAGGTCCTGGCAGATGGCACTGTGTGTGATGCTGGTGGGAGGCAATGTGCTGCATCAACGCCGCCGCCAAGCTGGAGCTCTCCTGTGGATGAATGCGAGTTTGACTATCGCCCTTGGCCTACCTCACACTAAACAAATAAAGCATCCTGCCTTCCTGTGTGCTGAGCTTTTTATCCCGCATTGATTTTACTTCCTGATTTCAAGGCGCTAAAAAGGAGTTTGTTTCTGGCAAGTTAAAGTGCTCGAGGCTGGATGCTGTTCAGGAAGCAGCTTAAGAAGAAATGTGTTAATAGTGGCTTGCTTGTTCCCGACATCTTCCCTCAGCATGCCTGCGAGCACAGTTTCAGCTTTTTTTTTTTTTTTGCATCTGCTTCCATTAATGCTACTTATATCTGCATATGGGGGGGAGCAATACTTAAATTACATTCATAAAATTAATTCATAAAACCAAATAGCATGAAATATATTTAATTGGAATATTTTATTGTTTTATGTGTGACACACTGACACAGATTTATTATTTTATCCTAATACTGTAGCATAATTGGTGACATGTGAAATCATAAAAATATGAATAAAATATACACTCCCAGTTTTAACTGAAGAGGTTTCTACAGTATATGAGCATATGAGCTCGTTTCATTGGAATCCACAAGGGACCATGTTGTCACGCTGCCTCCACCATGTTTGATACTTGAAGTGGTTTGATTTTGAGCATAAGCTGTTTCTCTTGTCCGGCACATGTTCCCATCCTTCTGCCATTAATCTTGGTTATATATATATATATATTTCCAGAACAAGTCTGTCTTTCTATGATGGATGAAGAACCGATCTCTTCCTGTGTCTCACTTAGCAGGAAAAATTTCCCATTTTTTTCATTTAAACCATCTTTTTTACAAGTGTTTTTCTTTTCTGAAAGGAATTCATGCATAATAAAAAGCTTTCAGAGGCTTTCATGTTTCCTGTCTGCTCTATTTCCAAGCCCGCCATACAGATGAAGCTGCTTTTGTTAATGAAGTAGTCATTTTATATAAGGCAATCTTAGCAGCTTGCGCGATAAATAAATTAACATAGAAATGTTTTTGTTAATAAAGAAATCTGTACCTGCTGATTAATATATACTGATGAAGTGTCTGCTTAATTGTTTTGGCCAGTGTATACTAGCACACATACCTGGAAGAACACTAAACATTAATTTTGTAAGCACTATTTTTCCCTTTAATTAGAGATTAGTAAACGGCAAGTGTTGACAAATGGTGACTGAGGAGCAACAATGAAAGAAAAAAAAGTGAGGCAAGCAAGCAAACAAACAAACAAACAAACAAAAAAAACGAAGCCACAAAAGTGAAGGTTTGGAGACCATAATTAGGCGGCAGGTTTTCTTTTCAAACCTTTTTCTCAAAAGAAAAGACGCCTGACTACTTAATTGGAATCAAATTTAGTCAAGCTCCCCGTCGGCTCAAACCTACATCATTAAAGTTGCCAGCTAACAAACATCAAACACGAGGCAGCATTAATGAAGCAGATGTATTAATTTTCCATTTATGAGCAGCTAAGCAACTCAATGCCACTGTCTGCTAACCCCCCACCCCCCATTTCCCCCCATGCCTCTGCTCCGTTTCTGCCTCTCTGTGTCTGACAGCACTATTAATGATCTTTAATGCCCCACAGGCAGTAATGGGCCCCACTGGGAGAGCTGAAACACTGCGATTTGTATTGAGGATTTAGACATTGGGGGTGGGTGGGGGGTGGAGTGTACCACTCTGAGGTGCATGATCGGGCCCAGGTCTCACAGGGGCGGCTGCCGCTTTCAGAATAATAAATGACAGCCTCACGATTAAATCAAACCTTCTGCCCAAAAGGGCCAGAGTGGCTGATTGTCACTAACGATCAAGCTCTGGGGAAAGAAATCAAAAGCACAAATCAAAAAAAAATCCAGTCTGCCTCTCAACACCAGACGGGGGGGTGGGGGGAGGGGACAGACTAGTCCGGGGATTGAGGACCTGTCACTGGCAAATCTGAGGCTACAGTCATTATACCACTACCCACAATGCACCAGCTACCACAAATCTAAGCAGTGCCAACAGTGCGCATAAAATTAAACTGCCATGAAAGCAAACATTAAACGCCACCATTCGACTGCAGTTCCACGTTAAACTACTGATGAGCTTTTGGAAACGCGTTCACCCAGACATAAAAACCACTATACAAACCAGAGGATTTGTTTGCGTTCACACTGAAGCTACATGTGCATGTCTATTTATCAAACAAAGATGATAAACCAGATGAATAAGCCTGTGCCAACATTAACCTACAAATTAGATATGCTGTACTCTCCAGACCTGCGGCATTCTGATGAGCCACGTGTTTGTTTGTTTCTTCATTAAGCTCATTTACGGCTCTCTGGAGACTGATCTAAGTGCTGTCTTGTTATAGTACTTTGTGAGGGAGACACGCAAATAAATTCAGTCTATATATATTTATACCAACATAGTTATCAGCATTTATTGTATTCAGTATGTCAAATGTGTAAACTACAGCAAATAAAAAAAGTCATGCCTGCTGTACAACATAGTCCTTCCAACTAACATTAAGGATTAATGCAAAAACAGGATTATAAATAAGAAATTAACACCATATATTTTACAAAAATTCCAAGATACTGTAATGGTGGTGATGTGCAGAGAAAGACAGAAAAATATCTACCTATGGAATAATATGTGGGAAATTCTGAATTACTTCATATCGTCTGCGATTCACACACATTTTCACATGAAACACACTATCATTCTTGGCCTAAAACTTAAAGGACAAATGTTCTCAAATGCTACGTTGTCCAATAAAAGTTTCTGTTGCTTAGGTTAGGGGCGGGACTAAATTCCTTCATTTTATCATGCAGACAAATATGGTAAATTGCACAAAGACCGCACGAACGATTGAGTTGCACAACTCGACAAAGGATTTGAGGTGCGACAGAACCTTTTCCAGGTATATAAAAAAGCTGACGGGGTGTCTGAGGTTGTGTAGCAAGTGAGATAACAGCAAAAGTGTTAAAGAGCACAAAGCAAGTTTTAAAATATCATCTGTCCGGAAAAAGAGGCGAGAAGAAGAAGAGTGAGACAGGACAGAGAGAATGAAAGAGAGAGAGAGAGAGAGACAGAAAAAGAGAGAGAGAGGAACAAACATGCAGCAAACATAAGATATTCCAGAAAAAGCCAATAGCCAATAGTTTCAGGAGAGATTTTCAGGGTTTAATATCACACATTTTATGCGTATCTGCGGTTCTGGAAGAGATGTGACATGAACGATAAGGTTCAGCTCAACATTTTTTAGGGGTGCTGATGACCAGCTGAAGTGACAGAGAGGGACTTGTGGGCTGGACGGCTGCTGACTACAGGCTGCTGTCAATGCCCTGGGGTACCCGCAGACCCCCTGGCTGAGCAATCTCAAAGCCATGTTGTCCTGGGGGCAGGTAGGGGGGCAATCTGCATGGTGTTGGAACGAGGCAGTTTCATTGCAGCGCATTTCTAAGCCAGCACACAGTGTTGCTGGTAGGCATGATCACTAGCCTTCCTCATGCGTCAGGGATCGCGAACAACTTCTCTGTCTTTATGCTCAAATCGAATGATTTCATTATTACTGATATACCACAAGGTTTCAGTTGTGATATTTGAGATATTGTCCATCCATCTGCTATATCTACATTCTGTTTAGTTTGTGCTCAACATTTATATTTCCCCCACTACCTTAGCATGTGACTGCTAGCATTATTGAGTATTAAAAAAAAAACCAAACAGGTTATATAACTCAAAATTAAATCTACATCTACATCATTAAAGTCGCATTTTGTAAAAATATCAATAAAAAGACCACATATGTTGTGTGGGGCCTGGCTACCTCTCCACTTTAGATAGCAGTGCCTTCATTTCTTCTAAGCTTCGTGGTGGCAGGCAGCAGTGGGGTTAAACTGCCACTGATGTAGCGATAGCAAAGCAAGACTGCAGCTGGGGGCTGCAGATAGCACATTCTGTCAAATAGCATCAGGCTGCCTGCATAATGAAGTGGGAGGGTGAGAGTGGAAAAAATCTGAAAATCACTGCAGTCTGAAAAGCAGCAGAATTCTGAGTGCATTAGCTGGAGAAGGTGAGACATTAAGACGTATGTGTGGTGGCCTCTGTTCCACCAAGACTTTTATGTTGCACATCCAAATTAATGTGTATTTAGTGCTTATTCAACTACATCATCAAATCTGTTGCTATGTGTGGTCCTAGGACAATCTTATATATTTGAATCTGAATCAAAATAAGCATAAAAGCATCATGATTAGCCTTGACAGTCTTGAAGACTTTGTGGCCGAGCACACTGTTCCGTTAAGGTCACAGGCTGTTTACCTCACGTACTGTCATCACTGGGCATTCCTTGATTGATGTTGTCCTTATCATACATTTCTAAAGTGACTTGTACTCCCCCAACACACACACACACAAACACATGGAATTGCCCCCAAACTCGTCTACACTTCCCCCTTTAGCAACCAATGATTTCATTAGTTTCATATTAGGATTGATGGTGCTGCTCTGAGGTTCATCAGTCAACCTGAGAGCACTTGTCTAAACTTCAGCTTCAAACTGCAAATGAGCCATCATGGAGAGGGATGGCTGAGGGGCAGGAGGCCGGATGAGCCACATCATTGGTTTGCTTTTGTTGTGTTGGAGTTGGCACAACTCATTTCGCCTTGAGGCTTATGACCCCCCCGCCCTTACCTCCTGTCTCTAGCCACCCTGGAAAGCTGACTCTCCAGCCGTTCTTTGCTTCGGTGGCTATCCCCTACTTCTGCCTTCAATGCCTTCCATTTATCCTTCTCTACTGACGTGATTTACAGCTAGCACTCCTGTGCTTCCAGGGAATTGATTTCCACAAACTGCGCCTTGTGCCCATCATTTCTGTGGGGGCTGTAATGATCAGGCTGTGGATCATTAGTCTGGACCACTGTTTTCCACTGCTCCACTGGCTGGGTGCCATACATCTACCCCCCTCCTCTGGAGTCACAGATGCTGTTAAATTGCCTCTCCTGTTCACTCCTCTTCTTTTTCTTCTACCCCCCCACCTTCCCAAAGCCAGTCCCACGTCACGATCTTCATTTGTCCTCCTCTGCAGAGCAGTATTTAAGCTGTGCTGCAGCCAGTGACAGCCCTGTGCGTTATGGACCAGCCTGAAATAAGGAAACACCTCTCCTCATTCTGCTGTCAGCACGCATTGACCTTTATCTCAGTAGAAAGTGACATGACAAATCAATCATGTTATTTCTTTTAAGAAAGCCATGAAATGCCATGATGCCATGTCACCGCAGCTTTTTCCACAGAGCTACAGCCTGACTGGAGTCACTTAAGAAGATGTTGTTTCAAACTCTTGCCATGCCTTCCAAGGAACAATCTGTTCTGATTTGTCTACTGACAATGAGCTAAAATTAAAGATCTGATTTGAGCTTTGGGTATGTATTTGTCCTTAAGTGTTCAGCAAGCTGCAATTTTATCATAATGTCTCGCACTCTCCAGAGCTACATCGAACAGAACAATAGATGTTCTGAGCAAGTCTGGGGCTTTTTAGACACATGATTCATCTCACGTATGCAATCGGAGCACAAATAACAAAAAAAGGCTCATGGGAAGTTCACATGTGAACTGCTGCATTGGTCTGCATGACTTTATTCCTATTATTATTATTATTATTATTATTATTATTATTACTGTCACCTCACAGCAATAATGTTCTGGAATGTCTCCCTGTGGCCTGGGACTTTTTTGTATGGAATGTCCATGTTCTCGTGGTGACTGCATGGGTTCTCTCCAGTGACCCTAAATTGTGGATAGGTGTGAATGTGAGTGTGACTGGTTGTCAGTCATTGTACAATTCAGGGTTCAGGTTATACCCCCGCCTCTTGCCCCAAAGGCATCTCGGATGGGCTCCAGCATCTTTTGATGTTGTGTCATGTATAAATAAAGTTTAACTGTATAATCTGGTTGTAGTATATGCTATACTATGAGTATTTTAGTTCCTCTGAGGTGGAACAAATCAAACCCTCATTATGCTGTAGCAACGCAGAGAAACAAGGTGCAATATGATTGAAGCAGACAGCTTCCTGTGTGAAAAAGGCTTTGAATGGATGTAGATTAGCTCATAAACGAGCCTTTCTTTAGGATTCTGCCCCTTGTATCTAATGAAATCAGAGCGCCAATGCTGAAATCATTCCCTGCTATTGTTAATGATTTCAACCTTTATTCAACAGGAGCAGTCCTCTCATTTCTCACAGACGCTTGATTAATTTCATTCTGAACTGAAATATTAGACTAATTAAACAAACAAATACAAAAAAAAGTACTAAAAGGATGCCAAGATAAAAACCAGACAGCATCAGACCATCAGTCTCAGCTGCCCACGGCAGCTTTGACAGAAGAGGCTTCTTGAAGTCGAGTCTGGGCCTGGCAGCTTGTACTGGCCCTGGTGATTTACAACAGCATTTAAGTGACTCTAATAAGCACAGTGAATGCTTCCTGGTGATTTGGCATTGCCCGTGCCTGGTCCCTAATCATTTAAATATTTTGGCAAACACCAATGCCCCGCTTTCTCTCCAAAAGCGAGTGATGAGACACGTAGCTCTTAATCACAACGGATCAGTTCAAATAAATGAAAAGAGAATCCAAAGCATTCTTCTCCAAGGCTGCTCCTCTCTCTCTCCAAATGAGCTGACATTGAGCCAGATCTTCAGAATGAAGATTTCCAAACGCTTGTCAAGCTAAAGCTAAACAGGAGCATATTTAGTGGTGCATTTTCTTTTAACCTGATACAATCGCACACGTTCTGGCCTATCTAAGAAAAATATACCCTTTTCAACACTCAATCCTGCGTGTTTGTTCCGTGATCACACCTTGGAAGCTTTTCTGGAATCCCACGCAAAGCAATGCTGCAGTTCTGACACTTTGTCCAAACTCAATAATTCATCTTGCTTTCACTTGCCAAATTCTCCCCTTTGCCAATCTGAAATCCTTCCACATATCTGCTCGCCGAGACAGGGCTCGAGAAAACTATTCTGTCAGTTAACAAGATGGAGAAACATTCTGTTAAATATTTTTTTTTGCTTCCCTTTCAGCAGTCTTGATGTGCAGAGACAAGGGCCGGATCACAGCTTGCCTTGGGGGAAGCCTGACACAAGACAGGCTGCCGTTGACGTGACGAGCCACGAGACTTCTGGCGAATTCTTGTGATGTCACATCCCCCTTCTGACAGCTCTGAAACGGCAGTGTAGGGGAAAGGAAAGACTAGCAACAGAGGGAGCTGTTGTTTGGGAAGGGGAGACGGTGGTGGCAGGTGGGGGTGGGGGGTGGCTTGATGAAAAGAAACACTGATGTCTCAGCTCCGCAGCTCTTCTGTTTTCTTTAATGTTCCCTCTTTTATCAGCTGTTGGTGCTGTCAGCGGTAATCACACTCATAGCAAGCGGCTGTGGAGATAAGCTCAGCCTGTCAGTGCTGCAACCACCACGGCAGACATATGCTGCTGCCATTCTCCATCTCCTTTTTAAGGCATGACAGCATTCTCTCCAGAGAAAGAGCAGGATGCAGAGGAGGAGCTGGATCACTGCAAAGATGGAGGGTGCACGATGGTATCGCATCTTTTCCTTGAACTACGTCATATTATCAGTGTCCATTTCTAGTCTAACGCTGAATGTATATTTCACAAAACACTATTAATGTAATGTTTTTTAGAATTTAAATTTTATGGCAGAACATCTGACTTGTGAACAATATGCATTTTGGATAAATAATTATTATAAGCAGGTCCCCCTCCACCAAAAGCTGTTGTTTTCTTCTACCCTAAAGACTCTTAAAAAGTTGAAGTTTCACTCCTTTTCTCCAGTTAGTAGGAGGAGGTTTGCCCATCACGTGCATCTGTAGCTGCACTTTGTGGGTAAGTTATACTTTAAGTTTTAAACTATTCAGATATGTTTGAAGCAGACAAATAAGAGAAACATATAAGTACATAATTATAATAATTGTACGTCAGAATGATTTTTAAATTTGACTTTAAACATCAGCTGCAATTACCAACTTTGGTTTTTCCCAAACTGCATTCCACTGGCAGTTTGAGCCCCACAGTCAGAAATGAAGCCAGTGGTTTCTTTCAAATAAAAACACACATCACATACATGAAAACAAAGTCAGATGTTTTACATTGGTTTGAATTGTCACAACCTATTTCAAATTAGGACTGAGAAACATAAGATGAGTTAAAAAACCAAAACAAAAAAACCCCCAACAAAACAAACAAACAGACAAAAAAAACAAAAACAGCAGCTTTCTGAAGACATTAAGCCTAAAGGCATCAAAATTAAACAGATGCTATGATGTGTTCTTCCCTTTGGCAGTTTTATGTGATCGGACTGTAGTCTCACTAATAACTGTCACATTAATCTTCAGAGATGACAACAAACGCGGCCTTGTGTCACAGACTGTGCCGTTGATTTGACATTGCCTGATCATTACCAACGCGAATAGTAATTATCTCAGCAGAAAGCAGGAGACGCTGGGGCCGCATGGCAGGTAGTGTGTGAGACATAAATAATGGAAGGTGCATCAGTCAAAAGTCACCAGGCATTCGGTTACCTATTATCTTTCTCTGGCGAGAGCTTAAACATGGTGCACTGTTTACTGTTGAAACACCTAATTGAATAATAATGTCACAGCCCCACCTGTATGGGGGGGGGAACACGGGGGGGGGTTGCCTGGGGAATCTGAGGGGTTAACCAGCTAATGTCTGCTGTACCGCTCCTCTGCGGGCATGAATAATGCAGGTCAGGTTCCTAAACAAGCACGTAAATGAATCTATAAATCATCCAGGTCAAAGCAATCTTATTATTCCCTCCGCGTGCACACGTGTGTGTCTTTCTCGTCGTTCACTCTGATTTGTCCCTGTCAGGCTCCTGTTGAGGGACCTGCCTTATATAACCACTGCAGTTAAATGTTATTGTTAGTTTTAATAAGGACAGAGGTCTGGATGCATTATGCAACACCTTAACACTCCAGCTGAACCACATCATCTAAATTAGTGTCAATATGGATATTTTTGTCACACAGGGGACATTATTATTTCTTGTGCATGTATTTAGGCTGCATTAACATAACAGTTTGGCATTTACCAACCCTTTAAATAAGCTAAAATGTATTCTGTTTCGGCTGACTAAAGATTATTTCAAATATGGAGACCTTTTTTTTTAAATTTCTTGCCTGAGTAGTTTATTTAGTTATTTAAAAAAAATCCTTCTGTTAAATCAGTTTATTTTAAATTTGCATTAGCACTCCAGAATCTTTCAAAGAGACATTTTCCTCTGTTAAAGCATTTAAAATATGCTGAGATAATGCTTCCCAAAATAGCTCTTGATAGTCTTCCTGGAGCAGCAAATCACAACTACTGTGCGGACAATGCAGATCGAAAAAGTTATGTCAGCTAATTGTAACAATAGCGAATAGAAATAAACCTCAGCGCGGTTGCGAAGCTTCATAATTCTATTTCTCTTCCACTTGCTCTCATCCTCTAGCCATGACTCAATAACTTCCTGAGAGATCAACACAAATTCCACAATTAATCCTAGGATTTAGAGGTTTGCACGTCCTCCATGCAACCTTAACCAGTCAATTCAAAAGCTATTATCGCCTCTAAGAAATGTATTCTTTAATAACTTTCCCCTGTGTCCTTTGGGTAGCAAAGATCGATTTTCACAACGTGTCGACTGAGTCTTGCATCAAAAGAGAACAGGAGAAGACTCCAGGGAGGAAAGTGACTGTTAGACACAAGATGATATCCGTGCACAGGCAGTGCTCGAGTAGTTGCGGCCGTTGACTTCGCACAGACAGCTAACCTTGTTTCATTTGTCAAGTCTAGAATGCACTTCTCCATACTCTATCAAACAAAGCCACTGCGAGCTCACAGTCATTTCCCTCTTTCCCAATTACAAATGAGTCCATTAGCGTGTCTGCAGTGAGCGCTGTGCTGTCTCCCAGTAATGGCTTGTGAGATTTCCATCATAATCATAATGGCTCCCAGAGCAGCCATGAGTGCAGATGGAAGGTCGCTCATAGGTAATGAGCTATCTCACCACCCAAAGGGCACGTGTCTTTTGCTTTTGTTATTCAGAAGTATGCAGTGTGGCTCTCTCACTGTATGCACTGGCATGTTTCTATGTATGAAGATGAGGCAGATTTAGAGGAAGGGGAGTTTGAAATGATGGTGCCTGGCACTGAGCAACATCATTATATTGTTGCACAGGCTGCCGCTGAAACTCACAGAAGTGAAACAGGAGCGCGGTGAGCACCAAATGCCAGTCTCGCTTTAGTTTGCATGCTGACATTCATCCCATGTCCCTACCCTAATTATGTAGCTTTGCCAAAAGGAATGATCATTATTTCCAGCGGTGTCAAAATGACGCACCTCCACTTGCTATTCAAAACTTCATATTCTTTCCTCAAGCCTTGAAAAGAGGCGGCTTGCACATCTGCATCTTCTGCCAATTATTTTTGGTCTTGGTGAGAATTCTGACAAATTTGTGTCTTACTAGCAGTGGGCAAATAGTGCGACTGGGTGATACGAGATGTTTCTGTCCTCACTGGGGGGAATGAGCGATTATGTGTGGAGGCATAATTGCTCTGAATACTGTTACTGTGATGCAGATGACAATGTTTAAACTTTTTAATGAATGACTCTAGGTTGATGCTTGTGCTTCTATGAAGCTCTACTATGTGTTTGCCAGAAACATTCACAAGAGTGGCTTGCTGTTGTGTAATTGGCTGGTATCATGTATGCAGCCATAAAATGATGATCTTGCAATGTTGCCACTAGCCTCAAAAGTTATTTCCGAGCTCCAACCTTGCAGAAGTTACCATACCCACAGCATATTGCAAAATATACTGCTCAAAAAAATAAAGGGAACACTTAAACAACACAATGTAACTCCAAGGGGTTGTATGGAGGTCATACAGGCACGTGGAGGCCACCCACACTACTGAGCCTCATTTTGACTTGTTTTAAGGACATTACATCAAAGTTGGCCTGTAGTGTGTTTTTCCACTTTAATTTTGAGTGGGACTCCAAATCCAGGACTCCATGGGTTAATTAATTTGATTTCCATTGATAATTTTTGTGTGATTTTGTTGTCAGCACATTCAAGTATGTAAAGAACAAAGTATTTAATAAGAATATTTCATTCCTTCAGATCTAGGATGTGTTATTTTAGTGTTCCCTTTATTTTTTTGAGCAGTATATTTTCATGTAAATAAGGGTGCTTTCAGCAAGGATTTAGAATGACCCAATTTCATTTTTGCTCCTGGTGCGGAGTGGGTGGGTCACTGTGAACGATCTCAAACTCTGGGTTACCTAGTCATTCGTCCGTATATGCGTCTGATGAAGGCATTACAGTTCAGAAGGATCCATTTGTGCCTCTGGTATGTTGTTTTGGCAGAGACACATATCCGTTTATTTCGCAGCCGTGATTCATTTTCAAATTGTCTTAATTGCAGAGAGTTACATAAGGAATTGATATTTAAGGAAATGTCCATAATAATAAGTGACACACCTCATTGAATTTGTGTCTCCATTGTTAAACACTGTTAAACTTTATGTTTCGGGGAGTTGAGAAAAAAAAAAAAAAACAAAAAAAACAAGTAGCACACAAGTACCACGCTGTCAATTGTCATGGAAACGTGATATCTGCCAAGGGTGCGGTGTTTGGACCAGAGTAAAAACAAATGAATGCAGACCGGACTAGCTGAAAAATGATACAATGTATAATTTTTATGTATGCACCCTATCTACAGATGGCATGACTGTGTATTTAAGAAGCTGTACCTGTATAACCAACACTCACTTTTTAGTTGCAGCAGTTCAAACCACAGATAATACATTCCTTCTGGATGACTTAGAGCTTACATCATAATATGCTCAATTATTGATTATGGAAAGAATGATTAATGCTTCGCCCTGTAGGACTGGACCTGTTGCAGTCTGGCTATTCAGAGATAGCCAACATCCTGTCAAATCAAAAAGAATACTCAAATTTGCTGCTTATGCAGCCTTTTCAACATGTGCAATTAGAGTGTTCCCTTTAGAGGGAAATATAGATAAGGGCCAGCCTCTAGATAAGTTCACTCTCTCCCATGAGGTCATCCTCTGCCTCAGCTAAATTTCAAATCATTCCGAGGCAAAATGGTAATGGTTTGATTTATCCCTTATTAAATAGCTTCTTAAGAACTGGTCGACAGCCTCATGAGTTCATTCATCTCTATAAGCCTGATGCCACTTAGGCTTCGTATAATCTGTGTGAGACCCCCTTATCGCTTCATTTGTACGAGCAGAGGACTATCAATTCCTGTCTTGAAAAGGGGCCAGGGTAATTGGAGGTGTTGGGGATGTTGCTCTGATCAAACTGCAGACAGTAAACAATTACACACCGGAACTGCACAGAAAGTGTGTTTTCCACCCCAGAACCAAAATATTAGGGTTCATTAGTAAAGTGGAAACACTACCTGATTGCTTACATTATTTGCGGTTTAGATGACAATCGACAGGCAATTTTCTACCACAAGCCACTGATGTATTGCCGCCGTGAAAACAGAGGCATCGCGCACATTTAGCTTAGTGCCTAGCTCAACACAGCGGCCTCATAAAGGCAGACAATGGCTGAGCTTAATAAGAAACAGAATGGATCCCATGAGTCCAGAGGACCCATCAAGCTAGGGAATTTCATTTAATTTCCCTTGGGCTGAGTATGTCTTGTACACATAATTAGAGCCCAAACACTCAATGCTCCTTTTGTATGTCAATAATTCCCCAAGGAGCAATCAGGACAAGGGTTGGACATGCCTCTGTGACCTGGGCTACTTGCAACAAGCTCACTCACCTAATTACACTGACTCTAACAAGCAGTGAGTTGGGTGCATAAGGGAGGATCTTCGGAGGGAGGGGATCGGCCTGAGCCCAAGAACCTCCCCCAGTGCTCCTGATGTCATTAAGATTGTTTTCTGCTGCCACCGTGCACGCAGGGTCAATGTTGTTATTCTGATGTGCCCATTCTTCAATTGCTGATCTAACAATGGCCTCCTGTTATGAGTCACTGCCCTCGTTCATTTACAGCCGCAGATGATGTGAAATCTGATCTGAAAACAGACATTTGCTCCTGACATATTTGTTTTCTCTATGAACAATTATTGATTGTTGTAGAACTTTGGAATTATTACACATCTTACAAACCAGTGGTGAAAACCAGTCGATTTGGTAACAACATGCTAGCAGATATCATTTTAAAGTGTGACAGAAAAGCAGTGAGGCTGTGGAGGATCGGTGAGTGCCACGACCTAATTGTTGGAGGGCTAATGTGCAGGTGAGCTGAGCCTTGACTGACATCCTCCAAGTTTGAAAGTTTAACCTTGGTATGTTTGGTGAACCTGCTCTCAGCAGGGAGAGCAGGTGGATAGAGGGATGAAAAGCGAGCCCCCAGCAAAAGGGTTTTCTTCATAACAATGGCTATTTTTTTTTTTATTTATAAGCAGCCTATTTTGAGGGAAACTGATTTGAACCCAAGGTCTTTTATCCTGCATTATGAAAGACTGATAACCGGCAACACTGCCTCATAAATAAAGATGAGGACGGACACATGAGGAGCCCGGCACCTCCATACAAATGCAGGCTTAATAGGTAAATAAAAATGGAACCCAACACAACAGCACTTTATTTTGATTATCACTGATTTGAGCTATTTTTGGATCACAGCTCTGCGGTTTAATCAACACTGTTGAGTTAACGACGTACTTAAATGACTCTAAAAACAATCACTGAGTCAGGCATAATGTCACATGCCTTTTTATATAATAACTAAAATCTTTCTAGGACTAATTGTGAAATATTTTTTAAAAAAAATACTATTTGGAAGAGTCATGTTTAATAAACTGCTTTGTAAGCTCTGTGCCGTACACACAATGCGCAAGAGCTTTTCTTTTTCCAGGTCAGGAAAATGGGAACGCCCTTATGGTTTTTGTTGCTCATCGAATTATTTTCCACTCCCCGTGTTCTCGACTTGCGCCGGGAATTGAATTATTGCCTTTGAAACATGACTCACTGCTGCATCTATATTTTCCCCTTCATTCAATTTTAAGACTTGGAAACCCAGTATTATTGCTTTTTATTGTTGGTCATAAATGAATGGCGGAGAACTTTAGAGGAGAGTGTAACACATTAAAGGCTTGTACAATATACAGGTACAATGTACACCTCAAGATGAGAGCAAAACCACAGACAGATGTCTGACTGAACAACAGAACTTACGGCTATCACTAAAATGACCTGCTTGGGAGTACATGACCCTAAATATAGTGAAAATGGTACAATAATTACTGCCCCTCTCTGTGGATGTCAGGTACAGGAAATATGCTGCCATGTTTTGATAGAATTAAGAACTACCTGCTGGGACAATGATGGGGTACAATCGCAGCAGAGAGCTTTTAATAACAGATCAATGCATTAGAGTAGAAACGGATGAGGGAGGGACACAACCCCTGAGTCCTGTCAGCCTGCTGATTCTCAGGTCCGAACACAACGCGCATACAAAAATGCAAACACAACACGCATCAGCTCTGGTGTGATGGTGTAAACAGACAGACGATACAGTATGCATTTATTACTTATATAATTTAAAAAATATATATACCCCATGCCATCATACACAAAAATGCCTAAATGTCAACTGACACGGGCGTCAAAGGTGAAACACGCAGAAATACTACAGGCAGATTATATAAATAAACTCTGACACCATCATATTTGCCTTACTGTACGTTATGGTCGAAATCTGGATTCGGAAACGTGTGCCAGTTGCTCCTGCTTCCCATCAACAACCAGAGTATAAATCAAAGGCTGAAAATGACATCCTGCTGACTCTCAACGGCTTTTCACTCTGTAGCATCATTACTGTACAGCATGGTGGTGGTTGGGCGGGTGGGGCGCGCACGTGTGTTGTGTTGGAGTCTCCGGAGAGTGTTGCTGCTTGATGACCTGGTCATTCATCAAATGAGGCTCCCGCTCCTGCGAACCTCTAGTCACCCACGAACAGCCCCCCCACTCTTCCCCCCCTCCCAGCCAGGGCCCATCAGTGTGGCTCTACCAGGCCCTTCAGGGCTGGAATCTCCACATTAATTTCTCATCTGTGGTGCTCTAATGAGCTCCTCCTGCTCATCCACCTCTGAGACCCTGCTGATTATCATACAGGAAGGCCGACCATTTGTCAATGGCGAGGGGTGGCATTTATGCTGCTGACCTTGCTGCCAAGGAGAGCGAAAACAAAACAGGGGCAAAAGAGAGAAGTTCAAAAAATCCAATGAAAGCAATCAACAGCTATAGCCTCGGCTGTTATTCATACTGTTTTAGATAAAGACATGGTACTTTGGTTCATTCTGCTGTATATACTGTTCAAAGAAATATTAGAACGTCACCTTTATTATGACATTATACCAGACAAAGCGGCACATGTGTCCATATGCGGAGGTGAGAGGTCAGCTGTAATGTCAAGCAATGTGCACCTGCCTCACGGGGACTAGGGATTTGTCTGTTATTGGATGGAGAGGAGCAATGTAGATCAGTGACACCCGCTAACCTTGGCCAGTGCTTCTGGGAGTCTGGAGGTATCCATCATTGCAGCAGCATCCAAACACAGACCAGAGGGAAAAAGCCACAATAGCTGCCCGTGGGGTGGGGGGGTGGGGGAGGGGAGAAGAAAACCAGTAAAAATTTAATGCACTCTGCAGAGCAGTCATGTCATACTTGGTTATGGAAAATAATCCCAGATGCCTGCAGTGCTAAAATGGAGCCGTAATGTGTTCGCCTCCTAACCCGGCCTGACAGCCATGATGTACGACTACCATTACCGGAAAATATCACTTCAACTAACCCGTGATCTGACTCCAGTGAGGGTCATATTATCCATGAGGAACAAATTTAACTCCCCCAAAGTAAATTCAAATTTCCTGCATTGCATGGGTACAAAGCAGATATGGGGGGGGGGGGGGAAGGGACGGGGGGAGGGGGGTGGGCAGGAAGAAAACCTATGACAACACTTTGCAGAGTGACAAGGATGATAAAGTACATGACAAATCACTGGCTACAGGGTACTCTAGTGCAATCAGCTTCAGCCTCGGCCAGCAAGCACCCACTCAAGCCTGTAAACACCACTCTCTTCCTTTGGAGGGGGAAAACACATAATCTTTTAACGCTGACAAGTTGCTCTCTCCTTTTTATTACTCATCCTTCCCACTGCGGTGTGAAAAGGGGAGGTGTGTGAAATGGTTTTAGCCACTGTGCTGCGGAGTGATTGAGAAACGTGACTCTTGTGCCGTAATTGCCTGTGGCAAACAGAACAATAAAGGAGGAGAACCAGTAAATATATTATGAGTTCCGATCTTGGTTTTCTGTGAGGGACAGAAGCGTTCTCGGAGTTACTCTAAAGCAATTGCTTAGATGCCCTCCACCCTCCAATAAGGGCAGAGCACAGAACTCAGGTGCATGCCCGTTAATAAGATGCAAAGCATTTTCAAAATGGCATTTACATCTTGTGCTTGCTGATGGAGCAATTAAATGACACTTGAAAGAAAAAAAAAGACCAGAGGTGAGGGAAAGAAATTTCTTCAAGTGAAGTGATCAACTTGCGCAGATTGTAGCACGGAGTCACTGACTTAAAAGAATGACTCAATAATGCAGTTAATGAACGGCAAGATATCCACACAAAAAATGTGTGGATATACTCTTGCGGAGCTCCTTACGGAGCGCCATTTTTGCCTGCTCAACAGGCAAACAGTTCCGTTTTTTTTAATTAAACATGGCAGAAAGAAGGCAAAGATTCAAAATGACTAAACTGCACTTAGTCTCCCGGTCTGTGGCTCAAATTTCTGTACATTAGTAGAAAAGTTATTCTATACAGTATATACTATATACAGTTATAGTTATTTTATGCTTCTCCTTAAATGAAGAAATCACTGCCATTTTCTTTAGAAGCTTATTTCTTATTGATGAACAAGATAGATGAATGTGGTTATTAAAATACTTGACTTACCTTGTCATCTTGGTCGCTTTCAGTGTCGCACTGTAAAAGGGAAAAGAGGGACAAAATTAAAAATGTTGAATAAGAAGTTGCCTCTGAAACAAACCTATATAATACAATACAGTATATGTTTTATTGTACATATGACAAGACAAAGGACTCCACCCCAAAAAAGAACGATTTATGCCCAAGCTGTTATCTGTATTTCTCCCACTTTAGCTGCATTTATGGTCATGTATGGACAAACACGAGTGAAATCGGTTGTATGGTGTCTTCGGATGGCTGCGAGAAATGCATTAAGGTTCATTTTAATCAGTGAAACCTGCATAACATTTACCTGAGCTGGGATATTAATGTCAGAATTCTAATTCAAGGCTGTCTGCTTACGCTCCAGGCTGGAGAGGAAGAATGACAAGAGGAAGGGAATTTTGTAAGTGAAGGAAGGAAAAGAGGGTAGATTTCATTTTTTTTCTTTCCAATTTCAATTTCAAGGTCCACTTAATTCTTTATCAATTAATTAGTGTGATGCTGGGTGACTGGCAGCCATCAGTGCTGTGCATATGGCTGAGGTGCAGAGAAGCACTGGAGTCAGTAATGAAAAAGGCACTGGGGGAGTCTGGGCAGGGCGATCACACTTAGTGTGTGTGTGTGTGTGTGTGTGTGTGTCTGTGTTGACAGGGAGGGGTCGGCGGTTGTCGATTAGCTGAAGAAGGGAGAGAAGGGAGGTGGGAATGTAAAATGAATGACAACCTGGTGACTGTTTGACAGGGAGCTCTGCCATCTTTGCTCTCTCTCTCTCTCTCTCTTTCTCTCTCTCGCTCTTGTTTTGGCAGAAGTGGGCCCTGCTGGGCTCAAAGGTAGGTGGCTGGACACATGGCTTCTCTGTTTCTGAAGTTGGATGGCAAAAAAAAAAAAAAAAAAAAAAGAGCCTTGCCAGCTCAGCAGGAGAACAGCATCCAATTTACAGGCCTGCCCCATATGGCCCCAGGGGCCGCCAGCGGCACAGTGCCATGATGGTCAGCTCCAGCAGTTCATAAATTATGCAGAGGCAATAAATGCACTGGGCAAACTGAGTGCTGTGCTTAGACATCCCCCTGCTCTATATTTCTCTGCTTATCAATGCTCCAACATTCCAGCCCCAATTTTAATATAGTGCAAAAAGCTGACTACGATAAAGAGTAGCTGGCTTTAAAGAGAACAACGCGAAAAGACTCAAATCTTTATTTGGATGGCACAATGGATGAGTTATCACAAATCTGTTCGAACAGCATTGGCCCTGAATCTCTGTGTCAAATGTGGACATGAGATCCGATGAGCAATATTAGCAAAATTAGCTACCGCAACTGCCTCTGTTAATGGGACTCAGAAGGTGATATCGGTAATCCAAGCTGCCGCTCCGTCATCACACAAGGACACGCACCCACGAACACACAAATGGTTCAAATAATGGCCGTCATTTGAGTTTTTCCACTGTGCTGTGATCCATAACAAAAAAAAAAACAAAATACATTGCTGGCTGTTCTTTGTTATGCTCTGCCTCTTTTGCTCTCCCTGCTCTCTTTGCCGGCAGTGCAGCCAATTGCTTTGATTATGAAGATAGAAGCTAGCTGGAATGACTTGCCCTTGCTTGTGAAGCAAATGGAACACGTTAATGGAACTCATCGTATTACCCAATGCAAAAATGCCATAGCTCATTACTCTAAGATAAAAGGATATCACTGTAGACGGCGAACAGAATTGACTTTCTGCATTGTGACTTGATGATTTAATCAACTGCTCTCTTTCACTTCTCATCCCAGCGCCTGTCGCTTCCGCAGGTGCTGCTAAATGAAGAAGTCACACAGATCAGTGGGGGAGGAAAAGGAAAGGGGGAAAAAGACATTCCTGTCATTATTTTTTACAGATATATGAATAGAGCTACGCAAATTTTGCAGATCAACAAAGTGTCAAGGAAAAAAGCTTAATCAAATAGAAATCAGCAAAAGCAAAAGTGTGAAAATGAGCTCTGACATTCTTACAGAACAATCACCACTTGTGCCAAATAAAGAGTAATAAAAATACACATAAAGTATAAAAAAAAAACAAAAAAAAAACTCGACTATAACTCACACAACAAACTCGACACAACTCGACTATAAAAACAAGTCATTGTCTGTCATCCACTGACCCTTCAAGCAATATGTTGCTAGCATTTTTTTAATCATTATTTTTTTTTTATCTATAATCACAGAAAGATTCAACTGTAGGATATAAGCTGAAACTGGAAAAATTCACAGTGGTTTAAACCTGCAAAACCGTGATGACTGACAGGAAAAACATTTTATGCTAGCGCTAATGTGGTTAAATACCAGGCCGTGTCTAGTGAAAAGACATGACAGGAGTTTAAAATGACTGGCAGGAATTAATACATTACACTGAGGGAAAAAAAGGGGAAAAAGGGGGGAGAAAACTCAACAATAATGCTATTGAGATCGGCAGAGCTACAACTCTGACAGACTGAACTAGGAAATAGATCTTATTTAAACACCAGTCATGTACAATAAGGAAACTATTAGCTTTGGGAGGGGGGCTGACAAAGAAAAGTGATATTGTACACAGACCGGACTGATATTTACACAGGACCAGTATTATACTGTATAGCCAGACCGTAGTGTTAAGTTTAAGTGATACAGGAATGTCAAACATTAGATCCAGCGTTATGGGCTGTTGATGTTGGCCTGTATCCGGAGCCCTTCTGATTGTGCCTCTGCTCTTGCTCAGGCCTCTCTCTTGGCTGAGGGGCTCTTTCACATTTCTTTACACTCTGTCCAAGAATTGAGCCTTTTGTTTACATTGGTATGAAATAAGGAGTAAATTATTCTTTCTAAATCCTCTCCAGCTGAGAGTAATACCAGCTCAAAGCAAAGGGAACATAAGAAGCAAGGGCCTGAATGCTCAATGACAACATGCTGCTATTGAGCTTAGCAACATGGCTCACCACGGTCTTCTGCCGGGACTGACCGCAGAAAAAAAGCTGTCTGTACTAAAGAGGTGACCACATCACAGGAGAATGCATGCAAATCAGCTGCATTCTCCTCTCTGGTCTGAAATTGAATGCTACACAAATGCACAGATGTGAAGTCAATCAAAGACAAATTACAGCAAATAGAATGTGCTAAAGAGACCTATTGGGTTGTTAGAGAGAACCTAGGGTACTGTTGCGTCATATCCGAAATTCAGTGATTAGTCGCAAGATGCACTCCAGACCTGCAGAGGGCACTCACACTCAAGAAGGATGGTGGAGTGTTTCTACGAAGTCATACGAATCAAAGGAGTGGTTCGATAACACAAATCATAATCAAGGTCAAAGAAGCGTTTGACGTTAAATATTCAAAAGGCAATGAGGTTTTGTTATAAGACAGCATACTAGATTACAACTACTCGAGCTAGTTAGTTTATACCTACCCACCTAAAAACACAGCCACAGCTCCTGATCAATCAGAAGACACAACTGGTAGAAAACAACTTTAAATGTGAATGATGAATTAAGACTGTATTTTCTATCGGTTGTAGTATCTATTTTCTAATGTTTGCATTATCAAGTATCATATATGCAAATTGAATACAAGTGCATGTATGTTCTGTCAATCTTTAAGGTTATCAACCTATTCCTATTAGACTGTCACTCAATTAAATCGGTGAACAAGTGTCCCTTGCATCCGACCAGTTACTTAGTGGTCTATATTAGAATATATTCATAAAAAGCACTGTGATATCATCATCAGGTTCTGGTGGTTGCTATTTCGGACCTTTATATTAATTGTTGTTGATATGGGCTTTACTAAAGCGGCACGGCACACAGATCAGTGTCTGTTTATCAGACCGAGCCAGGTCGCCTCCAAGGCTGGCCGAGGGGGTTAAATGCCAGAGAAAAATGCCTGCACGCCTAGAAGCTGGATAGATAGCATGAAAGATCGCCAGGGTCAACGGCAACAGAGCCAATTTGATGTGCTGTCTTTAAGGGCTTCTCGTTTGCTTGCCCCGTTATAGCTCTTTCCTGACATAGCCGTGTGCCCTGATGGTTTTTTGATGCAACCAGTCACATGGCAAAATGGTTTTCTACCCTTTCCCTGAATCTTCCTCCATCTGCTGCTGGGACCTGGGTTCTGCCTGCCTATCACAGCACACACGGAAATTAGCTGGGGAGGAGGGGCTCGCTTGTGCTAATTACAGTTTAATCATTGGAAATGTGTTGGCAAATCAAGCATCCATTGCCATCTTGGAGCACATTGCCCCTCTCTGCAGGCTGCGGACAGAAGAACGCAGCGTGCGGGTCTGAAAATGTGGCTGGGACCAGACTGGAAGCTGGATGCACGGCTCTCCACCACAGCTTGATATGGCGGCGTGCCTGGTCTACATGCTGGGAACAGACAGAGCCGCCATTACTCACTGAGACGAGAGACGGCGAAGTGGGGCTCCATGGCACACTTATTCTCCGATTTTGCCTCATGCGCATGAGAACGCCGACGAGCACAGGGATCCGCTACACAGCACGCGCTTTGGACCCCCAAATGAGCGGGCAGCGGGTCCCGCCGCACACACAAAAGAGACACGTCAACATGAGAAAAAGTGAAAATAATCCCAAGGTTTTCTGTTCAGAAATATGTGCGATTCACAGCTCATATTAACATGCGCGTGTGCTCGTCAATACGCGCAAACCCACTGTTCTCTAGAGATTTAAACCTCATTTTACTCCCACACAAGCTGCAAACCCCATCCCACAGCAGCTCATAGCTGAGGGGGGGAGGAAAAACATCAGGATTAGGTTCTGTGCCTCTAATCACTTAACTCTTCACACCTGATGGCATACTATTAACTTTGACTGTCTCTGGTGACCCCGCGGGTCATTGCCCATCACATCAAGTTTTTATTAGGGAATTTTCCTCATCATTAGGCCTGGCCTGGAAATGAGCCATTAATATTCATACCAGCAAGTCAAAAAAAAAGAGGTCCCACTGATTTCCATCATCCTGGCTATCTGTGGTGCCGTTGCGCTTAACAATCAGAACAGTTTGGCTTTTTTTTTTGCCACATGCCATAAGCTGCATCTTTCTACATGTTTGCTGTGAGAGAATGGAGAGGGATTTATTCTGCAAAGTACACTCGGGTCTTCGGTCGTTCCTTCCTTCTCCTCACCATACATGCATCTGAGCGTCTTTTCTTTGATTGTATCTGTGCCTCGGCCATTTTCCAAAATATAGCGTGTTGAGTTATTACATGTTGTTCACATCCAGCTAACTACTGTCAGATCTCAGATTTTTAATTGAACTAAAGCATCTACATGCATTTTATGCATTCATGTTCACATCCGCACCCCTCTCCTATCTATTCGGTGATCGGCTAGAGTATGGTTTGTAGTGTTTTGGTGCACAGCCTGTGCCCTTAGTGTTTGTTTGATGTTACGACCCCTGAAACAGAACTTTTTCCACAGAGTATTCAGGGGAAGGCAGCTTGCGGATCAAGGGGAGATGCCAACGATGACCAAAAGAAAATTGTGCTGAAACCATGCAGGATTGCATAGTGCACCTTTTGACAGATGTGTTTAGGTTGAGGCACTTGAAGACCAAGTTGGTAATAATTTCAGGATTTTTTTGTACAACCCTCTGACCCTAACCCTTACCCTAATATAACCTAACCTAAACCCAATTCTAACCCCAACCTTAAAACTAAACCTTAACCCTCAAACAATCCTTGAATGTTGTGAGGACGAGCCAATGTATCCTAACTTTTCAAATATTAAAATAAGTATTTTGGTACTCAGTATGTAACAAGTACAAGAACACACACACACACGCACACACACACACACACACACACACAAAGGAGTACTGAAGCAACATATAACAAGCTGCTTTGGGACTCTGTTACACCAGTTTGTTCTGTACTCGGGTTGCCCAGACTGACTGGTTGAGATGTTGAGATCTGTTTTTGTTACCTGGATGTGAAAACTATTTCTTGACTTGTGCAAGTTTTAGAGGAGCGATGACAGAAGCTGATACGCTGAAAAAGATGCAGCTGTGTCAGCACTGTCTTCTAAATAATTAGAGCCGCAGTCACAAAAACACTTTGTTATTTCCCTCCCATGATTTGCTCGCTACATCCGAGCTGCCTCATTATACAGTGTTGTCAAATAAAATCCAACACAGCGCACTCCTGTCAGGATTCTGTCTGCCGCAAATGCAAACAAGCCAAGATGAATAAACATTAGTTGTTGTTGAGGGCCAGTCTTTGAACACCCCCCCCTCCCCCGCCCAGGCCTCCACAAAGATCTGCTTTGTACAAAAAAAAAAAAACAAAAAAAAAAAAAACACTTATTTGAAAAACTGATGCCAGGCAAAATGAAATTAAAAGGAACCCGCGCTAACTGCTAAAACAAATTACTTGCAGGAAGCTAAATTACATCTGCTCCTCCATCAGTGAGATCAAATGAGCAGAGTTTGACTCTGGCGCGCTAATGATTTCCAGTGCTCACCTCCTTTTTTCATCCCAGGGGTGTTAATAAACACAGAGTCTGTTTTTTGTTTGTTTGGTTTATTTATACATTTCCCAGCTCTCCGTCTCTCCCTCCCCCGTGTTCCGATTGCCCACGCCTATGGCAGGCAGGCTGTCTGAATTAGAGGGATCTAATGTAATCCCAGGAATGGTGGGTCTCTGAAAAACATGCTCAATTAAAGCAGGATGAGCCCAGTGGGAGAGTCCCCTGTGGAGCATGGGGTGACTGGTGCAGCCCTTTACTTGGGATTAATTACCATGCTAAGTGGTGGTGCACGATGGTAGTCTCAAAGCCACACCATCTCACATCCACCTTTAACCGATGCCCGCTGAACATAGAAGATGATATGCTTGATATCAGGTCCAGTTCTCCTCTCCAGTAACCATCACGCAGTACTTGAATTCACAGATTATGTTAGAGGAGGCTAATATAGTCGCATATCACAAAGGCTGAAAAAGATATACAATATTTGAGTAACACTTGCTGTTGTGTTTGTTTTTTTTCTCCAGAGTGGAACACAGTTGCATTTGACAATAAATTGCCGTTGTATACTACAGACAGGACCTGTAATTGCGATCATATGAAGACAGTTTTCCAAACTTCCATGACCTTTGAACTGCTGCCTCACGCCCTTCCTCTATAATGATTTGTCGTCCTTGTTGATCCAGGCTGTAACCCTAGTCTAGAGATGAGTTAGCCTAAATGCACATGGAGAGTCAGGAATTCCATCAATATCTATTGAACAGCCCCCATGTTTCCAATATAAAGGATATGTGTTGTAGCACTAAACTCTGGAGGACAACATCTGACTCGGCATAATGTGAGGGTGGGGGTGGGAACATCTTGAATTACCAGTGTATAGACTAGAAAAACTGTCATCGATATTCTGCCAGGAACATTTTGCTTTATATGCTAATTGGGTAGCAGGAAAATGAGTCCGTAAGAATTTCCTTATGGACTCATTTTACTTTTCGTACACCATAGTGGAAAAATTAGCTGAACCCAGATGTATTTACTATTATATGAACTGCTTGCCTTTTAAGGATAACTTCATTTAAAATTGTGTGGACAGATAGATAGATAGATAGATAGATAGATAGATAGATAGATAGATAGATAGATAGATAGATAGATAGATAGATAGATAGATAGATAGATAGATAGATAGCATCAGTAATAATCACTCTATAGATGTCTGGATCATTATTATGTCACAGATTTGGGTCTGAACTCATCTTTAGCTGAATGAGATGATGTAATAAAATGAACAGTGAAGGCCCGCTTTGCGCCTTCCGCCTCTCAGCAGTGGTCAAATCCAGGGTGGTGTTTTGCTAGAACAGGCTGGAGATGTGCCATTCCAACCAAGCTTTTGTTCAATGGTGGACCACAGAACTCTGAGCCCCCCCAACCCCAAAGCTGTGTTCTCATATTGACTGCATTATTGTGGGGGTATAAATGTTTACCCCGGCATGCTGGGAAAACCGGTGGAATATGGACACAATTAAAACAACATCTGCGTCAAATTCACATCTTTGTCTCTCAGTCAAAGGTTCTTGTTATGTTCTTTAGCGGAACACATTTCCTGCAAGGCGAGGGTTTTGTGTCATGTGGCGTTGCTCTAGGCCACGTGTTCCTGCTGCCCTTGTGTGTTGTTCTAGTGTCTCAGAATAAGCAATCCTGCTCCAACAAAAACTGACCTACCCTCAGCTCCACTCAAGAGCTTTTAAGCCGATTCCGCACACAATAACCTGCAAGCTTTATGACAAACTTCTGTCTTGGCTTTTCTACAGTCCAGCCCAAAACACAGGAAGCACAGAGAGTAACAGAGACACCACCGCAGCCATAATTACTCGGCAATTATATGGTCAAAATATGGCTTTGTGCAGCTCTTTGAGGTCCAGGTGGTCGCGCTTTGATCACGCTGTGGCAGAATGTGTTTAACATTAGAGGCTCACGATGTATACATCCTGTCATGACAAGGATGACAGTGAGGTCAGCTGAGCAAGGACCCACCACCACCCCACCCCAAAGGGACCTCTATCTCTGGGGCAACGCTGTCCACGCAAATCCACACGTCCCAGAATAAAACTTTCTGTAAACAGACACTACAGAATCTGGAAAATATGTATTTTTTAACAGTATACTACACAGAATTAATAAATAACACATAAAAAACAGCTCATCTGTATGTTGGTGCCTGTAGGTGTGAATGCAAACTTGTAATGTCAATCATCTAACCTGCTAACATGCAAATTATTAGCATATTTGCTATTTGCATTAATGTTATTGCATTAATGATAAGTTAACACTACTTAAAACCATTAAATGTATTGGTGGGTTAAAGAAAAGCACTCCAACAGTGAACTCATCAGGCTTCTAGAAATTCATCGTTGATGGAACTCATAATGATCTGAAGGCAGGCATGTGCCCAAACACCTACCGGGCTGCATGCTGCCCAATGCTGCAGATGCTACCATCTGTGCTAGCCCCCTACTGGTAAATTAGCAAACAAGGCTGCACAATCGGCCTTCCCCTGCATTTGGCCCGAGGTTGTGCGAGAGTGGCAGTGATGTGGTGAGATCTGCTCCCTGGTGGTTTGCAGAGCCACTCCATGACTGCTCATGAGCTATCCCTCAAAAGGCTGTAGGAACATCTCGGAGGCCATCTGGGGAGAAGTGGAGCGTGGCAAGGAGCAGCTGGAAGCTTACAACTGCTGTTTAAGTCCTGGGGAGCGCTCACAGCAAAGCTCCACAGTCCTGACACAGGCTTCTTTCTTTCTTTCTTTCTTTCTTTCTTTCTTTCTTTCTATCTATCTATCTATCTATCTATCTATCTATCTATCTATCTATCTATATATCTATCTATCTATCTATCTATCTATCACCAAGATTAAATATAATGAGATAAGATAAAATGTTGAGCATAGATGATATGAGGGATTAACTTTTGATCCAGGACAGGAAACATGCACATAAGGAGGAAAAAAAAAATCATAACGGTCAGTAAATGCTGACTGCTCAGTGGAGACCACTCTGTAGTGTTTCTTCCAAATCCTTACAAGCCTCGATTCCCGTGCGGATCCCCAGAGCTAAACTCCATGTGCAGCAAAGGCAGGGAAAAAAAAAACTGCTTGTAAGAAGACCATTAATTTAAGTGTTAAAGGTAGAAGACATATTGACTTCCTCTCTTCTGCAGCCTCCTCAACCACTACCAGTCAGTAAACCCAGTGTCTCCCTCGAGGTATCGTCCTCTGCTAACTTGGGCTCCAGAAGCAAAGCGAAGGGGGGAGAAAAAAGCCCCACTAAGACCAATTAAGGCCTTCAATAAGAGACTGAAAGGAAGACAAATGGAGGCAGAAGGCCCGATTACATGAAACCTTTGTACAGATGTAAAGCAATTAGGACTGTCTCAGGGGCCAGACAGTGAGGTACGGTGAGTCATGTAACCTACAGCCGGTCTAAAGTTGGAACAATCCCTCTTTTCTCTTACGGGCTCCAGTCAGCCTGTATATTAGTGTCATATATCAGCTGATAGACCCGGTGTGGGTTTCTCTTGTGTGGTGGAGGAGGTACTGTTGCGGGCTGCCGGAGAGGACTACTCCATCCTCCATTATCCATCTGTTGGGAGAACAGGGGCCCTATTATCCATTTGGGAGGAGCTTTTTTTTCCAATTTTTTTTTTCCAATAACACAAGACAGAGAGGAAGCGTGTAATCTCTCAGATGTCATATTCCTTCAGGGAAGTTCATCAGCGAGGTCATTCTGATAAAAGCTGGGGTAATTATACTTCAAAGTGTCACTGATTTCCAGTCTGGCCACATTTAACCTTGAGTGTACTGTGACCTCCACATCACGTTGAAATAGCGGTGAATGCACATTGATAATGTGTGATTAAACAGTGTAATGTCACTGTGTATTACTGTTGTGATGGTTTTACTGAACCACTGACAACACCGCTTCTATCAGAATTCACTTGCTTTCCACCACTCTCATCATTGCAGGATGGGACAAACAGGCAGAATCTGGATCACGTGTATCGCTAATGGGAATTTATCATCAGAGGTCCAGTGTAAAATTAACTAAAGCAAAAACCCTTGTGATGACCTGTGATTATGAAATAATTTTGACAAATGGAGGCCTGGTCTTTAATGACCTTTTTCTCTGTCTGAAAGACATGGTTAGCTGCAGCTCTCATTATTTATGGGTGACTTTAAAAAGCAGGTATGGGAGAATGGACGTGGGGCTCTGTGTGTGTAATGGAGCTAATAATGGTGTCCTGTGCACTTGCATAATGAACTCCACCTCCATAAAAACTTATATTGTCTTCTTTGTTGGCTTAATGGTGACCGTTGCAGTCTACAAGTGGATTCAAAATTTCATGTTTGCTATATTTAAAAAAAATTTTTAACCTATAATTTAACCAATATAAATGTGGCTGCCTGGCTGTGCAAATCCTATAAATGCAATAAATGCATCTATGAAGTGCATAGTAAAATCTGTGCCGATGTTTGAACTTGCCAGTGCAGTAAACTTATACAGCGGCACCGGGATTTTGGAGGGCAGTGGGAAAAAAATTTGACGTTGCAGCTCAAGCTTGATGAAGTCTCTGGATGTTGCCAGTTAAAGACTTAAGCAGATGGCTGTAGAGTTGGTACATGAAAAGAACAAAGGGGGATGGCAAAAGTTCATGCAAACACTTCATTATATATATAAAAAAAAGAACCCGGGTGGAACGAAAGAGAAATAATGAGATGGACAAATGTGACAATGATGCTTAAATACAGGAAAAAATATGACACTGATTGTTCAGAATGAATCCACTGCTGGTCTGTTCATATCTTCTCAGCTTTAATCACCGTATGAATTTGAGCAACTGGAGAGGAAAGATGGAGTTATGGTAAAAAATTAAAAAAAAAAAAAGTACAGCCCAGTCGTACTGGAAGGGCATGAACGTACATACTCTCTGAGAAAACCAGTCTGTTATCATGAGCTTGGCTGATACTTTCTCCATTTCATCTCTGTCCAGAAGATTATACACAAGGACATTTTGTGGTGAGTTGATACAAGATCTTAAGAGATCACTCGTGGGATTTCACATCAATAACGACACAAACAGGAAAAGACTAAAATCGTCAAGGCTGGAAAATCGAATCAAAAGCTCATATCCTGCATGACCCCCCCCCTCACTCCGAAGGTGCTTTCCTGTAGCTGTGGTCTGTGCCTTTCTGAGTCGCACACCTGTTGTGTACACGCAAAATAATCACGGGCAGACAAAGAATGATGGAAGGAGACGTAACATAAGTGAGAGGAATTTCACAGGGGGCTTGAAAGGCAGAGAGGGAATATCAATTATTCTGCTATAAAAGACGCTTCTGACAATACACTCCTCAGTTGCTAACTTTTGTTCTACTTTCGATTTGTCTGCATTACACAACAGACATTTGTTTAGATCGACAACAGCAGCCAACATCACAGCACCATCATCACAATCTCTATTTTCCTTATTCACGTGAGGCCTTGAAAATATCTGCCAAAATATGAGCTCTTTTAAAACACTGAGGGCAAATATGGCGTACTTGTGAAAATGAAAGCTGGCGAACTTTGGCTTTAATAAGAAGCTTCTAAAATGGGAAAAAAGCAGAAGAAGAAAGACTTGTCTGTAACGCTGTCGGGGAAATGAGGCCAAGGACGATGTATCCCAAGTGATAAATAGCCTTTGCATCAGCTGATTATCCTTATCCTTGCTAATTACAGCAACTAGAAACTAATTAAGAGGAGCTATGTGTCAGGTAATAAGAGTTTTGGCCTCTGTCCATCCTATAACATCATTTGTGCAGTACTCGCCGCTGGCTGCTCTCATCTAGAACATCTCCTCTGCTGCTCAGGAATGCAGATGCACCTCATCTACAAACAAAACAGATGAAAAATTATTTCAGTCACACCCGGGTGGGTGGTGTGTGATGGATGCAGTGGCTAGCCTTAATAAGATGAATAAGTTGAAGTCAGAAGAGAGAGGGGAAATGTCATGTCACAATGTCATGAGGGAGTGCCTCAAGTTTCTTGTAATGATGCTGTTTCCACCTGACAATTCCTGTATTCTACGAGTCGGTCCCAGTGGAAGACCGGTGACTTTTACAGCCTAAAATACACCGGATGCGGTGCGGCTCCAACACGACTGCAGAGCTGATTTGTTTCCATTCAAATCAATGCGTGTGTGTGTGTGTGTGTGTGTATACCGGCTAGGGCTTCGACTCCACCAGGGCTGGATTTCCGCTCGCCCTCTGACAATATATGCACCACTTCTCTTTTGGTCAAAAATGGAGCACGTCGCAACAAGCGAGCACAATGCATCACGTGCGGGACAGGAAGTCGGGTGCGATGAGAAAATGAAATATTTGCAAAATTGTCAAAATTAAAAGTCCCGTATTTAGACCTATCGTTTTCAACTATGCCAAAGAGTTCCCCCTGAAGTTAACAGGTCCCTCGTGTGGGGAGTCTTCTCGCAATAATTTTAGACAAGGGCAAAGAAAGACTCATCATCGATAAAACCATACCATTATTTATGAAGTCTCACACGGCGTTTAAAGCGATTTCAGAAGCACCGCTTACAGTATTTAATGTGTTTCCATCTATATAACTGCAAAGTGGTCATATGTGATTTTGTTGTCAGCTTCCTGTTGGAGCCGCGCCACGCTGACGCAGCCGGTGTATTTTGGTGGACGGCAGAGACGGAGCGAAAGCCGTAGTGGTGATGTGAACACATTCAGTGTATTTTAGCTGTTTAGTCTGCATCTGTTTGGCAGGATAGCAATTTTTCCCATCTGAGCACACAAGCACATAATTGTAATCATGTCAAGAGACAAGGTGAAGGATAGATACACAATCAATATGGAAAATCAAATAAACTTCCCAGCGGGAAACTGTAGATGTTTATGACAACTTCAGAGAGATAGAGATTCAGCTTGTCTGAGTAATACCCTGTGATCTCACAGGTGTGGCAGGATAAACCCTAGAGAAATGTCAAATCACTACGGTGTGGTATTATCACGATAGCTGATTAATGTGGCTAATAAGCGCCACAACAGCAAATTCCTCAAAATGAAGCCCAATCTTATGCCATTCATCTAAAATCAACTACGCCGCTCTTGGCTGCTTCTTCAGGTTGTCACGCCGGCTAAAAGAAAACACTTGTCTGATATTATTCTTTCTAAATGTCACAAGCCTCGTGTTTTATTTAAGACTATTGACACAGTTCTTAATGTCCCGCAGACTGTCTGTATTGAGGCCTCCCCTGCTGTCTGTGAAAACTTTCTGCACTTTTTTATTGACAAGGTCTCCTCTACCAGGGCTCTTATCTCTCCTTCTGCCTATGACACCTCAATCTCTGTCTCCTGCTCTGCTGTCTTCAAGCGGTTTGAGCCTGTGACTCTGTCTAGAGAAGATCGTTAGTCAGTTGAAGCACTCAGGTTCTCCAAATGATGCTGTCCAGCCTCGACTACTTAAAGGGGTTTTTCCTAGTGTAGGGCCATCTGTTGTTGCTGTCATAAATAGCAATCAGTCCTCAGGTGTGGTCCCCAAACAGTTTAAATATGCAGTAGTGCAACCTCTAATTAAAAAAAAAAACAAAACAAAAAAAAAAAAAAAACGGTCTAGATCCTGCAGTTCTTGCAAATTTCAGGCCTATTTCTAAACTGCCTTTTCTTTCTAAAATACTAGAGAAGATAGTCCATAGTCAATTAACAGTCTTTTTGGAAGAGCATAATATTTTTGAGGTTTTCCAATCCGGTTTTAAAACCCTGCACAGCACCGAATCTGCCCTTTTTAGATATCTTTTTAGCTACTGACTCCAGTGAATGTGTTGTTCTTGTGCTTCTTGACTTAAGTGCTGCTTTCGACACAGTGGAACATAAAATCCTGATCTCAGGCTTGGTGCAGTGGGTGGGCATCAGGGGCATAGCACGGGAGTGGTTTATGTCATACTTGGCAGAACTTTCTGTGTCAGCCTTGGTGACTCCATGTCCTCCTCCGCTTCTCTCCTGTGGGGTCCCACAGGGCTCAATTCTAGGCCCTCTTCTCTTCTCCCTTTATTTGCTCCCACTTGGCTCCATACTTAGGAAGCATGGTATTTCTTTCCATTGCTATGCGGACTACAGTCAGATTTATGTGTTTCTTTAAAAAACGATACATACTCAGTTAAAATGTTATTTGAGTGTCTTGACGACATAAATGCCTGGATGGTTTTTAACGTTTTAAATTTTAATCATAAAATGACAGAAGTGATGCTTTTTTGGTGGCACCCCTGCGACCCCCCGTTGATATGGGTTCCTTGGCTCAGTTTATCAAACCAACCATCACAAAAATAGCGTTTAAAGTGGACGCTGATCTTAAGCTTGATAGCCAGAACAGGTCAGTCATGAAATCTAGCCTTTTCCATTTGAGGCAGCAAATTTTCCCAAGGCACCACTTTGAGATTCTGATCCACGCCTTTGTTACCACGTGGGTGGATTATTGTAATGCTCTGTATGTGGGAGTTAGTGCATCTTACATCACCTGCCTCCAGATGGTACAGAACGCTGCCGTGCGTCTTGCCCCGCCCTACCTCTCTGAGCTACTTCATGTTTATACACCCACCCGCTCTCTCAGGTCAGCTGATCAGCTGCTCCTGTGTGTGCCAAAGACTAAGGGGAAGCTCAGAGGGGATCGTGCCTTCTCTGTGGTAGCTCCAAAACTATGGAACGATCTCCCCCTGCACATTAGACAGGCTTCTTCTCTGTCTGTTTTTAAATCTCTTCTTAAAACCCATCTCTTTTGTGTTGACTTTGACACTTTGTGAGATGTTGCCTATCATCTTTTATGTCTTTTATATTAATTTATCTTTCATTTTACCTTTTTGTCTTTTATTTGTTGTGTGCAGCACTTTTGTCAACTGTGTTGTTTTAAAGTGCTTAACAAATAAAGTGGATTGGATTGGATTGGATTGGTTTGGTTGCAGTTCTCAGTTGGGGGTGACAAGCGCTCAACAGTTCCAGTTCAATTTATGTGTGATTCAAGGGGGGATGGTTCATGTCAATCATGAGAATAACATTATTGAGAACCAAACATTAGGCCACTCGTTTGCTCAGCTCAGTCACAGACACCAAGGCTGTGTTCGGTTCCACCAGCAGAGAACAGGCATATAAATAGCCATACTACTATCCCACCCCTATTACAATCCTTGTGATGGATTGTTTTTCTAACCTTTGCAAGACCTCGAACAAAAGTCTACTTACCCTGTCAGAACCAGTCCAGAACACTAAAATCACTCCATTCCACTGCAGTGCCTCTGATTAAATGTGCAGAGCATCGAGTGTAATTTGCTAAATTACGAGTATTTTGCACATGTAAATATAGTTTAATTACAGTAATTAAAGGAGATTATGGGAGATTGGCAGATGGGGAATGTAATGTTTTAATTAGAGTTTCAAAGCACTGTAACACAAACAGAATGTCAAGCCTCTCAGAACAGAATGGGCTGTTAGCCAGGACACATTGTGTTTGGTGTAGATTTTGTGAACCTTCAAATCACCTGAAGCTACGTGTGTATTAACAACAAGAGACGGGCTTGAGGGTGGGGGGCAGGAAAAGAAACAGAAAATTGCGAAGTTGGAAAATCTGGGGCAAGGAGACAGACACAATGAAAAACAGATGTAGCATTCCTCGCGTAGAGTAGTCAGCTGAATTAGGATGACAAGTAAAAATATTTTGGCAAGAGTTAAGATGACATTATAGGCAATTAAATCAGACATAGAAAGTGAGGAACTGCTCACGTGCCATCATACCAAGAACCTCGAACATTAGGAGAATGGTCAATAATAAAAAAATTAACTAAGCTGGCCAGTTAGAAAACACACAAAAAAGATAATATTGGTAATCAAAATCGCAAATTACTCCTGGGTGTGATTGTGTGAGTGAACGTTAATGAGTGTGACCCACTCGGGATGTATTCCAGCACCCACCCACCAGCCAATCATAGCTCTAAATTCCACCTGCACATCAGGATCACTCAAATGTTTCCTTTTTAATAAGTGATCAAACCAAAAAAAAAAAAAAACCCTCCAATACTGTTTTACAGTTTGATTCAACTGCACGAAGACTTTTATTTCTGGAGGGGAATGTTAGCGGACCTCTTGTTCTCAGCTTCTGTTGCCATGGTGATTTGCTTTGTCTGAGATGGGCTCTTTATTGCACTGAACACACTTAACGTAGACTTGTAGTACTCAGACCTAAAACTCAAGAGTTTTTCATTTCAGCATGAATCAAAAAATTCACCTTTGAATTTGGACTTCTTGAACATTCTAAACAGAGTGTTGTGTGTCTATTGTGTGTCCTGGATAAATATACAGTGGGTACGGAAAATAGTCAGACCAGCTTAAATTCTTCACTCTTTGTTATATTGCAGCTATTTGCTAAAATCATTTAAGTTCATTTTTTTCCTCATTAATGTACACACAGCACCCCATATTGACAGAAAAACACAGAACTGTTGACATTTTTTCAGATTTATTAAAAAAGAAAAACTGAAATATCACATGGTCATAAGTATTCAGACCCTTTGCTCAGTATTTAGTAGAAGCACCCTTTTGAGCTCATACAGCCATGGGTCTTTTTGGGAATGATGCAACAAATTTTTCACACCTGGATTTGGGGATCCTCTGCATTCCTCCTTGCAGATCCTCTCCAGAGATGCTCAATTGGATTTAAGTCAGGGCTCTGGCTGGGCCATTCAAGAACAGTCATGGAGTTGTTGTGAAGCCACTCCTTCGTTATTTTAGCTGTGTACTTAGGGTCATTGTCTTGTTGGAAGGTGAACCTTCGGCCCAGTCTGAGGTCCTGAGCACTCTGGACAAGGTTTTCGTCCAGGAGATCCCTGTACATGGCCTGGTTTTCTCCACACATACCGCTTAGAATTAAGGCCAAAAAGCACCATCTTGGAGTCCTTCAGGTGTTTTTTAGCAAACTCCATGTGGGCTTTCATGGGTCTTGCACTGAGGAGAGGCTTCGGTCGGGCCACTCTGCCATAAAGCCCCAACTGCTGGAGGGCTGCATGGTTGGCTTTCTACAACTTTCTCCCATCTCCCGACTGCATCTCTGGAGCTTAGCCACAGTGATCTTTGGGTTCTTCTTTATGTTAGGAATGGGCTGGGTTGGCCCTGTTCCGGGTTGTTTTCTGTTTTATTTCCATCTCCACTAGAGGGCGATGACGACCCCGACGCCATCCAGGATCACACAATGGTGGCTCGTTATTATTAGTGAGGCTTCTTAAGGTGGCTTTGTGTGGACACCGGCATCTAATTGTCCCATCCCCTGAGTGGTAAAACTCTATGCTCGCTGTGAATCGATTCTTCTGTGTCTGTGGACTAACTTCTGTATAGTTTTCCCGAGGTGGCTGCGTCCCCTGAGTGGATTGTTTTGCGTTGGCACTGCTGTTTTAGAAACTCCTGCCGGTCGTCCAGCACGTCGCTGGATTGTCTAAGTTCCGCCTTCCCTCCGTTGGAACCTTTTCCATTAGACGATAACTTTGTGTTTGTGTATTCAACTCTGTCATTAAAATATCTGATTGGTTTGACTGGCGTATTCCGCGTCTGGGTCCTAAACAACCAAACTCGTAACAGAACGATCAGGCCAGCATGGACCCAACGGAACAGCAGGCCTCTCTGGGGGCACAGGGCATCCTGCTCAGCCATCCAAATTTTCCTGGACAATATGAACGCGCTAACACAGCAGGTAAATCGCCTCCTTGGTGCTGAAGCACTTCCCGTCCCTGTCGCCAGCGCGGCGGCAGGCACGCCCTCATCTCAGCGCGATTGTTATGCTTGTGATCCTGAGCCTTTTAGGGGAGACCTTGACAAGTGCCGGGGCTTCCTCCTGCAGCGTAGACTGGTGTTTTCGCAGCGAACGCGCGTCTTTCCCTCGGATGAGGTAAAGATGAATTATATAATTGGATTGTTGCGTGGGAGAGCATTGGCCTGGGCGCAAGCGTCCAGCACCCGCACCCACCTGAACACGCTCTCGCTGGAAGAGTTTATTAAACATTTTGAGAGGGTCTTTGATCGTCCAGATCACGCTGGGTGCGCATCAGACCCCTACACTGCAGCAGGTCCCGCGTCCAGTAGCAGATTACGCCATGGAGTTTGGCATATTGGCTGCAGAGTCAAGATGGGATGAGGTTGCACTCCAGGGAGCATTTTGGTGGGGCTTGAACTGGCAGGTGCGTGATGCGCTCGCCACCGGTGTGTGGCTAAGGGACCTGAATGAATTGGTCGACCGCGCAATCAAGCTCAATAATTATCAAAGGGAGCGTCGGTGGGAGCGGTCTCTGCACTCCTTTCTGCCGCGTTTCTCTGCGCGTCGTCGAGCCTTCCCTCCTACCGCCCAGTCGCCAGCTCCCGAGGAGGAACCCATGTAGCTGGGTTGATCGCGTTTGTCCATCGGGGAGCGACGCAGGCGGTTTACCGCTGGGGTCTGTCTGTACTGCGGCGAGGAGGGCCATTACATTGCCTGTTGCCCGGGGCGGCCAAAAGATTGAGCTTGCCAGCGCATGCAGGAGTGCCAGCGAGCGCAATCTCCTCCTGCTCGTCGCCTGCGCGAGTGGTTCTTCTGGGAACTTTGTTGTGGGAGTCTTTGTCCCTCTCATTTTTAGTGGATTCGGGGGCCGACAACTCGTTCATCGACGAGCGTCTGGCGAGGCAGGCAGGTCTCCCGCTCAAGACTATACCGAGCAAAGAAAGGTACAAGACTTAGATGGCCGCGTTCTCATGAGGGTGACCCACTGCACCGCGTTAATCACTCTTCTTGTGTCCGGCAATCATTGTGAGAGTATACGCCTGTTTTAAATCCTGTCATCGTCCGCGCCAGCTATTCTGGGCTCGCCCTGGCTGTCTCTGCACAATCTTCAGATTGACTGGTCAACTGGCTCCCTGACAGGTAGGAGTGTAGCTTGCCACACTCGCTGCCTTCACTCTGCCCTGCCTCCAGCACCACCGAGTTCCAACCCCTTGCCCGATCCTGTGGACCTTTCCCTGGTTCCAGAGGTCTACCATGACATCGGCGAGGTGTTCTCCAAGTAGCGGGCTCTCTCTCTACCTCCTCACTGCCCTTACGATTGCGCCATCGACCTGCTACTGGGCGCCCCGCTCCCCATGAGTCGACAGTACAACTTCTCCAAGCCTGAGCGGGATGCGATGAAGAATACCTCAGCGAGTCGCTGGCTTCTGGACTGGTGCATCCTTCATCCTCTCTGGTAGGCACTGGGGTTTTTTTTGTGAAGAAGAAAGATGGTTCCCTACAGCCCTGCATCGACTATCGAGGTCTTAACAAGATAACCTCCTGAAACAGGTACCCACAGCGTTTGCACTCCTCCAGTGGGCGCGCATCTTCACTAAGCTAGACAAGAAACGCCGACCACCTGGTTCGCAGGGGAAGGGGGATGAGTGGAAGACCGCATTCAACACACCGCTGGGGCACTACGAGTACCTCGTAATGCCTTTTGGCTTAACTAACGCCCCAGCGGTTTTCCAGGCTATGGTCAATGATGTGCTCCGGGACTTGCTTCACAAATTCCTCTTTGTATACACTGATGATATACTCATCTTTTCTGAAACAGAGGAGGAGCACGTGCAGCATGTTCGGTTAGTTCTGAGACGCCTGCTCAAGAACAAACTGTTTGTAAAGGCCGAGAAATGTGAAATTCATGTGTCCTCTGTGTCCTTCCTTGGTTTCGTAGTAGGGCAGGGTCAGCTATCCCCCGACCAGGCTAAGGTGCAAGCCGTAGTGGACTGGCCTGCACCGACCTCTCGAAAGGAGCTGCAACGTTTCCTGGGATTCACTAACTTCTACCGCCGTTTCATCCGAGACTATAGTAAGGTGGCGACCCCCTGACTGAACTCACCTCCACGTTAAAGCTGTTCACCTGGACTGACAGGACGGAAGCGGCGTTTGCCCAACTTAAGGTACGGTTTACTACATCACCTATCCTCTCTCATTCAGACCCAACGCGCCCTTTCACGGTTGAGGTGGACGCTTTGGATGTCAGGGTTGGAGCGGTGCTCTCCCAGCGGAGCGCATTGGACCAGAAGCTCCATCCATGCACCTTCTTCAGCCTGCAATTGTTCCCAGCCGAGAAGAACTAATATGTGGGTAACCGAGAGCTCCTGGGACTTGTGCTGGCTCTCCAGCAGTGGCGGCATTGGTTGGAGGGGTCCGCTCAGCCGTTTGTCGTCTGGACCGACCACAAAAACCTGTTCGCCAGTTCGCCACAGGCCAGTCAGATCCGGAACCTGAACCCATCATCCCTTCGTCCTGGGAGCAGTGACCTGGGAAGTGGAGGAACGAGTGTGGGAGGAGCAGCGTACCGGACCAGTTCCCAAGGGAGCTCCTCCAAACACCCTCTTCGTCCCAGAAGCTGCCCACTCTGAGGTCCTGCGGCGGGGACATACGTCCAAACTGGCATGTCTTCCTGGTTTACAGTACACCCTACATCTCGTGCTTTTGGTAGCCAACCATGCGTCGAGACACGAAGGCGTTCATCGCAGCCTGTCCTGTGTGTGTCCAAGGGAAGTCGTCCCATCAGCCGCTGGCTGTCGTCCCATTCACCCGTTACTGGTTCCACGACGCCCCTGGCCCCACATTGCCGTGGACTTTGTGGCTGGCCTTCCACCATCCGACGGGCATACGGTAATACTCACCATAGTGGATCACTTTTCTAAGGCCACCCATTTTGTTCCCCTGTCCAAGCTTCCCACAACTGCAGAGACCGGCGAACTACTGGTCAAACATGTCTTTCACCTCCACGGAATTCCCAGGGACATCGTATCTGACCGTGGGCCACAATTTAATTCCCGGGTGTGGCAGTCCTTCTGCGCGGCCTTTGGTGCATCGTCGAGCCTCTCTTCTGGGTACCACCCCCAATCCAATGGTCAGACAGAACGAAACAATCAAAGTCTGGAGAACACACTCAGGTGCGTATCGGCCCGTCACCCTGCTGCCTGGAGCACCTGCCGTGGGTGGAGTACGCCCACAACTCTCAAGTGTTGGCGTTCTCCGACGTTTCACCTTCCATGGCGTCATTGGGGTACCCAGCCGCCCCTGTTCGAGTATCAGGAAGAGAAGGTGGCAGTCCCCTCCATCCAAGCTAATCTACGGCGCTGTCACAACATTTGGAAACAGGTGCGGGCCGGTCTCTTGCGTTATTCCCTGCAGGCACAACGGCAGGCGAACTGGCGCAGAACCCCGGCCTCGGTTTACTCCCCTGGGCAGAAGGTCTGGTTGTCGTCAAGGGACCTACCGCTCCAGGTTGAGTCCCAGAAGCTGGCCCCACGGTTCATCAGACCCTTCGAGGTCGACCGGATGGTCAACACGGTGGCAGTTCGTCTAAGGTTACCATCATCCTTGAAGGTGCATCCCACGTTTCACGTGGCTCGGGTGAAGCCTGTCAAGGAATCGGAACTTTCCCCGGACGCCGAGGACCCTCCACCTGTCCGCTTCATCGACAACGCACCTGCCTATACGGTCCGGCGGGACCCCGGGTAGCAGTACCTGGTAGACTGGGAGGGGTACGGTCCAGAAGAATGTTCATGAATCCCTCATAGTCACATCCTGGATCAGGACCTCCTGCGGACTTTCTACCGCAACCACCCGAACAAGCTAGGTAGAGTGCCAGGAGGCGCTCGTTGAAGGGGGGGTTATGTTAGGAACGGGCTGGGTTGGCCCTGTTCCGGGTTGTTTTCTGTTTTATTTATATCTCCACTAGAGGGCGATGACGACCCAGAAGCCATCCAGGATCACACACCGGTGGCTCGTTATCATTAGTGAGGTTTCTTAAGGCGGCTTTGTGTGGACACCGGTGTCTGATTGTCCCATCCCCTGAATTGTAAAACCGTATGCTCACTGTGGATTGTGTGAATCGATTCTTTGTCTGTGGACTAACTTCTGTATTGTTTTCCCAAGGTGGCTGCGTCCCATGAGCGGATTGTTTTCCGTTGGCACTGCTGTTTTAGAAACTCGGGCCGGTTGTCCAGCACGTCGCTGTATTGTCTAAGTTCCTCCTTCTCTCCATTGGAGCGTTTTCTGTTAGACGATAACTTTGTGTTTGTGTATTCGACTGTGTCATTAAAATATCTGATTGGTTTGACTGCCGTGTTCCACGTCTGGGTCCTAAACAACCAAACTCGTAAGACTTTACCTCTCTCACCAAGGCTCTTCTCCCCCGATAGCTCAGTTTGGCCAGACAGCCAGCTCTAGGAAGGGTTCTGGTCATCCCAAATGTCTTCTATTTAAGGATTATGGAGGCCACTGTGCTCTTAGGAACCTTAAGTGCAGCATAATTTTTTTTGTAACCTTGGCCAGATCTGTGCCTTGCCACAATTCTGTCTCTGAGCTCTTCAGGCAGTTCCTTTGACCTCATGATTCTCATTTGCTCTGACATGTACTGTGAGCTGTAAGGTCTTATATAGGCAGATGTGTGGCTTTCCTAATCAAGTCCAATCAGTAAAATCAAGCACAGCTGGACTCAAATGAAGGTGTAGAACCATCTCAAGGATGATCTGAAGAAATGAACAGCACCTGACTTCAATATATGAGTGTCACAGCAAAGGGTTTGAATACCATGTGATAGTTCAGTTTTTGTTTTTTTTGTTTTTTTAATAAATCTAAAAAAATTTCAACAATTCTGTGTTTTTCTGTCAATATGGGGTGCTGTGTGTACATTAATGAGGAAAAAAATGAACTTAAATGATTTTAGCAAATGACTGCAATACAACAGAGTGAAACATTTAAGGAGGAAAAAAATGTTGTATTTATATAGTGATTTGTACCTATTTATCACTTATCGTCACCAGTTTTACATCATTGGTTATTAAAATCGCAGAATTTTCACATTTATCGGCGTTCATCTACTCCGACGAGACCTGAAGTGAGGCACCAGCCGGCTGTGCCTCACCGTGGATTGTGCAATCACTTGGCTGACTGTGCCTTACATGCTGTAGTGAGACCGTATCACCGTCTCTCACAATATGAAGTAAATTTTCAGAATTTACTGATGTGTATAATATATAATGTGTCGTTTTTTGTCAACAACTATGTGTGGAATGCATTTCTTGTGCTGAGCAATCATAAAACGGCTAAAAAAGGCACTAGGTGAGGCACGCAGTGCTCGTGCCTCATATTAGGGGGGGCTCGTGATCCCAAGGATTCTTGTTTGGATTCATCGGCTGCAGAGTGACAGGACGCTGCTATACTGCGGTCAATTAAGAGTTAGCAAGAAGTGCAGTCATTAATTTTTTCCATTCGCTTGGCCTTACTTTCAAATTAGATATCTAAAAACTTTTAAAACTAAAAGAATACAATGAAAAATTCCACCAACAAGTTATCAATGCTTTTGTTCAAAAGGAGCGGCATGGAATTTATTTATAAGTAAATTTAAGAAAACAATAATGTATAATGTATTTTTTTTCTTTTTTCAATTAAATGTGTTTTTTTTTTTGTGCTAACTTACTTTGTTCTTTTTAAACTTTTTAATTATCAGCCAAGTAAGCCATGACCACCTTTACTTTTTAAATTTCTTTTGGTGTATTAGTGGCTTATGTACTTGAGAAATGACATATATATATCATATTTTAACAGATATTCTTAGTGTTCTGGTCACGGTTGTAGTTTCTGCCCATTCTCACCTCATCTTTACATACATCAGCCCTCTGTGTTATTAAACTGCCCAGTATTTCTGTTAAGGCTGTATTATCTGTATCCAATATTGGTTCCAGCCTAAAATACGATTAAATGTGAGAATTTATCCAAAAAATACCCTGTTCACTTCCCCACAAGGGAAACAATACACAATATCCAAAATTCACAGTGAAATGTACTTTATTTGTAAAATATTGTAAGCCATCAGATTTTAGGTCTGCCTTCGGGTCTTTTATAAACAAAGTCTTTAATATTTTTCCAAAGTCACAGTGGTTTTTTTTTTTTGGAATCCTTTTAATATTGCAGTCTTTAATATTGTGGTCCTTTCTTGCATCTCCACTCCTCCCATTACACACCAGATAATTGAAACCTCTGGCTAAACTTAAAATGAGTGTCATGCCAATTTAACCAAAATAGAGTTTAGATAAACTGTCCTCACTCAGATATTGAATATTATTATGATATATTATATTATTATTTGGAACATGTCAAACACTTGAGAAAATAGGTTAAAGACAGAAAACTTGGGGGGGGGCAAACCTCCCACAAGAATAATCTTTATTTCTGTTTATATATAATAATACTTGTTGAGGTCAGTCAAAAGAGCAGTAAAAATACAATATTTTGAAATAAGACAATGTGACATCAGATAAAACCCATCTGTAAAAGTGGACTTTAAGAAGAGATTCGCTGTCCTAATTGCCTTGTTATCCTAATTGTCTCCTCCGGCCATTTTAAAGTTGACAGGCCCTTATTACAAAAGCGCTGGACTTATTAAATGATCAACCCCATCTTCAACCCCCAACAAGAAGAGGCGCCGTCTGAGAAACTCAGGCTGCGTGTCGGCTCATAGCAACAGTTGTACCATGCGTATGTCTTATATCAACGTAATGACGTCAGGGTCAGAGGAAACCGCACTTGACAGCACAGTTTGCTCTGAGTGTGAGAAAGCGGAAGAAAGGTGGGGGGCACAGAACAACTGGCCCTAGAGCAAATGCACCTTCAGCAACTCGTGCTCAAGGGGGGAATTCTGACACCTATTTCGTCAAAGCAGTGCCGTGGTTGAGTATGTTTGGGCACGACACAGTTGGCTAGTGGGTCATGTAAGAGGAATTCTGTTGACATAGAAGTAAGAACTAGTGAATTTCCCAAACAATATTCTTCAGATTTTAAACTAATCTCTAAAGAAGCATATACTCAGGGTAGAAGAAGTGTATTAAAGTTAACAAGCAGGCTGAGACAATATCACAGGTAGCTAATAAAGGACGGCTGAAATACTGATGAGACAGTGGTGTGTTTTACAGATGTTTTGAATGTTGTGGTCTACAGTCTACAGGCAGTACAATAGATAAAATGACAAAGTGACCCACAAAACTCAGTGGTCTGAAAGCCAAATCTGCAGGTCAATTTCACAGCATAAAAAATATGATCATACCGGGATTGAGTAAGAAATCTCTGGTTTAGACTTTAGAAAAAAAAGAGGAAAGCTTTGTGTTATGATTGAAATACAAATATTTTCAATTGAAGATCACTCTGAATTTGTTTTGTTTTTTTTTTTTTTTTTTCCAGAAAACTGGTGCTTAGCCTTCAGTAAAAGAAATCATGCATGTTCAAATGCAAAGTCATCTGAGTGTGGGAGGCTCTCTGTGTCCAAAAGGATGCAGGCACACTCTGGGTGAACTTCACAGCTGTGCTGCATTACCACAGCAGCCACACCAGCAGACAGCTGTGCTCTCATGGGAGAGCACCATTCGGCAGCGCAGGACAAGCCTCAGTCCTTCAACAGGCAATTAACACCAAGTCCATTATAGCTCCCGGGGGAACTAGTCAGCGAGGCTGGGAAAGGCGCAAAGATCAGTGCAGTGGAGAGAAAACGGGATGACATGGGCCGAAGAAAAGACAGGGAGGAGGGTGTGAGCTGCCTCAGACCAAATGGAGTGTAAAGCAGGAGCTATTTGTCACCTGCAAGCTGTTCATATAGGGGAGAATGCAGTATTTTCCACTGGAAAGGTGTATGTGTCAGTGGCTGGTGTATAAATTCAGATGACCTTGCAAAAGTCTGATTGACTTTCAGAGGATCTGGAGTCTTAGAAGTTCTACAATCAGACCCGACAGATCTGTCACACTTAAATATATATATTAAAAAAACGTGTGCTCTCTATGTCTAGAACTGAGGAATACGTGAAACACATTTCTGCATGTCCTTACAGCCCGTGCTCAAAACTGCATAGATGTTTTTTCCAGGATTTTTTGTTTTTATTTAATAAGTTAAAATATTGTATTATTTTATATTGACTTTTTTTCTATTTCCCAAAAGAAGAATGAAACAAAATGAAGGTGCCTTATTTACAGAGAGGAAAGGACACAAAGCAGAGGATTTAACTAACTCACATAGAGAGAGACTCTGGTCAGTTCTTATACATGTGAGAAATTTCATCTACAGAGAAGATATTACATCAATACACCGATTAGCTATTGATCAGCACGTACAATGTCTGGTACAGGGCTCATCATTTCACCACAGGGTGTAAAACAAAATGAACCAGTCCAACAAATGGCTCACACACAGGGTCTTTGTTACACAGATCTATTTGGTTTTGTGCTGAATTGGTAAGAAAAAAAAAAAAAAAAAAATGCCCTCCAAAAAAAAAAACCAACAAAAAAAAAATCTTTGTTTTACTCAAAGATATAACAAGGCTGTTTCCTATTAAGGACAAAAGAAAAAGAAGAGTTAGATGGAGATAACTTCTGCTCTGATGATAAACCAGCTGGATGAATGAGCCCGTGACCATCTTATACTACTGTTTGTTGTCCTCTCCACGTACTTTTGGGTGCCTTGAGGTACTCTGGAGTAAAACTTTGCTGTGAAAAAGGCAGTAAGAAGTGTTACATAATTTTATGGAGATTTTTAATACACCTGAAGCATGAGGGCTTGTTCAACGCAAACTGAAACTACAAGTTAATTGATGAAATATTAAAGCTGTTGCAAGTCTTGTGTCGATATATCCTATATCCAATATATCCTAATATATCCCAGCTTACCAAGTGACAAAAAGCCCACCTTGGGAACTTCTGGGACTTGATCCAATCCTAGTTTTACAAACAAAACTTATGGTGCTTGTTTTTACTATCTTTGAAGAAAATCAGATTTTTACAAATAGATTCAAAGCTCAAACTCTTAAAAGAAGCTGTAGAAACTGCTCTCTCTGGTTGGCATGATGCAAATGGATCTTTCATTGTATTATATATGACACTCTCACACTAAATACGTGACTAAAAACACATGAAACAAAGCTGATGATCAGAGAAAGGAAAACAAAGAGCTAAAACCCTTGGAAGGTCATGGTAATTGGTCTAATTTTTATCTCAACAAAGGGAAACAGGATGCTAAAAGCAAACATGAAAAAAACCCCAAAAAAACCCATTTAATTAATGATACAAAAAAAGTAGCAAATGAAAAAGTTGCTACTTTCAGTTGCTGTGACAAGTCAATTTCCCATGTCTGGGATGAATAAAGGTACTTCTATTCTATTCTATTCTATTCTATTCTATTCTATTCTATTCTATTCTATTCTATTCTATTCTAGTCTTCTATTTCATCCACTTTTTATGTTAAAGAATATCAGAAATAACTGTAGCATTGAGGACTAAAACACAAAACACCATTTGGAGACCAAAAACATACAGTTGTCATGACCTGTGTTTTCAATGCATCTGGAGTTTCAGTTATCTCCAGGGGGGTGTGGCAGTTCCACTTTCGGCGTTCATTGCACGTGAAGGCCGCACCTGTAGCAAATCTCAATCAACAGGGGATTGAGATTTGCTGCCACCTGGTCGCCAGCGTCTGATCGTTTCGTCAACCGAATCGTAAACGCTTCTGTGACCGACTGTTTTGGATTAACTTCCCGAGGAGTAATCTTGTCTTTTCTCTCCCAAGGCCACCACACACCTGTCCTTTCCTGAGGTTGGCAGATTTGCTTTCATGCCTCATCTCTTCTCTGTGCTCCCTGGACTCTTTGATCATCCTTGCATTTTAGAAATAAACTGTGTTTCGTGAATTGGACATCAGTCTTCTGTCTGCTTTCGGGTCCTAATCTGAACTGATTCGTAACAACATTATCAGCCTGTATTCAACCGAGCTGCTGTGTCCTTCTGTGAACTTGGATTTTTAGGAGATGCTCCTAGTTGCAGCAGCACTTTGCCTTCTACTCAGTTCCTCTACCGTGTCAGCGACTATCGCAGACAGCAGGACATTGTCTAAAAGCTTTTAAAGTGAAGGTTATCGCCTGCACCAGCGCCTGAAAGCCCCTCTCTTCACGGACTTTGCGAAGTTCATAAAGGATGTTTGCTTTCAATTTCAATATAAAAAAAAAAAAAAAAAAACACCTCCACTGAGCTCAGCTTTTACTGGAATCCATTGACCCTGTAAAGGAGAACTCTTGTTGTTCATGAGTTCGAATTGACTTAATCCATTTATTGTGGTGTTAGGGCTTTGGAAGCACTGACATTATTGCTTTAAAAGCTTTTGATAAAAGGGATTTGGGTAATTAAACAAATCTTGCCAACTGGAACCTTCTAACCCCCACGGCCCACTCAAGGCATTTAGTGAAGCATGCGGGGCTGTTCTTACTGACAAGTGTAAAATCTTTGATCTTTGTTCGAGTTTGTTGACAGCAACTTATTTTCCATTAAATTCTGGTCAGATGAATACTAGAGATCTTAACCCTCAACAGAGAAACAACCAGCCAGTCACGCAATTGCTCAAACTGAAAAGAATCTTCTATCTTCTCTTCTCTTATTTAAATAACATTGTTCTGCAGTTTTGTATATCTATCTATCTATCTATCTATCTATCTATCTATCTATCTATCTATGCTCAAGGCATTGCTGTCTCCATAGTTGGACACAGATCTCCAGTCACACTGGAACCCTTCAGTTTTAGATCTAAATATTTAGGATAACAAATATTAATATATAAGTTTGAATGTTTCTTTTCTTCTCCTTCTATCTTCTCCCCATCCTGCCTCCCTTTCTCCTGTTTATTCACCACGCTGACCATCAGCAGGACGGTCCTCCTACATGCTCCTGGTCCTGCTCAGTGTCCTGGTCAAAGGGATTTTGTCCTGCCACTGTTTGTTATTCAAAAGTTCAAATTGAATTAAATGACACACACGGAACAGCATTGTGGAGTAATGATGCAGAGGTAGCACGCACCATAGCCCAGATGAGGACTCGCAGGTAGCAAGAGGACAGTTACTGAACTTTGACATCACCCTAAAGTAGAAAATTTCCCTGTAATTTATTTGACATTAATCTTCCACGGTGAAGCCTGGTCACATTTTGTGAATTTTGGGAAGGTAGACACCCCCCTGAAGTGGTATCTTCCTAACAGTGACATGTGAATTTGTCCCAGATTGGGTGAGGAATTTATTTCCTCCGAACAAGACTCGGCTCTCCCAATATATTACGTACATCATCCACTTCCTGCAGCAGAACTTAACAGATGAGGGAAATGAGACAAGGGGTGATTCATGAGGGGAAACTACATCCAGCCACCTGCTCTACACATCTTCCACCCTTCTGTTTTTATGTTCTTCTTTCAACACTCAGGCCATCATTCCCTCACCTAATATCCTGTTCACTGGTTCCTACTGTCCAACAAATCTATCTTCCTTGCCTGCATCTTTGCAATGTACCTTCCCTTTCTCCCTCCCTCCCTCGCCATTCTATTGCTCTGGGGAGGTGAATACAATCTCATTAGCCACTGCTGGATGAGGCGTCCTCTCCTCTCAGGTTCAAGGTGATGGAAGATTAGGCTGTTTGGCCTCAGCTCATTTCGTATTCACAGGGTGTTATTGGGTGCTCATGAACACCAAATTACAATGAACCTGGGGAGTCTAGTTCCATTAATTTAAATGGAAGATTAATTTAACAAATATGCATCAGATATTTGTTACAAACCTGTCACGCAAAAGTGACGTTTGGCAAATGAATCAAAGTCTGTCTCTGCTTTTGCACAGGAATGGATTGGAATGGAGACTCGCATATTTCAGACGCGCATGCACATATGCACCCAGACGTTGACATTAAAAAATGCAATGTTCTTTGCGGGATTTAGATGTTTTTTGCACAAGTTACACGTTGACAGACGCTTGGATTTTGATAAGGCGAATGCTGGGAAAAATATACTGGTCATGCAATATTAATTAAAAGTCCTACTGATGTATAGTACAAATCAAAGACTGTACAAATTAAATTGGAAAATGAAGAATATTTGGAGGGCAGTCGTGGATGTGAAAAAGTCACTTATCGACAGAAAGATAATACGTGTATGCTTTGAAACTTCAGAAACAGGGTTGGGCGTTCTTGATCATCAAATGCTTTTCTCAAAAGCAGCAGAATTACACTCATAATGCAGCAGTAAACATAAAAAAACTCATAATAAAGTCCTCAGATGGAGAACATCACTGTTCTGTAACAGCATACACACCTCTATCACCCCCCAAAAACACACACACACACACACACACACACACACACACACATTTACCCACATCTGCTGACAGCCTTAATATGTTAGTAAAACAGTCATTTGCAGAGAAGGATGGTGGGTGGCAGTGACAGAGTGGGAGCTGGACCCCTGAGAGGGAACAATAATCCATCCAAATGGGGTTGACTTCCAGTTCCAAACACTGTAGCGCTGTCCATCACATTCCCCCCGCTCTCCCTTTTTGTCTTCTGCCTATTGCCAGAGAGCAGGCTTTGGCTCTGTAATATGAAATTTCTTTGGGGAGCATGCAGGTTAATTAGGGGAATTGATAACCGCACTGCTTATTAAAGATGCCAATACATTAGAATGTCATTAAATATAAGTATAGCAATATTTCTGACTATATGTCAGTGTTGGTAAAAAAAAAAAATAAAGACAGAGACAGAGGTGATGCGGGGGGGAGGAACAGCTGTGGGGGTGGGGGTGACAGGCAATTCTTACTCAGTCAACTGTAAATACTTTCAAACACAGCCAGAAGGCAGACATTTAGATAGGGAAAAAATTAGTATTAGTTCTGTGTCCTTCATTAGACTATTCAAGGCAGTATAAAAAAATGTGGAAAAGTATATTTGATCCCAGAGTCAGGGTCACTACAGTCCATCATCTCTCAGGGCACACGCACACTAGCCAACAATGCCGTGCCCAAGCATGCTTTCCCCCTAAATTCTGGATTATTTGGCTGGCGTCAGTGCCTCCTTGCTGGGGGGCACACCAGCAGAAATGTAGCTTCCGCTGAGCCCGGCTGAGGGATGTGACGAGAGTCGGGAACACTGGAAGAGTTAATGGCTCAGGAATTTAACAATGTTAGAGTCAAAAAACAATTCCAACCATTCAATTAACCATGGGAAGTTGGATCAGAGAGCAGATCTCTACCCTAATGTTCCCACAAATAGTGATATTTTAACAAAGACCTTATTTCGAATAATGTGATAGCTCTGGTAGTCGCCTTTATCTGCCAATGCCTGAATCATTAAGAGCCCAGTAATCCTGCAGGCTTTTTTTTTTAAATAGTTTGAGTTTATTAGTATAATCTCAAAATCAAATATTCAGACTATAATGGCCATTAGACAGAACCACCACAGGGCATGTTCAATTTCCATTCTTCATCAATTAAATACATGCTACAAAACTAGCATCTTGTTACTGAGGATTAAAATGTAGAGAGAAATTTGGAGTTAGCGGAGTCCCCCTTGCTCCTTTTTGAAAGAGGAATGATCTGAAACCAAGAGAGCTACATTAAAGGAGATGGTACTCAAGGAGAATTATTCATCAAATTAGTCTGTATAACATCTTGGTAACCCCGTTTTCTTAAATTCATGTGGACAATGCTTCGGAGGATGACGCAGAGTTAAAGAACAGAACTGAAGCAGAAACACTGGTAAAATCCAGTGGTAAAAATCATAATAATCTTGGTGTATAAGACTTGATTTAAATGACTTACCTCTTGAATTAATCTGTGCCACATTGAAAGGATAGCATTGATTCTGACATAACGCGATAAGATGAATAAGAATTTTAATTATTAACTCATATAATAATAATGCACATTGGCAAGAATTGTAGATTATTGACAACTTTTATATAAAACAAGTTGGTGGTATTTAATTATCACTTTTTTTTAATTTAATTTTAGTAATAACACAGTCAGATATTTTCAGCTGGAACTCTTCTTGATTGTAATCCTTTGGTCTGCTACTGTGCACCAATGAATAATGATTTTAAAATGGTGTCTAATGTGCCTTCAACCAAAGGTTTGGACCTAAGTGAATCTCTGGAGGCCACTCAGCACTTCCCCTGAATCGACTGCTCACCAGCAATGTACAGGCAAGCCCGTCGCTTTCTCCACCACTGAGCTCATTATCAAAAGTCTCAGGGGCACCCTCGCTAACCAGAGAAGAATTAGGATCAGCCCAGAAGAAGGAAAAATAAATGGATGATACCAGAATGTAATGTGGGGAGCCTGGGAGATCATAACAACTTGCAGAGCAATGTACTTGTAATATATATTTAGCATGTAAGCGTGTATGGATAGCACAGATCTCCATACACTGGAATAAAAAAAAAAAATCACTTTCTTAACTCCATGCAGAATACTCAGAGTATAAACTGACTGTAACAATTTGTAGGGGGAGTTGTTATATGAAAATGTATCTGTTTCTACAATGCATCGCAAAAAGCAAAAATCAGCTAATGATCACTGACATGGAAATATACTATTGTTCATTGTTTGAGTAAATGATAGTGGAAACACTCATGCAGAGTGTATGAAATAGATAAATATTCCCAGGAAATACTACCGTTTAATGAAATATAAGTTTCCGTGCGGGAAGAAGACATTTTAGCGCACGCTGCTAACTTTTACAAGGCTTATTAGCTTTGGTTTAAATGTGTCTGTACCATGTCTCTAAGTTAAGACTGACTAAACAGTCTGATGACTCTAACACATCATTGTTTCTGGTCATCATGAATGATAAAACATAGAGTCCATCTTTTGTTTTTGGCTTAACCACCATTTATTCCTAAATCTGAGTCACATGTTAGGGTGTGCTGGAGTCAATTCAAATCCTTACATACACACACACGTACACACACACACACACACACACACACCTGAGGAAAATTACAATCTGCGGTCAAACAGACATCCGTGTTTTTGGACTGTGGGAGGAAACTGGAGATAACTGAGGAAGAACATGGAGACATGGCTTCGAGTCATCAGAATCAGAAAAGCAAGTGGTTATAGCCTGTGGGTCTCTCAGGAGCAATGCTAGTGGCAGTTAAATAAATAATTTAAAAGACAAATAAAACAAGAGGTAATAAGTATGAGGGTTAGAGCCTCAGGAGAGAGTACTGCTTAGATTCCCATTGTTGAATGTGGCAAATTAAATTCCCTCGTCAAGACTCTAATCATTCCTAGCATATGGGGGCTTACACTCTGTTTTAGATCTGCAGAAATTCTAATGGTTATTGTTTCCATTTAAATAGGGGAGATTATTGCATTTTAATAAGTCCTCCTTGGGAGCTGCTGCAACAATGGCGTGTTGTGAAGACTGCAGATAGCTGTTACTGCAAGCGAGGGAGAGGAGAAAAAAATCAAGCTACTAAGTGTGACAAGTTGCTCTATCTCTCTCACCGCCTGCTCCCACCCATGCTTCCAGAGATGGCTCCGAGTGTATTTACAAGCAAATTAAACAATGTGCCGTGGGAATAATACTTTTTTTTTATCCAGCAGAGAGGAAAGAGAAAAGAGCCTGGCTGGGTTTTCATTAAAATGACACATCTGTTCAGCAATTTCAGCAAAGTAATTCAGCTGAAAGTTTTAACAGCTAATTTTAATTATTCACTTCGTTGATCTGAATACAGGATTCATCGTGGTGAATTAGCGCATTCGATGACGTTATTTTCCTTTTCGCTGCCAAAGAGAGGTGGGTAGAGGAAAGGAGGCAATCAGCAAAATGAATTTTCATGCGCTGTAGATATTTGTTAATTACAAAAACAATCATCATCACAACAGCCTTAATATTTCATATCTTATTTTCATTTTCATTTGTCATTTTTCTCATTTGTAGTCAGAAAATAACAAGGGCAGAGCCATTATTCCTCCAGCATTTTGACTCTGCCATGCTAATAAAAGCAGAGAAACACAAGAAAAAAACCCACAATCACTTATCAGCTACCTTTTATTCCTGCAGCCATTTAAATGGATCCAGCCATTCAAAGTCAGACCCTTAAAGAATTTCTGGTGCTGCAGTCAGGTTTCTGCAAAAAAAGATGCTTGTTCTCCCTTTAGTTTTACCTCCTCAGATAACGTTTCAATGCAATGTGTCCCTGGAGGCCATTACCTTGCCCTGAAGCCCCAGCACACATCAGTGCAAAGAATAAATGAGATGCCAGAGCTGAGAGATGGAACGATTGCAAAGTCGTGCCTCTCAAGTATGGCTTTTTTCTTTTGGCTAGGTTTCTCTCTCTATCTCGCCTCCTTTTGGAATTGTGAATAATGGAACTGTCTGAGTCCTTGGAGGGTAAGGGAATGTGCCTGGACAACGTTGCGGGTTGATTACCAATAGCCTTGATTCCACTTTACCGCGAAACCAACACAAGCAAGGCTAATGGATGGACTGGCCCTCACGAAGAACAACTATGCATTTTGGCCAGCACAAAATCCTGTTCTCAACAGTAGTAGGTAGCATTTTCCCCATTCAGCAAACAAACCAGGGGCAAAATGTACCTGGCAGTCACGTGTTAAACTTTCATTACAGTGTTTTGGGGTGGGGAGGCATGGGACTAGCTTCAGAAAAATATAAAATGTGGTCATAGACCATATCCAACATCAGATGTCTTTGTCAGCCATTCTCTACCAACAAAATGACACACAAAACAGTGTGCTCCTGTGTTCTCTCCGGAGGCCTGTACCCGTTATGAAATTTAATAAATAAAGCAAGTCAAATCTATCTACCTCTCATCTTTTGTGCTCTCTCAGGAGTTGCTCGAGCCAGCAAATTACCATTTTCAGGCAAAGTATTCCCAAGGCCCAGCTGTGCTTTTTTTCCCCTCTTCCTGATGGAATAAGATGAGCACAGCCAAGAGAATCATTGTTATCAACTTGGATATCTCCAACAAAAAAAAAAGAAAATAAAGAAGTATGAAAGATAAACGGGGAAAATGTGACAACAGACTTTGCCAGATCCCAGGATAACAATTTCAGCTGCAACCATACTTGAACACTTTAACCTCACTGCAACAAGTTAAAAAAACTTTTAGTAAACATATTATATATTATTATAATATATATTATATCTACAGTATGTATATTTCTAGTTATCATCAATGACAAGTTTATCCAACAGATTAATTAGTGACTAACTGATTAGCTAAAAACATACATAAAAATTTGGGTATAAGTAAATAAAACGCTGAACTACATTTAAAATGCAGTAGCTGATGACAAAAAGCAGACCAATTTGTGCAGCTAGAGAGTATTTTAGCTTTCACTAGTTTAGCTAGTTTACAAAACTTGTAAAAATAATGATGCTTGGTGTCATCTTAGGAATTGCGCACTGACATGATTCGTACCTGTTTAGCATCACTTTTTTAAATACATGACCATAAATCTACATGGTAAGGTGTAGGTTTGAGCATCTAAAATCAAAGTTAAAATATAGCACAGCACCTTGAAAGAAAAATTTGCCATAAAAACATAAAAAAAAAAAAAAATGTGACCTGTTGGTCTGAAGGCATGTTAACAAGCTACAAACCAAAGGTATAAAAAAAGCAGCAAAGCACAGGATATCCTTCAGCATTTGTGTAACCATAGCAACAGTTCATACTCTCCCTTTCATCAGTGCTTGTCTTCTTCGTTGGTACTGACTTGTTTGGCTTATAACTAGGGCTGCAGCGCTCTCTGACACGCCCGCTGCTGGGCCCTTCCTGTGGTGCGTGGTTTCAGCATCAACACTGGGGCTGCACACATTTAGCGTTCCCGTGTTCTCCTTACGTGTTCTGATCAGGTATTAGCCATCAAAGGGGCGCAGACCCAACTGAACACAGCCCATTTAACTGCATGTAATCCACTCAGCCAAACCAACAAAGCGGTCTCCTCCACTCATCAGGTCTGCCAGGGCTATTTCAGGAACATTTCAATAGCTTGGATCTGATTGGCTGTTAGGCACATTATCCACTAATCTACATTAACCCAGAGGTTTAAGTTAATCTAAAAGTGGGAGCAGCAAAGCTTGTACAAGAGTCATGCAATTAAGACCAGGCAAATTATAATAAGACTGGATTTTCTTCTGTGACTACAAGAGAAGGATAAGCAGGGTGCAGTGTTAAATATGCAAAACAAATACCTTTATTGCAACGCATATTGGGTATTGGTTTGTGCACCCTCTCTGTGGAGATGCTATAATATCCTTTCTTTTGCATTTTCACTTGACATTTACTTGCTTCTGCCTCAGTATTCTCTCCCTAACTGCCAATGCAACAATTCTCCAGGGCTCACCAAGGGGGTGAACAGATAACAAGCCTGTCAAGGCAGATTCTGGGGGATTGGTGTGTGTGGGCGGGGGGTGTGAATTCAGAGCTGGGATCGAGGTGGATAATATGTTTCAGCGGGTTAGTCACAGAGGTACTAAGGGAACTCACATGAGACACCCGGTGAGACCTGGACCTGGGAGAGTGTCCTCACTCTAAAGCTGTGGTGCTGCTTTCAAAAAAAGGCCAAAGCCACCACAATGTGATTAGATCTTGGCGCAGATACTTCAGATGACTGGCCTCCTTTTTTACCCTCCATTTCACTCATTCTTTAGGAGCCACCCCATTCTTTGAGCGTCAAAAGGAGCTGTCAGGGTCTCTTTGTTCAGGCTGGCGACAGGTCAGGGGTGGAAGGTTGATGTGGGGTATGCGCTTTAGGGATGGACCGAAGAGTGCCATCTGAGGATGTATGAAGGCTGGGGGCTGTCTTTCAGGAGCTGATAACAGTCATGGTGATGCATAAATGTAAACATGCTTTTGCTATGAGCATACATATGATCCTCCACCGAAATGTTACACAGGAAGGGCTTTTAGTAACACTAACTGAGTAAATACTCAATGTGTTTTTTGAACTTTTTAATACCTACACATCACTACTTCATGAGAAGTGAACATTTTCTAATAAAAACATTTAACAAGTGTAAATAAAAGAGACTATGCAGAAACTTGATAAAGGATAAGACTCAATTATAAAAAAAATACATAATACATATAGGTTTAACAGTCTTTACCTGTTAAAAAGAATGTACAATGTATCTTTGACCCTATAATCATTAAATCTATACCCCTTTAAAACAATTAAACTAATTGGATAAATTCAGACTCTTAACAGTTTATTGAGAAAACCATAAGAAGCTATCAGCTAAACCGCTTATTGCTGTCAGAGTTCGTGGCAAGGATCCAAGTGCGACACAATGGAGCAGTAAAAACACTTTTAATCCTCTCACAGGTAGTTACAGGATAAAGCGATCTCGTAGTTGGGGACAGACGGCAGGCAGGTTTACCGGGAAGCAACAACAAAGGCAGGTCAGACACAGGTAGGGTCGAACACGGATAAACAGGCTGAAAACAAAATGATGGAAAGTGCTTCATAAAAACAACGATCTGGCAAAGAGTCGGTCAGAGTTCAGAGTTTAAGCAGTAGCGCAGATTGGCAAATGAGCTGCAGGTGCTGCTGATCAGGAGGCGCGGTGCAGGTGAAGCGGTGAGAGGCAGAAAAACACCAGTGGCAGACCGGCAGCTGTTGCAACTGCACAATAATCTAGCAGCTTTCCACAGAAAAAGTACTGGTCGACGTGTCGCAGCCTTACCTTACAAACAGCGATGGCCACTAATATATTTAGCTGCAACGAAACCAACAGCAAAGAAAAAAAAAAAAAACCTTTCTGTCACCGAATGTCAGACATGAAAAAGTAATCATGTCATGCTTAATAGAACAGATCTTTATTATCCCGCAATGGAGAAATTTCAGTGTCCGAGCAGCAGCATACAGAGCAGAAAATGAAAAGAAGAAATAAATAACGTACAACTTTGAAAAAATTAAAAAAATTAAAAAAATAAAAAATAGAATACAAATAAATAAATATATGGCTAAAACCTATATCACCACCTATATACCCAGTCTGGTGCTGTACATGAATAATCTTCATGCCTCAAGATAAACACTAATTCAAACGGCAGCAGCACCTTAAGCTGGAACTGACTGTTTATTTCGGACGATGAATGATCAAACAAGTGAGGCCTGACTTGTAGACATTACCAGGATGATGATATTCCATAGTGGTAATATGGCAGAATATTAATACGGCTACATATGGCTTTTTCTGCTTTTTTTTTTTTTTTTTTTTTTTGCATCTTATTTGTTAACATTATTTATGTTATCATTACTGTTGTTATTGTAATAAACGGAACTGGGGTTGGGGAAAGCGAGCGCCGGGTTTCCGGGTCTTTGACCACGGGAAGCGGTTGGGCTCAGGCTGAAAAGACAATGTCAGTCCGCCTCTCATCAGGCTCACCATCCACAGGAAGGTTCATGACAGGCCGGTTTGTGTGGCAGTCATGGCCGGGGGCCCGGGTGATCCAATCCCCGGACAGTGACTCTAGCCATGGGGACATGGAATGTCCCTTCGCTGAGGGGAAAAGAGCCTGAGCTAGTGCAGGAGGTGGAGCGGTGTCGACTAGAGATAGTCGAGATCGCCTCCCTGTACAGTCTGGAACCCAACTCCTTCAGAGAGACTGGACTAGATTCTACTCTTGCCCCCAATGGGAGGCGGCGAGCTGTCAGCAAAAAATACGTTTAGACAATGTTTGAATTAAAGCCTTCATGAGCTCCACGTTCTGTGATTCAAATTATATTTATCTTGTTGCAATTTTAATAAACATAATTTTAATCAGATATGCTCTTAGTCTTATCAGGGATGTATATATAAGTAGTTACACATTATATGCTCATTTAGAATATTAGTGTTTATGCATACAAATCCTTAGAAACATACACTGTGTCCCATGTGTCCATATGGAAAAGAAGGTTTTATGAAACTGGCTCAGAGTTAGGTATTTTGAAGGGGATGAAGCCAAAAGGACCAATTTTTAATGATCCACAGCTGCCTGTTGAAGCAAGTTTAAGAGTAGACTGGAATGAGGACAGAAAGGGGCCCCTAAAAGTTGGTTAGGGTTGGGCTGATGGAGGTGGGGGGAGCCGATCTTACATGAAGAAAGAAAAGAATTCCGAAATAACAAAACACAAACCTCAGAATTATAAATGTGTACAGTCGGCCAGGGTGTAGGGTAGCTGGCTCAAGGTTAGCTAGAGCTGGAGAAAAATTAAAGTCAAATCAAATGGCATCATCTACTGAGAGAACAGACATGGGTTTAGGGGTGCATACAGTAAACACACGAGAGAACACAAACAGAAAGAAGAGAAATCAAAATGAAAGGAAAACCCAAGCGCACTGGCTGCCTTTTTTCTTTTTTGCTCCTGTTTTTCAAAAAGCTATAAAGCTAACGGGGGGCGGGGGGAATACAAAGGCCTGTGTTCTAATTTTCAGTCTTAGAGCTCCACCAGGATCACTGAAACTTCCTTGATTTCCCCAGTCCAATTATATCTCTGCGCTCAATCCTTCCAGAATAGCAACATCACACCAAGGGATGCTGTCTGCCTATAAGCGCAGCGTGCCTAATGGAGTCCCAGAAGTTGACTTCATTTCATTGCTCCAAAGTAATGGGCTGTGATATTTTCCCAAACTGACGGCAGCTCTGCCCCCGGAATCTACTCAACGATGTATGGGACCCAAACCAGCAACACCGCAGCCTACTGCCTCTCCTTTTAACAACCCCCTGCAATCAGCACTGCTGCTGTCTGCGCGAAATCCGCCAATGGCCTCTCCTCCCCCTCTCAGTGCTCATTAGTGCTTCTAGCCGGGTGCTGATTGTCAGAGGGCCCCTGTGTTGCCAATTCTCCCTATTTGCCTGGCCCACTGTGGTGAATTTAAGAGGACTTTAATCTAAATGTGCTGAGGAGAGGAGCAAATGGGGGGGGGTGGGGGGGTGCGTCAGACGTGGAGGTACAGACGACAGACACTCTTACAGACATACAGTACCTATTGCTCTCCATTGGATACTCATACCCAGAACCCAAGCATGATAAGAAATAGGTGAACATAAATTCACCGGAATGGGTCCCTGTCTGGCCATATTAGGAGCGCAGAACAATCCTCCACATGGCTAAGGGACACAATAGTGGTGCAATACATTGACTACAATGGTAGACGTATCGGCAATAAATATGACAAGCATTGTGTCATATGAAGTCCCAGTCAGCAAAGACTTTTTTTTTTATCAGAATTGTATTTAAAAAAAATCCACTTTCCAGGTATGATTTATGGAATGGAACCAATTTAGTGGTGGTTCTGTGTGTGACTCAGTATTAGGGACATCTTCTCTCCATGTCTGTCTCCTCTGTTCCGCTCCAGAGTCCAGAGAACATTTTCTCCAGAGAAAAGTCAGTGTGTGAGTAATGAACATAAAAATACACATGAAAACGATGTAACATAATATCAAAAGACAAACATTCTCCGTGAATTGACGTCTTCTTTCGCAGCAGAATCTCACCATTGTTGACAACACGGAGGTGAGAGCAGAACTATCTGCTTCATGGAGGTTAATTACTTTCACACTTGTGCCTCTAAGCGTCAAACATTTGTTATCAAACCTAATTAACGAAAGAACTAAAACTGGACATTATCAGCTATTCAGGGTTGTGCATATCACAAAAGTGCCTTTCAAAAATCAATTATTCCCCCTTTTTTTTCCTCTACTGCTTCTTAGCCAGTGTAATCTGCGAACAGAAACTGTAATTACGCATGTTATTCACTAAGTGCAGCAATTGAACACAAAAAGCTAGATGCCAAAAAGCACTACACCAGACTGTGGACATGCGGAGTGCATGTCAGGCTCCAGTAGCCGCTGAGAGCTACTGGCAGTGAGTGCTCCTCCTAACACATGCCCTGGCTCTGTCACAGACACAAGGGAGTTAAGTGCCATGCTCCCTGCTGCTGATTATCGCACCTTCACCAGGCTGACAGGTCTTCTTGCCCTCCATGAATTGATCTAATTTGGCCAGGAGATAAGGCAGTAATTGGATGAGGGCTTTGAATCAGATGGCCTTGTCTAGCTTGGCTAATTCCACTCTTCCTGCACCGTCTGGGCCTGGAGCCAAAGGGGCAGACCAAGGTTAATCCCACCCTTTCCCCTCAACCCAGTGGTCCCTCTGTTACCCTCTGAACTCCTGCTACCCCAACACAGAGTGAATCATTTTAAACAGGTCAGAGTTGATGGTATAATTAGTTTACTGCTAATTCGTCAGCAGTGCACAAAAGCCAACAATAATATTAAACAGCCATGCGCATGCCTCATCCGGTCTTTCAAAAATTCCAGGTATATATATACTATGATACAAGAAACAGGGTCAGAATACATATAAAGTAGGATTTCACATAGTTAACAGATGTGTCATTTCATTTACTCTTGTACACTTAGCAAACTAACCAATTATCAGCAGATTCATCATTTAGAACAGATTTTTACTGATTAATTCTGACAAATCACACAGAAGAGAAGGCAGACAAGTGACACAGGCTGTATGTCATTATTAGGACAAAAATCCTCCTCGCGAGGACACAAATCTGCCCTGTATCATGACAGGATCAGCAAGAATACAAATACCAAGTGCAGTTTCACTCTTGCTGTACAGACAGACCACTGCCGTTCCATTCACGACAGCCATCAGATTAATCTTCCCTACACTTTTCTGTTTACACCTTATGTAGTCAGCGGTGGGATCTGTCTAGATAGAAAAAAAAAAAAAAAAAAAAAAAAAAGGCTCTCATCAAGGCAGGGGGAGGACATCTCACGAGAAACGCTAATCTTCTTATTGCATACACTTATTCAATTCCAGTCAATATCAACCATAATCCGAACGGGGCCATATGACAAGTGTTTTATATGCTGGCTGATAGTGGATGACAGGAAGTAGACATAATCATTTGGGAGTACATCAAGACTGACAGCTCTGAATTAAAGCACGGCTCCCGCTGCTTAATCCCAGAGCCTAATACATTTTATGAATAACTTTACTCTCATTGATCACACATTTCACAGAAATTCATGACTGCGGTTTACATTAGTGGAACTAAGCCCAAATAATTTGCCATCTTTGAAAGCAGATTTTGCAGGATGACCATGTGTGCTGATGTGACAAATGCAGAGAAGATGAAGGGTGTAGTATGTGCTTAAAAAAAAAAAAAACAGCAATATCGTGGTGTGGTGGAAAAGGAATCCAATATGACACAATGGCAAGAGCTGTTTGTCATGTGAAAAACAATCACACTTTTGTGGGCATACGTGACTCGTAATAGGGGGCATAGATCTCAATCGCTCTCAAATCCAGTGATTCTATTCATTATAGGATGAAAGGAAGCACAGAAAAGTGCTGTAGCCAGCCACAGCTGGTTGCTGGATAACAGCAGATAACAGCAGATAAGGCCACTCTGTGAATTACTGGGCCTGACGTACACATGGATAACTGTACATTAAAACAGCATCTTGCTGACTGGGAAAATTTTTTCTCATAGCTGTCTCTATTTACTGAGAAGCTGTTCACTTCCCACTGGGGCAGAGACAAATGAAAATGTTATTTCCCTACTCATCAGCTCATACCTAGTCTGGTTTTCTACTGCAGGCAATTTCATCTCTCTTCAAATTTCAACTTAAGCCTTTGGCTTGAGGGAAATAATGTCTCTGGAATAATCTTCTGCCACTGTAATTCCAGGGGCATCATCACTCTCTCTCTGTCTCTCTCTGTCTACTGTATCTCTTCACATAATTATTGTTGTTGGTTTCCGGTTGAGGGTTAAAAACATAAAAACGCAGCCATGTAATTTAACAGTACAGCTGTTGAGCAATTAAAAAAATCACATGATCTGTGAATAACCTAAATGATCCATACTTCTCCTTACATACATACCATGACATTATGAAGAAATGTTTAATTTACATGAAAGATGAGAGGGAGAAATAATCAGCTTTACAGACTTTGAAAATTCAGTGTCTTTTTCACACGTGAAATAATGACTATTATCAATCAAAAATCAATGCTCCATCAATACAGTTAAGGAAGAAAGATTTTTGTGACTATTACATTTTTTGCAGCTATATAATGTACTGCAACGTGCTGCTTTTGTCCATTCTGTCCATCTTCTATCTTCTTACGCTTAACCTGTTAGCCAGATTGTTTTTGCATTAATTGGTCCATGTGCAGCACAAACTAAAAAAAAATGTTTTAGAGGGAAATACAAAGTCAATAAATTACAGTCAATCAAATTCACAGATAAAAATGATCGGATGATGTAAAAAAAATAATTCCTGTGCAAACTTGAAGAATTAGCTTAATATTTAGCATCTGTGGCACAAACATGGCTTCTTTCTTTATTTAGGGGAGGTTCTTCTGTTGTCTGGGTGACGTGTTGGTTCTGCGCAAGTTATGTCAATATACCAATCAATGCTCAGTAATCATGTTTATGGGCTGGAGATGATTTTTGGGTCTCCTGGTGTGTCAGCTTGTGTTTTCTCTGCCTCTCAGCTTGGATCCAAGTTTACCCCTGCCGGGCTATTGTGATGACAGTACACGCTCTGCCTTAGCTTCTCCCCTCAATTCTGTTTTGTATTTCAGCATTTTTGTTTTGGGCTGTGTGTATTTATATGGATGAAGACCTCCTATCACAATAAAAGCACAACTTCCTTTTTCTCCTCTATGCAGAAAGTTCCCATGTTACTGCTTTTGCTGTGGCAACAGACACTTTTTTTCTTTTTTTTCCCTCTTTGGCTCTGCATGCATCCAATCAAAGTGAGACCTCTGTAGAGATTCCTCAGGATCCACTTACTGTATTCAATTTATACCATCATGGCAGCATTCATATTGGAACGCTGCAACAATCGCGAGAAAAATTCCTCACCTCAACCTGGGATGACATCAAAAATTGGAGCTGCAGGATTTTTAAGGAGGTAGATGGGTCAATGTTTTGCCAAGAGCTCTGAGGTTCACAACAAAACCAGGGCAGCAAAGCCTGGCCACTGCCAATTTCTGTGAAATTATGTGGAATAGAATTGGAAGCCTTAGAGTCTGAATACTTGGCAAGTATTGCATGACTCGGGCACGCATTTAAGCTTGATAAGTCGAAATGGATTCTGTCTGAGCTCATTTATGTCATTCCTGAAAACGCATGGATGGGCTCAATGCTTTTAACCTTTAACTATGACATTCAGCACCACTTGTCCCAGCTTTAATCATCCATGGGAATAGATTTATCTTCACAATAATTAGGGCCTGCACTCAAATCAGTGTGAACAGCATATACCAAACCAACCTTCATCTGCATCAATTTCACTGATTAAGCCAAGTACAGACGGCATGATTTTTTCGAGTCGACGGGGCGCCCGTGTGTTCACACCGCGCAACTCGACAGGATCGGCGGGGGCATTGGGTGTTCACGCTACAAGACTCGTCTGAGATGGGAGTGTTTACACGGTGTGATTCTCTCCATCAGGAAGCGTGACCGACTGTGCTGCCAGTTTCCAAACAAGGACTGATATGGGAAGTACGTGGCCGGAGCGCGTTATTGTTGTCATTTGCCCTTACAAATGAAATGTCTGTTGTTGGTCCTGGAATTTGTAATAATAAATTTCCCCCACAAAACGCCACTTATAGTCTAGTGCAATTTAGTTTTGTTATTTCTTGACGCATTTTGTGACTGATTCGACCCCGGGGGGACTTCTAGTCTGAAAAACACCTAGACTAGCACACCTTTATTAAAACTACAAAACAAGTATGTACACCTCAAAAATTACAATTTACAAAAAAACAGATGAGAGAACGGGAAGACCCAGGACACGCTGGAGGGATTATGTCTCTCGGCTGGCCTGGGAACGTCTCGGGATCCCCCCGGAAGAGCTGGACGAAGTAGCTGGGGAGAGGGAAGTCTGGGCTTCCCTGCTTAGGCTGCTGCCCCTTCAACCCGACCCCGGATAAGCGGAGGAAGATGGATGGATGGATGGAGATGAGAGAACGACACAACTTCAAATGGTTTCAACATCAGGGTCACAACTACGCAGTTTTTGCTGAAAACTTTTCTTCTGTTTGTATTGCGGTGGTGGTGACGTGCAGATTGGTGCAAAAAGTCAGCGTGGAGTGGGATAGGTTGGAGTCCAGTAATAGAACTACTACTATGTTCACAATGTCGCCCCAGCCTCCCCACCTTCATTCTTTCTGGTTTACCTTTTCTTGAAAACCATGGTGTGATGAAAAATTAGCTCATTGTCTGCAATACTTATTGCATATTTATACTGATTGCAGTATAAAACGCTTTAAATATTTTGCTTAAAGTATGTTTTTAAAAAACTAGTTTCAAACAATGACCATTTTAATGTAGAGCAAATACTGTTATGATATTATATCAGCATCCTCTCGGCTAAGTTTCCCTGATTCGCACAAGGTATTTCAATTGGATGGATCTACTCCCGCGTTTCCATCGATCTCGTGATAATGAGCTAATTATAGGTACAACTTCTCTGCTTCCAGATCTAAATGGCTGTCGCTAAATATTTTCAAATCATTGAAAGCCAGAGAGAGAAAGAGATGGATAATTGATGCGAGCAATTACAAGTTGTGTGTGTCAGTACAAATTGGCCAGCGTATCTGGACATGAAAAGAGGGCTATGACCTCATTGACACCAGAACGTCAGGGTATAATTGGAGAATGTGCTGAAGAGGTGGGATGGGCGACGTGTAATGTGCACCAGCTGAGGCCACATTCCATCGGCAGGACATGGACACAGAGATTTAGACAAGGAACCTATGGAAATGATAAGCAAACTCTTATGTGGTTCCTGCATCTGCTCTGGATTAATGTAATCATAACAGTGAAGTTATGGCATTAATCCATCTGCAAAAGCTGTAATTTGATTTATGTGAAATGGTTTCAATGCATGCATACAATTCCGCAAACTCTGACTAAAAACCCAGTAATGACTGAGGTCATTTTTACTACACAGTAAAGGAAAAAGAGCTCCATTCGGCAAAAACCTGTGAGACGATCTGCTTCGACTTATAACAATATCATTTCCAGATGTTTCGTTACGAAACAACTTTGATATATGCCACCACATAAAAACTTGAGGGGGTGGATGTGGATCAGGATTTTTGTATTTTCATTTCATCACACTTGAACAACTGGAAAAAAAAGTGCTAATATTAGTATTTGTCTGTCTAAATACAGACTGCTTTTATCCAACCAGCAGGCGTTAATCAGTTGAGCATTTTCGGGATAAATACTGTACATTAGGACATGTTGACAACATGAAAAATGATCACATTCGCTGTGAAAACATTGCTGTTCATTACGCTCTGCCTCTTGTGCCTCTCATTAGGCTGGCTAACTAACTGACAGCCTGTGACCCAATACTCTGGAGTTTCTTAGCCAGCTCTCATCAAAAGCCAGGATGGGAAAAAAAAAAAAAAAAGGAGCAACACGCTGTTTACTTGCAATCCCCGGCCCATAATTGCCAATTTATTTGATAGGCAGCTGAGTAATGATGGCATTTCACCCTTTGCCACAGAGACTAAACAGGAATGAGTTATTCCAATCCCTCCGTCTTTCCTGATCCAGCAGAGTCCCTCTGCTTGGTGACTGCCACCCAGACTGAGTCGGCAGGGGCATGGGGGAGTGGGGGGTGGGGGGGGGAGGTTTGCCATGTCAGCTTAAAAAAAAAAACCCAAAAAAGGAACTGAGTGATTTAGAGCAAGTGTGGTAAAACATGCCAATTTAGCTGGGGGGGCGGGGGTGGGGGTTGGGGTTGAGGCAAACATGGCTGAGCTGATGTGCCATTTGTAGGCCTTAATGAGCTGGCAGGACTGAGAGAGGAGGGAGAAAAAAAGAGGCTGCCAGGCCTGACCTCCTCTGGCCTGGACTCTCTCTCTCTCTCTCTCTCTCTCTCTCTCTCTCTCTCTGTGCAGGCCGCTGCCAGGTCGACAGGCGCGGTTTATCTACTTCACTGGACTACGTTCGTGCTGAGGAAGAACGGCTAGCAACACCCGTGGGTCTAATGAACGGTTTAGGTCAAAGTGGCCACGCCGCGTCACGCTGATCCCTTGGTGCTAAGTGAATTCTCTTTGTTTCCACTGCGTGAGTGAACCTTTTGGAGTGGCTAAAAGCGGACAGAGCACATTAAAGACGCTATAACCTTCACTAATTTACTCTGACATCTGTAGTTTCATTTTTATAAAATCCAGGTTTTGCATAAATATCATCTTTATGGAAATTAGCGACGAAAAACATCAAAGTCTATAGAACCTAAAGATTTCCTTTTTTTTTATTTTAGGCTTTTCCTTCAGATGGAGGAACCATTGGAGAAGCCGCGACTATCACTCTGATGGTGTGTGAGTGGATTTTAACAGTATGGCTTGAGGGGACTTGTTTAGGAACCTGCGGGGATTGGAGATGAAACTTCACACAGATTGACCATCTGAAGTGTGATGGGAGTCTGTAAGTCATGCTGTCCAGCTTCGGAACATATGCTCAGTCTCCTGGGGAGTGTGAGAGAACCTGGGGTGTCAATCCCTCCCCCACTGGGAGGGTGACGGATGCAACCTGTAAATGTGTGAGGAGTCTAAACTGAGACTGGAATTTTAAAAATATCACAGAAATTATACGATGAGATATATTTGACAATATAGACTGGCTGCATTAGTAACATGTGATGGAAGGAGGTACTGTCATTACAGAGTATAAAATCAGCAGTCATACCAACGCGTATGAATCTTCCACTGCAGTCTGACAGAAATCAGCAAGTATCATTTCAATTTCTGCCGTCAACATCAAATTACTTATTTCATTTCATGCCCAGTCAAGCATAATAACGCTACATGGAGAATCAGTTTTGCTTCAGTTGTTCGGCCATGTCTTCCTCCAAGACTAGCTTTCCTTCCAACTGACAGCTTTAATTACGGCTACGGATCTGATCACATCACTGTACATTCTCCACGCGAATCAAAGGACCGGGCTTTGTGTCTGGCAGCGAGGTCCCTCGAGTCTGCGCGTTTTATGGCTCACAGTGTGTCACGGGGCACGAGGAAGCTGCTACTCTTTTTTTTTTTTTTCCTGTCAGTTGACACCTGCAGCTCCTCCATCACAAACAAGGACCCTGGCAAATGTTGTCTTTTCTTGTCAGTCAGAGACACAGATTACGTGTGCACGTGTGATAGTAAATAAAAAGGAAATAATTGTGTGTGTCTGACCCTGCAATGACCTTGTAGCTGTGTTGTTATAAAGGCACTTTATATTTTTCAAACTTGCTGTAACTAGCCCCCCCAAACAACCCCCTCCGCACCCCAACACCACCACCCCCCTCAAGTATTTATGTACTTACATCTGTCAGTCTGTCTCTGGAGCTGCTCCTGATGGAAGGCTTGGACTCTCTGCATGGACTGTCGCTGTCTTTGCAGTGGTTCTGGCCCGGTTTCAGCTGCCAAAACATGAGGAAACCATGGCGTCACACCAAGAAGCGAGTTTTAACCCTGAAGTCGAGTCTGCTTTCCGCAGAAATCGGTGCACAAATATGTGAGTACTGGCAGAGAAACCGTCTCTATAAATCTGTCGCTTTTTTTTTTTATGAGCCAATTGCGCAACCATCACTCCACCTGCCAATGATAGACACCATCTGATCCTACAGCATTAAAAACTCACAAAAATAAAAACGGGGACAAAGACCCTTCCAGAACCTTCAAATGAAGATGCTCTGCTTTCCAAATGCACATGCCAAGGCAGCAGGAGCTTAGCAAGTGTCATCCTCCAGACACTGTTTGAAATGCAGCAAATGATAGCAATAATGAGGACGATGTGCCAATATGTGAACATCTGAGGCTCCTCAAAATCTGGAGAACAATAAATGACCCTGGGGAGTAAGGGAGCAAAGTGAAGAAGGTTCGGCCTGTACTGCTCGTCCAAGTCTAGCGTCTATGTCCTCGGAAGCTCCCATGTTGCTCCTTCCAGACCAGACAAATGCTGCAGGTTTCTTTACAAAGCATATAAAAAGGCTTCCTTTGTTACACAGACTGTGGCAGCACTCACATGGGACTTGAGGGCCCTCGTCTGTCCCTGGCTCTCCTGCTGGAGGGAAACAGCATCATTACAGTACTTTTCCTTAACACCAGCTTGCAAAAAGAGGGCAAGGCCAAATAAAACCTTGAGATTACAGAATTAACTGTAGCAGAATTCCCTTGTAGCCGTGGGGGGTGCCCTTTTTCCCACAGAGAACTGCATCGTTTGTGATCACAGTGTAGATTTGCTAAATGTGAGAACAGAGCCTGAACAGTGGAAATACTGGATCATCCTGTTTGACGGTCCATCTCTTCACATTTACTACATATTTACATACCAAATACTCCAGCAGCAAAGTGGGGATAAGGTAAAGGTAAGCGTTAGGGTTAGATGGAATGGTTAGTTAGGGTAAGGGGCTGGATAATATATTATGCTTATGAAAGTCCTCACAAAGATAGAAGTAAAAAGATGTGGGTGGGTGTGTGCGTGTGTGGCATGCGTGTTTGGAGCATGTGGTCAGACAGCGCTAAATCACACATGCACAACACCGGTTCTGTGCCATGAATTTTATTCTCAGAAGCACCTGGGAAAATCTTTGTCTTAAAGGCCATTTTGTCTGAAGGGAGTATTTGTTTTCCCAGATTTTAATAGGAAAAAAGAGAATGCCACGTAATCACCATGGTCCATGAAAGGTCAGAGCCTGCTCAGGTCCATGGCTTCAGCTTTAAACCACGTAAACCAGCCTGTGTTTTTGCTCACGCACCAGGATTACTTTTGCATCGCATATTTGCGGCGAAGCGAACCGCGCATATGGCATTTGGACAAAGAATACTGACAAAGGGTGAAAGGATCTGTCTTATTTGAAAACTTCACTTTAATGAAACCACATAATGACACCGTCAAGGTTATCTGCGGAACCACTGAAATTAGAATCTTGGCAAATTTAACCACAGCATGTTCAGTCAGAAGAACACGTCTGACAAAGCCATTCCAAAAATGAGCAGCTCATCTTTAGGGCTATTACATAGCTTGGGACCTTATTACACAGCTATTTGAAAATATATCTCTCAGCTTGTTCCTTTAATTTCCCCTTGAGCTCCCTTAAATTACTTCAGAGAATTGTGGGGGGAGTTTGTTTTTTTTTTTAAATCCCCGCTCTGCTTTCATCAGGTTCACATGATGAAGTCATTTCTTTTAATGGTGTGATTAATGGGAGCCTTACTTAAGATTCTGGTGCTGGTGATAAATTGGTGTTCGCATTTAATGCCCTGCTGTCTGATAAATCTAATGAAAAGCTTGTGTATGCGCACAGCGTATTCTTTGTGACCAACCTCTTCTATGAAAATGTCGATGAGCCTACTATCTCTCACTGCAATGTCCAGAGTTTTAACTGTCTTTTTAAAAGGAGTTCAGTTTGAGAGTGAGTCATTGTTGCACCTCACTGGATTCGCTGGTAAAGAAAAGAGTCGGGCAGATGCTCCAGACTGAAACAACAACATAAAGACAGTAATTAAGAAGCAAGTTGAAGCATAAAGATGCATTTACCTAATGATCTTGCTATACTGGGGAGGACCGTGTAAGCCTGCAGGAAGCAACAAACAGATGGTGTTAATAATCCAGGGGCCAATTTCACGAGACACACTGAGACATTAGCATTTAATGAAACGTTTAAACTAGTTGTAAGTCAGTCTGTGTACATTTACCAAGGTCTTGTTTTATATATATTTTAGCCATTAGTTTATTTTCATTCGGTGATGTCCTGAGTATGTGGAGATTGTGAAGCATTCTCAGAGGACACACACCATGACCACTCACAAAAGTCGACCTGCTAACATTTCTAAAAACAAAAGCCTTTAAAAAACAGAGCAATACACATCTGAGCTCCCACAATTGAACCCCCCAACCTCCCCAAAACAGAAAAAAAAAATAACTACTGTCATCGAGAGACCTGCGCTCAGTTTTCTGTACTGGCCTCAGCGGGATAACCATCAGCTCCTGGTTTCCCTTAGTTACGCCCAACAGCAGCTGAGAGCTCGGCGGTAATAAAACCAGGAACAATGAAAAGGCTTTTATTGTTCCTCTGCAGCTTTGAGCACAGATAACGTGTCCTCTCAGGACCCAGCAAGAATCCCACTAGGACGGCAATGAAAGAGGATCTCATTTACCTAAAAGCACTTGTGAATTTTTAATTTGCTTTAACAAGTAAATTAACAAGTCCCTCATTTGGGAAGTTTTATGGCAACCTGCCACTGAGGGAGGACCATGAAAGTTTTATAAATGATCTAGCTACCTCAGCTGACAGTAAATCCTGTATTTCCTGCATCATCATAAAATCCCTTTGGTTTCCATTGTCCTACACTATGAATAATTTCCCTAATGGTGTCCTCACAGGTCTGTATTCTGGGAAATATAGAGGGCTGGGGATTGTGACGATGTAAATGAAATGAACAACTTTTTTTTTTTTTTTTTTTTTTATGTTTTTAATGTGATTTAGGTTTGTGTTACAACACAAGCCTAAATTATTATTACAAGCATATTTTAAAGGTTTTGTTCGATCATTTACAAGATGGGCATAAAATTTAAATTAAAAATCATGCATAAAGCTAATCTCTCATATTTTGTCTTTCAATGAAAATATCAAAAATCTCTGTATAATATCACTATGCTGCCAACTTCATTAAACATTTGACCACTTGAAAGTGACCACCGGGCCTGCATCGTTTCAGTGTTTCGTCTGCAGCTAAACGACTGCAGCAGTTGCCGACTATATTTATGTGATCCGTGTGTGAATTTGTGTGTTTGTTCTTTGGGATGAATTAAAGTTGGAGCAAAGTTCGAAAAAGTGTTCAGACCCGATCATACCTGGAAACAGGATGTTTTCCAAATTCCGCCTATCTTCAAGATTTGAGAAATTTCTCCTGGGGCTTTGCTCAAAAGCACATGCAAACAGGGCGCCAGTTTCACTGTCCATGTTTTAACGGTGGTTGACAACAGTAGGAAAGTTCTGCTCAAGACAAATGTATTGTATAAACGCAAAACAAGCTCAGAGTTCATCAGGACCTTCTGTGACAATAACAGGCCTTATGTCAATCATCTGACAGCAGAATGTTCAAATCCACCAGGGTGGCCTAACCCTGGATTGGCTTGAGAGTCCCATCTGCCCGTAATCTAACTCTGAACATTAGCGCTTGTCTTCCACTCCCTTAAGTGTGTTCATTGTTAGCTTAGCAGAGCAAGGAATTCAGCTCTTTGGTTAAAACAAGCTTTAGATCCACTTCAGTTTGGTTAAAAGTTAACACAAACAAGCATGGTTCACTGTTCACTACTACAGGTTAGTGACAAAGACAATTAGTGCACCCAGAACTGGTGCAGTTTTTGACCATGGAGTCTTAGAGGTGACCTTTGGGAATCATTTTCTTCCTTCTGGAGAAATCACTGAAGACATGACTCTAACCAACATAAGTCCACAGAAGGGGCTTTTGTTTTGTTTTGTTTTGTTTTTTTCATTCCCTAGCCTCCGCGATGGAATGTGAAGCCAAAGCAAAGACACGGAGTCAGTAAAAACTAGCCGCACCAGCCGCAGGGTGAGAGCATCCTGAGAGGATGAGTGGGAAATGGAGGCCTGGGTGGGTGGGGGAGTAAACGTGGTTAAGAGCACTGTCTTGATCTCATCAGTCATCCTAAGGATTCCATTTCCTCCACCAGAGGCTGGAGGCAAGTAAGGCTTGTGGCTGTATTTATATATTGCCATAAATCCCTGATCTATGACGACATTACAGACAAATCAATATGCTTTTAACATCCATCCTCTGCCCCGCTCCGCAATCACCCTTCTCACAAATGGTCATATAATACTGTAATCTAGTGGATTGAGTTATGGGGACAATTCCCAGATTTAATAATGGACTGAACAGGTGCAGAAAAAGTGTGTGGTGGAGTGGGAGATAATATAAGAGCAGCAGGAGACATATTCTTTCATCATATCTGAACATCTTGTTATAGTAGGCCCAGTGTGGCAGTAAAATAACCCTCCTACTCTTACACCCACCATGCACGGAAAACTGGAAGAAGTCCATAAAAACTAGCATTAAATTCTTGCATTAAAAACTGCATCGTAAGATGAGACGCTGGTAAAAAGAAAAAAAAAAGACCATTCTGTTTGCACAGTCGAGCACTCACACCGCACAACTATCCATCAAAGATATCTGCATGCATTTAATTACATGATTTCCCAGCTCCTCAATCTGTGGTAGTGAATCATTGCTTCAATACTGGCTTTCAGGGACCCATCCAACTAAGCCCACGGCCAATGCATCAAATCTCATCTCCCCGAGCTGGGCAGCTTCAATAAAGAGTCGTATGGGGAAAAAAAAGAGAGCAGGGAAAAAGCACTCTCCTATCGGCTTGCGGGGGCTGTCATTTCTCTCTTTTACTGCCATTTATTTTCCTCCAGGAATTCATGGCCAGTATATTTCCAGGCCTTCCAGTGGATGCGGGCAATGAAATTTAGTGCAGACACTTAACACCGGGTCAAGCTTTGGGTGCGGCTCATGTGCAGACTGGCAATAGAATCGAAAAAATGCCTCCAGTTCAGGAAAAGTCAGCTTTTCCTTATTTTACAGGAATAACAGCAGAGTGTTCTCTGGAACGAACAGAATATGTTGTGTGGGACAGCTGTGAATCCCATACAGCCACGATCAAACCTTTATACAAATCTTTTCGACCAATAAAATGAATTGTCCTGTGCTTCATCCAGAATAAGTTTGGGTAACTTCAGTATGATTTGCTTGTTCTCTATCGGCCTTATCTATAGATGACATTTGAGGGAACACAATATTGCACTTGTATTTTTACCAACAGTGTAACCCTCAATGTTGCACCAACAAACCTTTCATTATTGAGGCAACAACTGCCATTCAGCATCCATTTGTCCATTTTCTCTCCATCACCTCTGACACCTTTCCAAATGTCATCTTTATGCTCCACATCGCACGTGTGCATCCACCCATTCACATTCATATTCATACACTGGTGGCAAATTAACCAGTTTGGAATAACCATTAATACACCACAGACCTAGTTTCGGTGGCTATTTTGGGATTCAATATCTCGTCCAAGGACACCTTAAGGTTGTTGATCTACATATTGAACCATGGGTCACAGAACTAGTGTTTTGTCTAAATGTGGCTTGATTTAGCTCCGCCTCCTCTCCACTCTCTTGCGTTAATGCTCAGTCCTTCTTCTGCAACTGGTGATATGATGCAAGCAAGGGTGGTCTTCCAAGAAGTAGCTGTACCACAGTGGCAGGGCAACTGACAACCCAGCTTGCCAGACATTTTGAACTAAAAGCACAATAACCTATTTATATTGGAGCAACAAATAATCATCTGAAAAAGTGTGTGGCTCGAGGAAGTCACTGGTGGCAAATTATAATACATGCAAGCAGTAAAGGCTTTATCATTTCAAAACCTATAACTAAAAGTCTCTTAAAATCAATCATTTGCATAATTGCAGTTGTTAAGGTACAACATCTAACAGCCAAGTGGATGCTGAAGGCCATGGTCAGACTCAGCTCTTGTCAGCCTGAGGATATTGACGTTTCATGAGCGAGTCCTTATGTATCGCGCACCACGTAGTTCCCTGTGTGCTCATGTAAACCCACGGCAACGCTAATGCATCACCTTACCGTCATTTGGGTCCATCTGCGCTGCTATTCAGGGGATTGGGGCAGTAAAATCTGATGACAGGATACACATTTCCGATTTGGCCGACACAGGGTGTCAAGCTAGAGTCAGCGCCATTATCGCTAATCCCTTGCTGTAAACATGCTCATTTAGCCACCTTAGTGAGATCCAGAAGAGCTATTATCAAGTCATAAAAACGCTGATATTCTTTTGCTAACAGCAACCAGGGTTGCTGACAGCATGAGGAGAACTTTAGAATAAATCTGATCTTCTATTATTAACTGGCTGCTTAATAGACAACAGCAAAAATTTACATCTGTAAGAGTGAAATAACAAGCCATATTTCCTCATAAGAGCTGAGACATAAAGCGGCAATGAACAAAAATTACTGAGCGTTATACTGGAACCAAACTGAGTACGTTCATGGATGGTTATTATGGTACTGCTCATAAAAATGCAGCTGGTGTGAGCCGATAATGGCCCGATAGGCATCAGTAAAAATGGAAATCACACAATTAGTAGTCTATGCAGTTTTTTTTTTTTTTTTTATTGCTGCCTACTGTTAAGAGTGACACAGAATCAAAGATTAATACAGCTGGAAGACCGTTTTAATCCTCTGATTGGTAAGAGGAGGGCAAAAAAATGACTCCTCACTCGATATCATTTCAGTTTTTTTCTGTCTGTTGTTGCCCTACGTGTGTTTGCTGTGTATGTCTCCATGTCCTGACCCATTCCCAGCATTGGCAGAATGTCAGTCTGGGTTGCGTCTCAACTCCTGGTAATAGATCTTTGGATCATATTTCCAAAATTATATCAAGCATTACTGGATTTTGATAATTATCGGGCCTCAGATGCTTCATCTAGAAGCATTTCTACCCAGCTTGCACATGCAGCATTGCCAGATATACGGTATAATAATTATGATTTATACCACAGTTTTGCCCTCTTTCTTAACAGTCATCAACAACACGCTGTTCTAATGAGGTGGATTTTCGTGTGTGTGTGTGTGTGTGTGTGTGTGTGTCTGATACACTCAATTCATACACTAGTGAAAATACAAAAACCCATTACTGACATTACATTACAATGGCATGTGTTCACATCAGTTTTAATACCGAAAGAATATTTAAATAACGTTAAAATAGTTTAAAAAAGTCCTTTCATTGGTGCTGTAACTAGGGCACATTAAACAAGATGTTGCACTGTGTTCTTTTTCTTCTAAACTTAACCACATTCCATAAAAATTTGAGTTGATTATGTGCCAGACATGAACAACAGGGAGACCAGCAACTTGACCAAGCCAGAAAACAGCGATGCACAAATATAAATATCAGCTTTAGACATTTCAGCTTCAGTGTTCTTATTTTACAGGAAGACCAAACTCACGCACACTTTCCTGAGTCATGTCCAGCAGCTATGAGCAATTTAGTCTCGACCAAAGAACAGCTGAATGCCCTCTTTGAAAGCCGTGCCCTCAGTCTGTTTGTGTTTTGGTCTGGGCTTCCTCTGGCAAGTAATGGACTTCCTTCCACTCATAAATCACACTAAGACGCCTTTCCCACTGCCCCCAACACACACCCTCTCGTCCCACTTTATTTTAATTGTGTGTGTTTATGTGTTATCTGACTGTCATCTTAAGCAATGCGTGTTGTGGTGTTGTTCTGGTGTTGTTTTAATAGACATCACAAGCCATGAACTTTAACCAAAGGACAGTAATTATCAGAGCAGCATTACTGCTGTACTTTTATTTATCCACTGTCTGGATCGGGAATGGTTAAAAGCCACCGTGAAATTGGACAGAGTTACCTCCTGGGTCCCAGCCAAGGCTCCTAACCTCGCTATTAAGGGCCACGACAAGTTTTGTCAATGCAATCTGCTGAATGCCTTGAGTGACACGCGGTCGATATTTTCCACTCTCCCGGGTGATCACTAATGTCAAAGGTCTAAGTAATAATACAGCACTATCTGCCTCGCTGACTTGAAGGCTTCCACAGCCACAATATCTCTGTTTTTTTTTTTTTTTTTTTTTTTTTTTTTTTTTTTTTTAAATGGTGCATTTGAGATAACTTTTCTGTGAAGATAGAAAGAGGAAGATATGAGGGGCAAGGGGGAACAGGTGGGGGCGGAGGGTGGTCTGGAATTGCTATGTCTCTGAATTGATGCTGGAGATGGTAGTGAGTACGGCAGCTAGAAAAGTGTGTGTGTGTGTGTGTGTGTGTGTGTGCGTCTGTGAGGAGGCCTCTGATAAATTGAAAATGACTGGCTGCCGAGTTGTAATCTGCCAGCATGGAGCCCCCTGCACCAACAAGGCAAATGAAAAAGCATGGCGACAGGCCAGAGCGATGGAGGGCCTGTGGTAGATTGTAGGGAGCAGATATGCCAAAGAATGGGAGAAAGGGTGGGAGGAAAAAGGACCTTTTTTTTATAAACAGTCTTTTGTAGGCAGTAAAACTATCTTCCAAGTACCCAAAATATTATCAGCTGAAAACATACCAGCCCCATTACAATTTCTAATAAGCACTAATGTGATCACAAACAGCTGCTGGACCACCAATCAAGAGCTGCCATTTAGCTCCACAGGGAAAATGTGTTTATATTACTGGGCGGGTATGTAGACAGCTTGTAAGTCTCTGTTTATGAGCTGTCTTTACGTTTAAAAGCCTTCTTAAAGTAAAGTGTGCGCCAGAGCATGCAAAATGCAATAATGTTGTTTACGGCTAATATCACTGATGTTTACTCGGCTCATGCGCAATAATGTTGCTGTAACCAGTTGTGTCTTTCTATTTTGGACTCATACCACGATGTAGGATCTTCCATGACCACGACGTAGGATCTTCCCTGACCACGAGCAATACCTGACTTTCATTGCCATTTTACTTGATGTTTACTTGACGGGGGGGGGAAACACAATACTAGAGGATGCAGGAGGACTAGGAACACAGTTAAGACACTGAACACAAGGAGAACTAAGAGAATGTGTATCTAAAGGGCTAATGCTTTCTGTGACCTCATTTCTTCTTTAATGGACCTCAGTCTTCTCAGCAGGAAAGGTTGTAGACTGGCGTATATTTTACCGCCGCCACCGCAGCACTTACTTCCCGCGGGGTGAGAGTCTTGGGGTTAGTTGATTCAGAGTCTGGAGCAGACGGGAGGATCGGCAACAGGCTGGAGGCCAACAGGCCAAGAAGCAGCTGGTCAAAAGCTAACTGAATAGATGCCAGCTGCAAGAAGGCAAGTTGGTTTTTAGCTGCTAGCATACGATGTAGATGGTTGATGACTGGCGGCTGATAGCTTATATGAGGGATAGCTGGTAGCTAATAGTTTAAATGCTAGCAGGTTGCAGAGTTGATGAGTAAAGGTAGGCAGAATGAGGAGCAAAAGGTACAACGGGGAGTACAGGATGAAATTTTCACTAATCCGAAGTGGGGAGGTTGATGTGGTGGGCCAGCGTTTGGTCAGATTGTACTTTAAATCAACAGGCCAAGCTGAAGACATCTATAGCTTTATAAATATCGCTTTTGTGATATGTGTATTAAAAGGTGTTATTGCAACAATCAGAAATTGTGACCATGGTAAAATCCTTGTGAGGACACACATACAGAGACAGCTGCTGTGTCCTTTAAAAACGTGAAACGGGCGCCGAAATAAAAACCCAACACAAGAGCTCCACCTGCTGCAAGCATGTCCACTGCACCCCCACCTCTACTGGCAGACTTTGAGAAAACGCCGAGCCATATGGCTGTCTATGTACAGGGAACAGTGTTTCTCTTCCATTCAATTCAGTAACCTTTCTCATACAACATTAGTGTCACAGCAAGGAAAGCCACTATGGACAAGGCTAATGATGCTGTTACAGGGCCTTGTCTGACTACCTAATACAATGTCAGTGGCAATGAAGACTACAAACCAATCCAGTCAGGAGGGATCAGTCTGCTTCACTGTCTACAAGGTCAGTGTGATAGGAAGGGAGATGTCATGACAGGAGGACCGGCACTGTAATTGGAAACTCAATAACACTCATACAGAAAGTAATACATGAGCATGTGGTCCTGGTGGGATCCCTCCCACAGAGGTCCCGTGGCAGAGGACATGCCTAGCAATTCTATAAAAGCCGCGCCCCCTCGTTCCCCTCGTTTCGTTTCTAGACCCATGGCTCACACTAAGAATGTCACAGAGAAAAGCCATCTCCTTCACAGCATGACTGTTTGTTTTTTTTTTTTTCGGGCTTTACTGATCTGCCGCATGCGCAGCAACTTCCAAGACTCCCAATGGGCTATTCACAAAAACCATGACCGATACCAAGCCTTTGGTCTCATTTTTTGTGCTCAGCGTACCTATGCGGTGGCTAAAAAACAAAAGAACAAAAACAAAAGGAGTATACCTTTTTTCCATCCTTTAGAAAGGATGAAAATTTCTGTTACTCTCAGAGTTTTAAATTTATTGAAAAACACAGGAAAATTAACAAAAATGGATTGATGCGCATGCATGTCAGAGTTTGCAAGGTGAAAATGGATTCTTGGTCTGAGGTCTATCAGTTGAAAGCTTGAGCAAAATTGGTGTTGTCATTTTCAAGCTGGGCAGAATAACTTGATGATGACAGACATGTTACAAAGATCCACAGCGGTCTAATCAAAGGAATACTGGAGAAGGTGATGTGGGCGTTATTTAGCATTTCTGTGCCTCCCTTTCGCAATAAATCTGTCAAATGCCCGATAATTACACAGACTGTGGCAGTCTTAGCGCTGCTCGGCACAGGAACCATGGCTCAGAGTCACCTAGTGCTGGCTGAGGCACATGGATTACTCAGTTATCCTGCCAAAGCAACGTGCAACAGGAGTAGTGAACAGAATTGTGCCTATAAAAACAAAATAAAACAATAAAAATGGGAACTCCGGCAACACAAGCTCTGAGCTTTTATGCTGACTGATAAGATGAAAAGCCAAGTTCGAAGCTGTTTTCAAAACTGATGTAAAAGGAGTGGTTGACTGATAAGTGTGTGGAATTCAGTCTAAGGATAGTTTTTGAAGCTGACCTGTGACCTGTTCTTTAAGATCACGTTCACTATGGCAACATGGTGTGGCTCACACTGCATGTCTGCTTGTTTGCTGTGTGTGTGGAGCTACAGATTTGAGAGCACATGTCAGACTTTAAACCAGGGCAGTTGCACTCGCCGAAGGACTTTGTTGCTGCAAAGAGCTGCAGTGACTGTGTGCCCACATCTGAGACCGCAGAAGAGACAAAGAAGTTACAAGTCGGTGGCGTCACCATTCCTAACTCTTGGTTAATGGCAAAAAAGCTAGATGAACTGGCCATGTTATTAGCTTCTACAAGAGAGGTGGTTCTCTGTTTTTCAGAGACCTGGCTGGATGCCAAAGTTAACTACTCAGCAGGTGGTTTTCACTCCGTTTCGAGTGAACCAAACAGCGGAGTCACTAAAGTCATCTGTGCATCTTTCATTCTGACTGCTGTTAACATCCCTCCTCAAGCTGGGGCTAGAGCTGCCTTTTAGTGGCGACATGCCCGTATCACAGAGATTGAGAACTCACATCCAGACTCTCTAGTTCTGGTTTTAGGTGACTTCAACCATGACTTCAAGAAGCAGTATGGAAGTTTGTGGCCAAAACTGGTACTGCAATCACATTAAAAATACTGAGGTTGCCAGTTAGGTTGTGGACTGATAATATGCTTTTGAAATGAGAATATTTTTATTACATACTGTTGTCAATGTTGTAAATATCTGAACACAATTCCTTAATGTCGGCTGACATTTCGGGGCCATTTTATGTTTTTTGGGTTATGTTTAAATACATTTCTTACGTTTACAAGCTTAATGATGACACGTAGGGAGCTGTGGCACTATCTACTGCTCCACGAGGTTAGAAACCTATTGCCTCAACCCCTGATTCTTAGCACTTGTCCCCCCCCCCCTTATCCTCAGGGGTGTGTTCTGTCCTCGCATGTCTTTTTGCAGGGAAGGGCTGCTGCAGTTCTACAGAACAGCTTTTTGAACTTTCTCCCCTCTCTAAAAAAAAAAAAGACTGAAGAAGCGTCAAAACTGAAACAAAATTTAAGAACAGTACGTACAACCAAACTGTCCGACTTCTTACTAGTCAGTAGTTTTAGTTTTATGGTCTGATTTTATTATTATTCATCTCACTGTGCATGTGCATTTTACACTTTATCTTGTTGATGCTGCTCTTCCTCTGCAGGTACTTTCATTAGTCGGGATTTTATCTTTGTTTTTTTCTTAGAATGCATTACAGTGCGCTTTTTGTGTATTTGTAAGACCCACTGAAACAAATTCCAATCGCCCACGTTGACGTCTTGAATCAGTCATACAACATCACAGCTGCACATTTTTCCCCAATAACTCTTTTTTCCTTTCAATTAAAAAGTAGTCCTAGAAAAAAAAACAATGTGACTGAGAATGATATAAAGTTTTCGTTCTTGAAGCAGGTACAAACAGAAGGAACTTTTTTCCCTTTTACTTCCTGGCAGTGTCAGAGGAGAGCACAATGTAAGAAAAGCATCGCCTGCTTTTAAGAGCCCACTTTCAACCAAGCTTTTCATCAGAAATTCCTCTTTGTCTTTCTTTTCCATGATAACTCTTTCAGTTACAGTCCTCAGTACGAACTGTTTTTCATGAAAGGATGGCAAGCTTTGGTAGGCCAGACAGAACCGAGCATATGCTTAGCAGTTGTTGAAAAGTCCCCTGAGTGCCTTTTAAACACAGATCTAAATAATTCACTACAAAGAGTGAATCTGAGTGCGTCTGCTGGCTCCTCTTGTGCATGCTGCACTCTCTTTCTCTGTCCCACAAGAAGGAGCGGTGATGCAAGCCTTTGTGTTTGCTCAAGATGGAGGATTAAATGATACGTTTCTGAAGTTTCCAACCAGAGCTACCACCACCGCCTTCACCACCGCACTCTTCTGAGGCTTTTGTCTGTCTTTCTTGCATCTCATGAGCTGCACACCAGCCTGTCAGTCTTCTACTGACCTGTGGGTGGTGCTACATGATAAGTAAAAAAAGTCCCAAACCACAACACAAAATATTGTTCTTATGCATAGCATTAATAAATAGAATAGAATATGTATTTATTATCCCGCAATGGGGAAATTTCAGTGTCCCAGCAGCAGCAGCATACAGAGCAGAAATAAGAAGAAGAAATAAGTAAATAATATACAAGACTTTGAGAAAATATAAAACATAAAAAATAAAAATAAATATATGGCTAACCCTATATATTTACAGTAAGGTGCTGTACATGAATGGCATTGACCATTTCCTATGAGTGAGTTATTGCACATGATGAAGGCAGATATTGCAACTGAGGAAAATTGTGTGATGGCAAAGATACCGCATTATACAGTCTGATGGCTGTGGGGAGGAACGACCTGCAGTAGAGCTTCTTCCTGCACTGAGGATGCCTCCGTTTAGTGCTGAAGGAGCTGCTTAGGGCCTCCACAGTGTGGTGGAGAGGGTGGGAGGAGTTACTCCTGATGGATGTCAATGTCAGCCTGGCCAGCATCCTTCTGTCTGCCACCTCCTCAATGGAGTCTAGGCTGCAGCCCAGGACAGAGCCAGCTCTCTTAACCAGCTTGTTAAGTCTCTTCCTGTCCCTGTCTGTGCTTCTTCCCCCCAACACACGATGGCATGAAACTGCTGAGGCCACTACAGTGTCGTAGAATGACCTAAGAGCCCTGATCACCTAGAACAGGGGTGGCCAACCCATTCCACAAAGAGCCGTGTGGCTGCAGGTTTTTGTTCCAACCAAGCAACAGCACACCTGACTGAAGTTATTTAATCAGCTGATCTGAGTCTTCAGACAGCTGATTGGTCAAACTCTGTGTGTTTGATTGGTTGGAACAAAAACCTGCAGCCACACGGCTCTTTGTGGAATGGGTTGGCCACCCCTGACCTAGAAGGACCTCAGTTTCCTCAGCAGGTGCAGGACTGCACTCTGGACCTTCTTGTACAGGGCGTCGGTGTTGTGAGACCAGTCCAGGAAGGAAATACAATAAAATGCCATCATTCTAGAAGATCACCTGAAATTTAAATGACATCATTTAAAAAAAAAAAAAAAAAGAGTGCGAACACTCACAAATATTGGCCCATGAGGATTGGGGGAACATTATTCTCTCTGCTGATGCTGCTTTGGAAACTTTAAAATAAGGTCCAATGAAAAATGAAAGAGTCCATAATCAATCTATAATTCTGCAAGTGATAAATGATTTGCTGAAAACTTCGATTGATATAGTAACTGAAACATAGCTGTATGTATCTTAGTAAAAAAGTAAAAAAAAAGTCCATTAAGGACACCACACTCATTAAAGGTTAAATATGGCCAACAGTATGCAGGAAAAAGAACTGTTTATTTATGGGGTGAGAGTGTCTATCTCTGTTTGTAGCCTCGAGGCAGGACTGGTAATTAGTTCAAAGATTCCCTTACAACTATGATTAAAAATGGATGGATCTTTATATCTTTTAAGGCTAATAATTGATAAACACAAGGGCCCCTCTTGAATTTTCCATGTAAGAAAAGGAGCTGACATTGGAAAGGTTCACTGACTCTAATCTCGTAACCCTTCCTCCTCCCCCACCACATCTCTCTCAGTGTACTTGTAGCTGTGGGCTAATTGCAGCAATTTTATATGATTGTTATTAAAAAACAGACAAGCGGCAGTGATTTGCAAGATTGGAGACCCTCCAAACGATGCCTCATCACACGGGGAGTATATGAACATTGAAATGATTGCAATCAGGGCTGCAGTGAGATGTTTGTAATGGTGTGAAGCAGCATAGTCGGGGTATCATAACAACAGCAGTGGCAGCAGCAGCTGCCTTCTCCCTGTCTACAGTTCCACTTCTGGGGTGCACATCAGAAGAAAACTTGAACAACTGCAACACAACACAGAAGAACAAACACAGCACGTTTACACTGCATTTAGAAATGAGTGCCCCTCCTGGGCTGCCACCTTATCGTGGTGGAGGGGTTTGCGTGTCCCTATGATCCTAGGAGCTCAGTTGTCTGGGGCTTTATGCCCCTGGTAGGGCCTCCCATGGCAAACAGGTCCTAGTTGAGGGACCAGACAAAGTGGCCCACAAACCCCTTATGATGGATGAGATAATTGGTCTTGGGTCTCCCTTGCCCGGACGCGGGTCACCGGGGCCCCCTCCTGGAGCCAGGCCTGGGGGTGGGGCACGCTGGCGAGCGCCTGGTGGCCGGGCCTTTGCCCATGGGGCCCGGCCGGGCATAGCCCGAAGAGGTGACGTGGGACCCCCTTCCAGTGGGCTCACCACCTGCAGGAGGGGCCAAAGGGGTCGGGTGCAGTGTGAGCTGGGTGGCAGCCGAAGGCGGGGACCTTGGCGGTCCGATCCCCGGCTGCAGAAGCTAGCTCTAGGGACGTGGAATGTCACCTCTCTGATGGGGAAGGAGCCTGAGCTGGTGCTCGAGGTTGAGAAGCTCCGATTAGATATAGTCGGCCTCACCTTGACGCATAGCAAGGGCTCTGGAACCAGCCTTCTCGAGAGGGGTTGGACTCTCTTCCACTCTGGAGTTGCCGATGGGGAGAGGCGGCGGGCAGGGGTGGCGATTCTTGTTGCCCCCCGGCTTGGTGCCTGTACGTTGGAGTTTACCCCGTTGAACGAGAGGGTAGCCTCCCTCCGCCTTCGGGTGAGGGGACGGATCCTGACTGTTATTTGTGCCTATGGCCCCGAACAGCAGTTCAGCGTATCCACCCTTTTTGGAGTCCCTAGAGGGAGTACTAGAGAGTGCTCCGTCTGGGGGTTCCCTCGTCCTCCTGGGTGACTTCAATGCTCACGTCGGCAGTGACAGTGAGACCTGGAGGGGCGTGATCTGGAAGAATGGCCCCCCTGATCTGAACCCGAGTGGTGTTCTGTTGTTGGACTTCTGTGCTCGTCACAGATTGTCCATAACGAACACCATGTTCAGGCATAAGGGTGTCCATATGTGCACTTGGCACCAGGACACCTTGGGCCGCAGTTCGATGATCGACTTTGTAGTCGTGTCCTCGGATTTGCGGCCGCATGTCCTGGACACTCGGGTGAAGAGAGGGGCGGAGCTGTCAACTGATCACCACCTGGTGGTGAGTTGGCTCCATTGGTGGGGGAGGATGCCGGACAGACCCGGCAGGCCCAAATGTATTGTGAGGGTCTACTGGGAACGCCTGGCAGAGTCTCCTGTCAGACAGAGCTTCAACTCCCACCTCCGGGAGAGCTTCACCCATGTCCCAGAGGAGGTGGGGGACATCGAGTCCAAGTGGACCATGTTCCGTGCCTCCATTGTTGAGGCGGCCTGCCAGTGCTGTGGCCGCAAGGTGGTCGGTGCCTGTCGTGGCGGCAACACCTGAACCCGCTGGTGGACACCGGTGGTGAGGGATGCCGTCAAGCTGAAGAAGGAGTCGTACCGGGCCCTTTTAGCCTGTGGGACTCCTGAGGCAGCAGACAGTTACCGGCAAGCCAAGCAGAGTGCGGCTGCAGCGGTCGCCAAGGCAAAGATCCGGGCGTGGGAAGAGTTTGGGGAGGCCATGGAGAACGACTTCGGGACGGCTTCGAAAAGGTTCTGGACCACCATCCAGCACCTGAGGAGGGGGAAGCAGTGCATTGTCAACACTGTGTACAGTGAGGTTGGTGTGCTGCTGACCTCGACTCGGGACATTGTGGATTGGTGGAAAGAATACTTCGAAGACCTCCTCAATCCCACTGACACGCCTTCCAGTGAGGAAGCAGGGCCTGGGGAATCGGAGGCGGGTTCTCTTATCTCCGGGGCTGAGGTAGCCCGGTTGTTGAGAAACTCCTCGGTGATAGGGCCCCGGGGGTGGATGAGATCCGTCTGGAGTTCCTTAGGGCTCTAGACGTTGTAGGGCTGTCGTGGTTGACACGACTGTGCAACATCGCGTGAACATCGGGGGCGGTACCACTGGATTGGCAGACTGGGGTGGTGGTCCCTCTTTTTAAGAAGGGGGACCGGAGGGTGTGTTCCAACTATAGGGGGATCACACTCCTCAGCCTCCCTGGCAAGGTCTATTCGGGGGTACAGGAGAGGAGGGTCCGTCGGATAGTCGAACCTCGGATTCAGGAGGAGCAATGCTGTTTTCGTCCTGGACGTGGAACTGTGGACCAGCTCTATACCCTCAGCAGGGTCCTTGAGGGTTCGTGGGAGTTTGACCAACCAGTCTATATGTGTTTTGTGGATCTGGAGAAGGCATTTGATCGCGTGCCTCGAGGAGTCCTGTGGGGGGTTCTCTGGGAGTATGGGGTGTCGGGCCCCCTGATACGGGCCGTCCGCTCCCTGTATGACCGTTGTCAGAGTTTGGGCCGCATCGCCGGTAGTAAGTCGAACTCGTTTCCGGTGAGGGCTGGACTCCGCCAGGGCTGCCCTTTGTCACCGATTCTGTTCATAACTTTTATGGACAGAATTTCTAGGCGCAGCCGTGGTGTTGAGGGGGTCCGGTTTGGTGGCCGCAGGATCGGGTCTCTGCTTTTTGCAGATGATGTGGTCCTGTTGGCTTCATCAGTCCGTGACCTCCAGCTCTCACTGGACCGGTTCGCAACCGAGTGTGAAGCGGCCGGGATGAGAATCAGCGCCTCCAAATCTGAGGCCATGGTTCTCAGCCGGAAAAAGGTGGAGTGCCTTCTCCGGGTCGGGGAGGGGATCCTCCCCCAAGTGGAGGAGTTCAAGTACCTCGGGGTCTTGTTCACGAGTGAGGGAAGAATGGAGAGGGAGATCGACAGGCGCATCGGTGCGGCGTCTGCAGTAATGCGGAGTCTGCACCGAATCATTGTGGTGAAGAGAGAGCTGAGTCGAAAGGCGAAGCTCTCGATTTACTGGTCGGTCTTCGCTCCTACCCTCACCTATGGTCATGAGCTTTGGGTAATGACCGAAAGAACGAGATCGCGAGTACAAGCGGCCGAAATGAGTTTCCTTCGCAGGGTGGCTGGGCTCTCCCTTAGAGATAGGGTGAGAAACTCTGCCATCTGGGAGGAGCTCGGAGTAGAGCTGCTGCTCCTCCGCATTGAGAAGAGCCAGATGAGGTGGCTCGGGCACCTAGTAAAGTTGCCTCCCGGACGCCTCCCTGGTGAGGTGTTCAGGGCACGTCCCTCTGGTAGGAGGCCCCCGGGAAGACCCAGGACACGCTGGAGGGACTATGTCTCTCGGCTGGCCTGGGAACGCCTCGGGATCCCCCCGGAAGAGCTGGACGAAGTAGCTAGGGAGAGGGAAGTCTGGGCTTCTGCCCCCGCGACCCGACCCCGGATAAGCGGAGGAAGATGGATGGATGGATGCCAAAGGAGCAAGGTCAATTTACTGCAATATGATGCGACACAAAGAATGCACAAATCATACTGCACAAATCATTAGAAAAGCCACTGAGGCCCCTCAGTGACGTCACGAGTTTAGATCGCCGTGTAATCATTGTGCGACAGTTTTAACTGCGATGTCACCTAGGCAAGCCACCAAATGTAAAAATCATGATAAAGAAAATAAGTAGAGGTAAACATGGAAGGAGCTGAGGTGGTTGCTGCATTTCTGGTTTGTCTGTTCGTGTGCATGGCGGTAGATGCTATGAACAATAGAAGTGGTGTCTGCTAAGCTAATCCTCTTCTGCTGGGTTCCGTGTCACATCCTGCTCAGGTTAACCAATCAGTGTCGAGTAAACCTCAAGCCCCACACAGGAGTTTTTCAGGGCCGACCTAAGTGCCCACCCTGGAGCAGGGACTCGGTTGAGCCCTGTAAAAGTTCCTCTAAACGACCCTTCAAAGGAGGTTCCTGCAGTGGAAGGACCAACGGCCCCAGGCCCATAAAACTACCCCAAACTTCCTTTAGTGGAAATACATCTAATATTTTCAATGTGAAGCACAAAGGATATTCATATGGGCTTATCTGAGCCATCCTTTACTGTGGATGCACATGTGCACATACGTGGATGCACACATAAGTAACATAAGTAGACACCCCAGTAACAAGTGTTATCTTCATGAGAAACTTATTTACTCGTAATCATTTAGGACAGTGTAGCAATACAAAAGGATAAAATACCGGCCAAATCCAGGCTGTGGGAATATAAAGGTGTGCATTCAGAGTTTTTTCAGCTGTCACTAAAGCCGCACTCAGACACAATTAGAGGATAATATAATGCTAGATGCCTTCACACTATCCTCTCCGCCATCTTCTTTCTGTGCCTTCCCAGAATGCATGACTCACAGCTTTTAGTTCACGTCAGTTGCGGCTTTCATTGATGGGCCTGGTGCAGCAGAATTATCTAACACTATTTTTCCTCCAATTGTGATAAAAAAGACTCAGGAAAAGATTCAGTACAAATGTCCTGTCGCTTTCTGCTGTGAATGCAGGAAATGTTTAAGGTGGATAGATTGGACCACCTGCGCACCATCTTTACAAGGACTTATATATTTCTCAGCGTGTCTGCAACATAATCAGCTCACAGCCAGAGATACACAGGCACGTGCACGCGCATGTGCATGCATCCACCACAAGAAGTGAGGACCTGGGGGTTGTGGGCCCTCTATTACACTTCTCCCTGCTCATGCAAAATGCACAAAGAACAATGTAAATAAAATAAAAGATTTTAAAAATAAAAGATTGTAGGCAGATAAAGGCTCACCGCCCCACCATTTGATCTGTTGAGATACATTTCATGCCAAATCCAAACCATGTTTTATTTCAGTGTGGCTTCAGGGTGCAGTGTAGCAGGAGGAGAGCTGAACGATGAGTGGAATCCTGCAGTTCAATGTTTCCAGCCTCAAAGTGTCCATTTAAATAAATGTTTATTTCGCTTTCCATGACCGTCACACAAAAGTAATTACACAAGCAACTATGCAGCAACTATACAGTGGCCAAACTACGCAGGAAGTAGCTTAAGAGAGTAGATAAAAACTCACTTCTTTTCATTGCATTTTTAACAACTTGATGTCTGCAGGAAATGGCCTCAATGGTTACAGCGAGCACATAATGCCATTTACAAATTGTCCTTTCTGTTCAAATTAGCAGAGCAGAGGGGGAAATGCTCAGAGGGGATAGACTAAGTAGAAAGAAGAAGGCTTGATGTAACAAGGCTCATGCTGCAACACTAATTAACACAGGGCCCTGTGCTTGTTACCTAAAATGTGCTTAACTCACACTGCTCCATTTATCTAAGCAAATGAGCAGAGAGATGTGTATCTACTTAAGCTGCAGCAGGTCAATTACTAATCCTAAATAATTCACACATGTAATATTTAGGCTCCAAAAACTGTACATGGAGCAAATGCAATCATCATTAGTGGAAGATGATTTATTAAGGTGGAAGAGAAGAGAAGAGAAGAGAAGAGAAGAGAAGAGAAGAGAAGAGAAGAGAAGAGAAGAGAAGAGAAGAGAAGAGAAGAGAAGCAGCATCTGGAGACTGAGACATCATAAAGCTCTAATGGTCAACCTTCTTTTCTGCAGGAAGGGTGAAAGGAAGAGAAATATGTTTCCTGTCATCTTCCATCTTGTCAGTCTTTGTTCAGACTTCTTGTATCTCCTCTGCCAGCTGTTTGCTGCCTGTGCAGACAGATGGCTGCCTTTCTTTGATATGCTCTCGCCTTACCCACGCTCCATGCTCACCAGGTAAAACTCTGAGAAGCTAGTTGGCGAAAAGAACCTTCTGGAGTGAGAACACTGTGGTACAGGATAGTAATGATGTAGAAGAAAGCTAAAAATATACAATAATCAAAAGGTAACAACACGCGTTTACATGTAAACAATGATATAATAGCCTGCTTGCTCTAAAACCAAGTTTTACAGGTGCAGGATCCATCCTTCCCAAAATAAAACATGAGTTTAAGCTGATGGGCTGAATAGGAAAACAGAGGGTAGCAACATACTCGAGAAGGATGATATTGTCCAGTCGTCCAGCAGGCTAAAAGCTGAGCTGCTGAGGAGCAGGCAGCAGACAGGGCTGAGCATCCCAGACATTACCCTGAGACTAATAAGATGTTCTCTGCGTGTCTTTAAACACACCTAATCAGAAGCGAGCGCTGATGCATCTCTGCAAGTACAGCCGGGAAACTCAATCTTGCAATGGCAGCCAGAAATGTATGTTTCCATGACATCAATACAGAAAATATACAGAGAGAAGGTCCCACTGAGAGAAAACACAGGCCTGCCTCAGAGCCAAAACAGAGAGGAGATTGGAAGCAGATGTCGGCCATCAAGTGTCAAAGCTGCTCTTGTAAGTTTGCGGAGTTTGTCAGCTGTTATAAAATAACATGATAAAGCCTGTAGCAATTTGTACTCTCAGGTATTTCATGCCAACTCTGTGATACACCTGTACATCATGATTATCAAAAGCAGGTCTGTTGTCCTCTCTGTCGAATACACCCATTAAATCGGTCCATTTGATTAAAGTCAAAGCATTTAATGAGCATTTAACTTTCTTCTCTGTTGTTTTTACCCTCCGTGAGGCACTTTGTGCTGCTTGAACTGCATGAAAAGTGAAATACAAATAAAGCAAATTGAACTGAATAGAAGTAACGGCTTGGCTAAGTGTAACTGAGTCGATGACGCTTGACGCTTAATTTTTTATCTTGCTAGAAAGACAGAAAGAGATGGCACTGAAATCAAAATAGTCAATAGATCAGAATATTAAAAGCAATCTTGCAATGTTCCTGGTAAATCTTCTACCATTCCAAAAGCTATATGCCAAGGATATACTTGATTTTAGGGAATAGGAGGTGAACTATTACTTTATGAATTGTTTTCAACCACTTTCTAATAAACCATACACATGAAAACAATGACATTTTACGCTTAGACACATCCTGTTTCCTTTTTCTTTCCTCTAGGTCATGAAGAAATGAAGATGTAAGGTGACATGCAAAGGCAGCCTGCGTGGGCGAAAGTTGTCTTTCCAGCTGGCTAAGCATGCAGTCATTCACTGCATCCATCTGTCAGGGCGCCCCCTCCCTGGTGGCGACACTGAGGGCTCGCTCCCTCTGCCGCGCTCTCTCTGGCCTGCAGGTGTTTAGTGATCCAGACACAAGCCAGCCATGCCATCTCTCCATTCAGCCTACCTCAGAGTAGAGAGCAGATACACTGAGGTGCCTGCTCGCTGTGTTTGCAGCCAACAAATTAACACAAACACGGCAGGGGGATATGAGATCCAGCCTGGGGCTAAAACCGGGCAAATGCCACTTCCATCAAACATGCTCCGAAAAAAGAAGAAGGGCAAAATGTTCCTGTGGGTTTCTGAAGGCACTGGCACATCATGGCTCTGCCTAGCGGTGACTGCCCCAGCAGAGCCAGTCGCTCTACTAAACACCGCTGATTTCCAATCTAGTATTTAAACATTGGCAGAAATTTGATTTACACTGATCTATGTCTGAAGGAATTAATCACTGAAAATTTCGGCTACAGGATGGTCACAGTGGTGATTGGCACTGTCGCCCCACAGCAAGAACAGTCGGGGTTCGAATCTCGGCTCCGGCCTTTCCGTGCAGAGTTTGCATGTTCTCCCTCTGCATGTGTGGGTTTTCTCTGGGCGCTCCGGTTTTCCTCCCACAGTCCAAAGACATGCAGACACAATAAGCATGGGCAGCTCCATACAACGCGTAGATCTTTATGAATAAACATGGCTAACAGACAGAAAAGCTGACTAGTGGAGCCACTTTACTCACTCTAAAGCCTCCCTTACATTAGAACATCTAAAAACTTTGATAAGACTTTTTTAGTCACAGACTAACCACAGACAAAACTGCAAAGACTGGGGGTTACTAATTACAAGACTATAACTAGATTCTCTTGAGACTATTTCCCATCATGCACCTCTTGGAAATTTCCAACAACCACTTTTGAGCAAAGAAAAATGGAGGAGGAAGAGATGGAGCTTTTGGCAGTAGCCACCACTGTGTGAGCAGACATTAGCTAGTACAAAAAGAAGATAAGACACCGGAGAATGCGGACACTGCCCTGGTTGAGAGAACGAGCTCGACGAGGTGGTCTTGTTTTTGAACGGTCCACATAAACCTCCGCGTTTTCGGCATCTTTGCCATTATTGCTACTTCTTGTTTGGTGCTGAGACCGCGTCCATTGGTTGTCTGTAAAGGTGACGTCATGGTTCCGACGCAACAAGACTTAAGACTTACGAGAATATCAAACATGGTTAATATTATCGTAACGCCAAGACGCGGAAAAGACGAGCTCAAATCAGATTGTAAGGACACCTTACACCTAACAACGGGGATCACGCGCGGGCACATCAACTTCATTACGACGCTAAAGATTTTATTCCGACTTTGGTATTTTGTCTGTCATTTTGAAATTGCGTGAAAAGTCGCATGTGGCTCCTCCGTGGCACAGGCTTTTGTCTGACAGATGTTTACAGGGGATGGGAAATGTTTCCTCGCTGTGTGCTGCCTGTGAAAACATCTGCAGTTTGCAGGGATTTGCTGGTAAGCCCTTTGGCAAGCTGAGGCGCTCTCCTAGAATTTCAAAAAATAAGCAAGCAGGGGGAGGGCGTGACAGATCCCAGTTTGTGACAAGGTTTACCAGGGGTCAACAGTACCATAAGCTCTGTAAGCTGCTTACCGCTCTGGCATTTAAGCATAAATAAATTAAACAGGATTTCCACAAAACTCTTATTTCAGTCCTCTGGGCATGGATGGATGGGTAGAGGAATAAAGCCAACACACAGATTAACTCATTCACTATTTGTCAAAGAGAAAACTGCCGAGATTTAATAGTTATTTTTTTTTTTTTATTAAATAATCATTAAGATTCAAACTGAAGAGCAAAAAAATGCTGCCCAGAATTTGGGGCTGAGACTTCCAAAAGACAGATACTTCTGCAGGACTGTTATGTTTGAAACAGGCAACCCCACCCATGGTGGCATCACCACAGGCTGCAACAAGCAGTGATTCCCCACAATCCTCTTTCCTGTTGATTAGAATCTGATAGAAGGCTTCGTAAACACTCTTCCATCTACAACAATGTCAATATTATCTCAATATTCAGCGGTTCTTAATCAATAACTGCTGCTGCCCTGGCTTGTACACTTAGTGTGATTAAATAGGCTTTTAAATTGTTGAATGAGAAGACAAATTATGAGAGCAAAGCAAAAAAAAACAAAAGCATTCTTAATGTTCCAGTGTAAACTTGAGTGAAGGATGGTTCCTCCTTGTTCTATCATACTGCATTCAAAAACTGTGACCGTGGCCGTATGGACAAAGGAGATTAAAGCCCCAGCTGTGGGTTACTAACAATTTGGAGAAAACAGTACTTAGTAAAATGACGGGAGGGATGGGGGGGTGCCTAAATGGGGTGAGTTTAGGAGAAATGACAATTTGCTTGATTGCTAGAGTATAATTAGATTCTGGAGTATGTCAGTTTGATTAAAACATTGTCCAAAATGTTGACATTCAACCCAAAATAAAGGAAACTTGAAGCTGGATCCTGTGCTGTGTGTGTGTTGTGTGTGTGTTTTCCCAGAACCTCCAGTTTTTTTTTGTTTTTTTTTTTTCCCAGCATCTCTAATCTTCTTGTGGAAACTTGATTAGTACCCATGTGTGTTGGCTCTATTGTAAATAAGTGCTGGTTTCAAAACAAATAACTGCTCTTTGCCTACTATAGCAGATTTCACGTGGCTTTCAGTGTTTTTTTTTTTGTGTGTGTGTGTTATGTAAATGAGAACATGGTCAGCCTTTTTTGTATGTGTAGCAATATAACGAGAGCAGCACTACACATGTTCTGCACTTTCCCCCTATTAATGTCACATTTTCTGACATGCGTGCATGATGCTCTTGCCTGACCCAGTAGCCACTTGGTTCTGTGCCCTTGTTACTAATTCTCCTCAGAAAGAGAAAGCCCTTTTTTTCTGTCTCCCCAGATAACAAGTGCTGTCACACATCCTGTGCTGGTGTTTAAGTACAAAAGAAAAAGCACAAAAGAATAAGATTCTGCAGAAGTGCTGTTGGTATTCGAACACAGGACAAAACAAATGGTTCAGCATAGTCTGATAAGAGATCCAGATTATATTTGACCTCACGTCCTCGTCTCGTCAAACCTGATCAACTCTAAAATAAGGTGACGTGCCACAGTAAAATGGCAGTAACTTAACTCCTTTATTTAAAAAAAAAATTCAGATAGTGTTGGCCTTTTGCATCTGTAATGTTCCTTGATGTCACACTATTAAAGGAAAGTGACCACTGTGATAATCAGAAATATTGACATAAAAGCTTGAATGAAAGGGCAGGGTCTCCGCTTCAAAACAATACCAAACAATATTTTTAAGCACTGACAAACGTCCTGAACTGAACAAAGATGAGCAACAGTATCCTGAGTGAAGGAATCGGAAACTCACGACTCTGAGATCGACATTCATAAAAGTTTGGAACCTTTTCTCTTTGCTTTTTGTATTTCTGCCCGAATACTGTCTGTAACATTGTTCAGTTTTAAAAATGAACACGAGCTTGTACCTTAACTTAATCTGATGTCGTTTTTCTTTCGTTTTTTTTTTCCCTATTTGGGCCCAGAAGCAACTGACCAAGTATTTATTTTCACCAAACTGAATTTAAAAAGCCAGCAGCGTACAAGAAGAAATATGGTTCTGAACCACTTTTTTTTCCAATTCAGACTAAGACAAAGACAGAAACATCTCACATCTTAAAAAAAAAAAAAAACAAACAAAAAACATTCTTCAAGTATGTACAAGTATGGCTCTTATAGAATAGAATAGAATAGAATAGAATAGAATAGAATAGAATAGAATAGAATAGAATAAAGACAGAGTGTAAAATTAATTTGAAGTACACCTACTGACGAATTATAAAAAGATACGGCTATTTTTCCACTTCACTTTTGGTTTGCTTAAGTGCAAAATGGTAGCACAGATGGCAGCAGCATACCATTTACAGATGCTCCCAAGAGGCTAATTGGCACATTCGGCTACAATAAAAAAGCCTGGCAAAGCAATCCAGAACATTTGCACTAAGGTCAAGCATCCCTGGTCTACAAACATCTTTTGTTCCTGAATTTAAGATGCATACAACAGCTATATAATATCTAAACGTGCAATCAGAGATTCAAATAAATGTGCTCAGAAATCTGCAGCTATAGATTATGATTGTTTGGGTAATCAGATTAGCAAATGCATGTAAAGGGCATGCCAATATGTAAAATGAGCCATGCATTAATCATAAATTATGAATGAATTTGTGGAAATGTAATGTAGCTTTATAGTATTAACAACATACTAGGCAGGTAGGGAACATAACATTTCAGTGAATAATTTTTAGCAGAGTCTCACAAAGCAAAGTTTACAATGATTCATGATTTGAAAGTTATTTAGGAAAGATACAGACACAGGCACACAACATACACATGTTCAGATATTTACCAGGACTGAGCCAAGACACAGAGAAAGAAACAGAGCCTTACCTTCTCGTATTTAAACTTAACATAAAACCAACTGGATCTGATCATTCTGCTGTCTTACGTTCTGGACTGATTCAGTGAACTGAGGGTGATCCTACAGTGTTGGACGTACACGTTATCTTGCTGCTCTGTTCCCCCTTTCTGACTCTGACTTCAAGCCTATGTGTCTGCTGCTGCTGTTTTCACTCCCTCGTCTTCATGTGCGTGTATGTGTGTGCGTGCCGGTATTGGAAGACTGACAGAAGAGCTCCTCAGATGGGCTTCAGCTGTGCTCAGCATTGATGGAAGATGCCAGAAGACGAAAATGTTTCCCCTCTGAGTTGGAAAACACTCAAGGACAAAGCCATCAGGCCTTTTCTGACTGACGGTGTTCCCTCTTTTAAATGCATCCTTCAGGCTCTTACTCTCTCCCCTTTCCCTTTGCAATTGCCTCATTCAGACTCCCCCAAGGGTACCTTTTTTTTTCCCTTTTATGCATTGTTAAGCTCTTCCAGTCTGTCCCTGTGTAACCCTTTTTGCTATCTATTTCTATTCTAGTGTGCAGCACTATTGGCTACATACAGTTATTGTACAGACAGCAGAAATCGATGTTGATCTGACCATTATAATGCAGCCTTCCTGCGGTACACTTCCAAAATACTTTTGGCAGTTTTGATAAATAATTTGTTCAAGTTTAAATTTGCGTGCATGTGAGGAGAAATAACTGTTCCATATTGAAGTCAGTTTGCCTGTTTTTCTTTCTTTGAATACCGCTGTCTCAGAATCAGGCTTTTTATTCTTTCAAAATCGAATCCTATTTTTTTTTAACAATGCATGACTATTCAAAGAGCAGCTGTGAGTGAATCTCCAAAAATGTGTAGTTAAAATATAAAAATAAATATAACAAATGATTGTGGAATAAATGTAGTTTTCTAATATGTAGTTTACTTTATCAGTAAATAACTCAGCAGATAAGCAGTTAGCAGTGTTTTGGCACCAAAGTGAATGAATTTTATAAAAGTGAAGTATCAAGGATTTTTGATCAGACCACCAAGTCAGTGTTTATACTCTGGTAGCGCCCTCACACACATCAGAGTGTGTTATGCCATCACCTTGAAGTCTATGGTTTGAGATGTCTGACAGATAGAATGAGGGCCCTGTGGCCCAGTGTTTCACCAAACATAGCAACTCTTGGGGAAAATGGAGGCAACCCCTCTATTTCGAGAGAGCTGAGTTATAAGCCATCTAGTTTGACTCAGATGAGGCAATATTTATGTTGATCTATGGAAACACAGCCTCCCACAGTTAGACCTTTGTGAAGGCTGAGGAGAAAAAAAAAAAAAAACTTTTATTGCTGAAGGATATCAACATAAACAGTGCTGCTGTTAGTAGGGCTGCAACAACAAATCGATAAAATCAATTAAATTTGATTATCAAAAGAGTTGGCAACAAATTTAGATATCGATTAGTTGTGTCGTATGATTAATACACCAACTTGTACGTCGAAGCATTCATTGCAATTTGGCAGACAGATGCACACTCCAGATGTTTGCATTAGCTCGTTAATGACAGTAGGGTATGCAGACTATAAGTTACCATCAATATTCATTTGTCATTTTATTTATCATTTATTTGTTGTTCACAATGTTGTTAACAACTCAAGTTTCTTTTAAACAGAAAGCCTTTTTTTGTGCACTTTACATTTAAAAGTTAATTTGAATAGTTTTTGTTTTTGTTTTTTTTTTAATTATTCATATTATTTATTACTTAAGACCTGTGAAATGAGCAATGTGTTTGTAATGTTTCTACATTCAAATACCCTGTTTTCAATAAAGGGATGGAAATTTAAAAATGCTTCTTTTTTTTATCCAATTAATCGACTAATAAAAAAAATAATCAACTAATCAAATAATTGTTAGTTGCAGTCTTAGCTGTTAGAACATCTACTGTTTTCATCAATACAGCTGTCATTCTCTCTATTACACTGCAGTACACACATGGATGAGATAATAAAGAAATCTCAAGAGCCAAACCGCTAACATCAGAGCATCAGAGAGGAAAAAAGGACAGACTCGTCCTTGAGCAGAAAAATCTCGAGAGGTTTTAAAAGCGTGCGCCCTGGAGGTGCGTGTCTGTGAGTGCCTGGAGGCAGTGATTTTCTCCGATCTAAATGTTTGTGTGTGTCTTCTGTACCATAACTGATGTAAAGGTTCAGTGTGACACATGTAGGAAGTTTAATTTCTCTCATTTTTTCGTCTAGCATCTCTGTCTGGTCTAGCTCTGGTGCTACAGATGTTCAGCCCATCTGGAGCACCTCAGGTCTGCCGTGACGTTCCACTGATGAGTCAAAACACAGGTAAAAACGCTAACAGGCTCTCTCCACTTGCTGTTCTGAAGACTCTAAAGGATGATACATAACCCGCAAGAACAGATATAGTTGTTCTCTGAGCTCTCATTATAAAATGCCAAAGATAAAATCCATCAAAATCTATTCTGAGGATTCATGTCTGTCATGAATAATAATAATTCCCATCATTTTGGACTACATAAAGAGCCTGCTTATTCCATTAGCACAAGTCATACAAGGATGGAAAACCACGCAGCATACCAGAACCTATGCTGCGTAGCAAACACCTGCTGATTGATGAAGGCTAACCAGATCTCTTTGAGAGGGGCTGAGACTGCACTCTAATGATTGTGAAACTGTTTAGCGCTCACTGGAGAACTGCATTCGATCTAGAGAGAAACAGGCATGCAGATGCCATGGCCCGTGACTCACATCCTTCAGACAGCCGAAACAACAACAGAGCCAACACATGTGCTGCGCACACTCCGGCACGCATTACAGCCCTCCCTGCTGCTGAGTTCCTTTCTTTTCACCAGTTCATCTGACAATCTTGGGTAAAAGTCTCTTGTATTGCAGGGAGCAACAGAAGAGAAACACATCAAAAACACGACAGGCATTTATTTAATTGACATTAACTTGTGCAAATTGTTTACTTAGTCATGACTATTCAGGTTTTTTTTTTTTTTTTTGTTTTTTTTTTTTTTTCAGGTCAGAACATTTAGCAGGTGGTATGCTTTGTCATTTTAGTACCCCAAATTCATTTAAGAGACGTCCAACAAATAAATCAGTCTTTTCATCCAAGGTGAATGTGGTAGGGGATGAATGGAGGTCTCTCTATAATGTGTTGAAATTCATTTAGAAATTTTAAGAGAAAACTCTGAAGCAGGAAAATGGCTTGAGAAAATGACAAAGGATCACATGCAGAATTACGCTGTACAAGAAAGCACACAGTTGCAGAAAAACTCCTACAACCTGTTGCTCTGGAAGGATAAGGTAGGAACAGATTACAATGTGCATCTGCAATGATGCAAAAGCAACTGTTGTGGTAAAGAGATCCTGGGACCAAATGGATCAGTCTGTGTAACCTTACACACCACCACTAGCTCCAAATAATGTCCAAAAATAATAAGATCACACATACGAATGACAGGAATTACTTTCCTCCACAGCAACAGAGAGACCAGCTGAGACGATTCCAGCTACTTTGAATGTGTTTCAAAATTAGATAAAAACCATATCATAAAGTTTTTGATTTGAGTTTCTCTCAAAGCAGAAAGTGTTCAGCTACCACGGCAATCAGGTCAAGAGAAAGTGTAGCAACCTGGAACTAAGTTTGACACTTGATATGCACAAAAGCATGGATTTATTAGACACAAATTCAAGGAGAAAAACAGTGGATTTTCTTTTTAATAGATGAATGTCAAAGTCCTTTATGTTTTTATTTTTTCCTACTGTTCCTTATCATGAATTCATTTTTCTTTAAACAGTGTTGCAGTTCTTCTGTCGACAGTAGAGGCACTAGGTTGTTTGGTTAGATTTCTTTTCATCCTCTCGTGTTCTTTATTTCATTTCTCTTCGAGGTTTTTTTTAACAGATTCCTCACAATCTGCACTTCGATTGTGTGGCTTGAAATTGATGATGCTTTCCTTTCTTCACAGAATTGGTATGTTGAGCTGCATAGTCCTTTTTTTTCCACAGGACCAGGATAAAGTTTTTTCCTAATTACTAAGAGAATTTCCGTGTTCATCTGGGTGCTGTTATGTCTTTTATTTCATTCATTTACACATCAATGAGGGTTTTCTCAATGCAAATCATTTATTGTCTTCATCTTTAGCTGCCTTTTTCTTTTTTGATCTTTTTCTTCTCTGAGAAGGCACACATTCTTCACCAGAACTCTCAGGATCATCAATGGGATATCTGTCGTGTAATGTAACACGCTTTCGTTTATTCCCATACTGTCGCTTGCTCTGCCTGGATGGGCCAGGGACAATTTCTTCTACTGGGTTTTTAGGGAATGGGCTCACGTGTTGAACCGGACCTTTATTTTTTATTCTTCTCGGTTGACAAACGACCGGTTCCTCCTCACAATCCTGACTTTTGGCAGCTTTTCTCGACATTTGCTTTCGCCGAGCATTTCTGTTCTTACCGCGTTTTCTTTTAGAACTAGCCAATTCTTTACTTGTCCCTGACTGACCAGGTGGTTCGGAGTCCTCATCAGGGAAACCTCTTGTTTCAGCTGGACTTTTCTGTCTTCTTCTTCTCCTTAAAGGACGAGGATGTTCTTCATTTTCAGAGCTAGAATCTTTACGCTGGACTGCACACTTGCGGTTTCTTTTCTTCATCCTCCTCCTTGGTGTCCTGGGTAGTTGTACTTCAGAGTCATCAGCACTAATGCCGACATTTTGGACTGGGTTGTTTGCGAGTTCATTATCAGATATGGGTATGTCAGAGGTTTCAACGCACTCGGCGCCAGAATGGCCCGAGACTCTTGGCGAAGGATCCACTCCGGGACTGGCAGGATCATTCTCGTCATTTATATCGTCAGCTTGATCTTCAAAATTAATGTCTACAGTTACCCTGTTGTAAAGATAGACAAAATCTGCATTATACCCATTAGGAAGATACGACTCAAGCCAGGATTGAAGTGACCTGGAAATTCGGGCATCTCGTATGTTTTCACCACGTGGGAGATTGACTAACCTAACCTGTATGCCTGAGAGACAGAAAATAAAATCCATCAGGAAATTGTACATAATTTCACTGTAGTAAATTTCAATTGTAGTAAATTTCATAATTTACTACATTTCAAAATAACTTGTTACTTAATCTGGTAGCACATTATAAGTATACACTGTGAAGAATTAGTTAAGCATTAATAAATACTGTATTCATTATTTACAATGCATACCTCTGATATGAATACTCATTAATGTGGTTTATAAACATTTCAATCCAGAAGGATCGAGGCCTAAAATACGGCAATGCCATAATTCATCATAATTCGAGATCTCAAGTCTCAAAATTACTAAAAAATATTGTCAAAAGGGAAGGCCTCCTTCCAAAAGATCCACTATCACTGGATCCTCCTGGTTTGAAGTGCTTATAAACCACATAATATTGAGTATTCATATTGGAAATATGCTTTGTAAATGATGAATTCAGTATTGATTAATGCTTAACTAATGCTTAGTGTGTATGTATTATGTTGCTTATGTGTTGCTTATAATACATATACAACATTCTACAACAATTTAAACAATAACAATTATGACTTTTCTTATAATCATTATAACATTAGATCAAAAACAGTGAGCTGTGTAGTAGTTTTGAACAATATCCTGTGCAGTAGCAACTGTCTGGAGGATGGTAAATGGACACTATTTTACATGCCTTTATTTGCATTACACTGTAGATTTTTTGGATAACGCTTTATATTACAGTCCTTGTAATAACCACTGACAAGGCTTTTATAAGATGCTTCTCAACACTATTATGTGTTTATAAGTCTACATAAGCCTTAATAAGGCCCCTATGTCTTTATATCAAAGATCTATAGAAAATCTAAAGAATACATAACACATCATGAGTTTACTTGCATTTTTTTTTTTTCAAAAAGCTTTTCCTAAGTAATTACCTGGCACTTTCTATCGTATTACGTATCGTTTGTACGTATCATATACTGATTTTACTGTCTTGATTTAACTGTCTCAATGGTTATATTGTCTTATAAAGACATAGCGTTTAATAAGCATAACGACATATAAGGGCCTTATTAAGGCTTATGTAGTCTTATAAATACATAATAGTGTTAATAGGCATCTTATAAAAGCCTTATTAATGCTTATTACAAGGACCTTAATATAAAGTGTTACCATTTTTTGTTATGCTTCATGAATGTTCAAAATAATAGCAATCCAATGTGACACACCAGATTAATCCAGGTTTTTAGTATATTTTTTATTGCTACATGGCAAACAATTTACCAGTAGGTGCAGTAGAAAACCAACAAGACCCAGCATTCATGATATGCACGCTCTCAAGGCTGTGCAATTGGGCAATTAGTTGAAAGGGGTGTGTTCAAAAAAATAGCAGTGTGGCATTCAATCAGTGAGTTCATCAATTTTGTGATAAAACAGGTATGAATCAGGTGGCTCCTATTTAAGGATGAAGCCATCACTCGTTGAATATGCATTTCTCTTTGAAATCCTGAGGACAATGGGTCATTCAAGACATTGTTCAGAACAGTGTACTTTGATTAAAATGTTGATTGGAGAGGGGAAAACTTTTAAAGAGGTGCAAAAAATTATAGGCTGTTCAGCTAAAATGATCTCCAATGCTTTAAAATAGAGAGCAAATCCAGAGACACGTGGCAGAAAACGGAAGACAACCATCAAAATGGATCGAAGAATAACCAGAATGGCAAAGGCTCAGCCAATGATCAGTTCCAGGATGATCAAAGACAGTACCTGTAAGTACTGTGACAGAATCCAAAATAGATCTCTCTGTGTCAACAGTCCAGTTGACACAGAGAGATCTATTTTGGATAACTATGACCTGGATGAGTGAGAATCTACACAGACATACTGTGACAGAAGACATCTGTGTGAAGCTAATCTATTTACAAGAATCCCCTGCAAAGTTCCTCTGTTAAAAAAAAGGCCTGTGCAAAAGAGGTTACAATTTGCCAAAGAACACATCAACTGGCCTAAAGAGAAATGGAGGAACATTTTTTGGACGGATAAGTTTTATTGTAAAAGGTGCTATATAAATAAAATTGAATTGAATTGAATTGAATTGAATTGAATTGAATTGAATTGAATTGAATTGAATTGAATTGAATTGAATTGAATTGAATTGAAAATTGTTATTTTTGGGTCCAAGGCCCACAGCCAGTTTGTGAGACGACCCCCAAACTGAATTCAAGACACAGTACACAGTGAAGACAGTGAAGCGTGGTGGTGCAAGCGTCATGATACGGGCATGTTTCTCCTACTATGGTGTTGGGCCTATTTATCACATACCAGGGATCACAGATCAGTTTGCATATGTCAAAATACTTGAAGAGGTCATGTTGCCTTATGCTGAAGAGGACATTCCCTTGAAATGGGTGTTTCAACAAGACAATGACCTCAAACACACTAGTAAATGAGCAAAATCTTGGTTTCAAACCAACACAATTAATGTTATGGAGTGGCCAGCCCAATCTCAAGAAATTGTGGGGTGACATCAAAAATGCTGTTTCTGTAGCAAAACCAAGAAATGAAATGAATTGTGGAATGTTGTTAAAGAATCTTGGAGTGGAATAACTGCTGAAAGGTGCCACAAGTTGGTTGTTTCCATGCCACAAAGATGTGAAGCAGTTATAAAAAACTGTGGTCATACAACTAAATATTAGTTTAGTGATTCACAGGATTGCTAAATCCTAGAAATAAAAATGTTTGTACAAAATAGGTTTGAGTTTGTAAAGTCAATGGCAGACACTGCTATTTTGTTGAACACACCCCTTTCAAATAATTGCCCAATTGCACAGCCTTGGTGACCTCAGGATCGGGTCTCTGCTCTTTGCAGATGATGTGGTCTTGTTGGCTTCATCAGTCCGTGACCTCCAGCTCTCGCTGGACCGGTTCGCACCCGAGTGTGAAGCGGCCGGGATGAGAATCAGCGCCTCCAAATCTGAGGCCATGGTTCTCAACCGGAAAAAGGTGGAGTGCCTTCTCTCGGTCGGGAAGGGGATCCTCCCCCAAGTGGAGGAGTTCAAGTACCTCGGGGTCTTGTTCACGATTGAGGGAAGAATGGAGCAGGAGATCGACAGGTGGATCGGTGCGGCGTCTGCAGTAATGCGGACTCTGCACCGGTCCGTTGTGGTGAAGAGAGAACTGAGCCGAAAGGCGAAGCTCTCAATTTACCGGTTGGTCTTCGCTCCTACCCTCACCTATGGTCATGAGTTTTGGGTAGTGACCGAAAGAACGAGATCGCAGGTACAAGGAAATGAGTTTCCTCCGTAGGGTGGCTGGGCTCTCCCTTAGAGATAGGGTGAGAAGCTCTGCCATCTGGGAGGGGCTCGGAGTAGAGCCGCTGCTCCTCCGCATTGAGAGGAGCCAGATGAGGTGGCTCGGGCACCTAGTAAGGATGCCTCCCGGACACCTCCCTGGTGAGGTGTAGGGGGCCCCCGGGAAGACCCAGGACACATTGGAGGGACTATGTCTCTCGGCTGGCCTGGGAACGCCTCGGGATCCCCCTGGAAGAGCTGGACGAAGTGGCTGAGGAGAGGGAAGTCTGGGCTTCCTTGCTTAGGCTGCTGCCCCCGCGACCCGACCCCGGATAAGCGGTAGAAAATGGATGGATGGATGGATGGATGGATGGCACAGCCTGCATATCATGAATGCTGGGTCTTGTTGGTTTTCTGAGAATCTACTGCACCTACTGGTAAATTGTTTGCTATGTAGCAATAAAAAATATACTATAAACCTGGGTTATTCTGGTTAGTCACATTGGACTGCTGTTATTTTGAACACTACTGTATACATTCACACTGATTGCAAAATAACCATTTATGGATACAACCGGTAGGGAACGAGTATAAACCATTCATGCAGAGACGTTTGTATTCGGCAGGTGGTCTAGTATCAAACCAACTACCTTTGTATCAGCCACTCTGCCATCCGGACCAATCCTCATAAAATTTGTGAGAACCATCTCCAGTGAGAAAACTCACTGGAGATGGTTTATCAGGGCTATACTACAGCTGCCTTTAGCTGCTGGGATCATAAATCCATTCACCTCCACAGCTTGTCAAATATTTAGAAACTTGTGAAGCGCCTTAAAGGTGAAATCTACATCTACGTGTTCACATTATACAATAGTTACCTTTCGACTGTTTTATAACAAATCATTCATCATAGATTTGACCGTATGTGTGAAGGAACACTCACGATTTCTACCCTGATGGAGGCCATCTCCAGATTCCATTTTAGACAAGTTTCTTTTAAAAGCAGATTTATGAACATGTGCCAAATGTAGTTCCAGTTTTTGTGGTTAACACTGAATACAGCTATTATACTACACAACTATAACTTTTAATGTGCTTTCATCAGCTCTCACATCAAAGGAATAACAACAAAGGAAGATGAGACAATATTATTTTATGCCACACTAGGAGGAGTTAACGAGCTGTCACAGCTACAGAATGGTGGCAAGAATGGTGCTGGGCTATACTCATCCAGCTTGACGAGCACAAAAAAGTTAGTTCATTAAACAGACTTTAGCATTAGCTTGTCAATGACAGTAGGGTATGTAGACTATAGTTCGCCATCAATATTCATTCGTCATTTTATTCAGACCCTGCACTGTGCGAGTGAGGTGGAAGGATAGATTTTGTCTATACTAAGAAAGAGATGAACAACTTACCATATCTACTGAAATTTGTTTAATTAGAATAGCACTTTACCTTTAAAAGTTAGTTGAATATATATATATTTTTTTAATTATTCATATTTATTACTTAAGAGCTGTGCAATGATCGTGTTTTTAACGTTCCTGCACTTTAAATACCCTGTTTTCAATAAAGGGGAAATTTAAAAATGCTTCTTTTATTTATCCAGATAATCGACTAATTGAAAAAATAATCGACTGACTAATCGATTAAAATAATCGTTAACTGCAGCTTTAGAAGGAAGTACTTTGGGTACCAAAGAAACAGACTACTATGGTTTGGAAAAGGGAGGACTTGTCAGATGGAAAACACACCTGAGAAACATCTAGCAGCCAAAGAAGGTAACACCTCAAATATAAATGATGATCAGTTACTTCTTACATAATACACCCTGGCCAAACATGATTCATTAAGGGTAAACATTGAGCCAATAAGGCACGGAGACCAATCTATTATCAACTTGGAAACTACTATCATCTCCTTAGATCAATCCAACCTTAACAAATCAAACAGACCTTATTATCCTTTGGCAGGAAATTTTCCTTGAGCACCGAGTGCTGATACAGCTACACACAACACACACAATACACAATGATTTTTACAAAAGAGAGTGACACTGCCACTTCACTTTTGGAAAGAGAATAGTCAGTGATACATGTATTTGAAATTAACATGATTCCTTATTGAGTGGCCATTTTATATATACTGTACTTTAAATACATTTCTTACATATTGCTCCTTTAAACAACAATAATCCTAAATTTTCTTCTATTCATAATAATATAAGATCTGAACAGCAGGCAATGCAATAGTTTTGAAAAAGATTCTATGCAGCCACAACTGATGTCTAGAGGGTGGTAAATATAGTACATGCATTTTTTTGTTGTTTTGGGTTTTTTTCCTTTGAATTTAAGCACTTTGCATTACATTACACTTTATGTTTGTGATAAATCTTTTTGGCAGCGTGCATTCACAAATTGCCTTTTTTCTGTTGGCATCTCATGTACAAAACCATTCAGAAGAATTTGACTGTTATACCAAATCAGTCATCATAGATTTGACCGTATGAAGGAATACTCACGATTTCTACCATGATGGAGGCCATCTCCTGAATTCATTTTTGACAATTTTCTTTAAAGACCAGGGGCCCATTGTGTTGTGATGTAAGGGAAACTCAGGGTTTTCGGTTTCAGAAAGCATGTTCACTGTAACTTTGAGTCAGTTACCAGGGTAACATATGCTTTCAAATGAACCTGCTCGCGAGCAGGCCCCCGATTAGACGTTTGATTAAGCCCTGATGGGAACTTCTTTGAGCGTTACCGATTTATTTGCACCCTCGATAGTTTATTTAACAGCATTCTCAGCCCTCACTTAGCTTATATTGCGGAATGGCTCTTGGTTCAGAGCAAATACTTTGTGTTGAAAATCTGATTTTTTTTTTGTCATAAACATTACTCTTGCACACAAACAATTTTGAAACACATTTGTAGGGTTAAAAAGTCATAGACAACCCAGACATCTCATGGAAGTGTTCCACACAACTGAAGGTATCAGCAATAAATAGATTGACATCTGAAAGCAACAGCAGGCAATTACATAGAACTCCTTCTGCTACAAGAAAAATCAGTGTCAAGTTGCATCTGTAATTAATGGATGGCATATAGTGAACCAACACTAGGTGGCGCTGGATCACCTCAGCCTTTTTTCTGTTGGCTATAATGAAGATAAAATTCAAACATATTCAGAAAACAAATTTGGAGACATGCATGTATAACAGGCATTTAAGGCTTTCATATAGACCGTACTAAATACTGACTAAATAGTGATGGGAAGGCTAAAGATTAGTTTTTTTCTTTGTTTAGAGGATTTCTCTAATTAATTAAATCACAGGTTAAATGAAGCGACTGAACGCTGTTTAATGACAGGCTAAACAACACCACAATAGCTTGTATTTAAATCATATCTGACATGTTTAAACTATATTTTTGTATTTCATCTTAACTTTCTGCCAAGTCTGTTTTGTGCCTGTTGGGTTGTGTCTGTGGCTAGTTGATTGATTTTTTAACTGAAGAAAACTGCACTACAAAATGTAAAGTTAGGCAAAAACAAATTTTATTAGATGTCAACGTGTTTGATAGGGCAGTCGCGAATATTACAATATTTCATATTCGCGATTACCATCAATTATTTATTTTTACCCACAAAGTTGCATAAAATAACCATGAATCTGAATCTGACGTCATCGTAATGCACCAGCACCAGTTATGTCTCGTCTTGATCGGATGGGCAGCGCTCTATGGCTAGGATAATATGCTATGGCTAGGATAATAATGCTATGGCTAGGATAATATGCTATGGCTAGGATAATATGCTATGGCTAGGATAATAAGGCTATGGCTAGGATAATATGCTATGGCTAGGATAATAATGCTATGGCTAGGATAATATGCTATGGCTAGGATAATATGCTATGGCTAAGATAAGACCAACATGGAGGAAGAGGAGGTTCTGGTTCCAAAGCCACGTACCACGGGTGTGGGTGCATTTTGCTTTTAAGCCTAACGATAAAGGAGAGCCCAGTAACGTGGAGGAAACCATCTGTAAAATTTGCCGTAAAAAAGTGCCAGTCAAAAGCACTAATGCAACAAATCTTAAATGATCTCAACAACGTCTACTCTGCATCTACCCACCATCCACAGCAACACACCCAACTATTTCTGGATGTTCAAAAAGTCATTAAATTGCTCTTATTCATTAAGGTGTACTGTACAGTACAGAATGTGTTTTATTAAAGGTCATTATGCTATGACAGTAGAATATAAAAAAGAAAAAAATATATTAAAAATATATATTAAATATAGTATTAAATATATTTGTCAATTGCGATTATTTCTCTGACAATTGTCTCCAGAAATTCCTAATCGTGACAGCCCTAGTGTTTGATATGTGTCACCTAATCAAGTGGTATTACTGCTGCAGGATTTTCAGCTTTGGATCAACCTGATATTCAGACACATGAATCTATTAAACTGAACACAGCGAACACAACTCAGGGACATTGCACTCGTGGCACCTAATCTCTCTACACTAACAAGCTCATGTACCCACAAGTTGATCCCTGCAGGGTGGCGTATTGACTTCTTTTTATTTATTTCTTGGGAGATGAGTGTTATACTTATGATGAAAAACCCCATATTGCTCCAGTTTGCCACTCTATAATAATCTCTACTCTCTTTTGTGTCATTACAGCCAACCTCTTCCCTGGTATTATTGAACGTTACAGCAAAATTGGCTCAGAGTTGACAATAATGACAGGAAAAGGGGCACTGGGAATATGTGTGTGTGTGTGTGTGTGTGTGTGTGTGTGTGTCACCACCACCACACCAAACAAAGGATACAACCCAATGTCAGCTAGATTGTCATTAATGGGTAATATTTGTAAATTGCCCCCTTTTAGATTAAATTACTCAATGAAGCTCTTCAAGACAGAAAAAAAGAAACTAAAAAAGAGAGTTCTTGTATCTTAATATTTGTATCTTAATAAATGGGATTACTGGAGGAACTGGCACAAAGCATTCTCCTATACTAGCAGCAGAGGGAGCCAGCGCCTCACAAAAAATATTAGAGCATAGCACATTCATGCCCCCCAAGGCCAGTGAAATTTGTTTAACATAAACTGAGAGGGAGACAATGGAGCCACCAGTGAACCATTAAGATGTGCCATCAATCTGTGAGGAGTGACAAATTTATATTATCATTACATGGTTTCATGACAGTGGTGATCTCAGATAAAATGAAATCACTCCAGAAGAGTAGTGTTCTGGCCTGCATCAGAATCTTTATTGTTACGGATCTGTAGTCCATTTCAATGAAATTTATTTTCTAGCACACTAAGAACAATAATAAAACCAGCTTGGAATTTTTACGACCAATCAAATCACAAACAGCAGGAGTGGGAAGCACCAGCAATTGTCTGCTTTGTAATACCAATTTGGAGTTCGGCGCAAAGTCAAGCAGGAAACACAGAAACGTGGAATATTGATGGGAATGTGAAACCTGAAAATCCTTGACAAATCCTGATATTCTATAACTATAAATCTCTACAAGATAGCATAGTGGCTTGTATTAAAGCCATCTGACAGATATGAGAAGAACTGCCGCCAGTTCTTATTTTTTCACTACTCTATAGTGAGCCTTTAGCAGTAGAAGGGATGGCAGAGCCTTTACCTGTCAGGCCACTGTGCTGTGGAACCAGCTCCCTGTCCAGGTACAGGATGCCAACTCCCTTTCTACTTTTAAGATTACACTTAAAACCTTCCTTTTTGAGAAGGATTATAGTGAGTAATACTGTTACAATTATTATTCCAGTCACATTAATGCTTGTATTTAGACCAGTGTCATCAACATTTTAACTGGCTGTCCTGTCCTGTCCTCTCCTCTCCTCTCCTCTCTTCTGACTATATTTGCAGGTATATGCCTCCTTCTTCTTTACCCAACCAGCCATCAGCAGGAGGCTGGTCCTGTTCATGGTCTCTTCCTGTTAAAAGTGAGTCTTTCCTGGACACTGTTGATTCTTTGGGGGTTCTCTGGGCTAAATCTGGGCTTCTGGAAAGCGCCTAGACTAGAGACAATAATGACTGCAACGGACGCAATAAGAGAAAATTGAATTCAGCTGAATTAAACTGAACTGAACTGAATTGAACTGAGTTGAGTTGGGTTGAGTTGAGTTTAATGGATTACGTTTGGCATTAATGCTTGCCCTTCCAGTTAGCTACTAGCTACTATTTACTGATGATGCAGTATTCACTTGAGAGGCCACACAAAGCATATATCCTGTATAGACATGAAATCTCTATTTATCTTTTCATTAGGAAGGAGAGCGTCTAAAGAGGTTTATCTTGTTATATCCTGCTATTCACATCTCTAATAATGATGCTTAAAAGTTTTACTGAACAGCAGTGGAGGGCTGGAACCTGAGTGTGTGCATTAGCTACATTATGTCTGCTAAAATATCTCCAACTTGAACATGAAGACAATAAATAAGGCACTGCTGGTTAGCTTGCCACAGTATGCTCATGGAGTTAATAGTGAAGGGAAAATGCTTTTTTTTCTGCCAGTAATTCTAAAGTGGAAAGGAGAACCTATTATGGGAACTTTATCTGTCGTTGGAGACCTTGAGTACAGAGAATGATGTGATTTAATCAGTAGAAAATATATATGTTTTTTTAATCATTCAGCATTGCCAACATGCAGTCATGTATTCAGACTGGTTCCGGTTCAACAGAGCTGATTTGATCCATGGTTAGAGTCATCAGCACAACACTGGAGCTATCTCAGCATTGATCCGATTGGCTTCCTTTTCGTTCTTTTCTGTAAAAGCTGATTGATCCTTCTGTCTCGTCTTCCAGTCAGTAGGCTTCTAATGGTTTCTGTTGTCTGTTTCTGCTGTTTTGACCAGTTCTACTCTGTTCAGATCTTGTCAGGGTTTTTCCGGCCTGTTTAAATCCGTTTTGGACTTAATAGTCCTGCACATTGTCCATTACAGTAACATGATACTTCAAAGAAAAAGGTTTCCCAGTGCAGGACAAGCACAGATTACCATGATCTGATGCAGCTACATTTGCTGATTATAGCGGGAGGAGAATGAGTTCTATTTGTCTTTATGAGCCACTCACACTTGAAAGCCAAGTGTTGGCTGAGAAACATCACCGTTGTTGCATGCGAGCCTAATTTGTCGTGTTGTATGTGTCGAGGCCGGCGGTGCAGTGTAGGTGTGTGTAAACCGTGGTATGGTTGATGTATGTGCATGTGCCAGGTTGAATTTGCGTGGTTGAATTTGCAAGGATGCTTTGCCAGAATTTGAGCACAGAATTTGAGAAAAGTGTTGGGTTTGTCTGTGAGCCAACAGGTTAATGGACTGAAATACACAAATGCAAAAACCCGAAAAAGCAAGATACACAGAGCCAGACCAGCACATATTTATGTATCACTCCTCCATGACAGCGTGTCTGACAGCACAAAGTCTTTGTAACCTGTACCGCCATCATTGTTGACTGGAAAACAACTCATGGGCCTCATCTGCAGCTCTTATTTCCCCTGTGCAAGCTAGGTAAAATCCTTCTGACACTATCAAACAAACGGCGCGTCAGATATGTGTATCTGTGTGCGCACAAACAGCAGGGTCAGGCCGTCATAAGCACCAGTTTTTAGTATCGCCCTTCTGTGTTCAGGTTAGGTCCTGCTTCACTTTCAGTCCTGTAGATTAATGCCAAGTTTTGCAAAAACAGCTGATAAACATCACACAAATGGCTTCAGAGACACAATAAAATCTGATAAATTCTATCAGATTTGTGTGACTGGATAAATATAATGTCAAGTTGTGTAGATTCACAGAGACATCTAGGTCTATACAATACTAATGTTCTCCCCTTTCCATTACACAGAGTGGAAGTTGAATGAGATAACCGTGGATTCGAAAAAAAAAAGAAAAATAACACCTTCAGAACCAAAGTAGATTTTTCTTTTTCATTAAAACATGTACTGCTTTGCAACTCAAAAAATATGATCCTTTGCTTCATTTGCCTTTCCACATGGTATAATTCCATATATCAGTAACAAAGCGGAACATTGCAGACAGGTAAGGTCTACTATAACTCACCTTTGCGTGTTTCTTCTTGCGTTTCTTCTTCCTCTTGCCTTGCTTGTGGGCTAACTGGGGGTTGTTCTCCTGGTCTGAAGGCTGTTGCTGGTGATTGTTCTTACAGGACTCCAGGCTCAGACCATTGGGGACCTTGGAGGGTTTCTTCTTGTGCATGCGCCCTGCCTGGTTCTCTGTGTCATCCTGGGGGCTTAATCCCATGTTCTTCTATAAAAGAGGCAGCAGAAGATAAGGCAGATGAAGGTCAACCATTTGTCCCACTTTCCCATTTTTAATGTGTCACCAAGCAACACTGAGGGGTTAACTTTGCCCACACAGAACACTTAAACAAGGAAGTTCATGAAAGTAGACGCAGCTGCTTCAGGCATTGCTCAGCTGTTATGTGATATGTGATGTTCTGTATCTATGACGATCCCAAAAGTTTGAGCTTATTCAATTTCAGGTCTCTTCAGTGTTGCATGAGGACTCCAACTGTGACTTCAGACGTGTGAGGAGACACTGTTGATTGTGTGATGGTTATTTATTGCTTTATGAGAAAGTTCGAGACTACTTGATGAGATGAAAGGCCAAATGAATAAAAAGACCTGTTATTCACAGATATATAAATCACTGTCGTGTCTGCTTTTAGGCCTCTCTGCATCTTTACATTTCAGTTAATGTGCTGTCCTCACACCATGTGGAGTTGGTGCGAGGCTCAAATTTTGAAAATTGCTTCATGCAATAAAACAGAATCAAATAATATTGCCTTTTTGAATTTTCTTCTGGAAACATCTATCTGCATTGAATAGAAATAAGTACAACCATAAATACATTTTGTTAGAATATATATGCACATTATTTTGGAAAAAAAAGTGAGAAATAGGCATTATGCATGGCATATATGCAAAATGTACCAATAGATGAACCTGACTGCGTCATACTGTGTATGTGGCTTTAAAGGACACATACACAATATCTGTTATAATCTGTTATAAACCTAGGCTTATTTATTAGAATACTTAAATAGGAAAACATTCTGTGTTCATCTGTTTATCAACATGAACAGTCACACTGCTGATGATCCTTTAGCAACTGAACAAACTTCCATGAAATTATTTCAAAGGTCATATACCTCAGACCTCAGTAGGAATAAAATACTTGGGCTACCAAAGGAGACCCCGAAAATCAGATTACAAACGCAAATTACTTTCTCTGCTTTTATATAAGATTACCAACAGGATACGGAACGATGCCTATCTTTTAAAGAGGAGCTCTCATTTTACTGAAACCTAAACCCGATCCCTCCTCCTGATGGCCCTTTACTGTGGGTCTGAAGCTGCTTTGTAAAATTCGCCTTCTATATGTTGCAGGAAAGCAATAAATTTAGTCATTTCATTTCATTTCATCATCCATAATGGCTGAAGACTGTTGAATGTTCTTAACCATCAGGGAGGACAGAGAGATACTGCTTTACTGTTAATGGATGCTGCAAAGACCTTAGGCGGAGTAGAGTCTTTGAATATTCCAAAATTTCATTTCGACATTTTACAAAAACATTCAACCTCAATCCATGGTCCTTCTAAAACATTCCAAATGAAAGAATCCAACACCCCACGCCACGTGAAGGACTCTCCTCAAACAGCTACGTGTTTAAGCTTTCTTTTACTGAATTCTCAACTTGATTTTGAAAAGCCACTGCGATTAGGAGACAGTGGAAAACAGTGCAACACAAGAGTTTACGCTGTTTGATAGGGGCTGATCAATGAAACTGCTCATCTACTGTTGACTCATGGTGGAAAAGCAATGCAGTCCCCAGAGCAAACCATCAAACATGCTTCTATTATGTCAGAAATGTGACCGCTTCAACTGTGCTGTGAAAGAGCCGACGCGGTGAATCCCCCCCCCCAGGGAGACATTTAAACTGGGGAGGCTGCCGTCTGAGTGGAAGCTGCCCGCCGAAGAAGAAAGCTTCCAAGCAATGTTAATGAAAATCAATACTTTGCAACATAAACAGGATTGACAATAATGTCGGCATGGCGATGGCTTGTGAGCCTCTAATATCTTGAGCCAAGAAATAGCTTATTTATGAAGTGTCACCTTCGTTTGTAGCAGCCAGTCTTTTTAGACATCATACTTATTATATTTATTCTAGGGTGACCAGACTTTCAAAATTAAAAACTGGTACATATATATATATATATATATATATATGTGTGTGTGTAGTATTGTGTAATATATTTTGACTACAAAAAAGTGGATGCAACAGTGTCAACAACACACACCCACACACAAACACGCGCGCGCGCACACACACACACACACACACAGTATATATATATGTATATATATATATATATATATATATATAGATATATATATATATATATATATATATTTGGCAAATTCTATCCAGATATAAGAGATTTTATTTTTCTCACTATATTTACTTGCTCTCTCTTTGTTAAAAATAATAAGTAATTGTGGTAGTGTATGTAAAACACCATTTGCTTGGTCAAAGAAAATGTGGCCACTAAAACAGAGAAAAATGTATAACATTTTAACATTACAATGTTGTGAACATCAACAACAGTAGTGCAAAAACAAAAAAAAAAATGAAAAACGTATGCGTAACGCATACTCTGAGGTTATCTTTCTGACCCTTAGTATTTCATGCTGGAGTGGACCTTTTTCAGGAAGCTATGATTTGCAGTGATCCTTTCAAGAGCTCGGAGCATCCATCATGAAAGCTATCCTGAGTAATGAGCAGTGCTTTCAAGGTGTCCAGTCCCATACAGTTTCATGGACCAATGACCATCAAACTTTCAGATTACAGGTTCAGATTACATATCGCTATGACAACAGTGTGACTGACACACACATGGGCCAAAGACAACGAGTTTCAACCAGACTGCACTGTTATAGCCTTGAATGACTTGCTACCATGTGTTGATAAAAGAAAAAAAAAAATGGGACGCCTGGGACGAGGCTTGCGTAAAACTAGAAGAAAACAATGGGGCTGTTGAAATCCACCAGGACACGGGACACAAGGCTCAAAACTGGGATTGTCCCGGGTAAACTGTGACATCTGGTCACCCTAATTTATTCAGTATTTCACTGTTTATCCTGGAAAAATCACTGTGCCTCATATTAGGAATCACAATACTTTACTTTCCTCAAGACACTGGCAGGAAAAAAAAAAAAAAAACTATACCGCAATCAGGCAGCAGCAAAAACTGATTAAATAACTGCACTTTTAGGCTCAGACTGTGTTTATTATTAACAAATAAAAAGCCCAATTTAAATGGGGGTTGACGGAAAGCGGGATGAGGGACGCTAATCTGACGACTATAACGTGTCCTTTGGGTCATTTTAACAGTCTCCGCTCAATTCAGCTGCCTCCATCAGTTGGATGGTCAAATACCGTTCTTACGGGACTCAATGGCCTGATTATCACATTTCTGGAGGTGTGAAATAGTTTCAGGTGTTGTTTGTGTAGCCAATTACCTGTGAGATTAGAGCAAAAAGACTTTAAATCAAATTTCACTGGCACGTTACCATCCACGGTGGAGGAGATAGGTCAAGTCCACCAACCATTCAAACTGGAGTAACTGGTGAAATGGAGAACATTTAAATTCCACATAGAAAAACTGGAGCACAACCATGCTGCCAAGACATTTAAATACATTTTAATTAGTTACTTTTATCTACATTTGAGTGAAATGAACTCAAATAGTGCAGGATGGATCATATAAATGTACTCTGTAAAGGCAGGGGACAAGTTTAAGAACGGTACAGTTAAATAACATTAGTTATGATGGGTAAATATTGATTTATTGTGTTAATCTTCTTATTGGTATAAGCCTCTTTGTATTTTCAACTGCTCACAGGAGAATACATCATCTACGTGCTTACGAGCTCATTGTTAATTCTTCTTTGCTGGAGAGTCTGACTGAACTTGTGTAAATAAAGGATTTGAGTTATTTTGCTGATAGACAAACACTGGCTGTTACATAACCTCCTCTCTTGGCGGAGGTAATAAATACAGACACGTATAAATAAATACATATATTTTGGTCAATAAAAATTTTATTTAATGTGCATTTATTTCTTTACTAATTCGTTTATTTTTACCTTTATTTCTTATTACCTCTGCCAAGGACAGCCAGCATTAATCTGACTGTCTGACTTTTACAAAAATGACTTGAAAGGTTATAAATGGACAAGCAACAGAAAATTACAATTTAAAAACTTATTCAAAATAGTCAAAGACTGCTTTTGTGTCAATTGTGCAGCATGGACAAGGATGGAAAGTTACTCTCAAACCTTGGTGCATTAAAAAACGTCATTACTATTAAAAACGAAGGCACCCAAACAGAAATAACTGACACACATGTATAATTATATATTTGTAATATATAATACATGGGCGAGAGAGATGACACAGCTAGTGTTACTGTGATCAGCAACACATGGGAACAACAACACTAATCAAAAAATGAAAAAGTACATGTGTGAAAACTACAATTCACAGCACATAGATGTTTCTAGTAGTTATAAAAAAGGTGCTTCTTTTATTCTTACGTACCACTTTTGACTTTTCGAGCACTATCTCCTTTTTTTTCTTACATTTATATCAGTAGAGCTAAACCTTGCTTTGCTCATAAATTTGCACTTGTCACGTGTATTCTCTCCAAAGAGTCCAGCTCGTCCAAAGGTCCAAAGGTTCCTGCCAGGTTTGCTCACAGTGGAGTCAGAACAAGGTCATGGAAAAGAAGCCTTCTCCTGGGGTTCAAGGAGATAGAAGAATTTCTAGAAACGTTAGAAGCTCTGACGGTGAACACAACTGGGTCCCTTGTCTGACGTTCCAGTGTTCTTTCTTGGACCCGCCAGCCAGAGGGATCATTTATCTCAACAGCCGTTTAGTTACAGCCTGTATTAATTCATGAAACCGGCTAGCAAAAGTGTTTAATTTCCCATGATGTTGCATTCATTTTGATCATTCCTCTGTTCCTCAGACCAGTGATGTGATGTTGCTTTTGGGACATGGTGGCTTTACACAAAAACGCTCAGGTTGCTAGGCAACTGGGTGCAGATCATTAATGTGCACTACAGTGCTCAGACTGTCCTTCGTTATGTACCGTGAGAACCTGTTGCACCGACAGACAGTCAGTTATTTGGAAGAATACTTTTAAAAAGCGCCCTTTGGCAGCTGCTTATGTTAGTACTTGAGATCATCAGCAATTAAAAAAAAAAAAAATCCTTAATCCGTAAAAACAAAAGGAAATCAAAAAGACAGGAGAGCACAAAGAGCAAATAAGGCTGCAAAATAAGAATTCATGTTGAAATAAAATGTCAATATTTCTGCAGCCATCATCTTTAAATAAGGCAGGTCGGTCAGACCTGTTTAGGTCCTCCCTGCAGATATTAGGTCTCCACTGCAGGGGTAGGATGCCTCAGCAACAATAATAGTTCAATTTTTCATAATAGTTCAAGTAATAGTTCAATTTTTCAATTCAGTTTTATTTGTATAGCGCCTTTTACAATAAAAATTGTCTGTAGGTGCTTTACAGAGGCCCAGAGTCTGAACCCCCAGGTAAACACAGTGGCAAGGAAAAAATCCTTTTAACAGGAAGAAACCTTGAGCAGGACCAGGCTGACAAGGAGAAACCATCCTGCTGAAAGTCGGCTGGGTAAAGGAGGAGAAGAAGAGGGAGACAGGACAGAGAGAATAAAGAGAGAGAGAGAGGGAGAAACAGATACAATCATAGAATCATAGAAATACAAACATACTGCTTCCGCCTCCGACTACGAGACTGCCCATCTCTGTCTACCTTCTGTATTGTGTTTTATTCCACGCGATTATGCTGCACCTGCTTTCTAGTCCGGATTCTGACAAACAATGAGGAAGGAGGTAAACATGGAAGGAGCTGAGGCGATTCCCACATGTACATGGCGGTGGATGCTATGAACAAGAGAAGTGGTGCGTGCTAAACTAATTCTCTACTTCTGCTGGGTTCCGTGTAGGGCTGCACATATCGTTATCGTATAGTATATCGTTATCGTATTGTTATTGCGGTATGAATATGTGCAATATAAATATCGCAAAGGCAATGATGTAAAAAATATACACTTTCCTTATGCAAGATTTTTACAATCCCAGCATGTACACACAGCCAATAAACACATATGCGTTTTTTTTTTTTTTAATTACAGTAGTAGTTCCTTTCCCCAGTCAATTTTGTATTATTATGCATTTTTTAAAATAATGCTTAATTTTCCAAAGGTAATACTGTATCAAATAACACTTGTCATATTGTATCGATATCGAGATATTGAGCATAAATATCAAGATATGAATTTTTGGCCATATCGTGCAGCCCTAGTTCGGCGTCACATGATGCTCAGGTTTAGCCAATCAGCGCTGGGTAAACCTCAAGTCCCACCCAGGAATTTTTCAGGGCCGATCTCAGTACCCACCCTGGAGCAGGGACTCAATTAAGCCCCATAAAAGTTCCTGATGGCACTTCGGGGGAGGTTCCTGCAGTGGAGACACGCACCAGCAGCCCCAGACCCATAAACAGTTTAGACTAATGAGACTATTTTCTTTCATGTAAGAGCATTACTGCCTTACAAGGAATCTTCAGCTAATTACTATTAAAATTACTGTGTGTTAGTACAACTTAGGCAACATTTCATAGTAATTATCCATAGAGCTGACTGTCTTTTAAATACAAACTAAAATAACAGTCACAGACGGGGTACTGTGCAGGAGATGGGCCTTGCTGATGCATCTAAATGTAAAACAGCAAACTAGGGACAACTAATGGAGCTTTTGGCTGGATACACATCTGTAGAATAGATATTAGGTGTACTTTCATTCTAAATTTTAAGACGAAATGACACGATGATCATTTTTTTGTAATAAAATAAATAACAAATAACCTCATACAGAAAAATAAAGTAATCATACAATTTTGTAATAAGTGTACTTCATTACACTTTTACTAAATTATTTTTGGAAAAGCAAGCCTTTCACTGTTGAACACTGACCAAATTTGCCTTAGTAGAAAATATTTCTATTCGAGCATCTACTTGAACATAAATAAGATCAGGAAGTGAGGCCTCAAGCCAGTTACTAATCAAAAAATAAACACTGTAGACTGTATTTATTTTATTTATTCCCCTAACTCTGCTTCCTGCATCCAGGGATGTTTAGTTTGTCTAGAAGAAATTAGCAGAAAATCAGCTCACCTTTTGTTAACATCAAACAAAAAGTGTGGGCAGAGGCTGCTGCTCACAGAGGAGTCTACACCTCACTAAGATTTCTCTTGGAGATTAACAGACAGGTGATGCTCCGGAATGCACTTTCAGACAGCCGATCTGGTGCCACATGGGGCCTCTGCAGGCATTTGTTTAAACTGCGTTTTTGCACGGTGCAACTCCTCAGCTTATGCAGTTAACAGTTTCCATGCAACAACTGATCAAATTTGACAACTGTATAAAGCGGTCCGCCATCCTGATTAGGGTAATTGACGAGCGAGGAACAACGCAGAGCCATTTATAACAATAAGCTGCTATTTGCTGCAGCTTATTATGCAATAACAAGAGAAGCTAATTAAGACCAAGCAGACTGAAGAGTATGGGAAAGCGGCTGATTAAAGTTACATTAAAACAATTGCTGCTCAAACTGAGGGGAAGCAGCTTTTCATCATACAGACCATTAAAAGCGTTATGAGGTTGTGTTAGAGCATCATTAAACAGAATGTCTGGACAAATTGTGTCTTCAAGGTCCTTGGAATCTGCACGTAAATCACAAATAAACAGAAAATTATAGCCTATTTAGAAGGAGGCATCGGCTAGATTCAATCATATAATATAGTGGGACATCCATATGTGCAGGCTAAGTGTGTTATATAAGCAGGTTACAACAATAGTACATTGTGCTGTCACCTGAGACGTGTTCTGTCATTTCTTTTAAAGGACAATTCATCAGAGCCAGGAGCAGAAAGAGCGTGAAATCAGGCTCAATCACTCACAACAGAAATAACAACATAACCTTGTCTTTGTCCCAGACATAAATATGAGATGGCCACAATAAAAAAAAAAAAAAAAAGCATTTGTGATCAATCAGAAGGTATCATTATCATCGTACTTGTAAATTAACAATGCAGTCTAGATGATTAATTTTTTTACAGTGTAAAATATATAAGGACAATACACAATTACATAAATACTATGAGTCTATTGAATGTTGCTCTTGTGAATGGTATTCGTGGTGGGCTCCTGAACGTGCCCATCATCACCAAGTAAACACAATCCTACTTTGATTACGAAGGCACACATCAGCAGGCAGTGACTTTAATGCAGCGTATCTCCAGTGGCTTTGCTCGTCTCCAGAATCAGTTTCATCACGACAACAGAAATATTTCAGCCACGGAAAAATAAATGCAATTATAGTAATCTCTCCAGAAAAGTAAACCTTCAACACTATGATATACTGCACAAAGTCATTAAACACTCCTGTTAGAATGACAGAAGCGCTTCAATATCTTCTTTCAGGAGAGCATTTATGTGATATAAAAGAAATAAAAGAAGATGGGGAGATGGAAGGTTTCAAAAACCATCAGATAAATTTGAAATAAATTATGATAAATTTGATTATCATAAATCTACAGTAGGTCGCTTGTTTCAAATTAGGTGCATTTCCATTGTTGCAACAGAAGGTGGCGCATGTCAGAGCATTTGTGAACCGACGTTAAATTAATTATGTTTGCTCTGCCCTTCAGCGTATCCTTTTCCCCTGAGAGTGTATTCAGAGAGCACCTCAGTAATCACAACTCAACTACATGCAATTAAAAACTAAATATGCCTTCTACTGAATGTTTACACTGAGACATAATAAACGCCACTTGACTTTACCGGTAGAAATATAAAAACTATATTTACGAGCTCTATCCATTAAACATCCCACTATCAAAAGTGCTCTCAGAATGATCTTGACAGAATGAAACCTGTTTCAGAGGTGGTGAATGGATGTTCCCAGAAAACAGGCAGTAAAACATAATTTCCTCTAAATTAATCTGGGTAATGAACTATTAGAGCTGAGGAAACTGTGGCTCCGCTGGCCGGACTTTGGCTCTGTGGCATATTTTTTTTTATCACAGCCTGCAGAGACAGACTGGGAGGAGGTCCAAAAATACAGTGATGGTGGAAATATGACAGAAACAAAAAAGATGAAGCACAGACAGACAACCTGGTTCTCGTTGGCCTCTCCAGAATAACATTTCCCCAAGGCTGTTTGATGTTCCGCAGAGCTTAAAATAGCGTGGAGTGACAGCGGTATTAAAGAAATCATATCTTAAGCTTGCTTCTGATAAAGGATTACAAAAACCACAGCGCTGCAAAAAGAAAAGAAAGAAAAAAGAAAGACATGGCTCATATTCAACAGACTTGAAGACACTGACAAGCACTAAAACATTCATCCCGGAGAGGAAAACACATTTTTATTCACTATTCCAATTATTTTGAATATCTGTGAAACTTTTGAAATCCATCCATCCTTCCATCTTCTACCGCTTATCTCATCCGGCTCTTCTCAATGCGGAGGAGCAGCGGCTCTACTCCGAGCTCCTCCCGGATGGCAGAGCTTCTCACCCTATCTCTAAGGAAGGGCCCAGCCACCCTGCGAAGGAAACTCATTTCGGCCGCTTATACCCATGATCTTGTTCTTTCGGTCACTACCCAAAGCTCATGACCATAGGTGAGGGTAAGAGCGAAGACCGACCGGTAAATCTTCACCACAACCGAACGGTGCAGAGTCCACATTACTGCAGACGCCGCACCGATCCGTCTGTTGATCTCCCGCTCCATTCTTCCCCCACTCGTGAACAAGACCCCGAGGTACTTGAACTCCTCCACTTGGGGCAGGATCTCCTCCCCGACCTGGAGAAGGCACTCCACCTGAGAACCATGGCCTCAGATTTGGAGGTGCTGATTCTCATCCCGGCTGCTTCACATTCAGCTGCGAACCGATCCAGTGAGAGCTGGAGGTCACGGACTGATGAAGCCAACAGGACCACATCATCTGCAAAGAGCAGAGACCCGATCCTGAGGCCACCAAACCGGACCCCCTCAACACCACGGCTGCGCCTAGAAATTCTGTCCATAAAGGTTATGAACAGAATTGGTGACAAAGGGCAGCCCTGGCGGAGTCCAACCCTCACCGGAAACAAGTTCGACTCACTACCCGCAATGCGGACCAAGCTCTGACATCCGTCATACAGGGAGTGGACCCCATACTCCCGGAGAACCCCCCACAGGACTCCCTGAGGTACACGGTCAAATGCCTTCTCCAAATCCACAAAACACATGTGGACTGCTTGGGCAAACTCCCACGCACCCTCAAGGACCCTGCTGAGGGTATAGAGCTGGTCCACAGTTCCACGTGGACACGTGGACAAAAACCGCATTCCTCCTGAATGAATGAATCCGAGGTTCAACTATCCGGCGGACCCTCTTCCCTAGTGCCCCTAAACAGACCTTGCCAGGGAGGCTGAGGTCTGCCAATCCAGTGGTACCGCCCCCGATGTCCACGTGCCTTTTGAAATCATCATGTCATAATAATCAGATAATATATTTTATGTCTCAAAAATGAAAAATCTGAAGGAGAAAAAAAGAGTAGAAATTTAAAAGAATTTCACACACTTAATTTCACGTTTTAAAAGCCTCATTAAGCGCTCCATGTGGCAGGTTTCATCGTGCACAGAACTTTGCTCACAAGCAGAAGAATTAAACAACGACAACATGGACAGTAAGAATCGTGGGGACTGGCTGCTTTAAAGCACTGACGTCTGGATTACTGTAGACTGTGGCAGAGGTTTTAGGGAACTGTTGCTCATCTGCAGTTGGACGTCAGCGGACACCCTAGGGAACTGTGGCCCTTGCTCTGTTCAGTACGTCTCCTGGGACGAAAGATTGGCAAGACACTGAGAGCATAATGGCAGTCAAGCTTCTGTCAGGTCACCACTAAATGGAGACGAGGGCTTTCAGCTACAATAAGAGGCCGGAAGTCATCCTGGTATAACCGGCCAAGTAATAACTGAGATTTCGAGGGACACTGTCTCGCACTGGGCCCAGTGCTTCCCCCCTCCCCCTATTTGTCAGATCAAACCTCATCTCAAACCTCTTCTCTAAACCAGCAGTCCCCCGACCTTTTTTAATGTCAGACAAACGGTGTAATGTCAGACAGTATTTTCAGGGACCGGCCTTTAAGGTGTGGTGGACAAATACAACAAAAGAAAATAATGTGACCAGCATGAAAACTGTGGTATTTGAGCCTTAGGTGGATGTAACGAAGTAATGCAAGTTATTTATTCTCCTCGACCTGGGGGTCGGGGGACTCTAAACAATAGGCTGCCAGTGTCCTCCGCTGTGTATGTGTCCTGTGTTACTTTTCCTACAGGGCTGCAGCTCCTGAAAGTCATGTGGTGTGCAACAAGTCATTTGAGTAAATACCAGGATGCAGAAAAGGGCAGAACAAGATCATCAATGAACATAGGATGGATACACTGGGCGGATGTTCTCCAGAGAAAGGTGCCATGACCTGAGGAGGATCCCTGATGCCTCTCTCACTGGCTATTCGACCTTCTCCTCTTGTGGCCTCAGTAACAGTGAAGGCAACAGACATGGTGAGTGACGAGAATCGTGCACGTAGCAATCCCCAGTTCAGCAAGTTATTCTAGGAGTCTGGGGTACACCCTGGATGAGTTGCCAGCTGCAGCTCGGTCCATCCTTTCATTTTGTCTTCATTATCACCCTTTTTCAAATCAGGGTCTCAGAGGATGCATTGCAGCATCCAGCTGGGGAGAAGTGGCAATACACCTTGGACACCAGTTTATCTCAGGACACGCACACACACCATTCATTCACACACTTACAGCTGGAGCCTCTGAGGAACCTGTTGTGTGTGTATTAAAATAACTGTTCAAATTTCAGCTGTAGACCAAAAAAAAAAGTAATAATCATAATAATGTGTGCCATTTATGTTAGCTTTGAGAACAATCGAGAGGAAAGTTGACATTTCCCCTTTAATGGAACTACAGCATTCAGCTGTGATGGAGTGTAGAGAATTTGCGTTAACAGTTTTGTATGCAAAAAAGCTGCTGCAAATGCACAAATGAGATGAGATGATGGAGCACTGCACACAAAAAACACAGTCTAACACTGGAAAAGGAATATGAAAGTGCACACACGCACACATAGACACACACACACACAAATGCAGATTTCTATCTAACTTCAGCTCTGTACCTGGCACAGCCTCTTTTTTTTGTGTGTTTGACTACAAAAAAGTAAATGTAACAGTGTCAACAACACACACACATACACACACACGCACAGTAAACAGATCTGTGTGAATTCCTTGCCAGGACTGAGGCACAGTCTAAGGCTACTAGCAGGCAGAGGGGAAAAAAATTCACGTTTAAATTACATCAGAGACTTTTCAAGGACACACGAGCAGTGAGGCTGAACACAAATGTGTCCTACGCCGTCTCTGAGTAAGATTCTTTTCTCTTGTCTCTGCTTTTTTTTTTGACTCAGGTACACTTTACAGCAGTATTATGCAGAGAAAATAGAATATACTTTTTTATTCCTAGTATTTTTTTACACTCTCACTAACACTTATTCAGTAAGAAATTGGAAATATTTCAAGTTGCAGTGGAGGGCCGTGCATTTAGTGGAGACATAGATATTACGCCTTGACAGCCCACCATTTGTAAAATGTAATGCCAAAACACATGACTGAAATTGAATACAAATATCTTTTATGAATTGTATATTTGAAACAAAGTCATTGTGAGAGCATGGTATCTGAACAAAAATTATCTTAGAATCTTCACAGAGGGAGAAGTAACAGAAGAAGCCAGCAGCCGCTGGGTCGTTGATGCATCGGTGACTTTTATGGAAAAAAAATGAAATCATTCATTGGAACAAATGAACATGGAGAAAATGTTGAGATAACAAAGAAAAAAACGTTTTAAATGTGTAACAATTTCTCGTATAGACTGGAACCGTCTGATCGGCTGGATTAACAGGAGAATCCCCCATTAATGGAAGCTATTGAGCCAGTGTGCCCAGCCCTGAAAGGCCTCACTAAAAAAAACGGAAAACGAAGCCTCTGGCTCCGTCTCTGCATTTGTCTTGGAGCAGAGGACAATTTACATGCATTCAGGCCTGCAGAATCACTTTGACCTGAACGGTGAAGGGTTCATCAACCAGAGCTGAAAGATGCAAAATGCAAAAGACGACAGGTTTCTCTCAAATCTCTTAAATATCTTTGCTGTTTCTGTGTGCCAGTTACATACAAAAACAGCTAAGATATTTCTGTGTGCCATTTACATTTGTAACACTTTGTTGTGAAAGACTAAAATGTAACCTATCGAGGAAATGTAGTTTAAAAGTCAGAAATGTTTGTTTGTTGTTGTTTTCTCATGTCATTACACCTTTTGTATTGTTTTCCCTTTTTCATAGCATATTTGTGATGCTCATTACGTAATAGAAATACAAGCGCTTTCCAAAAAAACAGATGAAAATACCTGGGAATTAACTAATTCAGACAGTGAATTATGCTAAGGATAAGGATGCTTATGCTGTATTTTTGGATGGTGGTTTCCCTGTTTGCTTTTGCATTTGTCGAGCAATAAATACCATGAATGAACGGTTTTTATCACACAGATAAAGACAACTTAATCGTGTCAAGAAAGGATGGACACATTAATATATTATGAACAAGTTAGGTCAACAACATCCATCCAGCTAATTCTTGTTCCAGCCAATCGTGGGGGTTGGTGGAATCTGTCTCCACAGTCAGCAGGCAAGAGGCAGGAATACACCTTTGAGAGGTCACCAGATAAACATTCGGTCACGAACTCGCACCTGAAGACAATTTAGAGTCTCATTTTGTTTTTTTTGTTTTGTTTTTTTTTTGTCTTCAGATGGAAATCAGAAGACTCCAGCAAGGGGCGAACATTCTGCCAAAGCCAGAATCAAGCCCACAACCTTCTTGTCATGAGGCAATTTGATAAAATTGCTCTGGGCAACTCTAGATCTGCACCATGTAGCTCTGTCATGAAACACACAGGACCGGTCCAGGCTATATACTGTATGATTATCAGAAATGAAAAGCTGAATTGATCAGATGTAATTCAATTCATCGCTTCTGCAGTACCGATTGTCTGGGCTCAGACAGAAGACCCTCCTTCAAATGTTGACAGTCAAGTGGCCTCAGCCTGCAGGGGAAAGCTGTCTACTGAGGGGAAACACACACACACACACACACCCACACACACACTTGCAGAACAATGTGTGCCAGCCAGCAGGCTCCCACAACGCTTGCCTTACTTGACAAAACCCACAGACGGCTCTGTAGGTTTAGACAATAGAGGGAACAATATTCAAAATAACATCAAAATAAAGATTCTCACACTGCTAAAGCTGCCAGCTGGCCACGCCTCCTATGCTGTTGCTGTCATGTTAGCATGTAAAACTAATCAGAACCAGAGGTGCTTTTTATCCGATGTGAATTTAATGAAAAATGTTGTAATTAATTTGATGCTAATGCACATTCTGGATGTGGCAGCTTTTAAAGATAAACACGAGCGGTTCAAATAACAGAAGCCAAGCCTGACGAAGACAGTGATAAAACGGCAGCACAAAGCCTAAAGCACCATAGAGACAACATTTCCATAACAGCCAGTGATGTGGCCATATGTGTAAACGGGTGTCATTGGTATTGGCATTGGTGTGCAATTCTTAAAAGAATGCTGAAAACTATAAAAATCTAAAAAATAAATTAATATACCAATGTATGCATGTATATGTGTGTGTGTGTGTGTGTGTGTGTGTGTGTGTGTGTGTGTGTGTGTGTGTGTGTGTGTGTGTGTGTGTGTGTGTGTAGCCTGACAGAAAACTCATTACTGGTGCCACCAGCCGTGTTGCTTTTCCTCAGTTAATGAAATAAAGTCCTGGTTGATGTGGGAAACTACTCTGTCCAATTGTGTTATTCACACCGCGGGTGAGGTAGGATGTGTTCCACAGGAGAGGAAGAAAAACACACACACTTGGTTCAGAATAGTCGTGATAATGCTTCCTTATCGTTCCAAACATCTCAACACTTCCCCTAGGTGGAAGCTGCGTTTCTTTCTTCCTCCCCGACTAACGTGTTTAAAGAAAAACATTTAAATAAACAGAACTGCATTTCATTAGACATTTTATCAAGAAATCATCACAATGGGGATTGAACAACCACTTATTCTCATAATGAAAACTTATTTCAAACTGCTGACGCTTTAGAAGATACTTAATGAGCCATAAACATAACAATGGCAAGATAATAAAATAGATGGCACACCAGTAATGGTTAGATCTGACACTAAGTAGGATTTGATGCTGAAATGTCTCTATGTTGTTGCTCAAATCTCCAAAAGTGAACAATCAGAGCAGATTAGTAGTAAATCTGACTATTGTTTCACAGAAATGATTTTCACTCTAAATCAGTCATTTACCTGAAACCACAAAGGATCTAATTCATGGTCTGTTCCATAGCTACTGTCTAATCAAGGAGATTGAATTCTCTTTTGAAGTGAAAAGAGATTATAGAATAATGACTTTAAATCAGACTCGGGCGTTTTAACAGACAGACTCTATGCACTGCTGCAGTGTATGTCAACATAATAATCGGGTTTTTTTTATGTATTTTTATGCTGATTTCTTAAATTAGCAGTCTTGTAACAGTAGGAGGCTGGTTCTGGGCAGCTCTGTTCCAGCAGTTCTGTGACGAGTTGTTCAGCGTGCTGGTCCATAGATCACCTCTCCTACCTGACTGAAGTACATCAATTACTACTGTGCTAAATTGACATGGAATTCCACACTCGTGATCCCTGGGGGATAATTCCTAATGCCTGAAGTGATTTCCTGATTTCCTCTCATTTCACTACCAGGCTGAAAATTGATCACTTTCTCTAGCAGACTGATCAATAGCTGATTCATTCACACAGAGTAAATTGAAACCACCGTGGCAACTCCCAATTCTAGACCACCTATTTCCTCCTATTTCTTTTTCCGAAAATGAGGAGTGAATAAGTCGAAATGAAAAAACAGATTGTGGCTTGAATCTACTTTTAAAATTTTATTGTATTTTGCTTGTAACCACTCAGGTGTAGCAAGCTGATATTTCCTGAGGGTTGCTGCTCTGCAGGAAGTTATATGAGCGCCTTGAGATAAAACAATGGAATGAGTCGAACTTAGTGTCTTTGTGTGTGTGTGTTCTTGAACTTGCTACATACTGAGTACAAAAAAATACTCATTCTACCAGCAAACTGAGGACATTTTGGGGCAAGTGAGGACATTTTGGCTGGTCCTCACCACTTCAAAGTCCTGTTTGAGGGTTAAGTCTTGGTTTTAAGGTCGGGGTCAGGGTTAGGGTTTATCTAGGAAGGTTAAGGTGCTTGTAAAATGCGATGGCGCTGGGGAGGAACAACCGCCTTCATTGTTCTCTGGAGCGGTGGGGATTGATAAATCTGTTGCTGAAGCTGTCTTTTGGGAGTGGGGGGGTCTGGTCACCATCCTCTGCTCTGAGAGCCAACCACAGACCAGACCCTGGTCCTTTATCAAAGAAGACGCTCACCACGTCAGGCTGATAAAACACTGGGATCTGTCTGGATACCCTGAAGGACCTGAGGCTGCTGAGGAGGCAAAGTTGGCTCGGGCCCAACAGCGTCCGTCCTGGTGGATATGCAGCAGCTATTTTCCCAACAAAAGCTCAAACTATTTAAATCATTTGAGGTCACTGCAGCTGACACACTCAGAATGAGGTACTACATACGCCACTGCCAGATATTCATTATTCAAACACAGATGATTTATTAGTCTGTTTGTAAGGTTTTACGTTCAGAGCGGTCATCTGCTCCTTTCTGCTTTTCAGAATGAGCAGATTCTGAACAACAAAAGGAATGTCTCATCACCTGACTACGCGTATAAGTCGGCAATGAGACTGTAATAAACTATCTCGTGCCGTTTCAGTCATCATTACTGTAAAATAATTCTTATTTACAAACAACGCAGCTTATTTTATATGCTTTCCACAACTGCGTATAGGTACTGCCAGTGTTTCCCTTTAGCTGTCTTTACTGGCCCGGTAGCAAGACAATGAGGAAGGAGATGAAAACTGTCTCACAGGGCAGATGAAGGAGAATGAGAAGGAACTCTGCTCTGATAAATGTAGAGGATTTAAAGGATGAAAGATACAGACAACACATCTGAAAACTGAGGAATATCCTGTCACTTCTATTAATTCCTGAATCACGCTTTGCAGAAGTAGAAACTGTAATTGTCACGCTTGTATAACCCAGTCCTAATGCTAACCATTACTGAATCCTAGTTATTGAAACCAGTGCAGTTTAGTAGGTTACCTTCAAAAACAACTTTAACCTGTGAGCCTCACGTTGCTGGGTTCCTGTGTCTGTCCATGACAGGAAATTCAGAGCTTCTTGTTTGGTCGAGTTAAAGGAGGACGGCTTGTTTGTCAGAACACGCACGTCACCCTCTCTGTTTTCATCAAAACCAAGAACAAACTGTCCATCTTCATCGCACGCTACACCCGAGCTGCTGAGACGAGCCCGCAACTTGAGAGATTGCCAGGAGTTTGGGCACGTTTTCTTTCCTTCTGTCTACTCTCCTCCTGTCTGCTTGTCCACCTGTCCATCTGTCTGCCCGTCAGCAGCTTCTGCCTCTCTGCCGACCCGCAAAAAAAAAACATCTCTCTTTCCTACAAGAAAATCCCTCGGAGCCTCAGTCCGCAAAACAAATCGTCACATGGCTGTCACAGCAAAACTCGCCCTTTTCTTATTCTCTCCCTACCTTTTTCAACACCTCCATCCTGCCAATATGTGGCTGTAATCTGTCCTGTCTCCCTCTTCTTCTCCTCTTTTACTCGACCAGTTTTCAAAAGGATGGTTCCTCCTTGTAAGCCTGGTCCTGCTCAAGGTTTCTTCCTGTTAAAAGGGAGTTTTTCCTTACCACTGTGCTTACCTGGGGTTCAGGCTCTGGGTTTCTGCCTCTGTAAAGCACCTAGAGCGAATTCTGATTGTAAAAGGCGTTATATGAATTGAATTGAACTGAACTGAATTGAATTGAATACAAGACCAAGACAAGGGACTGGGGATGAAAAACGGCCGCTCGTTATTAACACAATAATAACAGAAGCCAATGACGGAGAAGATGAAGTGGTCATAAGGTTTCCAGTCCCACACTGCAGCAAAATGCAAACGAGCAACCCCAGGGCAGCCATTAAACACAGGTCATAGCTATAAAGTGATGTAATTGATGCGCTAGCTTCAGTTACACGCTAACATTGACATAGTGCCGGTTTAAAGGTTTAAATAGACTGTCTTCATTACAAAGCAAACTTATTGGTTGTTCATGATGGGTGACATGATCATTGAACCAACTGGTTGGAATTCACCATGATCTGTCACAGCTGCCAGTCTGCTCCAGCTCTTGCCCTCCCCTCTCCGTTGCACCGGCCCGGCACTCCTGATTGACCTGCGCTGCGCTGCTGGTCAGCCTCACCAGCTGCTCATCTGCAATCAGCGCAGCTATTTAAACTGCAGACTCTGGGAGAATCGTGTGTGCTTTAGTCGCCGTTTTCGGACCCTGCTAGTTTTTTGAACTGTTTGTGCTGCGATGTCCCGGTAACCCTGACTGCCTTTGTGATTGACGACGAGATTGCCTGTTCCTAGTTTTCCGCCTGTGTGGAATTAAAGTTGACGCTTCCCCTTCACAATTGTGTTGCTCTTGGATCTCTGCCACAAACCCTGACAATGATCTGTGAATTCCAGCATATAAATAAATCATATCATGATCACAGAGCATCAAAGTCAGAGAGGGAGCATCCAAATGAACTCTGCACACCCTTTCAACAGGTCCTGACATGAATCAGAAATCTGACTAACGATTTTTAACAATGATCATTGTAACATGAAACCAATAGATTTCATAGTTTGAACTCAGAAAGAAGGAAGTTTGGACTGGACTATATTTACTGTTGTAAAATCTGTAAAAAAAAAAAAAAACTGACAAGACGAACTCTTCATCATGTCTGCTGCTCAGCTAGATAAAGAGAGAAGAAATCTTCAAGTAAAAGTAGATTATAACCTCAGGGCTGACAAAGAGGCTGTGAGAGAGAAAACTGCTTTTGGATCTGATCATAACAAGCTTACATACACATGTGGACTACTTTAATTTTTTTTTCACACCGGTACTGTAAATACAGTGTTCCGGACAGACAAACAGAAATATCTATAGTTTGTACTTTGCTAAATTCTTAATTCGCTTATTTAAATGGAGACAATATAAATATCATTATGTAACAACAGAGAAACCATGCAATCCACCCACCCACCTATCCATCCATCATCCACCCATCCATCCATTTTAAACCAACTATATACAACCATTTTACAAACCAATGAAGGAAATCCTATTTTAAAGCAGTTTATTAAAAACACTGCAGTGATATACAGAATATAATGTATTGTAAATATAATGTACACAATAATGTACAACCCAAACACGCACAGCAGTTTGTTTGTTTCATCAATTACTTTAATTTGCAGTGTGGTGTGCCAAAATCTCTCATTAAAGGTAATGATAAGGTGCCCCCCCACCCCCACCATTAAAGATTCTCTTGATCCACATGATTTTAATGATCGCGACTGATCCACAGCATCACGTACTGTCCCTGCAGACGCACTTCAAAGTCAGTCCTCCCACTCTGAAATGATCATCCGTCAAGAATGTAGGCCAAAAAATCACAGAACAACACGTAAATAACACAGCCAACAAAGTAATTAGCCTTTCTGTTCGTTTGGAGACTAAAATGAGAGGTGCTTGTCAGTGGTAAACACATAAACACACACACACCTTAACAGTATTGATGCTTCGCTTTGAGTAAAATGAAAACATCACAGACTGTTCAGAAGAGCGCGGTAGATTATTGATTGTGTTGAAGGAATTACTCAGTCATATATGGAACAAAGCCAGTTCAAAGGCAGAAATTACACACACACACACATCCACACTAGACATGTAATGCATTCACTGTCGTTTAACAAGCATCTGGGGAACGAAACCCAGGCAAATACAAATAAAAATTCCTGTTTGGTGGAGTTATCAGAATTTCTAATGCACTATTGATTGAAAGCACATACAGGTGACTGCAGGAGGGCACATCAAGACTGCTTCATACATCAGGCCTGTCAGAGCTCCCCAGCACGACCACGAGGCAAACCCCTACCCCAATCATTAAGGCGGCGAGTACTTATAAATCACACTATTTGGAACAGCTAAATCCAGAGCTACTTATAATTCCACCTGTGATTTAGGACTGTTTCCTGCAGAACCACACCCCTCTGAAACGCTCTCACACACTCTACTGAAATGCTGTGTTCACACACACACTACTGAAAAGCTCTCTCACACACTACTGAAACGCTCTCACACATACTACTGAAACGCTCTCACACGCACTATTAAAATGCTCTCATACACACTACTGAGATTTCAGTGTAAACGGAAGGCGATTTTGCGTCTTTGGAGCGCAAATGTCGTCCCCTCTTTCCCAAATGTCGCCATGTTACTGAAAATGTTTTGGCATTGGCGGAGACAATTCGAACACTGTCTAATGCGACAACAAGCGGACAGTCACTTACAACACTACTTCCATCTCGCAGCCGCAGCAGTGCGCCGCAGCCAGCTGTTGGCCCCGTCCGGACTTCTGTGCCGGACTCTCTGATTTCAAGCTCAGCAGTGCTCCGGTACATGGATATCAGGCGCAAGGAGAAGAAGTTGAGATGGATATTTACCCCACTTTGCCATTCTAACAATTGCCTTTGTTTCTAAATTGCATAAGCTAATTTAAATAAAGTAATTAATAAAGTATCTATCTATCTATCTATCTATCTATCTATCTATCTATCTATCTATCTATCTATCTATCTATCTATCTATCTATCTATCTATAAGCTGTTGCAGCTTGACTTGTACCGTCTATTTACATTCTGATATTGATGTCTTATTATTTCAGAGCCCGTGCACAACAGCACATCCCTAATAAAGCCTTTCCTGGTCAAAATTATTGGGCTCATTTCTTTGAAGCAATTCAATACCCTGCAAAGCGCTTGTAAAATGTATTACATCATCTTCATTCCCCTTTTCACCATACAATAAAGTTTGCACTAATAAACAAAAAACAAAGGATATATGAAAATTAATCTTAAGCACTGTCACTTTACTCCTTTTTTGACGTTCCTCCCAGCAATTATCTATAATTCAGATATGTTTCCTATGTTACAAAGCAGAGAAAAAAATAACTTCCTCATTTGACCCACCTTTTACACTTAAATCTCAGTAGTGTATATGAGAGCGTTTCAGTAGTGTGTGTGAGAGCATTTCGGTAGTGTGAGTGAGAGCGTTTCTGTAGTGTGTGTGAGAGCATTTCAGTAGTGTATGAAAGCATTTCAGTAGTGTGTGTGAGAGCGTTTCAGTAGTGTGTGTGAGAACACAGCATTTCAGTAGTATGTGTGAGATTTCAGTAGTGTGTGTGAGAGCGTTTCAGTAGTGTGTGTGAGAACACAGCATTTCAGTAGTGTGTATGAGAGCATTTCAGTACTGTGTATGAGAGCGTTTCAGTAGTGTGTATGAGAGCGTTTTGGTAGTGTGTATGAGAGCGTTTCAGTAGTGTGTGTGAATGGTAATTCTGAATAATGTCCCTGACGGCCCCTCATAAGTCTACGCAGGCTCTTCTAAGCTCTGCTGAAAATAACTGTATAACAACCGTCTTCATGTACACTATCAAATCCTGTTGCCAAGCACTACTGAGTAAGACTGACTAACCTAGTGTAAGATGACCTGACTAACCTGGAAAGTAAACTGTTTTCACATTACTGACAAGACAAGACGACCAACACCCCTGACATCCATGCAAACTGATAACATTTTTTATTACTCATTCTCTTAAGCTTATCAACCAATCAGAAAAATCCCTGATCTAGCAGCTTGTTCTGGGTGAGTAATAATGATTTAGACTCTTAAAGGCAGACTAACAGGTTAACTACTAACAATCGGTTTACAGACTGTTGATATATTATCAAAGCTGAAGACACTAAAAACCTGCTGATGACTGCCAATAACCTCCACCCGAAGCCAACAGTTCAGAACTCCTGTAGGATCGCACCGATGAATGTGCCGCTGCTCTGTATTCCCATGGCTGACTATGAGAGAAGCGGTCAGTGCTGCAACCTTCGACATGTTTACATGTCACATTTTTCTTTTTGTTTGTTTTTTGATTTTTTTTTGTACTTTGTTGCAAGTCCAACCATCTTTCTTCTCTCTGCTGCCGCTCAGTTCTTTAAATACGGCTCAGTTAAGGGGTACATTTGAACACTACATCTGTTTAATATTCAAAGTCTCAAGATGTGTTTATTCAATAATGAAATGGTTTTCAGTAAACCTATGCTGCCTGCTTTTTAACTGCTGCTGCATGTTAATGCTTCTGTCATTGCCCAGCAGCACAACTCAGTCAATTATTAAACCATAGAAAAAAAAGTTTAAAGACCAAAAAAATACAACTGAAAACTAATTAATAATTAGGAGAGGACTGGCTCTCTGCCAGCACACTGCAGGTATGCAAAATGAATGAACTAAAATTTTTATGTCAGGCATTTGTTTTTTTTTTTAACATAAGCATATTCTACTGTTTTATCATTTGTGCTCAACTCTGATGTTTGATAACATTTTAAAATCTATGTCCAAACCTATTTCTCTCTCTCTCACACACACTCATTTTAAGGCTTTAAAACAGGGGTGGGCAATTATTGTGCCTGAAGGGCCACGTGGGGTTTTAGCTCTTGATGAAGCGGCCGGCCAGGTGGTGCAGGAAGCTAACCCCCCAAATGAGGATCAGAGGTTAGCTAAAATTCCTGCTTGATGGACTATTGAAAGAGTAAATATTGTGAAGAGCCTGTAAATTGGTCCAACACGAGATGGATGATGAAGCTCCAAATGATGTTTGGCCCCACCTTCTTGAGATGTTAGCATCTTATTATTGTGAAGGCTCTGCGGGCCGGATTAAAGAGTTCATCGGGCCACATGTGGCCCCTGGGCCTCAGTTTGCCCACCTCTGCTTTAAAAAGTCCAGTTGGGATATTTAGTTCTTATCTGAAATAACAGTATGAAACAATCACTTTTTCTGGCCTGTTGTCAATACATTTAATCTCACATTCGTCTCTGACTTACGGTGAAATAACAATCACCGTGTTCACCTCTGCCTGCACTTCAAGCTCTCCTCCATGCGAACCGCTACAGGCCGTGCCAGAGAAAATCAATTCCTTCAGAAATTACGGCAGGTCGACAGCATCGTCCCACAGACGGCACGCGGGGGAAATGCCAGGCCTTGAAACAGCGATTTTTCTTCTTCTAGACAATATGGGAGGAAGAACCTCTGCTCCGATCATTACCGCAGTTGATCCTTTCAGCAGAGTCAAGTGTTGCTCCTCGGAGTTAGGCAACACATTGAATGTCAATTAGCTGTTAATTATTCGTTGTTTGAAGATCTGGTTGTTATTGGAAGAACCAAACAACTCTTCCCTCTCTCCATACCACCTACATCCTTCATCCATTATACATTTTCAAAACTTCAACTAATGAGCGATGATGCTCCACCACAGATCAGCTCCAAGGTTAGCATTGGCAGAGACAGACCTAAAGATTTAGTTTAAATCAATGCTCACAGTAGAAATCTTAAGTGCAAAGCAGCAAAGGTAGTTGCTGGCGCAGAAGAGGAAGTGTGAATGGCAGGAAAGAGGCTCTATTCTCTCTGGTGATGTTAAAAGTTATCTTCTACAGTTTGCAGAGGTTAACATAACTAGTCAAATTTAACTCTTGTGTGCAAAAAAAGATGTGAAATATTTGACATGATAACTGGTTTCTTTTATTTTTCACAGGTTGACGAACACAGCTGCTGTTTCAGGTGAAAAGGTTGCAAAAGATAACAAAGTCCAAACAGCACACGGAGGGAGAAAATGCACAGCAACTATGCCTGGATCATGAAATGTACTTTGGGGAAAAACACCAACTAGGATTATTTCATCCAGAGAGTTAAAACTGTCAGAAAAAAAAAACAAAAACAAAACTGTGAAACCTCCTACTTAATTTGAATCAATTACTAGTCCATTTGAATTAAAGGAATGTAAAGTGTGATAAATGGAATTCCACATGATCTCAAGCCGATTCATATCACAGAGTTGCAGTCAATAATTTACCCACTTGGCACTACACCAAAAAATTTAAATTTAATATGAAGAAACCATATTGTCTCTTTTCTTAAGCTCATATCAGTTTATCATCATCATCATCTGGGACTGTAACATCACTAAAGCACCCAAATGACGAAGCAGAAAAGCTGGTGTTTTCCATCATGTCAATCCAGCTGAAAGGCAGAACGTCAGAACATTGAGCAGCATAAGGTGGTTAAAAAAAAGGTGGTTAAAAAAAAACAAAAAAACAAAAAAAACAGGCAGTCAATAGCAGCCAAGTCATGAGCTGCAGAGATGGCACTTACTGAGAAGTTTCCTGTCTGTGGCAGAAATCTGGTACACATGGCTAAAGTTTATAAGGTAATAAGAATTAAAGGAATGTAAAGAGCAGCAGATTATCGATGCAATGCCTGCTGACACCTTTCAAATGAAATGGATATAACAAAGGAAAGAATGGGAACTTAATACTTTCACAGTTTCTTTTACTGCATGGAATTAATAATGATTTATATCTGAACCATTCACAGGGCTTAGTGCACTGTACACTGTGCACCGACTTTATCCGGAAACATCTACGTGTGCTGAAGGTGTTCCATATGGAAAAGTCGATGTGCTTTCTTTAAAAAAAGAGAACGTCATGATTAAAAAATCCCAGTAAATAGTAAGGAGCAATACCAAAAAAATAACTCAAAGGCAAATTTTGAACTTTATTATTAAACCACAATACCACAATCTGTCCAGTAATGTATTTTTTTTTTTTGGGGGGGGGCTATAACAGCATCTCAGATGAAGTTTGTGCTGCTCACAATGAAGACGAACCAAAGCTCTGACACTATTACTATAGTGTAATACGAAAAACCTAGCCACTGTGGCCTTTAAACCTTAATTGTAATTGACGCGTTGTCGTGGCGTCTCCATTAAATGATGGTCAAAAACTATATTACAGAAGCACCATAGAGAGCGTCTTGAGCAGCTGCATGTCTGTGCGGTGTGGAGCCTGCAGTGCTTCTGACTGGAAGTCTATGAGGAGAGTGGTGAGGACAGCAGAGAAAATCATCGAGACTTCCCGGCCCCCCATTCAGGATTGTACCAAGGCGCTGCTTGTCTTGAGCCAAAATCATCATCAGTAACCCCTCACACCCCCACCATGGACTGATCTCCCTGCTGGCCTCTTGGAATAAGTTCCAGCATTTGGACCACCAGGTTCTGCAATAACCTTTTTCCACATGCCATTAGACTGAACACTAATTGAACATTGCCACTTATGCTGGTATCCATGTCCTCTATTCAATCTTCCATTGCCTCTTACCCAGTGTATATATTACCCAGTATGTATATATTTACCCAGTGTGTATATATACAAACAATCCTCTTTTTAAATTATTCTATTATTATTATTGCACTACTGGAAACTCCCCAGGTCACTTTACTTCTGCACTTTATACTATTTTGCTATTACAAATTCCATTACATTTTTGCTGCAACCTACTCCATACTTGGTATTTTCAATCCTGTGCAGGTCAGGTATTGTAATCCAGGTCACATTATCACTGTATTATTTTTTATAATTGTTTCACTGTTTTATAATTGTTTTACAGTTAAACTTGCTACCTCAAGTCTTCATTCTGTACTGTGCTGAGCTGCTTGCAATGAAATTTTGTTCTTTGTACACTTGCTGTATACTGAATGACAAATAAAGTTGTCTAAGTCTCTATGCTTTTCAAGTTAAAAAATGCAACACTTGAGCAAACAGCTCTTCTTTTATATTCTTTTTACCCGACAAACAATATAAGTGCTCCACCTAGTGTCTAAACTGTCAATCTGCATTAATAAACCCAATAAATCTAGAAATGGTTCTTAACAATCACAGTTATTGTGTGTCTGATGTGACAGAAGGGGACAGTGAGACATAGGAATAACACCATGCCATCGATACAGTGTGAATTTCACTTCATTATAATGGAGTCGGATCGTTTTCTCAAACAGAAAGGGCGCAGATTCATTTTAATAATGTGTCTCACTGAATCTCAGATATTAGGTCAAATAGGGTCAAATAAGCAAACTATACTACTTCTCCTTCTCTCTTGACAGATTTTTTTTTTTTTTTTTTTTTTTTTACTTACTTGAACTTTTGGGCGTTCAGACCATCAAGAGATTTTAGACGCCATCACGATGCCCATTTTTATGGCCATCATTTTATGGCCAGTTATTAAATTTTATAGACTGCTATTTATTATTACATTAAATTGGAACATCTCAAAATATTACTTGCCCTCTTACTCTTAATTTTAAATTAAAGCTGAGTATGTCGACATCACATGAAATTGAAGTGCTGGGTCACAGTATGTTTTTGACGAGCTCCATTTCAGTTGTAAGAACTTCAATTATGTCAGCGATTTTGCTATGCAGTAAGCAGGTTTTGGATTCGATTCCAGATTTTGTGGAATGTATTTTTTTTATGACGTCTGTGTACCTGCCTGGGTTTTCCCTCAGTAATCCAATTTTCTACCACAAAACTTAAAAAATAAATAAATAAACAAAACAAAACCATGCACGCCAGGGTGATGGGAGACTCCAAACTGCCCCTTCGTGTGAGTGAATGAGTTAAACATGTTAAAACCTGTACAGGAGCCCAGAAGAGTCCAAAAGATCTCAGATGGATGATGGGCAATGATCAATTAATCACAGCTGACTAATCACCATCAATATGTGGCTGTGGTACAAATCTCCAATTAGAGAAAATAAAATTATAAAAGTGTTTGGAATTTAATATGAAACAATGTAGATAAATAATCCTTCTAATATGTTTTTGTTATTCTAATTTAAAACACAAGTGTAAAGCTAATGGATTGCCTGAGGTGATGCATCAAAAAAGAAGCCCAACAGCAGCAGCCTATCTGAGGACACAATAATGACAAAACAGACAAAATAATGAAAATCAGCGATTACAGAGTCATAAACACCGACTGATTAGAAGGAAAAATATGCAAACATGCCCCAGAAATGCTTCCGTAAGGAGTACAAGAAGTGCAACGTAGGAAATGGAGCGCTTTATTAACACATTTGCCCTTGTATTTGTCACCTAATCTGTGATTTACCACTGCAGAGAGCTGCGGCAGCTGTAGTGTGGACATAAACTGTTTTTGCTTGCGTAAGTCATCATTTAAAAATACAATATTGGAAAGCAGTTGGCGCCTGATTTGCATTTCAAGGAAAATGGATAGTCAGCGCACAACGAACGACCCTCCCGCTGGAAGAAAATTTTTTAAAAAGTGTTGTAACGGATTAAATTGCAATTTTTAAAAAGCATGCAAGCAATAGTGCGTCAGCCTTTAGATGCGCAGCTTGGCGTCTTTAATTAGTCAACACCTTTGTTGGAAAACTCCTGTGAGGACAAGTTCAACGCACGACAGCAAAAAAAAAAAAAGAAAAGAAAAACAGCCTCCTTATGCTCGTAGGGAGGGGTCATGAGTCACCGCTTACCTCCAGGGCTTCCAAGGACACAAACCCCGTGATGGAGAAGCCATCGATGATGTCCTCTTCAGCAGACGTGGACTCCTTTCTCTTTCTGCGTGGGGGTCTGGGGCGGGATGAGGAGGGCTTCCTGTTGCCCTCCCTCTCTGAGTCAGAGGAGAAGTGAAACATAGAGCCCTTTACATGATTGTTTCTTATTCCATTTGATCTCCGCTCCCGATCCCTCACTGACCTCGACTTCCTCTTTTTGCGGAGACCCATGTCCTTCATCAGAAAGCTCCGGAATAAAGCCTCCTCTTACAGAGAATCAACCTTTTCAAGGGCCAAACAAAGGCAATACTCAACCTCCATTCATGTGAAAAGCCCCACAGCGGAATCTCCTTAATATCCAAGCGAAAAGTATCAATGCATTAGATCCAAGGTAAGCAGGTAATATCCCATATAATATCCAGAAGATCAGGCCTTTTATGCCAACTCAGAGCCGTGTTGAGTCAGCAAATCATGAAACGTTCCAAGTGCAGATCCCCAGAGGCAGCCCATCAACTACTGCTGCCGACATGCAATACGACGGCTTTGACACTTTACAGCCCCGAATGTGTTTCCAGTCCTCGCATCACGCCATGGAGATCTGAGCACGTCCTCCTTTGCCCGGAACCTGAGGTCTGCAAAGGGCCCTCCTGCAGCATGAAGACAAAGCACAGAGACGTTCATTCAACAAGTGCAACCGTGACGTCAGTCGATGAGCCAAAACCAGTCTCATCTCTAAAAGATCATCGTTACTCTGTAATGCTCTAAAGAGATAATTAGGTTTTTAAAGGTGCTGTAACTGATGATCTGCTTGTGTAACTGTGCTTAATGTAGTGGAATGATTTCTTTCATTCTTATTGGCATTCTTTTACACATGTATCCATGCAGATGCACAGTGTTTAAACCAATTAGGGTCACCAATTTCTGAGCTGTATGCAAACTCTAGAATGCAAGACAACAACCGCAATGCATTTTTTTAAATTAATTTAACAATAACTGTGGACCTCAAAGACTTCAAATCATCTCAGTGAAGATAATCAGCAGCCAAAGACACAATTTACTTCACTATTGTTTCCTTTTCCACTGGACTTTTAAAGGAGCCTCTAAAACACTTTTCTGCACTTGGTCAGAGATCACAGTAAAGCACACTTACAGTCTCACCCTAAAAGAACTGGGCTGTTTTATTATAATACCATATAAATTAAAGAAATGGTTTCCCAGTTTCTTCTGGTTTTATATTAAGAAATTCCCCCTTTTTCTGGCCTAAGACGCAATAAAAGTCAGGGAACGTCTGCACAAACACACCTGTATCTTCGATCTATATCAATTCACATTAGAAAAACCAGATTAACAAACAAAATCCCTGGCCCGTGTCTCTGCGCTGGATATTTCAAGCACGACATTTTCTGCATCACCAAACCAAAACCCAACAGTTGACCACCATCTTCAACTTCAGTAACGGGCCGCGTTGTAACACAGCTCGTCTAGATTCTGCAGCATATATGTAGTGTCCAAAGCCTCCGCTGCGCCCTGCAAAACTCACATTTCATACAAGTGTGAGCAGTTCAAACAAAATTCCATCTATGACGGGAATCTCAGAAACAGGCTTTCCATGCAGGTCGCCTGCCTTCGAAACCCCAAAAAGGGCAACCTTGTACTCAAGCTGATGTACTCAACCCATGTACTCAACCTGATGCCCCTGTGCACTCCAATAATGTAGTAACACACGCTCTGCACCATCGCCTCCCCTAAATGTCAGTAATTGGTTGGGGGGGCAGGAATGTATTTCAGCACTCCCACAGCCTTTTTCTAGCGCCCTAAAATACTCTTTTCCCTTGTCTTTGCGCTGTCTCTTGTTTTTTGTCTGCCTGTGCTGTCATTGGAGATCTCTGGCTCAGTCCAAGCCCACAGCACAAGCAGCAGCGGACTGGCACTGCCTCCTGCTCCCCAAGCTTTATTTTCCCACTGGAAGACGCACAACAAAAGCAAAGTAACCCCCCCGCACCCCCCATCTCTCTCTCTCTCTCTCTCTCTCTCTCTCTCTCTCTCTCTCTCTCTCTCTCTCTTTCTGTGTTCCGAGACACGTCATGCAAAACGAAGAATTGCAAACCCTTGCGCGAGTGTGCAGGGACCCGTCCGGAAGAAGTTGCAGTCCCCTTCGGTCACTGCTAGAATGTTAACGCATAACAATGTCCAGAGGTGAATAGATCCCGCAAAGGAAAGGCAGACGGTATCTTCTTTTTCTTGTTCTCCTCCTCCTCCTCCTCCTCCTCTCCCCAAATCCAAGCTTCAGGATCCCGGAGAACCGGGGCGCAGTGATACGGTAATGCCGCAGTGCCGCTTTGCAGGCTGCGCGCTTCCTCCTCATTGCAAATAGTGCACTCTGTCTGCGCACGTTCAGCGTGCTCAGACTGGTTCATAAAAGAGTTGATATGATGGAAAAGCCGTATGAGATTAGCTCAGGATAAATTGCAAATGTCTTTTAATATATAACATTTCTCATGTTAAATACCTGACCATGAAGGCCAACAAAGAGAAAGAACTTTATTTTAAAAATAAGTGACAAGGAACTGGTATTTTCTAAAATTCACTTATGAGTATTTTTATTGGCTATTCTATCAGCATAACCCGCTTGTAAAAAAAACTATCTTGCATGTGTTTTTGTTATTCACTTGTAGTAATAATACAAAAGTACAAAAGTACATTAATATGTATAATGCACTTTTCCACCTCTACATTCTGTTTCGTTATTATGTTTTGTTCATTCAAACATAATCTAATTAATGAAAATGATAGATTACTGAATCCATTTCTGTCACTACAACTCAAAATTGCATCATGTTATATACCATATTTGACTTTTTTTCAGCCTGTTCAGTGTAATTTTTGGTTTTTGCTACTGTTGTTGCCAGTCATCCGAGTTATAGAGAAAAAACACTTAATAAAATGAACATTCAGCATTTTTTCTTCAATGTTACATTTCTTGAAAAGCTTGCAAAAAAATAGAACTAATAATGATTTACGCCTATGTCTTTATTTAAGTACAAGGTCAATTCTTTTAAAGTTACCATTTACAGTTGTATTTTTATAATTCCTTTTCCATACAACAAGGTTTGTCATCGGTTGCGAGGAAACGCCTGGGAGGCAACGCATGTCACTTCAATATTACATTAACACATATTGATTTTAAAGTCCCTTAATGCCCAGGGAATGAGCATTTTCTAACAGTGTAAACATGGCAGTGGGAATTATGTGTTGTCTCATCAATAAATATGACATAAATTAGCAGGCAAAATTGGAGAAAGGTTAATAAAAGTGCGCACTTGATGCGTTAGAGCTACAGCGCTGATTAAAAAAAAAGAGCAGATTTCAAGTGGAGGGGGAAAATGCTGAAGCTGTGAGGAGCTTCTGTGCAAATATGGGTGACGTGTGTATTTTCAGCCTGGTTTAATGGTGCCAAGCGTGAGTGTATGGTTTTGAGCTGATTGAAAAGTCCCAATTCCCAATGCTCATCAGAACTGAGACCTCGGTGTTCTTTATGAAGAATGGATTCACATATACTTGAACCCCCGTCTGATCTTCGAGGAGGAATGACAAACAGTGGTACGTAATAGCTAATTCAACCCTCGCGGACAACACCTACTCATCTGGCTCTTTACAAAGATTGTTACTCCAGTGAAGCTGGCACAGAACTCATAATAACTAGCATGTGAGTCTCTTTTTCTCTGAAGTCTTCGATCTCTTAACCGCAGTATCAAAACTCCTGATTTTTTTTTTCTGTGCTCAGAACAACAAAGCTGAAACATACACACACATCCCCACATTAGCTCACAGCTGCAGGCAACTGTTGTTTAGCTTTATCTTGATCATCTTCGCTATTTTCTCTTGTCAGTGAGGACACTTAAGTGGGATGTAATGGCACTTGAATCACCGGGTACTTATGGTTACAAAGAGGTCCTCAGTAGAGAATGAGCTCATTTTCCTCTCCCTACAGGTCTGCCAACGGCACTATTTCATATCCCTTATAAACCCGCAGTGTGATAGCCTTTACATAGTTATTCCGCTCTGTAACACCTCTACAGTGAGAGTCTTTGTTCTTCTTATTTATATTTTCCTATTAACACAACTGTTTAAGTCATTGGTCAGAAATATAGTGTGTGGCACACGTGTGGGCGGTGTAATTTTCATTAAAAGGCAAACACTCTTAAAGTGTTTTTAATACCTGAGCTTATTTGGCCTCTTTTGTGCGGGATTGGGGCTATGCTAAATAAACTCATGATATTCAGAAGTTATTGTGCTGAAGTTGAAAGATGAAACCCTCGGAGAATTTGAAATTAATTGATGAGGATTTTTGGATTGAAAAAGCCTCGCTGGTCTTAATATATGGAACCTGTCAAACTCCTGTTGGTTTGCCTCATCCATCACTGCCGACTATTTGTAAAACAGAGCAGACCTATAATTCAGCTGCAGAAGGACAGGAACACGGTGTTTGAAGAATTTGGGTGATATATGTGATTAAATCAAGAGTCAAACTGCGACACCACAGTGGTTACTATGGTATTTATATCTGCTATAGTTTCCAGCCATCATAATGTTTCATATGAATTAGATTCTGGTGTTTTCCACAACCGTTCCTTCAAAGAGGGCAATCTGACAGAAAATAGAGGTTTAATAGCAACTGTTGTACATTATATTTTTATGTGCTGATTTACAATGAATTGTGTTTGTGAAATTAATAAGTAGTTTATTAAAAACATACAACAAAAAGGCAACTTCCACCTCTGTGGATTTAACATGCAAAACGTGCAGTAACAGTAATTGCACTTGGCAATTAAATCTGCAGGCTCATCAAAGAGATAATGGAAAAGAAAAAGCCTCCTTGTTGCCATTCGCAGGGCTTTTCAAGACGGTACTTTGCTTTTTAACAGCTTTGTTTCAAATACATTTATTGGTGTTTCATGTCTAAAGCTCTCTTTATGTACTCCCTCATCTAAAACGCCAAGGATGACCTTTCTTTGCGCATTTAAACTCTGGGGAGAACATTTCCATTTGTAAACTTTATTTTATGGAACGGATGCAATTTCTTCTTATTACACTGCCGCTTACATCTTACATCTGCTGTAATGTTTGTGCAAATAAACACAGTTGATTCCAAATATAATCGCATGGAAAAAGCTATAAAAAGAGGAGGGAATAGAAAATAGCTCAAAGCTTCAGTTACTAAGTAGCAAAAGAAAACACGGCTAAACGACAAAAGGGCAATATTGAGAATGATGGCCGACCTATTAAAACAACAGAGCATCTTAAACAACAATGTGTCAAATATGTATATGAGTGTTCTCTCTGTTTGAAGAGCTCAGTGATGCAAACAGTCAGCTCTGCCTAATTCATGAGCCAACACATTCAGAATCAGTTCAGACACTTGAGAAATAGCTGAGTGAATTCAGCATGTTTTATAAGCGAAACCAGTGTTTAAATGTGAGTGGGCTTGATGGAAGCATGTTTTTTTTTTTTTTTATTTCTGTCATACTGGGTTTTTCTGAGAGAATGAATAATAAAATAGTGGGGAAAATTGCTGGAATAAAAGCAGATGTCCACTCCAGCCTGAATACCTTAATCTGAAGACTGAACTGTAGCTATGATTTAACTAGCTATGATAAAATATTCTATTTAACTTATTTGGATTCCTGTTTTTTTGTTTTTCTTTTTTTACACATTGGCTGTTTCATTTTACTCTGTGAAGCCCTTATTGATTTTTCATGGTTCGGCAACTTTAGCCACATGCCAGTGTTACCATTTCGCAGCATAATCGTTGGCACAATGCTAATGTGCAGCACTCTCTGCAGCATTTACACTCTGTGTGTGGCCTTATGTATTTCATGTTGTGGCTGCTTTGCACTGCTTGGGGCCATGATGTGTGCTGCGTATACATCATCCCTGACCAGATTTTCCCTCAATGACAAGTGGTTTGTTTGACTGAAGCATTGATTCATTTTCAGGGTTTATGAAAAAAATATTTTTTTTGTTATTTTTACTGCACATGTGCTGATAATCGGTCAACAAGTGAGAGGCAGGAATACACCACCTAGAGGTCACCGAGAGGTCCATCGCAGGAGCGTTCACCGACACCACTACAGGCACGGAGTCTCCCATTAGGCTAAAGTGCGGATTTATGGGCTGCGGGAGGAAAACTGGGCAAAATCCACACGATTATGGAGAACAGCAACTACAGTCATCAGCAACAGGGGGTTGGTTGTGGGTTCTTTGATCCTACAGAGGAGTCAGAGGCGTGAAGATTGGTAACACCCCTTTAGTTCCCCTAACCCACATCTGTGTACGATTACATGTCACTAAGTTTGCCATGTAACATAAAAGCAAAGCAAAGCATGTTTCATTGTTTCATACGGATAAAAACAAAAAAAGACAAAATGAGATGAGGCGGCATTTGTGTCTCTTTTACGGCAAGAGTTCCAGGTAGAGGAGAGGATGAGTAATAGAATAGAATAGAATAGAAGTACTTTATTGATAAGTAGGTGGTGTTCAAACAGAGGTCCAGCATGGTACAGATTTGGGTCGGTGTTAAGGCTGTTCTCTCTGGAAGGCTGTTGTCCAATAGAAGGCGCTTGTGGATGGTCGCTGTTGCCTCAGTGGTAGAGATACACGTGAAGAGGGAAATGACATCGTAGGATACCATGGTCTCCTTAGGTTGTAGTTTGAGACGACTGACCTTTTTAGCAAAATCCTGGGAGTTACTGATGTGGGGTGTGGGGTGTTGCCAACCATGGGAGCCAAGATGGAGGCCACATATTTTGAAATGTTGTATGTGACAGAATTGATGCTGCTAACTATTGGTCTGAGAGGGGTCCCTTGTTTATGGATCTTGGGTAATCCATAGATGCAAGGTATGGCTTCTCCTGGATATAAACGGTAGTATTGTGGTCTGTCAACGGCTTGTTCCTTTTCCAGTTTCTGGAGAAGATCTATTACCTTCTTCTTGTATGAGCTGGTGGGGTCCCGTTTGAGTTTCTCGTATGTGTTAGTGTCGCTCAGGAGGTTGAGTATTTTGGTGTCGTAATCTGTGGTGTTGAGAACAACTGTGCATCGACCTTTGTCAGCTGGTAAAATGGTGATGTCCTTGTCTTTTGCTAATGATGCAAGGGCTCTTTTTTCTTCCATGGTGATGTTGGAGGCTGGAGCTTTGGCAGTGGATAAAGCCACCTACTTTCAATACAGAGAGGGCTTCTACAGGCAGAAACATGGTTGTGCCATGGGTTCACCAGTGTCTCCCATAGTTGCCAATCTCTACATGGAGGAGGTTCACAGGAACCGTCCCAAGCCACTGGTTCAGATATGTTGATGACACCTGGGTCAAGAATTGGAAGCGTTCTTGACCCAGACCTGGTGACTCATTAACATGTGACTCTACAGACAAAGGGGAAGCACCCCAACCAAAACTAGGTGAACGACCCTGCCAACCACCCTGCCAAGGACTCTCAGGTGACCACCCGGGCCATTAACATGCCAATGGTCGACAGGGCTATATTTTCAAGCTCTGCCCCAGCAAACTTAGAACTGAAGAAGCTCTCTGGAGAGAGGGCGAAACGTTTTCAAAGAAACCTTTCAGTCCAGTTGACACAGAGAGATCTATTTTGGATAACTATGACCCGGATGAGTGAGAATCTACACAGACATACTTTATTGATCCCAGACATGGGAAATTGACTTGTCACAGCAGCATCGTCAGTATTAACATATTTACAACGTATTTACAGTATAATAGTGTGCAATATCAGTGCAATATGAGGATATGACTGCAATATGCAATAAATAATTATGACAATGTGCTAAGGGCTGTGAGTCTCAGTCAGATGGACTTATTGAACAGGGTTATTGCACTGGGCAGGAAAGATTTCCTGTATCTGTTTTTGTGGCAGCGGAACTGAATCAGTCTGTTTGAGAAGGAGCTCCGCTGTCTGTCCAGGAGTGGGTGGAGAGGCTGGTCCAGGTTATCCAGAATAGCTAACAGTTTGTTCAGCATCCTCCTCTCCACCACAGCTTCCAGGGTGTCTGGTTTGCAGCCAATCACGGAGCCAGCCTTTCTGATAAGTTTGTGTTTAATAATACATTATTATATTTAGAGAATACATATATAGAAAATGTGTCAATAATGAACCATAGGTGGATGTAATGAAGATAATCCAGTAATTTTTCAAAATTAAACATTTTTCAGTTTTAGAAAAAAACAAAGTAATGTAAGTTATTTATTCTTTCTGTGTGGCCCACAGACCAGGACCAGTCCGCGGCCCAGGGATTGGGGACCACTGCTGTAGATGACAAGGAGAACAAAACACTTGATTTGTGCTTTCACTCACCATCCATTTCGAAATACTCCTGTCTCTACAGGGTTGCGTTACTGCATACTGCAAATTAGACGAGAAACTCTCCAGGTAGAGTTGCTTTGCTTGTTAAGATAAATTACAACGCTGTGGTGTATTTACAACTACCAGCTACTTACTGAGGCTGCAGGAGGCCAATAAATATCAGCCGGGGGGGAGAGATAAGAATAAATAATGACTTTAGATATGAAAACTTGATTTGTTTAATATTAAACAAATGATTGGACAGAGGTTACTGTTAGACTGCATGGGATGGAGGTGAGGTGAGGCAACGGAATCCAAGCTAATTAAATCATTTTCCTGAAATTATGTGAGTGTGACCGGATTCCTGGAGCTGTTCTTCTGGGTGAACACCGCAGCAGATCGTAAAACCTCACTGCAGTGTGCAGAGTTTGCACATCATACAAAAATGTGCTCTTCTCTCCTGTATTTAACCACAGCAGCCGTTGGAATGTATGGAATGGTTTTTATAGTGTCGTGGAAAACAGCTCTGATATGGACGCTAACTTATTCAGACCTGGTACTGGGTGGTTGTAAAGCCATGAACAAACAGCGGAAAAATGCACTCCGACTATAAAAATAACAAATTTATTCAACTAAAACAACAATAGGTACAAAAACAATCTCACTGTCACCCACGATTTGTCAAAAAAAATCAAACACCATGAAACATCAAACAACAGGAAAGGTATTTTGCAGCAGTTTGAAGCCATTGTGGCTTACAAGGGTGCGTTTCGCAAACCCATTCTCGCGTCAGCGTTAATGTGGGAGTGACTGTTGATGGCCTAACAAACCACATAAACAACGTCGTTGTGCAGACATTGTGGATGTGTCGAGAACAGTGCTGGCTTTTGATGAAGAGTTCCTGTGGCGGAAGCTGATTCTAGAGGTGTACATTCACCACGAAGGTACCTCCCTCATTAATAGTTCATCCTTGGGTGACACCTATCAAGTGATTTCTTTACATTCATGGAGTCAGCCATGAATGTCCATAGCAACATCCTCCGATACATACCAAAGTGTGGGGAAAGACTGGGATCAGCAATAGATGATTAATGAGCTACCCCCATTGAGAAGCTACATGGACGACGTCACCAGCCTCCTTCCATCAGCAGCATGTACATGTCGGCTGCTGAAGTGGTTGGACGTTGTTGGGGTTAAGGCTGCCACGGGGGCTGTCACGGCATCTCTCTAAAACAGGCCTCTTTGGGAAGAATGCTCTGCAACTGCCACTGCAGTCTATCAGTATGGGTTCAATGCAGGAGATCGAGCTAAGAGAAGCCACTGAGCAGTCAGTACGGAATGCCAAAGTCAAGGTTCCCACTGGCCAAAGGTGGAATGCTCAATCTGAAGTCGACCAAGCTGTCAGTAGACTGCAACACTAAGAAATTGTGGACAGAGTCTGGGCAGTAAGAGCGGGGCTAGGATGGGGAGAGAGGTTTAAAATAGAGGTTTCTCGGTATAGATGTGTCCACAGTTTCATAGATTTTTAGAACAATACTAATTGTTGCTACTGAGATAATGAATAATAAAAGAAAATATTCAGGGATTTCAGCATGGTTATGGTGCAAACTCAACACAGTTCCAGCCTCAGCTATGAGACTGTCCATCGACACAACTGACACAACACCAGCACGCTTGTAATGAAAAGTGAATGAGACCTTTTTAGGCATTGCCTCTGGAAGAAATAAATGATAAGAAAGTCAATAGTGTTCAGAAGATCACAATATTATAATGACAACTAGTATTACCATTACCAGAGACTTGACAGAGCAGGGAAAGATGATCTATGTAAGGGTTACCTGATCACTAATCTCGATGATGTAACCAGTCCTTTTCATAATTGTTACATCAAGAAGTTTCAAATCATTTCAGAGCAGACACTGGAAAAGCTTGAAATTCTAGTTAAGCATTAGCGGCATTCACATACAAGAGGTTCCATTTCCTTGAAATCCACACTGATGATGAAAAAGAGGAAAGGCTTTTCACTTCCCTTCAAGTTCTCAGCTCTGTCCTCCCTGAATATGTGACAAGATGTTTGCTCATGTTTTATTCACTTTCATTCTGTCCTTGAGCAGAGGCAGAGACGAGCAGACAGAAACACAGGTCTTCTGGCTTCATTTCACTTCATTCAGGAAACTGGCAAGATTGAAGAGACCGGGATGAGATGAAATGTGGACTGCATGAGCTGATATGCAAGTTTTCCGGCTAAATCGTGATGCGGGGATATTGTATAAATAAGTTGTCTGGGACAGGTGAAGTGCTTCGCCGGTCTGAATGAAATGATTTTACCACAATGACACACAGACATTAAACCATATCTGACAAGATGCTCATAATCACTTTCGATAGATATGGGATTCAAACATAAAAAGAACCTTACACAGCTTGTAAAGCATACACGATGATGGATAAAATCACAGGTTCAAGTTTTAGCTTTGACAGTGTGTGTGTGTGTGTGTGTGTGTGTGTGTGTGTGTGTGTGTGTGTGAGTGTGTGTGAGCTTTCCTCTGTCAAAGTGGAGGTCACAGAAGAAGGCAACAGCCATCTTTTTCATTCAGCTTCCAGTTGTTTTTTGACATCTTCAGCATGAGCACAGTTCAGCAGAAAGGACAGGTCTGATTGACAGGTATATAGCTAGACTGGAAGCCACAGTCATGGGGGATACTTTTCTTTTCCTGTTCAGATCTGCTGACAGTCTTGCAGAATCCATTATGATGGCAGCAGAAAAGTTCATTTTTACAAGGACATTTTTTTTTCTTGTAGAACTTCCATCCATGTGGACTCACCGACTGTGTTTTAGTTGCTCTTTAGCTGTGATTTGTGGTGACTGAAGACTTAAATTTCCATGATGGTACATATTACACCCATTTATCTGGAGCAACAGGGATCTACAGTATCTTTGTTGATATAACGTTAGATTCACTGTACAGATTCCGTCTATCTCTCCATTTCCAATATAACTCCATCTTTCACACCTCCAAAGCTGTTTGTAGCTGCATGTAGCATGTTTTAAGAAGCATACATGCCGTTCTGCTGAATAACCATGCCTCCTCTCCGCTGCTCCGTTTCTTTCTCCACTTCCTGCCATCATTCTTTCTCCTCTCCACTGTTTTGCTCTGGCATACCTCATTACATTAGCAGGACTGCATGGTTGCACGCACACACACACACACACATTCACAGCACCTGGCTCGGTATCTGTGGTGCTGTCAGACACAAGTGGGGGTGGGCAAAGGTTTGATGGGAGGCAGTGCGCTGTTGCTTCGCAGACAAGCAGAAATCTGTGGAATAATAATTGCTATGAAGGGATAATTTGACAGCTGCATGGTTATGATAGCATGTAGTTCTCTCATCTGCCATTCTCAGATACATGCATGCTCACACACACACACACACACACACACACACACACACACACACACACACACACACACACACACACACATTCTTATACATTCTTCTATCTTTGTGAGGATTTTTAGAATAGAATAGAATAGAATAGAATATTATCTTTATTATCCCGCAATGGGGAAATTTCAGTGTCCCAGCAGCAGCATACAGAGCAGAAAATGAGAAGAAGAAAATAAGAAGAAATAAAATATGTACAAGACTTTGGAACGAATATAAAAAATAAAAAATAGAATGCAAATAAATAAATATATATACCTATATATATATATATATATATATATAAATATATATAAACCTATATATTTACAGTCCGGTGCTGTACATGAAATAGCATTACCATTTCCCATGGGTGGGTTTAATGCATATAGACAGATATTGCACTGATTGTGTGATGGCTAGGATGCTGCATTAAACAGTGTGATGGCTATGGGGAGGAACCACCTGCGGTAGCACTCCTTCCTGCACCAAGGATGCCTCAGTCTAGTGATGGAGCAGCTGCCTAGGGCCTCCACGGTGTGGAGCAGAGGTTGGGAGGAGTTGCTCCTGATGGATGACAGCCTGGCCAGCATCCCTCTGTCTGCCACCTCCTCAGTGGAGGCTGCAGCCCAGGACACAGCCAGCTCTCTTAACCAGTTTGTTAAGTCTCTTCTTGTCCCTATCTGTGCTGCTTCCCAACACACGATGGTATGAAACTGCTGAGGCCACTACAGCACTATAGTGTCATAGAAAGTAGTGAGAAGATCCCTGCTCACACCGAAGGACCTCAGTCTCCTCAGCAGGTGCAGGCAACTCTGGCCCTTCTTGTACAGGGCATCGGTGTTATGAGACCAGTCTAGTTTCTTGTTGAGGTGAACACCCAGGTATTTGAAAGAGTCCACTATCTCAATGTCCAAACCCTGGATGTTCACCGATGTGTGGGGTGTGGATGTTCTGCGGAAGTCTATCACCACCTCTTTTGTTTTACTGATGTTAAGGAGAAGGTGGTTCTCCTCACATTATTCCACAAAGTCAGCGATGACTCCTCTGTACACCTGTTTGTCCTCCTCTGACACGCAGCCAACGATGGCAGTGTCAAGCTATTCTATGTGGATCTAATGCATTTGATACTTTGTTAGTCCATCACTAAATATGTGTTTATTTCATTGAAGAAGTTAATGAAATGTGTAAAAAAATTATTGAAGTTAAACTCCTTTCCCACCCTATCTGTTGTTTCATTTTGACTTATTTATTCCTCATTTTCGGAAAAGAAATAGAAGGGAAAATCAAGATAACGGAGAGTGGTGGTGATCCAGAATTGGGAGTTTCCTGCATCTTTGCCACGGTGGTTTCAATTTACTGTGAATGAATCAGCTATTGATCAGTCTGCTAGTGAAAGTGATCAATTTTCAGCCTGGTAGTGAAATGAGAGGAAGTCAGGAAATCACTTCAGGCATTAAGAATTATGCTCCAGGGATCACAAGTGTGGAATTCCATGTCAATTTAGCTAATAGTAACTGATGTACTTCAGTCGGGTAGGAGAGGTGATCTATGGACCTGCACGCTGAACAACTCGTCACAGAACTTGCACTGCTGGAACAGAGCTGGTCATCAATATGCCCAGAACCAGCCTCCTACTGTTACAAGACTGTTAATTTAAGAAATCAGAGAAAAAAAACCTTAAAAAAAACATTATTACATTGACATACATTGCAGCAGTGCATAGTGTTTTAATCTGTCTGTTAAATCTCCCGAGTCTGATTTAAAGTCATTATTCTATAATCTCTTTTCACTTCAAAAGAGAATTCAATCTCCTTGAGCACAAAAATTCCAGGACCGTCTTAAAACATCAAATCAAAGCAAAACGTGTTGCTTTCCCCCTCGGTGGGGTGTTTGACGGAATTAACACTTTAGAAAGTAATCATCCTCCTCTCGAGTGCAATCAATACACATATCATGTAAATCTGTTGAGCCGATATTTCCGAACGGATGCTTCTGGAAGCGCTCCACCGTCCGTGGATCAGCAGAGGAATAGCTTTGCATACAGTTATGATGTAACTCATACTCTTTCTTTAATCCACATGCTTACCTCCAGATGTGGAGTCACAGCTTTAGGTTTTTGGTATGACAGAATACACTCTAACTGAATCAAATCAGAGTTTTTGTTTGTTGTGAGTGAAATCCTGCTAAGTGATATCTCATTTTATTATTTAATGCTGCTCCTCTGTGTCCCTCGACCTCGTCAGTGTCCTTTTACTTTTACATTATATGTTTGAAAAAAAAATGTATCTACTGTTCTTGTTCTTGCAGTGTTGACGTGCTTTGCCTTTGACACACAACTTTTTTATTCACAAAGGTCCCCCCAAACACGCACACATGCAGAGATTTACAGCATCACTGAGTTTCATCCATACAAAATGTGTTTTCTAAGGCTTAGGGTCAGGAGGTTGGTTAGGATGGTTAGGGTTAGGGTAAGGGACTCAGTCATAGATTATAACTATGAAAGTCCACAAAGATAAAAGTCCAAGGATATGTGTGTGTGTGTGTGTGAGATATTGGACAAATTGCTTTTGGGTTAAAAGCTAAAACTCAAAACTGGAATTTGCTGACTGCATACAGTGAGTCAGGATGAGGCTGTGGGGTTTCGAGGCAAAACGTTTCATACACAATGAGGTGTTCGAGTCATTCTGAGACTGATTTTTAGAGACTTTCTGACTGTACTGCCAGCTTGTGTTTTGAAAATTGTTGGGAATCCCTCAAGTGTCACTAACCTAGGGGCATTTGGAGATAAGTCAGTGAACTCAAAGACTGTTCACGCAGATGCGTCAACAATCACTTTGAAGAGGTAAATGTTCCATCCATCCATCCATCCATCCATCCATCTTCTACCACTTATCTGGGTTCGGGTTGTGGGGGCAGCAGCCTAAGCAGGGAAGCCCAGACTTCCCTCTCCCCAGCCACTTTGTCCAGCTTTTCCGGGGGAATCCCAAGGCGTTCCCAGGCCAGCCGGGAGACATAGTCCCTCCAGCGTGTCGTGGGTCTTCCCGGGGACCTCCTACCAGAAGGACGTGCCCTGAACACCTCACCCCAGGGAGGTGTCCGGGAGGCATCCTGACTAGGTGCCCGAGCCGCCTCATCTGGTTCTTCTCAACTTGGAGGAGCAGCGGCTCTACTCCGAGCTCCTCCCAGATGGCAGAGCTTCTCACCCTATCTCTAAGGGAGAGCCCAGCCACTCTATGGAGGAAACTCATTTCGGCCGCTTGTACCCACGATCTGGTTCTTTTGGTCACTACCCAAAGCTCATGACCATAGGTGAGGGTAGGAGCAAAGACCGACCGGTAAATCGAGAGCTTCGCCTTTCGGCTCAGCTCTCTTTTCACCACAATGGACCGGTGCAGAGTCCGTATTACTGCAGAAGCTGCACCGATCCGCCTGTCGATCTCCAGCTCCACTCTTCTCCCACTCGTGAACAAGACCCCGAGGTACCTGAACTCCTCCCGCTCTGGGTGGAGAAGGCACTCCACCTTTTTCTGGCTGAGAACCATGGCCTCAGATTTGGAGGTGCTGATTCCCATCCCGGCCGCTTCACATTCGGCTGCGAACCGATCCAGTGAGACTGGAGGTCACGGACTGATAAAGCCAACAGGACCGCATCGTCTGCAAAGAGCAGAGACCCAATCCTGAGGCCACCAATCCGGACCCCCTCAACACCACGGCTGCAGTGACAAAGGGCAGCTCTGGCGGAGTCCAACCCAAACGAGTTCGACTTACTACCGGCAATGTGGACCAAGTCTGACACCGGTCATACAAGGAGCGGACGGCCCGTATCGGGGGCCCGACACCCCATACTCCCTGAGGGACACGATTGAATGCCTTCTCCAAATCCACAAAACACATGTGGACTGGTTGGGCAAACTCCGACGTACCCTCAAGGACCCTGCTGAGGGTATAGAGCTGGTCCACAGTTCCACCTCCAGGACAAAAACCACATTGCTCCTCCTGAATCCAAGGTTCGAGTATCCAGCGGACCCTCCGGTACCTCTCTAGTACCCCTGAATAGACCTTGCCAGGGAGGCTGAGGAGTGTGATCCCCCTGTAGTTGGAACACACCCTCCGGTCCCCCTTCTTAAAAAGAGGGACCACCACCCTGGTCTGCCAATCCAGTGGTACTGCCCCCGATGTCCACGCGACGTTGCAGAGTCGTGTCAACCACGACAGCCTTACAACATCCAGAGCCCTAAGGAACTCCGGGCGGCTCTCATCCACCCCCGGGGCCCTGCCACCGAGGAGTTTCTTAACAACCTCGGCAACCTCAGCCCCGGAAATAGGAGAACCCACCCCCGAGTCTCCAGGCCCTACTTCCTCACTGGAAGGCGTGTGGGTGGGATTGAGAAGGTCTTCCAAATATTCCCTCCACCGATCCACAACATCCCCAGTCGAGGTCAGCAGCATACCATCTCCACTGTACACAGTGTTGATAGTGCACTGCTTCCCCCTCCTCAGGTGCCGGATGGTGGTCCATAACCTTTTCAAAGCCATCCAGAAGTCGTTCTCCATGGCCCCCCCAAACTCTTCCCATGCCTGGGTCTTTGCCTCAGCGACCACCACATCTACACTCTGCTTGGCCCGCCGGTACCCGTCTGCTGCCTCATGAGTCCTACAGGCCAAAAAGACCCGGTACGACTCCTTCTTCAACCTGACGGCATCCCTCACCGCCGATGTCCATCAGCGGGTTCGGATATTGCCGCCATTACAGGCACCGAGCACCTTGCGGCCACAGCACCGGTCAACCGCCTCAACAATGAAGGCACGGAACATGGTCCACTCTGACTCAATGTCCCCCACCTCCTCTGGGACATGGTTGAGGTAAATGTTTATTTGTAGTAATCTAAGTCTATAGATGCTTTAAGATTAAATATCTCCACGTGTGCTTAGTGTGCTGGAAAATTAGAAGTGTGTGAATCTATTATGTCTGGCATTGTATCAGACACTTTAACATCTGCCAGCCCCGTTTTTCAGAAGGACCCAAGTGCAGCACAACTGACTGAGCAAAATCTCTTTATTGACTGGGACGAAAGCAGGTCAGTTTACCAGGAGACGAGCGAGGTAGATACTGTAAATCCAACAAGCAGAGTTGGCAACCAGTAGACAGTCCAATAATTTGTGGTCGGGTACAGAAATCAGGCAGGTTATTCGGGAAACCAGGCTTGGAACACAGGTCAGGAACAGGAAGGGTCGACCACTGGCAGGCAAGCAGGAAAACAACGCTTGAAGGTCTCGCATAACGCAGAGGACGATCTGGCACAGAATCAGTCAAAGACCGGAGCTTAAATAGAAGTGCTTATTGGCGAGCTGCTGGTGTGGTTGATTAGTGGGCGTAACGCTGGTGGTGAGAAGCGGGAAAACACTGGAGGCTGGCTGGCAGCTGTGACAGATGCAGATTGGCAGATGCTGCAGGCGCAGCTGATCAGGAGACGTGGCGCAGGTGAAGCGGTGAGGAGCGGGAAGACACCGGTGGCAGACCCGCCACTGTGACACTGCCTAAAGAATGGAAACATAAACAGGAGCGTTTGAGTAGTAAACAGAAGATATTGGGTCTCATGCATAGATTTTTTATACATTTTCTAAAATCTGATAGTGTAACACACAAACATGCACTTAATGGTATGATGGTATGATGTGAGAAAAAAAAAATCTCATTTGGCTTTTCTAAATCTGTTGTAATGATGTCAGATTGTTCTTATTTGTGTGTCCTAGTCCTCACAAACTTTAATCTCTGAAGAACAAGTGAATATCAGGTATTAGGTAAATAAAATGGTGAGGCGCAGCGTGCGCCAGTTTTGGTGTGTCAGGCCATCGGTAATTAACCTAAAAACTGATCCAGTTCCAATAATGACATTGACAGACGCTGAACATGACGTAGCATGACCTGTTTGAGAGTGTATCTTTCATTAGGGATGATCAAAACATCCAAAGGAGGAGGAGGAGGAGGCTGTAAAAGCTAAGCGGCTCCAAGGCATCATTGTTCTGCTGCAAATTCATGCATACTAATCACCTGCACAGCCTCAGGAAATACATCTGAGGTGTATAGCTGTGGCAGCATCACTTCCTTAATATTAGACCTGGTGATTGGATCTCCAAATACTGCTACTATACTTAAGTGCAGTAAATACACTCAGCAATTTAAATACACCCAGAAATGTTCAGTAAAGACTAAATTTTGGAGATAAATAATACAAAAGTATTGTCATCAAATTGAATGCGAAATTGTACAGAAACAATAGGCCAGAAATAAATATTTGATGGATTATTACTTACTGGAAGAATTGATGTGTAACATCTCCTGTAATGTCTCCTGTTTGTTCCATCATCTATTGTTCTATCTTCACATAGCATGGTTTATGTTTCTTTATGCATTGTAGATTTAAAATAAATAAAGAAACAAATAAATAAATAAATAAAGCAAAGCGCAGGCAAAAATATCCCAGAGCAAAAACCAGATGAAAATAAATCATAACCAAGTTGCCCGAGGCTCAGATCACAGCCATGCCTTACATAAATGTGTAAAGATGAAGAGTTAGCTTTTCCTCACCTGGCGGGTACCTTCGGGAACTATTTGCTGAAGATTCTCTCACTGCTTGTCCCGGGTGATCTCCTGCAGCGTCAACACTGCACCTCCCTTCTTACGCATTCACATCATATAGGCGCCATCTACATCATCTCCGGGTGGAAATGCTCGCATCTCCAGAAACACATTAAACAGCGAGGAGTTTAAATCTTCTTCTGGGAGATCACAAGCTCCCTGCTGCCAAGCCTTCCACATGATCTCGGAGCTGCCGGGCTTTTCCCCTGTGTTGCAGAAGTAGCTGACAGTGCAGCTGAGAGAAGAAAAGCAAAACAACACGCAGCATCCTGACTCTACATAAATGCTCAAGAGATAGATCTCTTTCTGTGTAGGGTCTCATTCATCCAGGTCATAATTTTCCAAAGTTAGATCTCTCTGTGCAACTGGACACACAGTTGGACTTGTTTAGGACACACAAACCTAAACAAGTCCAGTTGCACACAGAGATCTAACCTTGAATCTCATTCTCTGCCAATTCAAATGGAACAACATTACACAGGACACAAGTCACACAAAATGTTTAATGAATCAAACATATCTGTTTAATCATTTGTTTCTCTGGGAAGGTTTATCTTAAAGGGGACATGAAACGCTAGAACAAACACTAACCAATTCAATTCAATTTTAATTTTATTTATATAGCACCTTTTACAATAAAATTGTCTCTAGGTGCTTTACAGAGGTTGAAACCCAGAGCCTGAACCCCCAGGTAAGCACGGTGGCAAGGAAAAACTCCCTTTTAACAGGAAGAAACCTTGAGCAGGACCAGGCTTACAAGGAGGAACCATCCTGCTGAAAGTCAGCTGGGTAAAGGAGGAATAGAAGAGGGAGACAGGACAGAGAGAATAAAGTGAGAGAGAGGGAGAACAGAAACAATCATAGAACCATAGAAATACAAACAAAATACAATCATAGAAATACAAACATATCAGACATAATATATATACACATAATCCAGCATAGCAGGTTGTTATAAAGAGATGAACGGTATAGGCAGGTTTAAAGGGAACAGCATAAGCAGGTGCTGACAGTGGACCCTGCGTTTGTCAGAGGCCGAGGTCTGTGCAGCACGAAGGCCTGGAGATGGAAGACCTGCAAAGAGAGAGAGAGAGAGAGAGAGAAGGGGGAGAGAGACATAGAACAGCAAGGAAGACTGGACAGATAATTCCGGTGAGAAAAAAGAAAAGGAGCAGAGGACGTGAGGGAGTGGTCGGTGTTGAAGAAGTGGGGAACTGCTCAGTGGATCATGTGTGTGTCCCCAGCAGCGTAGCCTATAGCAGCATAGCTGTGCTAAAAATTGAAGAATAAGAGTTTGATGACCCTATTCTATCTGTAACTGTGAGAACTGACTGTAACTAGATCTATCAACCCTACACACTTTGTTTGAGGCTAGCTGTACGCTTTACTGAACAGAAAGGTTTTAAGTTTGATCTTAAAGGCAGACGTGGTGTCTGCCTCTCGGACCCAGGTTGGTAACTGGTTCCACAGTAAAGCTGCCTGATAGCTAAAAGCTCGCCCTCCTAGTCTACGTTGATGAATTCTAGGAACTAAAAGTAAACCTGCACTCTGTGATCTGAGTGTTCTTTTAGGAATATACGGAGCTATGAGATCCTGCAGTTATGATGGAGATAGTCCATTGAGAGCTTTATATGTTAGTAGGAGAATCTTATTCTAGATTTCACCGGAAGCCAGTGAAGAGAAGCTAAAACTGGAGAGATATGCTCACTGGTGCTGATTCCTGTCAGAACTCTGGCTGCAGTGTTCTGGATCAGCTGCAGGTTTTTAATGGAATAATTTTGACATCCTGACAGTAATGAGTTGCAGTAGTCCAGTCTAGAGGTAACAAAAGCATGGACGAGTTTTTCAGCATCACTCTGTGACAGGATGCTCCTGATGGAGGCAATATTACGGAGGTGAAAGAAGGCAGTCCTAGAAACCTGTTTAATATGAGGGAGAAATGACATGTCCTGGTCCAAGATAACTCCCAGGTTCCTTGCAGTCATACTGGAGGACAAAGTAATGCCATCCAAAGAGAGAATGCTATCTGATAATCTAGTCCTCAGATGTTTGGCTCCAAGAACAATGACTTCAGTTTTGTCTGAGTTTAAAAGAAGGAAATTGGAGGTCATCCAGTCTTTTATGTCTTTGAGACATGCCTGAAGTCTGGCTAACGGCTCTGTTTCATCAGGTTTCATGGATAAATACAGCTGTGTATCGTCGGCATAGCAATGAAAATTTATGCCGTGTCTCTGAATAATATTTCCTAGAGGGAGCATGTAAAGAGTGAACAGGATTGGCCCAAGCACTGAACCCTGTGGAACACCATGATGAACCTTTGTACACTCAGAGAAAGCATTATTAACATGAACAAAATGAAATCGATCTGATAGATAAGATTTAAACCAGTCTAGAGCTGTCCCTGTGATCCTAATCTCATGTTGTAGCCTTTGTAATAAAATGCTGTGATCTACAGTGTCAAAGGCAGCACTGAGGTCCAGTAAAACCAGTACGGAGATAAGTCCACGGTCTGATGCCATGAGGAGGTCATTAGTGACTTTAACCAGTGCTTTTTCTGTGCTATGATGAGCTCTGAAACCAGATTGAAACACTTCAAATAGACTATTCCTGTTTAGGTGATCGGTTAGCTGACTGACAACCAGCCTCTCAAGTATCTTAGAGATGAATGGGAGGTTGGATATCGGTCTATAGTTTGCTAAGACGCCTGGGTCAAGTGAAGGTTTTTTAAGTAAAGGTCTGATAACAGCAGTTTTAAACGCCTGAGGTACATAACCTGTTGTCAAAGATAAATTGATCTGATCTAATACTGAGGCCCTAATCAGAGGAAAGACATCCTTGAAAAGCTTAGTTGGGATGGGGTCCAGGAGACATGTGGTCGGTTTAGATCCATTTATGCTGGAGGTCAGCTCAGGGAGATCTATGGGCAGGAAGCTGTCCAGAGGTGGATCAGGACTAGACGGGGTTGCTAACAAGGGCAGCTCATCAGTTGTCATGGAGCGACCTTGATCGATCTGTTCTCTAATGTTAGTGATTTTATTGGTGAAGAAACTCATAAAGTCTTCACTGCTAAGAGCTGCAGGAATAGAAGGTTCAACCGAGCTGTGACTCTTTGTCAACCTGGCTATGGTGTTAAACAGAAAACGCGGGTTGTTCTTGTTTACATCTATTAATGAAGTGTAGTCAGCTGTTCTGGCTTTACGGAGGGCCTTCTTATATGTTAGTAAGCTGTCTTTCCAAGCGCTTTGGGAATCTGGCTGAATACCACTTCCTCTCCATCCGTCTTGATGCCTGCTTAAGGGTTCGGTGTGTGTTATACCACAGAGCCAGTCTTCTATGGTGTGTGAACCTCTTCTTCAGTGGGGCAACCAAATCTAAAACTATACGCAGTGTGGCTGCAGTGTCATTGACAAAGCAGTCAATATCCGCAGGAGTAACATTTAGATCAGAATGATCTGTTGCACCAGTAGGAGGCGCTAGAGGGAGCAGCACTGCAATTTCAGCTACAAATCTGTCTCTGGTATCTTCAGAGAGACACCTGCTGTAGTGAACCTTCCTGTCATGTGCTGCTCGGTCTGCTAGAGTGAAGTCAAAGGTTATAAGTGAGTGGTCTGAGAGGAGGGGGTTTTGGGGAACAACTACCAGGTTCTCAGTTTCTAAACCATAGGTGAGAAGCAGATCCAGAGTGTGATTATGACAGTGCGTCGGTTCGTTTACTAACTGAGAGAAACCTATTGAATCTAACAGGGAGTTAAACGCCGTCTTAAGACTGTCAGTATCATCATCCATATGGATGTTAAAATCACCCACTATAATGATTTTATCTGTACCGACCACTAAACTAGATAGGAAATCTGAAAACTCAGCCAGGAACTGTGTGTAAGCAGCTGCAGGTGGCCAATACACCACAACTAATACAACTGGTTTTTCTGACTTCCAGTTGTGGTGACAGAGGCTGAGAGTGAGACTCTCAAAAGAGCTACAGGTAGCTTTAGGTTTGAGGTTGGGGTTGATTTGAAGGCTGGAGCGGTAGATTACTGCCACTCCACCTCCTCTGCCTGCACTTCAAGGAACATGATAATTAATATGACTAGATGGAGTTGCTTCATTTAAACTAACATATTCTTCATTCTACAACCAAGTCTCCATGAGAAAGACAATATCAGACAGATGATCTATTATTAAATCATTAACTAGAAGAGATTTAGACAGAAGAGATCGTATGTTCAACAGACCACATCTAACTGTTTTAGTTGTTTCTGAGTATTTGCTGGTGTGTATTTTTATAAGGTTATTATTAACACCTCTTGACTTATTTACTAGATGAACTGTGGGAGGACGAGGTACTGACACTACTACTATTGTATTATTAAACTTAGTGTTACTGTGAGCGTTTTTAGTCTCATTGTTATTTTTATTGGAGGGCGGCAGTCTTACAGAAGCAGCAGAGAAGCGTGTAAGACAGTGACTCTGCCTCCTGGCCTCGACCCTGGGTTGTCAGAAGGTTGGTTGTCCAATGAACTTTGCTATATTGCTAGAGATAAGAGCTGCACCACCCCAGGTGGGATCAATGCGGTCTCTGCTAATAAGGCCAGGTTTTCCCCAAAAATTCTCCCAATTATCTACGAAGACCACGTTGTTTTCTGGACACCACCGCGACAACCAGCGACAGAGCGATGACATACGGCTAAACATGTCATCACTGGCCAGATTCGGGAGGGGACCAGAGAACGCTACGGAGTCTAACATCGTTTTGGCGAAGTTACACACCGACTCCATAGACCATAAGACCACAAGATAGATGTACATATTTTAAAGCAAAACGCTGAAATAAAACATCTGATTAATCAGCCGTTTTAAAGAAAATCCACTTTTGCACCTCCACAATCCTCTGCAAAAATTGGTCTCTCAACCCTCCGCCTTGTCAATGGCTCAAAGGCATAAGCCATTGGATTTAACATCCAAAAGTTTTCACATTCTGCCTTTTCCGTCAACATTTTCTCGTTCGTAACCCATATGTTCTTCTATGGGACCGAAACCCGAAACCAATACAATGACGTAAACAGTGACGTAAAATAAAGATGGTGGCGAGTATGCCCCCAACACGTCCCGTAAAAGTGGACTGCCTTTAAAATGGCTGATTAATCAGATGTTTTATTTCAGCTTGATGCTTTAAAATATGTACATCTATCTTATGGTTAGCGTTTGTTCTAGTGTTTCATGTCCCCTTTAACATAAATGCGAAGTTGTGGTGCAGTCCTGCGCAAGACCTTACATAAACCCTATAGATCTATTGTGTGGAGTTCATGTGTTACCGGAATTAAACTTAAATGAGAATTCTGTGACACATGGCACAGCTCCTCCTGGGCTGCCACCTTATCGTGGTGGAGGGGTTTGCGTGTCCCTATGATCCTCGGAGCTCAGTTGTCTGGGGCTTTATGCCCCTGGTAGGGCCTCCCATGGCAAACAGGTCCAAGGTGAGGGACCAGACAAAGTGCAGCCCACAAAACCCCTTATGATGAGTGAGAAATTTGGTGTCAAGTCTCCCTTGCCCGGACGCGGGTCACCGGGGCCCCCTCCTGGAGCCAGGCCTGGGGGTGGGGCACGCTGGCGAGCGCCTGGTGGCCGGGCCTTTGCCCATGGGGCCCGGCCGGGCATAGCCCGAAGGAATGACATGGGATCCTCTTCCAGTGGGCTCACCACCTGCAGGAGGGGCCAAAGGGGTCGGGTGCTGTGGGAGTTGGGTGGCGGCCGAAGGCGGGGACCTTGGCGGTCCGATCCCCGGCTGCAGAAGCTAGCTCTAGGGACGTGGAACGTCACCTCTCTGATGGGGAAGGAGCCTGAGCTGGTGCGTGAGGTCGAGAAGTTCCGACTAGATATAGTCGGCCTCACCTCGACGCATAGCAAGGGCTCTGGAACCAGCCTTCTCGAGAGGGGTTGGACTCTCTTCTACTCTGGAGTTGCCGACGGGGAGAGGCGGCGGGCAGGGGTGGCGATTCTAGTCGCCCCCCGGCTTAGTGCCTGTATATTGGAGTTTACCCCGGTGGGCGAGAGGGTAGCCTCCCTCCGCCTTCGGGTGGGGGGACGGATCCTGACTGTTGTTTGTGCCTATGGCCCCAACAGCAGTTCAGTGTATCCACCCTTTTTGGAGTCCCTAGAGGGAGTACTAGAGAGTGCTCCTTCTGGGGGTTCCCTCGTCCTCCTGGGTGACTTCAATGCTCACGTCGGCAGTGACAGTGAGACCTGGAGGGGCGTGATTGGGAGGAATGGCCCCCCTGATCTGAACCCGAGTGGTGTTCTGTTGTTGGACTTCTGTGCTCGGCACAGATTGTCCATAACGAACACCATGTTCAGACATAAGGGTGTCCATATGTGCACTTGGCACCAGGACACCCTGGGCCGCAGTTCGATGATCGACTTTGTAGTCGTGTCCTCGGACTTGCGGCCGTATGTTCTGGACACTCGGGTGAAGAGAGGGGCGGAGCTGTCAACTGATCACCACCTGGTGGTGAGTTGGCTTCGTTGGTGGGGGAGGATGCCGGACAGGCCCAGCAGGCCCAAGCGTATTGTGAGGGTCTGCTGGGAACGCCTGGCAGAATCTCCTGTCAGGCGGAGCTTCAATTCCCACCTCCGGGAGAGCTTCACCCATGTCCCGGAGGAGGTGGGGGACATTGAGTCCGAGTGGACCATGTTCCGTGCCTCCATTGTTGAGGCGGCCGTCCGGTGCTGTGGCCGCAAGGTGGTCGGTGCCTGTCGTGGCGGCAACACCCGAACCCGCTGGTGGACACCGGCGGTGAGGGATGCCGTCAAGCTGAAGAAGGAGTCGTACTGGGCCTTTTTGGCCTGTGGGACTCCCGAGGCAGCTGACAGGTACTGGCGAGCCAAGCGGGGTGCAGCTGCGGCGGTCGCCGAGGCAAAGATCCGGGCGTGGGAGGAGTTCGGGGAGGCCATGGAGAGCGACTTCCGGACGGCTTCGAAAAGGTTCTGGACCACCATCCGGCGCCTGAGGAGGGGGAAGCAGTGCATTGTCAACACTGTGGGGATGGTGTGCTGTTGACCTCAACTCGGGACGTTGTGGATCGGTGGAAGGAATACTTCGAAGACCTTCTCAATCCCACCAACACGCCTTCCAGTGAAGAAGCAGGGCCTGGGGAATTGGAGGCGGGTTCTCTTATCTCCGGGGTCGAGGTAGCCGAGGTTGAGAAACTCCTCGGTGGCAGGGCCCCGGGGGTGGATGAGATCCGTCCGGAGTTCCTTCGGGCTCTGGACGTTGTAGGGCTGTCGTGGTTGACACGACTCTGCAACGTCGCGTGGACATTGGGGGAGGTACCACTGGATTGGCAGACCGGGGTGGTGGTCCCTCTTTTTAAAAAGGGGGACAGGAGGGTGTGTTCCAACTATAGGGGGATCACACTCCTCAGCCTACCTGGCAAGGTCTATTCAGGGGTACTGGAGAGGAGGGTCCGTCGGATAGTCGAACCTCGGATTCAGGAGGAGCAGTGCGGTTTTCGTCCTGGACGTGGAACTGTGGACCAGCTCTACACCCTCAGCAGGGTCCTTGAGGGTGCGTGGGAGTTTGCCCAACCAGTCTACATGTGTTTTGTGGATCTGGAGAAGGCATTCGACCGCGTGCCTCGGGGAATCCTGTGGGGGGTTCTCCGGGAGTATGGGGTGTCGGGCCCCCTGATACAGGCTGTCCGCTCCCTGTATGACCGGTGTCAGAGTTTGGTCCGCATCGCCGGTAGTAAGTCGAACGCGTTTCCGGTGAGGGTTGGACTCCGCCAGGGCTGCCCTTTGTCACCGATTCTGTTCATAACTTTTATGGACAGAATTTCTAGGCGCAGCCGTGGTGTTGAGGGGGTCCGGTTTGGTGGCCTCAGGATCGGGTCTCTGCTTTTTGCAGATGATGTGGTCCTGTTGGCTTCATCAGTCCGTGACCTCCAGCTCTCGCTGGACCGGTTCGCAACTGAGTGCGAAGCGGCCGGGATGAAAATCAGCTCCTCCAAGTCTGAGGCCATGGTTCTCAGCCGGAAAAAGGTGGAGTGTCTTCTCCGGGTCGGGGAGGAGATCCTCCCCCAAGTGGAGGAGTTCAAGTACCTCGGGGTCTTGTTCACGAGTGGGGGAAGAATGGAGCGGGAGATCGACAGGCGGATCGGTGCGGCGTCCGCAGTAATGCGGACTCTGCACCGGTCCGTTGTGGTGAAGAGAGAGCTGAGCCGAAAGGTGAAGCTCTCGATTTACCGGTCGATCTTTGTTCCTACCCTCACCTATGGTCATGAGCTCTGGGTAGTGACCGAAAGAACGAGATCGCGGGTACAAGCGGCCGAAATGAGTTTCCTCCGCAGGGTGGCTGGGCTCTCCCTTAGAGATAGGGTGAGAAGCTCTGCCATCCGGGAGGAGCTCGGAGTAGAGCCGCTGCTCCTCCGCATTGAGAGGGGTCAGATGAGGTGGCTCGGGCACCTAGTAAGGATGCCTCCCGGACGCCTCCCTGGTGAGGTGTTCAGGGCACGTCCCTCCGGTAGGAGGCCCCCGGGAAGACCCAGGACACGCTGGAGGGACTATGTCTCTCGGCTGGCCTGGGAACGCCTCGGGATCCCCCCGGAAGAGCTGGACGAAGTAGCTGGGGAGAGGGAAGTCTGGGCTTCCCTGCTTAGGCTGCTGCCCCCCCGACCCGACCCCGGATAAGCGGAAGAAAATGGATGGATGGATGGATGGCACAGCTCTGCAAAATAAACATTACGCTGGTGAGAGTTTATGCAGGAGCAGAAATGTTAGAAATTACAGCCCAGTTTAATAAGCAGAATATTAGAAATAAAGCCTGTGGAGCATGTTGGAATAAATTGCGGTTGGACGGAAACTGTATTTGCAGCAGAGACACGTTCCCGGTTTGACTTCCTGCATATTTCACTTCAGGGTCAAAAACATATGGTTAAAGGGAACATGAAACACTAGAACAAACGCTAACCATAACATTCAATAATACACAGGATAAGATCCCTCGTGCCATAGTCCAAGGTAAAGCACATCCCGAAGCCCCCACCCAAGTTAACCTAACAAGCAACCCAGCAGGCAGCATGCCAACTACCAGACAGGAGTCAAACGCAAGACCAAACGTCACATTAAGACCATCTCATATCTCGTCCCATTTTTTACTCTAATGCTGGCAGAGAGTAATATGCAAACGCACTGTATACCGGGCCTATACAGGCCTTCGGCCGATACACCCGCACAGCACTCTCCCCACTCATTCTAACCCTATTTCCAAAAATGTCCTTTGCCAAACATTGAGACCACGAGCATGCAACTCCTATGTAAAATTATAAAGTGCAACAAGCAAAACTGCCAGTTCATGGTCAAACACAGGATCAGTGGCCCATCCACCAGTAGTGTGCAACATCTCATTGGGATTATCAAGTGGGCACCTTCCTTCATCGATGTTTCGTTAAGTTAGGCCCACAACACCTCAGGAAATCTTAACAGTGATACCCAGCGTCCTGAAATGACCTCCCTTCATGTTGCCACGACATTACTACAATCTCCAAAATATTTCCTTAGCTAGCAGCTAACATGACCTAGCTAGGAGAGCATTAGCCAAACATCCCAAACATAGCTAACAGCACTCCATGTAGCATCATTTCTCTTTATCCACAGTCACTCGCTTTCTTTTTCTGCTGCCAGGGACATGTTTTTCACTGTTTGCCTGAGGTTCTGCCCTCTAATGCCCAACTCATTAAGTAGGGAAACAGTAGATTTTGCAACAAAACCACGGCAGCCTACCTCCAAAGGGCTCAGTTGAGTGCTCCTACCTCGCTGTGCGGCTTCCCCCATCATCTCTGAATATCTATTTTTCTTAAGCTCATAGGCTTCCTCAACTCTATCCTACCAGGGTACCGTAAGCTCTACAAAATAAACTACCTTCTCTAGGTTGGACCACAATATCAAGTCTGGGCGTAGTTGAGTGCTAACAATGTGGGCGGGGACAACAAGCTTTTGCTTCGTGTCAGCCCTCATTTCCCATGCACCTCCCGTCCATAGCTGTCCAAATATATGCCTAGTTCTAGTTGACCTTGCCTTTTCTCCCTCACATACAAAATTAATTTTTCTAACCGCACTAACAGCAGCTTGTGAATTCACTTCCCTCCGCCTGTCTTCAATTATATTTTAGTACTTTGTTGCCAGGTGTACCGCCCTGGGACAGATTAATCTTACACCCTGATAGAATATGGCGAAGGCTAAATATACTAGAACATAGAGAGCAGGCCGCATCTTCACCCAACCACTGATTTCAATTCTGGGGAGATGGAAGCACATCATACGTTACACCTATCATAAACCTAATCCTGCTAGCTTCCATACTCCATAGTTCTCTCCAATTTATCTTCCTTTTCTCTACCACCTCCCAGTTCACTCACTGGCCTTGTTTTGCCTGTGATACTGCCTTGTTACATCTTACTATCTCCTCCTGTCTATGTATTTCTTGCACTACCATTTTTCTCTTCTCTACAACAGAAGCTTTACTCTACAGTGGCTGTTGCCACGCTGTCGTGTATTCTGCTGTGGTAAAAGAGGGCTTAATATTGGTAAAGTATGCTTTAACTAAACTTTTAATGTTGCCTGGGACTCTAAAGCAGTCAAAGTCTTCCCATAAAAGACTTTGTGGTACTGAACCAAAAGAATTAGCCAGGTCTAAGAAAACAACATGCAGATCTCTCCTCTCACGCTTCGCTAGCTGAATTTGGTGCCAAATCAAACTGGTGTGCTCAAGGCACCCAGAGAAGCTGGAGATTCCAGCTTTGTGCACTGAGGTATCCATAAGACTATTCTTTACAAGATAACTGGTCAACCTCCTAGCCACAACACTAAAGACTAACTTCCCTTCAACATTAAGTAAACTAATTGGTCTAAACTGATTAATCTCCACTGCCTCCCCCTCTTTGGGAATAAAAATTCCCCCTGCCCTATGCCATGCCTTGGGTATAACCTGCTTATTCCAAACTGCTTTCATTAATTTCCAAAGATATCTTAGCACATCTGGTGCATTCTTATACAGCCGGTAGGGCACTCCATTAGGTCCCGGAGCTGAAGAGGCCCTTGCACGTCTTACTACTTCCTGAACCTCTTTCCAACTTGGTGGGCTGTCATCGCACTGACTACCTGTTTCCCCAATAGGTGGGATATCAGACGGAAGAAGCAACTTCCTAAGCCTTTCCTGATCTTTATGCACCTTCTCCAAGTACTCCTCCAGTATCTGTTTAGGTACCATAAGGCTACCACACTTCTCCTTATCAAATAACGACTTAACAAATTTAAATGGATCTTTATAAAATGCTAATCTAGCTCGCTCTTTCATTTTCCTATTCTTATCCAAAATTAGATCTCGCTGTGTCAACTGGACTGAAAGGTTTCAGTTCAGTTGGAACATCTAAACCTTTCAGTCCAGTTGACACAGAGAGATCTAATTTTGGATTACTATGACCTGGATGAGTGAGAATCTACACAGACATTTTCCTATTCTTCCTAAAATTCTCTGCTCTTCTTAACACTGCCAACCTCTCCTTCACATCTACCTGCAGACAGTCAATACTTATCTTCTCATCCTCTGTAGCTTTCTTCTACTGCTTCTTAAGCTGCCTCCTCTCCTGGATGAGTTTATCTATCTCTTGTTGGTGTCTTGATCTGATTACCTCACCCTGCTGTTTCATCTTTTTCTCACTCACCCCAAATCTTTACTTACCATAACTGTAAATAATATCTCCCATTTTCTCTAATTTACTTTCAGCTGTCCCTTTAAGCTGTCCCAGAATTCTAGTCAAATCACTATTAATACTTGCCCATATCATTCTTTCTGCTGCACCTGGCCACCTAACTCTAGGTTTATAACCAATATCTTTCTCCCTCTTTGGCTGGCTGGCCTCTCTATCTGCCCCAGTGCTAGGACCTACCTCAACATCAGGGGTGCTGATGTCCTGCAAACTATGGGTTATTTCCTGTTGCTGGACTACATCCCACTGACTTGAAACACTTCTTAAGAAGTAGCTATCAATGCAGGGTCCCTGTGTTCCCTCTGCCAAGCACCTCTTTTTCCTTTGATGGATTCTAAGGCCCATAACAGTTTTAGCCTCTTGCCAGCCACATACAAAAACCTGCAGCTTCTTCCCAGCTATGCTTGAACCAGAACCGCTGACATGCTTTCCTTACTCATCGTCATGTTCGTTCCAAGGTCGTTAACCACATCACACACTAGCGAGTCATCTTCCACCCCTGCTCTTGTTGACTCTAGGAGTATATCTCTAATATTACGACTTGTAGCACAGTGGGGTGTATCCCATAGCTTAATAAAGCTTGAGCTACTGCTACAATGAACTGCTACCCCATTGCGGTCCCGGCAGAGTCTATTTCCTCCTGTCAGCTGTCTTTCCATGCTGTTAGTAGGTCTTCCCCCAGTTGCCAGCTGCACTCTTCACAGCAGTCACTAGCCTACGCTAGCTTTAGCATTCAGTAATACACAGGATAAGATGGCAGAGGGTTGAGAGACCGATTTTTGTAAAACTTCTCGTAATTACATATAAAAAGTGGATTTTTTTATGGCTGATTAATCAAATGTTTTATTTCAGGGTTATGCTTTAAAATATGTACATCTATCTTATGGTTAGCATTTGTTCTAGTGTTTCATGTCCCCTTTAAGCTAAGAAAGCAGGCAGGACCAGCTTGGACAGTTGCCCCCTGGTGGTAGCGACCAGAAGATGAAGAGCAGTTCGTATTTAATGCCTCAATAAAAACATGCGACCAAAGTGCTGTTAAAATGTATAATCACAGGTAACTACTATACTTCATGAAGTGTCCAGTCTTTAAATACAAACCTTTCTTTGTCCTCATCTCCTGCTGCTTGGTTTTACTTTTTTTTTCTTTCTTTTTTTGTGTGCTGAGCTGGGCTACTTTGCCCATTATCATCCTTTCAGTGGCTACTGGTAAATATATATATATATATATATATATATATATATATATATATATATATATATATATTTTTTTTTTTTTTTATTTTTTTTTTTTTATGGCAAATTTAAGTTGTTTCCAAAAATCTTAACTGAGTGGCAGTATATAAAACTTTGGACATGTGCATATGTTTATTGGAAGGATATTCTGGATCATTTCACAAGGTCAAAAATGACAGGTCTCTTAATGTTAATAAAAACATCAGTCTTTATTACACAATTGCTTCATAATTCAAAATCAAACAAAATGAAATGCTGTCCATTTAACAGTAGAATTGTTTTACTCTGTCAATATCTATGTAAGTATCACACACTTGATGCACGCTTTTCTTTGGCTTCTTTGGGATTTACATTAGATCTCCTGTGCAATGAGTTAAAAAAGGCTGTGAGATAAATCAGAAACCATCAACCCTGAACACCGAGCACCTTCAGTCAACCTTTCACAGTGCTGGGCTTGCATTGTCGCCTTGTAGCTCTTGTCATTACCGAAGCAGCACTGAGTAGAAGTAAAAGATGAATGGCCCCCCTCCCCCCATCCTGGCCTCCATCTCTTAAGGGCTACTCTTTGACACACACTGCTGGGAGAGGAGAGAGCCCGATAGGTGTGCTATCAAGTGATTGGTGCCCTTGTTGTGCCTTTAGCTCAGACTGCAAACAAGCCCCCCTCCCCCCCCGCCCCAGCCAGCAGCCTCATAAAACATGAAAGAACTTGATGTGTGTCCGGAATATTTGCTGCTGCCGCGGTCTAAAGCAGACGGCAACACGCCTGGTGTGAAATCATGTAGGTACACATGCAGAAACCAGCTCTCCCTGCAGGTTCCACTGCAGCCATGAGTCAAAGCTACAAAGTTACATACTGGATGCAAAAACCATGTGAGACAGGACAGTAGATGAGGTATTTAATGAAATGACAGGCAGCACTGATCTCGGTTTCAATCATTTCAAGCGCTTTTATTGATGTAACTTTAGCTTTTGTCACTACAGCTTGATAAGTGGCCATTACGCAAACCCTCCCTCACTTCATCAGCCACGTGTCAAACGGCGTTTATGGAGGAACGCTGCATTTAACAGAGCTGGCTTGAGGCTTCAATCAGATTAAAAATCCCCTGAAGATGCATCAGCGTTGCTGGCAGACACAATCGGTAAACTGAATTAATTCCCAAACGTCCTTGTGTCATCCCCGCTGACACCAGTTTTCCTTTTAAATTATTCACTTTTGCTTTTTCCCTCCATCTGCTGTGTATTGCCGCCTAAACTCTCTCCGACCTTTTCACAATCCCCCAGTGCACTTGTTCTTGACGTGCATTATTTATACGAGAGCCCATATCAATGTGAATGTTTATATTTGACTGCGAAATCGTGCAACTGAGGCGGCGCTGAAGATAAGAGTATCAGAACATGACAGGAGAACAAGTACCTCTGGAACATGACAACGCCACAAACTCCAGTGGCTTCATGCCTATTATGGACAATCAAATATGTCTTTTTACAAGCTTATTAAATGTGAGAGTGGAACAAAGCACCATAGATATTCCACTTTCAACATATGCTTTTTGTTGGACCACTCTGGAACGAAGACACCCAATTAAGTTGATAATTAACTTGTGATGTATCGCCTGGTAATGAACTGTCCAGCATGACCTTTAAACCAGCCAGATTTAATTATGCATAATAAATTCCTCACAAACCAGAGATCCTAAATGATATTCAGACACAAGTAACCCCCGCCCAAGTCTTTCTTCTTCTTATTGTTGTTATAACTTTGAGGCTTTTTAACAATTCATCTGATTTAGATAGATCAATTAAAAACCTAAGAAATACACAATAAATCCACAAGACAACTTTACACCTGACTTAAAAGGAGATTATAAAAAAACTTACTTAGATCGTGTGCTTTTTTTTTTTCTTTTTAGAATTTTTACTGACTATATGGTGATTTTTTTGTGAGAGGCATGCAGGAACACACCATTCACGCTCACACCAATGGGCAAATTAGTCTCCCACAACCTTCCGTGGTGGTAGGTGACTGACGTAATCACTGCACCACCGTTATCTGCACTAAACTTATTTAATTTTTTATTCTATTCTATGTTCTTTATATGTATACAGTATATTGTATATATTTACATACGTTTGCACTGAAGAAGGAGTTGATTCCATCTCGTTGTACATGTAAAAAAAGATGTATAATGACAATAAAAGGCATTCTATTCTATTCTATGCCACGTTATTAGTTTTAGATGATAGTGGCAGTGGAAAATGGTGTGCCAGTAATCAAACTTTAGCAAAAAAAAAAAAAAAAAAAAAACAGTCACTGCAGCGACGGGTGGGGTGCATTATCAAGTCAGATGAAAACATTATTTGCCAGCTCCTTGCAAAATGAACCATCACATAAGCACTCAGTACTCTGTAGGCAGGCCTACACATCCTCCTGGAGCCACCACCTGATTTGCACATCAACTGGCACAGAACAAACACCCCCTCTCAGCCCATTTCCTGCGTAACGCTTAAAGTGGCTCTTTTATCATTTCATAATACATCCAATTATTCCACCCATGTTCAAATCACAGTGCACCACCTGGAATCATTTTTGGCTTCTCTCACCTTTAATTTCCCTTGACTCATTTGCTTGCATTTTTCGTGCAGTATAAATGGAAATAAGCAATCTTACAATGCAAACTGCAGAATATTCAGGCTTCTTTTGGCACAAATCCACTTGGAGCAAAGGAAATGCTCCTTCTCAGAGTCCCAGCTAATTTAGACCAGGAGTGTTGGATCAGAAAGTCACCGGTCACATATTAAGTTCAGAGAAATGTGTCTGGACTGAACATCTCTTTGCAGGAGATTGAGGAAGGAAAACTCCCATCAGGAGCAAAGAATCTGATTAAACCTGTCTGACGACTCAGCAATCTGGCAAAAAACAAACAAAAAAACAGCAGACAAACAAAAATATATAATATAAAAAACATATAGCATTTATTTTTCCTGCTCCTTTATGTCTCATTTATTCTTAAGGTCAAACATTGCTTTCTTGTTGTTGTTTAGTCAACTTCTCTTTGTCTCTGTCCCTCAGAGAGATCACCTTTGTAAAGTAAATATTAAATAGCAGATTCACTGTTTAATGTACCTTAGATGAGATTACTTCCTTCTTCCCTGAGGAGTCCCAGGCTTCAATTTTTTCAATGCTTTCTTTGCTTCAGGGGAATCAACAGTCACACATCCAGGGCCAAAATCTCGTACATCTGAGTATCAGAGATGACCTTATTTGCATGAAATGAAAGTGAAGTAAATGTTGCTCATCTGAAAGGCTTTCTCATTTATTGAATACAAAAAAGGTTGTCTTTTATCCAAACAAATGGTGAAACATCTTCCAACATTTTCCATAAAAATCCTGTCAGTCTGGTGTGAAGCAATATGTCACTGTGACCTGGGTGGTCAACAACCTACACCAGCATACTGGAAAATAATGATGGAGACTGTGTTGCTGCTAGTTCATATTCAATTGAGAAAAATCTAATTACATTATGTTCCAGGAGACTTATTAGATACTTACCAATTCCCTTGATGGGCCTTCAGAGGCTGCACACGTTTACCGGTTCCAGTTATTTTTCACTGGAGGACTGAACCAAACTCAGGCTTAAATATATCTGCTGTAAAGATTTCTTGTCAGGTTAGAAAAAGGTGGCTAGCCTAGATATTTTCAGTGGTACTCAAAAACACGCGCACACACATGCGCGTGATCGAACTAATCCTTTACCCTAAACCCAATCCCTTAAAACTCAGTCTTTACCTTCAAATGGTCCAGGCACACACACTCGCACACACACACACACACACACACACACACCACGCCACACATGCCATATAAATGCTGGCAGGTGTGGACTGAATGGTCTGGAGTAGTTCAGGTGATATCACAGGATATCGCTCACGCCTGAGCTTGGAAACACGAGACTCAAGGCCCAAACAACTAAACTACAAGGTGTACAGGTGTGGCTAACAGCTCCACCCACTCAGCGACAGGGCAATAACTACAAAAAAAACCTCTGTCTATTCCTCACATTCATATCAAAATAGTGATGATGTGTCATGGTTGCCAGTCTGCTCTGGCTGTTGCCTTCCACTTTCTGTCTCTTCTGTGCAACACCTCCACACCTGCCGTGCCTCCAGCACCGACCAATCCGTTCCTGTTGCTGTCACCGTCCTGCCCCCTGTGCTTTTCCGCTTCTCTTCACCGGCCACTAACCAGCCCACTAACCAGCCACACCGGCAGCTCGTTATCTAATCAGCCCCAGAATATATAAACTTTGGACTTTGTTGTACTCCTTGCCGGATTGTAGGTTGTGTAGGGTTTGTTTTGTACTGTTGACACCTGCAAAATCTGTCTGTGCAGGATTAAATTCTTTATTCTGATTCCACCTGAAACACAATGCAGGCACTTAATGTCAGTATGAGCCTTCTTTGAATATTTCTTAACCTGAACTAAACTGAACCATGCATTCACCTCTGTAGTGATTGTTGCATTTGGATTTTTGCCTTTGCAAACACAGACATTTATAGATCTGCGCCTCGGATTACCCAAACTCAACATTACAAGATAGTTTTACTGTGGTATTTTTGATGTACCATCAGACAGATATTCATGCAGTCACAGTGTTTTAGATGACACTAAAGACAGTGTGTCACTTAGAAGGTTATTTTGCATTTTAACAATTTTTTGGAGTGTAAAACACCGCCCGTTGGAAAGATTGTCATTGATTTCTTTTTTATTTATTTCACTCAATCAGCCATCATATGTCCTTAACTGACTTTGAGATCTTAAAATTCGGATATATTACTGAGTTTATTTTAACTTGGTTTACTTTTTTTATTATGAGGGTTTTTTCTTTTTTTTAATTCAAGGTACAAGTAGAGACTAATGGCGTGAAGTGGAGCGGCTAGATTACAAGCAAGTCTAATTGCTATTGAACTAAGAGTCAATAATGAATTAGTCTCTTCCTTTCACTCTCTCTGTGTGATGAGTGGTCCAGTGCCTTGTTGTGGCTACCTTTGCCTCAGCCATCAATGTCAGCACCACATCCTAGTAGCACATTGTCTCCCTTGATAATGACTCATTAGCCCCTATTACAGTGTTACCACGCTGTGGTGCATACCAAGAGCCACAGTGGGGAAATGGGTTTTTCTGACTTTTGCCTCCAACACAGTAAAACGTGTTGTGGATAACCTGTGAGTGATCCTCTCTCAAGTGGTTTCAAGTAAAGAAACGTGCACGTCCAATCCACTCGACCAGTGACTGGTTCAGTCATAGGTAATCAGTATTCCTACTATAATTAAATTGTTAAAAGAATACACCACACCTCGGAAAAAAAAAAAAAACATCTCCTGGAGTTCATTTAACTTCACCATGGAGGAAATATGCCAGATACGTATGTCATGGGTCTGCCTGGAGCAGGTCGTCCTTAGAAACTGAGTGACTGTACCAGAAGAAAAAAGTGAAGGAGGACATCAAATCACCTAAGATTACTTTGAGGGAGTAACGAGATCGATCTCCTTTTGATGCATCAATCTAAAGCAAGCAGAGAAAATTACACAGAAATGGTTAAAGGCAATGCAGCAAAAAGTTCCGGAGAGGTTGATTCAAAGCTCAGACCTGAACAACCCAAGATTTGACTAGTTTTACAAAGAAAAATAAAATAAAATTACCAGAGGTCTAAGTCTGATCGGGACTCAATAATGTAGAAGTTCTTTGCAACAAACCACGCAAATTCCTTTATTAAAAGGAAAAAAAGCTGAAAATATCCAGTAGATGCTGTATATTCATATTTTTGTTTTTGCACAGAGGAACATTTGCCTGGTTCATCAGTGTTTGGAAATTTTTATTTATTTTTTTTTTTTATAATAACGGGACTCTCTGTTGAGACAGGCTTGTGGTGGCTCCACAGCCTGGATAATGTGAGTAGGATCAACAACATCCTCAATTTCAGAGCTGGGTTTAAATCCCCAATGTCATTAATAACTAAACATTCTCAGAAGATGTGATATCAGCCGCTTCTACAACATCATGTAAAGATTAGCACCTAATTTCTTTGTTGTATTAAACGATTGTGTGCGTGCGAGTGTGTGTGTTTGAGCTGAACACAGAATTCACTAATCACTGTGTCAATATTAATGGAGCCACAGCACTTTGACTCTGGCAACAGACAATTAACGTAGGACACCTTTACACCACTGGCTTTATTGTGTCATGTTTACACTCAAAACACATGAGAACACATTCATACAACTGCAGCTCATCACACTGGTCAAAGCAGACGCTGAATACACACACACACTCACACACACACACACACACACACACACACACACACACACACACACACACACACACAGAAACACAGTCCTGCTCATTGAAATGACAGATCTCTCTGGATGTGGTTGACATCATGTACTTAGTGTGTCACAGATGTCACGTTAATGCCGCTCACACTGTCAAACAGACTTCCTCTCTCTGCACCAGTCAGAGACAATCTCCTCTCACCCTTCAACCAGATTGACGACAGGCTACTGAGATCCTTGAAGACACACACACACACACACACACACACACACACACACACACACACACACACACACACAAAAACACATTTTTTTTTTTAAAGATGGATTCATTATAAATCTTCCAGGAAATACAATTTGGGGAAAAAAAAAACAAAACATTGTATTTTGGTCAGTCAATCTAAATCCATGTCATTAATAAATAGAAATTAAAATTAAATAAATAGAATAGAATAGAATAGAATAGAATAGAATAGAATAGAATAGAATAGAATAGAAGTACTTTATTCATCCCAGACATGGGAAATTACCTTGACTGCTGGCTGGCTGTCTGTCTTTTACATTGAAGCCAGTTATTTTAATGTGAATATATATATCACGTTTTATCCTCTCCATTATTTATAAGCCATAACAATATTAAATGTCATGTTACAAAATGAAAGCTCTGAATATACCATAGCGCCAACGACATAAACACATTAAACTATACTTTCTGATTCTTCCCGTTGGCACCGGAGCCGTTTTAACAATTTAACAAAAAGAAAAAAGATATTTCACTTCCAGATCTGTCAAAAGAAGAAACGAGACTTAGAAACATTAACATTTATATGCAAATAACACATGCATAAGCCATGAGGAGCTCGGGGGAAGCAGGAAAAGTGTTGATTTCACCACCATCTCAACACTGAAGAGGTCTTCAGCTCCTTTTTGAATGTCTGGATCTGCCTTTGTCAATTGCAATCCCACAACATTTGCAATTGACTGAGCGGATTCTTGAATTGTGTTTAATCATAATTAAACTACAGACACCCTGTGCTTCATCTGATTCAAAATGTTAATGATTCAGCAGGCCAGGATGACACAGTGGCAAGAGAGGAAATACAGAGGAACTGTGTAAAATAATATAAAACGACATCTTCATTTATAACCCAAATGTATTCTCATACCCACACTAATTGCCGTTGTAACAATGTCAGCTTTGTCATGTCACATCCATGTACGGAATGATTTATTGATTTCCACAATGTGACACGAGAAAAGAAAAAAGGACGAGGAAAAGAAAACATCCTTTCCAGCTAAACAAATAAACAAACAAAAACACACCCTTTACAAGAACACAATTAAAGATTCTCATTACCGTTGTTACAAACACCGATGCTTCGCCATCCAAACACAAACATATTGAAATTCAGCATTGTGCCGTTCACAGACACCCACGTCGGCAGATTAGCAGCGAAGAGATGTAACCATTTTTAAACAGTGGCTAATCAGTTAATGCAGATTTATTCGAGTTCCATGCTCTGAACGGATTTCCCACACTCTTCGCAGAGAGGGGTCTGGTGTGGGTCTACAGCCGTGATTCCCAACCAGGGGTACGCGTACCCCTAAAGGCACACAAACACATTGCAGGGGGTACGTGAAAACATTTAATAATTTATTTTCAACTTGGGAGTATTGAGTATTAAGTCCGTCAATAAAACGGTACATGTGCTCTACAACTAGTTTTCCCAGGGAGACAATAACCTGTGGCACAGCCTAGCCAAAATGTAAACAGCCGCTAACCTGCACCCAGGCAAACATGGATAAATGGCTGGAAACACTAGCAGCTGCTAGTGATTCAGGAGATGGTTCAGAGGAGCCCTCTAAGAAAGAGGCCAAAACTAAACCAAGGCAGTACAGTGAAAACTACATTTTATCTGGATTTACTCTACATTGGTGAATCCAACGCAGCCTCAGTGCTTCTTTTGCAGTGAAGTCCTGGCAAATAATTCAATGAAGCCAGCGCATTTACAGTGACACCAGATCACCCAACACCCAGGAAGTGTCGGTAAAACTTAAGAATTTTACAAACAAAAGCTGTCGGAATTTAAGTCAGGTCAAACTGTGATGATGAAAGCCATGAGGGTGTCAAGCAAAGCAATGGAGGCATCTTATCGCTGCTGGTGGCTAAATCCAAAAAGCCTCACTTAATAGTTGAAGAGCTCATTCTTCCCGCAGCAACTGTTATGGCTGAAATTATGATTGACAATAAGGCAGCCGACGCACTCTAGAGAGTTCCCCTGTCGAACAATACCGTGTCCCGTCGGATCAATGTTATGTCGGGTAATATTATTGGACAGGTGGTGAACAAAATAAAACAAGCGGGTCAGCGGGTTGCTTTGCAGCTGGATGAAATGACAGATGTGAGTGGAGACGCTCAGCTCCTGGCGTTTGCTCTGTACTAAGGCAGTCAAATGGTCTCTGAGGTTTCCGTTACTGTTATTGTCACTGTTATAAATGTGTGGGACCCACTGGTATTATCTGAAAGGGTTTAAAATTAACACAAGTGGGCTTAGAACATGTAAATTAGTGTATAACATTACAGTTATACTTTTTGTACAAATCTGTTGCTTTTGTTGGAAAAAACCTGTACACAAGTGTAAATGTAATGTTAACTTGTCACATATAACATTACATTTACACTTTTGTACAGGGTTTCTTCCAACAAAGGCAACAAATTTGGGATCTGAGCAGGATTTTACAGTCTAGCATCTGTTTTATTGATCCATCATATAACAGTTTTAAGAATATCAGCCAAGTCATCACACGTTTGTTAACTAAATGCCTAATGGCGGTAAAATCACTCAAATGTTACACTTGTTTGTACTGCTCAGCCTTGTCAAAGACAAAAAGAATCAGAGAAAGTTCACTGTATATATGTGATATATGTGACATATTTCAGAGGGTGTATTTACAGTATTTTAAACTCATAAGCTCAATGTATATCGTCACGTGTTGTATTTAATTTATAACTCGGGATTTTCCTATATTTCCTGTAATAACAAAAGCACTTTGATCATATGATTATCTCCTAAATAATTTTCAGTTTTATGGATTTTTTTAATTAAATACTTAAACTGCTTACTTTTTTTTTTAACAAAAACATTGGGGAAAAAATCATTATAGATTTAACATTATAACACACATATTTATATTACACAGATTCCTGTGTAATATAAATATGTTTTTTTATATTACACAGGAATCTGCCCACAGGAATCTCTCAAATGATATGAAGCTTTTTAATTTTTGTGTGTGATTGTGTGTGTTCTAGTATTATAGTACTAGCGTAGTACTAGCCAAAATATTCATTCTATTAGCAAAATGAGGAAATTTTTTTGAAAGTGAGGGAATTTTGGCTGGTCCTCAAAACTTGAAAGGGTTGTTTAAGGATTCTGACTTAAGGTTGAGGTTAGAATTGGGTTTAGGTTAGGGTTAGAGTTAGGGTTAGTGTTAAAGTAAAGGTTACTTGTGATGGTTCGGGTAAGGAGCTGAAGAAAGTGTTACATCTATGGAAGTCCTCACAAAGATAGAAATACAAGAATGAATGATGAATGTTTGCTTGTGTGAGTGTGTGTGTGTGGGAGAGACAGAGAGCACTGCATGAGCATGCTACTGTGATTCTGGACCAAGTTAGAGCAGTAATGATAAAAAGCGTCCTCATTAGCCAGTAATCCACGGGGGAATGCCAAAGTCATTAAAAGCTCTAATACTCGATCATTTCCTCCAGATAATCAGACTGAATAATAAAGTGCTGTTAAATGCTTCTGGCTATGCTCTTATTAATCAGCCACCGAAGTGGGCTGGTGTGTCCACACACACACACACACACACACACACACACACACACACACATACAAACGTGACTGTCACATATCTGCGTGATGGAATTAGCCCAGCATTCATTTTTCAGATACTTCACCATAGTTCAGATATGACTATTGTTGTAATTCTATGTCCTTTAAAGGCATCAGATTTAGGAAAATGTTTTTTTTTTTTTCTAATGTGAGAACATCAGGCAGAAGCTTATTGAAATGAGTGTGTTCTGTACTTTAACCTGTCTATTGCCTCAGGATGACTTCAGACCAGTGTGTGTGTGTGTGTGTGTGTGTGTGTGTGTGTGTGTGTGTGTGTGTGTGTAAAAGCATTTTCACTTTATGGATTTTACTTAAAAAATGGATTATTCAAGTATTTATCAGATTAAATAAAACATAAACAGGCTTTTAAGCAGGAAGATTTCCAGAGATTGATACGGATAAAAGGGTGGTACAGTGGTGGTTAGCACTGTCACCTCACAGTTCAGGGTTCGAATCTCGACTTTGGCCTTTCTGTGCAGAGTTTGCATGTCCTCTCTGTGCATGTGTGGGTTTTCTCCGGGCACTCCAGTTTCCTCCCACAGTCCAAAAACATGCCTGTTAGGTGAATTGATCAGTCTAAATTGGTCATAAGTGTGAGTGTGAGTACTTGTCTGTCTCTGTGTTAGCCATGTGATAGGCTGGCGACCTACCCAGGGTGTCCCTCGCCTCTCATCCCTTGACAGCTGGGATAGGCTCCAGCAGACCTCTGCAACCCAAGCAGGTACAGAAAACAATTGAATGGATGGATGGATATGGATAAATACAATCATTCACCTCTTTTTCTCCTCTCAGTTCACCATTTGTGCACATTTATATAATTTTTTTTATTACATTCTTCTCTTTGTTTTTTGTTTTTAAAAATATATCAGCTTACCTTCTCGAGGCCAAAAAGAAGACATTTTATTTCACTAAAGGCATTGATAAATGGGGTTAGAAGTGTGAGTAGGACAGTGTGTGTATAAGTGTGTGAAGGAGAAAGTGTAATGTAGTGCTCTTTTAGAAATAACTCATGTATTGAATAATCAGAGCTAGTGTTCATATTGAATCTGGCTGCTGTGTCTTCCTCTATCTGAGGTCTAATCAGACAATTCCTCTCTTCAGCCTTCTCCTCTGTACTCTTCATCTTTCGGCCACATCCTGAAAACACAAGAGAGTAAAAATGAGCGCAGAAAAACCTTCAACAGCTGCCAGAATCCTGACCAAGAAGGCATCATCTTGAAGTTTCGTCAGATTCTCTAATCTGAGTAAAGTGTTGAAAAATCTAACATTTACCCCATTTTTAACAAATGCTTATTTTGCTAATCGGATTTACATTCTTCGGTGTTCAGGTTTCTGACTGAATGTTTCTTTCGACATCCTAATCTGCTAAATAATAGATAAAGATGGATGATGAATGTGTTAGAAATAAATTGGTTAATCTCCAAGTAATGTTAAGTAATTGTAGGGACATTTATAACTGATTTTCTAGACACCAATATATGTTCTGTTATTAGATTTAAATTGTAATGTAAGGTTTTAATTGTGCTTTATCCTTATTAGTAGCATCAGAATAGAAGACGAGCTGAGCCTTAAATAGACAAAACCTTAAGTATGACAGCAGAAGATGACACGTCAGGGCATTAAAACACTGATGTGCTAACACTCAGGACAACATGTGATGATCCCACTGTGAGAATGGATATCTTGTAATATCGCAGACGATACTCAAGAGGACGTTCTCATGTCATTGTTCTTGGCTGTAAGACAAAAGGAATTTCTGCCCCCGTGTAGGTGACAAAGGCTTGTGAAGGCAGATCTGCCATCTGTTTGAGCAGGGAGGAAGCACCTGGTGTCACAGGACGCTTTTATTCTACATCTGCTCGATCACAAAGGATTCATCAGTACTCTCAAGAGCCACATGTCACATCTTTGTCTGAGGAGACAGACACAGACAGCAGAAGACAGCAGATGTCAACGCAGCGAAAAAGGCTCGGACTAGAGGAACATCCATGTGTGGCTCTGTGTGAATACTGAGGAGTACTGATCTCTAGCTCAGCTCCACTTCCTGATGTCTACAATATTCTCTGAAGCTCAGCTCAGACTCATTAAGTTCATTTATCTCACATCTTCTACCAGAGCCTCCAAGTCTGCACACCGGGCACACACAAGACTCACACTGTCACAGCAGCCGATAAATGAAACGATTATAGGGGGCAGAGAGGATAAATGGACTGGACAAAGAAGAGTATAAAGGATAAATGGTCTGGTTATAGGAAAAAGGGGATAAATGGACTGGTATAGTGGAGCAGGGAGAATAGATGGACTGTTATAGTGGAACAGATGATAAATGAAATGATCATAGTCTGATATAGAGGATATAGTGGGACAGAGGATAAATGGACTGATTATAATAGGTAAGAGAGGGTAAACAAACTGATTATACTGGGGACAGAGAGAAGCAATAATTATCAGAAGTGACCTTAGCACCAGTGCAAATATAAAAGGACACAGATTGATAGGCTGTATTAAATTCAATTAAAGTGTGGATATAGATAGTGAAAGTTAAAAGAGTCATAATTGTCAGTATTAAAACCAGGCAAGCAACATGTTTGCGTACAAGTAGTACACAAAAAAAGAGAGAAAAAATATGGCTGTTCAAAGTAGCCATCAGGTTTTTAACGGCGGTACAGAGACCATCCATCAGCAGATTACTGTACAGTCTGATGGCTGCAGGAACGAAGGATCTCCTGAAGCTCTCAGTCCGTCTCTGGCCCACTAAGATGTCTTGGAGGGGATGACTGATAATGCCTGATAAACTGCACTGTGCTGCATGTGCGTCTCTCCACCACATGCCCCAGTGGGTCCAAACTCCTCCGAGTACAGAACCAGCCTTCTTCACCCATCTGTTGAGTTGCACTGCCACCTCAACAGACCACAGCATGAAACACAACACTTGCTACCGCCGACTGGTAGAACATATCACTGCGCATGTCAAAAGACCGTCAAAAATAAATCCATCCACAGGCATCTAGCACACACGACTCACAGATACTCTGTATCCACAAAAGTGTAATGGTCACTTTTCCGGTCTAAAGCACAGTCACTTGGCTCCATTGCACCAGAAATAAGTTAACAAACACCCTGACCCTGTTTTTATTCTGGCCTCACATTCACACAGTATCGGTAAAGGTCACCCTCACACTGACCTTTGTAATCCCTGCAGGATGATACGAAGAGTCCCAGTACACCAGTGATTGGCCGTTCTGTTCTTGGCAATATTAGTTGTGCTTTAGCAACTGACTTACAAGGTAGCAGTAATCAAAACATTGCTTAATTTAAAATGTTGGGAACTGCTAACTTAAATGGAGAACATTGCCACAAAAAGAAAAAAAGACCACTATTTTTACTTAATAAAAAAAATGACAGGTTACAATAAATCCTCTGGTTATTTAATACATTTTAAACATCTACATTTAGTCACGACAGCAAACTTTGTTTAGTTTTCTATTGTTTTTTTTCCCTCTCTAGTTTTTCTTTCTTTAATCTAGTTCTGAAATTAAATACAGGAAAGCAGAAAGCCAAAACACTGAAATTTGCATCAGACTATCCAAACAATATTTACATTAATATCACATCAGTTATTAAATAAATCACTTTAATCCTATTTTGCATATTTAGAGACAACATTGAATACAGCTGAATGTATGATTATGCAGTCTGCACAATACTGATGATGGTGATCTATGTAGACATATTTGGACTCTACAAGAAAAGGACATAATTACGAAGAGAGGAGGGTTTGATAAAAGCCAATAATTTGCTATCACGTCTGAATCAAATGAGGGCTTTTTAAATCACTTTTACTGCCAGCATTAAAATGAAAACCTTAACAAATATTATTACACACTGAGAAACCTTACCTAGGAAATTTAACTAGGAAAGTTACATACCATTCAATTTACATATTGATTAACTGCTAAAATTGCTTTCAAACAGTGTGACATTATGTGTTTTAACAAACCAACAGTTTAATCTTGCCTGATGATGACAGATTATCAGTTATTATCAGTTATTTTACTCTTGTGAAACCGACGTGTATCTAAAATATCAGTGTCATAACTCTGCCTCCTTATTTCGTTCTGTGCAGATTTGACTGTGTGACTGCATGCATGAGAGTTGCTTGGAATGACAAGCATACTTTAACTCAAAAAGCTGTTTTATCTTGTGTCAGCAAGCGTGCATTTCAAATTCACAAAGTGGAGAAGAGCGCCGGAAAATAGAATTATGCCAAATGCATTGTGAATAAAACGCGTGTAATCTTCCACACAAAGAAATGGGCTTGTGAATAGATACACTGTCTGACTGTCAGCGTGAGCCCCTGTGGCTGCGTGAGAGTGCTGGAAAAGAAAACAGGCGTGTCTGACAAGCTGAAAAGCTGCTACAACAGACAGAAAAACACTGTTAACACACATATACGTACAGTCATCATTCAGCTCGCTACCTCAACCAGAAACAACAGTTACACCAGTGTGCTCTGTTAAAGAACACCATTAGCACTGGTAAAAGCCTCTGAGGGCCTGCTGGTTGACTGTTTACACGACTGTCACCATGAGCGATTTTATCCCCTTAATGTCTCAGTTAAATCTCTTTGTAAGGTGCTTCATTTTTCTTTGACTTGCTTTAATTACTGTCGGCGTGGAGGTAATTAAGCTCTACTGGATCATCAAAACATAGAAGCATAATATTAGCAAGCACAAAAGGCTGCAGGAAGAATACTGTTATAATACAGCTGACTGAGTTAAACAGGTAGTAGATAAGCTAAATAAAAATAAAGGAAACAAATAAACCATTCCGCATCTCAGTTAATGAAATATTACAGCTGAATATTTTATATTAAACATCGCTAAATACATAAAACTGATTCGATAGTATATATATTTTTTGAGAACATAATTATCTAAAACTTATCAGAGGACATCCAAACCCACTAAGGATCGTGCAGAGCTCTGTCCTGTTGCAGCTAAATGTTTGACTCCCTTGTGCCGTTAGAATAACATCATTAATGCATACAGCAATTTTACTGTCAAACTAAATTAAATATATCAGCTCATGTCTTGGTAGTTCCTACTGGTGGCGCAAATGTAATGATCCTATGGCGAAACAGTTCTCGAGAGCTCTGCAGGTTAAGATCCTGCAGGTTTTAACATAAACCAGCATCATGTCAGGATTATTGCAAACAGCAATCATAGACATGCTTGATCCATGGTGAGGTCCAGGCCTGAGACAATTTCAAATAACTGCTGCATCAGAATTTGGAATCATGATGAAATTGTATCAGTGAATGAGGTGAAACATGATACCTATGATATCTGTGTAGGTTCTCATTCATCCAGGTTATAGTTATCCAAGGTTAGATCTCTGTGTGCAACTGGACTTGTTCAAGACTTGTTAAGATGTTTTGCCTCCTCTCCAGAACGTTTCGTCAGTTCTGAAAACACTTGAGCCAGAGCTTGAAAAAAGCCCTTGTGGACCATTAGTTGGCAGGGTTGTTGACCTAGTTTCACTTTGGGTGCTTCCCCTTTGTCTGCTGGGTCACATTTGTTTGTGTCTTGATGGCTTGTCCTTCGGGTGTACCAGTTTTTGACCAAGTGTTTTGGAGGGTGCACTGGAATGTTGTCTTTCTGGAGGATTCTTCTGAATTTTTTTGAATTTGGCCCTATGTTGTAGAGTTTTGATGACACCCATCTTGTGTTCCAGTGGGTTGTGTTCCAGTGGGAGGTGTGAGTCAAATAGAAGGTACTCATCGGCGTGAGTAGGTTTTCTTTCAGAAAGAAATGTTCAACAAAGGTCAGACAAGCAAGTATCCAGTCCGAGCAAAAGCTTCTGTCATAACATGAGTCTTTCATGCACACGTCTCAAGTGCAATTGAAATTCAACGGCTGCAGCAGCTGCTGAAAATCTCGGCTGGACAAAATTACTTTTCATTGTGCAAAGCAACGGACAATTCCAGATAAATGTAATTGCAAAACTCCCCGCTGTCAGGTTTTTTTTCTCTGATGCAAAACAATGGACGTTATCTAGGAAATTGGCATGCAAGTCGATGCTTCTGTTTTATAAAAAGACAAAGTGTGGTTTAGAGAAGGGAAATGATTCTTACATGACCTTTATCACAAAATGTGATAAATGTGTCATGACATAGAGGTTTTCCGTTTCTAAAACTGTGGTTGGTACCTGCGTTCCCTTTCATGATTGATTTCCTTTTTAAGTGACAGCATATTAAAAAACGATGTTGAGTTCATGATCTAATCACAGTAAGCCCGCAGCAGCAACAACAAACAGATGACACAATCAAAAGACATAATCCTGGAGAGATGCATCAGTCAGATTGTTAATCAGAGGAGAACAGACCGGGGCTTCCTGCGAGGACTCTGTAGGCAGGGAGGAACTTTGATGATGGATGACAGGTCTCTGCAGAGCAGATTCATCACTTACTTTCTGACATCCTGTGCTTGCTCACATTTCATTAGCTTCACAAAAGCGTCTTGTGAGACAAGTCAGGAGGCCTCAGACAGGAACCTCACCCCTTCCAGTGAGAAGGACCAGGGAGAGGTTGTCACTGCGCTCATGTCGTTGTCATTCATGCCAGTCATTGCAAAACTTTGTATAAGTATTGATGAAGCAGTGAGAGGACGCTGCTATTCGAAAAACCCCAAAGTCATTAAAGGACTACAGACCAGTTGGCACTTAACTTATTAGTCGTGAAAAGCCTGAAGAGGATTGTAAAGGATTCACTTTTAAACAGTCTAGTTGATCATTTAGATCCTTTATGGATTGCTTAACTATCCCGAGGTTTTTTAATTCCTTTGTTCGACGTGTTTTACTGATTTTTCCTTCTGCTTTTAATTGTATCCATCCCTATATTTTACCAGAGAGACCAGCGTCCAACAACAGCGTTGAACTTAGCTGGCTGATGGAGTTTTTGGCAGCCTCGCTGTCATGTGGGCATGAAAAAAGCAGTTTTATTTCGGTTTTAGCTGGTTCATATGCTCTTGTTTTGTTTTGTTTGTTTGTTTGTTGTTTTTTTTGGTCATGGCTCACCATAAAAAGTAAAAATCCTATGCAGGGTGAAGGTCTGTAGTAAAAGTAGGTACCTGAAAGAGCTTTCAATGCACAAAGGTGTGTGTGCTTGTCGGTGTATCTATTTCTATGTGTGTTCTGTTATGTGTGTAGTAACGTGTCTATTGTGTTACCCTGTTGTCTGCCAGCCCTGAGAAAAGCCACCCAATGATACTAAGATGACCTTAGATCACCTTCAGAATGATAATTACATACTTAAGTAAGGGAAGGCAGAAATGCATACACATTACAAACAATGATCAGCTGTTGTTTTCATCCTGCAGTATTTAAGAGCAACTTGGCAAAAAAGGGGGATTCTTCTTTTCTAGGAAAAAGTTGCATTTCTGGCTGATTGTTCTGTTCTGGGAAAAGGAACAAGCAGTGGGTGCTTTTTGGAGAGAACGGAGTAAAACAGGTTTATGTTAAACAGATGAAACGTTAATCATACCGGAGGGAAATTCCACGCTTGCAAAAACAGAAGTTAAAAAAAAAGCATCAAATAAATCAAAGACTAGGACATATGTACGCAGTGATGGGAAGAGCAGAGTAGGGAGCACACGCCATAAATAAAGTTGCTTTAAGGAATAAATCCATTTACTTCTGTGCCTGGAAATTTATAGGTGTAAGGATGTTTTTAGTGTGGAACTGCAATAAAAATGTGCATGATCAAACCATGATCAAAAAGAAATTCATATTAACCCAGGGAATCCACAGTCATTTTGGGCGGAAAAAAAATGTTGGACCAGTCATGCGGAAATAACAGCAATAAAGAATGAAAAAGAAAAACAGTGAATCTCTTGAATCTATTTGCAACAGAATTACTGTATGATGCCTTGCTTTGACTGCAGGGGAGAGGGAAGCCTGGGTGTCCCTGCTTAGATGACCCGGCCCTGGAAAAGCAAAAGAAAATGGATGGATGGATGGATAGATAGATAGATAGATAGATAGATAGATAGATAGATAGATAGATAGATAGATAGATAGATAGATAGATAGATAGATGGATAGATGGATGGATGATGGATGGGTGGATGGATGGATGGATGGATGGATGGATGGATGGAGGCAATTATATGCACTCCAGAACATGTACACTCAGATGATGATTAGATGTTTATGATTCTATTCTTTTTTTTTTTTTTAATTCTCTGTTGCCATGGTGATGTTAGGTGTCACGGTTCTGGTGGGTTGGAATACCTTCTGGATACATCAACAGTTCACAAAAATCACAAAAAAAAAAAAAAGCTGCAGATTTTATTTTTTTTTTAATATCCCCTTTTACTGTTATGTTTGCTCATATCAAATATGCATCTGCCATGTTTCAGGAACGCTGGAAGCATAAACAAGTGAAACCGAACGAAATTAATGGGACATTATTGTTGGTAACAGGATATGTAATGAGGTGTAGTGGTCCAGAAAAGCGTCTGAGAGGAAAGATGGCTGTGTCAGCCTCGCCATACAAACGTAATGAAGCTAAATAAACCTTCTTGCTCCAGAGAGCTGCTTTTATGACCCCCGCCCTCCCCCCCCGTTTGTGTAAATATTTAGTCCACAGCCCGTGTGCCATGAGGGAAAATGCAGTTTTATGTCTCACTCGCTGTATTTCACATTTTTGCAGAGGCTGGATGATAGACGTTCTCTGGCGTGCACGTGGCAAGGTTCAGGTAGAGGACAGACATTATTTGTATCAATCGCAGTGGAGCGGCGTATGTCACCACGACGATAACAACATGAAAATAAAAATCTGTGGGAAGAAACAAAACACATTTGTGTGTAAAACACATTTCTCATTGTTGGCTTACACAGGTAGGTCAAATTTTAATAATGTAGCTGGATTTACACTAGTGAATCTGAAACCATTTAAAAATAAATAGGTTTTCTGAATTAGATTACTCAGATTACCATTGCATATGATGTTTAGACCATTTTCTTTTTTATTTTTATTCCACTTTAGTTCACTGAATGTGAGATTCTGATTATTGAGACTACTGTAGAATGCACCAAACATGGGTAGATAATGTACATAACAGTAAATAAATATTGTAAATAAGGTCCTCTAATTAAAGGCTTCTGTCATCAACCTACTTCTCAGCTTTGACCAGTCAAATAGGGTTTAACTGGAGGCTGTGTTAAATGACCTGTTGTAGACCGGATGTAATGGACTATTTTAAGTCTTATTTTAAGGCTTATAACAACTTATTACTATTTAACTCACCATATGGTGTTGGCCTGAATGTTAGAACAGGGTTTCATCTTCTAGTTATGAACTTATTACAGACTAAGATTTACTATTTAATCATTTTAAATGATTAATTATTCATTGATCGTGCAAGCAGTTTCAGGATTTATTCAATCATACTCTATGGCAGCGGTCCCCAACCTTTTTTGGGCCACGGACCAGTTTAATGTTTGACAATATTTTCAAGGACCGACCTTTAAGGCGTAGTAGATAAATACAACAAAAAAACATGACTGGCATGAAACTGTTGTATTTTATTTATATAATAATTCAATTCAATTCAATTCAATTTTATTTATATAGCACCTTTTACAATAAAATTGTCTCTAAGTGCTTTACAGAGGTAGAAACCCAGAGCCTGAACCCCCAGGTAAGCAGCAGGGAAAACTCCCTTTAACAGGAAGAAACCTGAGCAGACCAGGCTTACAAGGGGAACCATCCTGCTGAAAGTTATTGGGTAAAGGAGGAATAAAAGAGGAGACAGGACAGAGAGAATAAAGAGAGAGAGAGTGGAGAAATAGATAACTATAAAACCAAAGAAATACAGACAAAATACAATCAGAAATACAAACATATCAGACATATATACACATAATACAGCATAGTGGTTGTTATAAAGTGAGATGAATAGTGGTAGGCAGGTGCCGACAGCGGACCTGAGTTTGCCATAGGCCAAAATCCGTACAGCACGAAGGCCTGGAGACGGAAAACCTGCAAAGAGAGAGAGAAAGAGAGAGAGAGAGAGAAGGGGAGACACAGAACGCATAAGGAAGACTGGACCCAGATAATCCCAGGAAAATAAAAGGAGAGAAAAGAAGAATATAAGACAGGACGTGAGGGGAGTGGTTGTGTTGAGGGAAGGGGGAACTGCTCAGTGACTCATGTGTTTGTCCCCAGCAGCGTAGGGCTCATAGCAGCATGTAGCTGCCAAAAATTGAAGAATAAGAGTCTGATGAGCCTATTTTAGCTATAACTGTGAAAAAACTGACGAACTAGATCTGCTTCAGTCCACACACTTGTTTGGAGGCTAGCTATATGCTTTAGTGAACAGGTTTTAAGTTTGATTCAAAGGCAGACGGTGTGTCTGGGCTCTGGACCCAGGCTGGTAACTGGTTCCACAGCAAGCTGCCCTCGATAGCTAAAAGCCTGCCCTCCCAGTCTGCTTTGATGAATTCCTAGGGAATCCAGTAAGTAAACCTGTAATCCCAGATCTGAGTGTTCTTTTAGGCATATAAGGAACCATGAGATCCTGCAGGTATGATGGAGATAGTCCATTTAGAGCTTTATATGTTAGAAGGAGAATCTTAAAGTTCATTTTCCTGAATTTCACTGTGCCAGTGAAGAGAAGCTAAAACTGAGATATGCTCCTGGTGCTGATTCCTGTCAGAACCTGGCTGCAGCACCTGGATCAGCTGTAGGTTTTAATGGAATAATTTGGACATCCTGACAGTAATGAGTTGTAAGAACCAGTCTAGAGGTAACAAAAAAGCGTGACCAGTTTTTCAGCATCACTCAGACAGGATGTCTGACTGGCAATATTACGGAGGTGAAAGAAAGTGTCCTAGAAACCTGTTTAATATGAGGAGAAATGACATGTCCTGGTCAAAGATAACTCCCAGGTTCCTGCACTGCACTGGAGGACAAAAGTAATGCCATCCAAGGAGAGAATGCTATCTGATAATCTAGTCCTCAGATGTTTAGCTCCAAGCGAACAATGACTTCAGTTTTGTCTGAGTTTAAAGAAGGAAATTGGAGGTCATCCTAGTCTTTTATGTCTTGGAGACATGCCTGGAGTCTGGCTAATGGCTCTGTTTCTATCAGATTCATGGATAGATACAACTGCGTATCGTCGCATAGCAATGAAAATTTATGCTGTTTTCTGAATTATATTCTCTAGAGGGAGTATGTAAAGAGTGAACAGGATTGGCCCAAGCACTGAACCTGGAACACCATGATGAACCTTTACATCATTAAGGAAACATCATTAACATGAACAAAATGAAATCGATCTGATAGGATAAGATTTAAAACCAGTCTAGAGCTGTCCCCAGATCCTAACTGTATGTTGTAGCCTGTAATAGAACGTTGTGCATCTACAGTGTCAAAGGCAGCACTGAGGTCCAGTAAAACTAAAAATGGAAATAAGTCCACATCTGATGCCATGAGGAGGTCATTAGTGACCTTTAACCAGTGCTGTTTCTGTGCTGTGACAGCTCTGAAACCAGACTGAAACACTCTGACTGACCCTGTTTAGGTGATCGGTTAGTTGATCAACAACCAGCCTCTCTTGCATCTTAGAGATGAATGGGAGGTTGGATATCGGTCTATAATTTGCTAAAACGCCTGGGTCAAATGAAGGTTTTTTAAGTAAAGGTCTGATAACAGCAGTTTTAAATGCCTGAGGTACATAACCTGTTGTCAATTGATCTGATCTAATACTGACGCCCCAATTAGAGGAAAGACATCCTTGAAAAGCTTAGTTGGGATGGGGTCCAGGAGACATGTGGTTGCTTTAGATCCATTAATGCTGGAGGTCAGCTCCGGGAGATCTATGGGCATAATAATAATAAACGTGCATTCATAGTGAGCCATAGGCGGATGTGACAAAGAGAATCCGGTGATTTTTAAAAATTAAACATCATTCAGATAATTTAAAAAAGTAATATAAGTTATTTATTCTTTCTGTGCGGCCCGGTACCAAATGACCCATGGTCCGGTACTGGTTCGTGGCCCAGGGTTTGGGGACCGCTGCTCTGAGGTGCAGGCTGGCTTAAACAGTGTGCAACATGCTTAAAAGAAAAATAATTCCTCTCAGGACCGATAAAGGCAGTGCCAGTTTATACACCGGCATTGTGAGCCGAACAAAGTGCTCCCTAAACGCCTTCCACCCACGGCGCACTGACCCTGTCATCCTAGTGTGAGATCCTAGTTAAGAGTGTCCCTCTCTGGCTGAGTGCTTCCTCAAACATTCACCATTCTCCATTCATTTGTAGTTTAGAGTAAACCATCTATCACACTGGAATTAACATGCCATAAAGTTCAGGGAATTTAAATACTGAAAGAAGTTCAAGCAGGAAAACAGCTGAATGTGATTTGAAATGAAGATTCAAGTCAGAGAAACTATGCATTTGTGAGACAGAGAGTGGCAGAGAGAGGGAGTGAGGTCAGGTTTTTCTGATTCTCGAGAAATTCTGCCCCATAAAAAGAGAGCTCAGAGAGTCTATCTGCAAATCATAAACTCCTGGCGCTATCAAATTGATTTATTCTTCCCATTTCTTGCCAAACTAGTTGACACTGATCAGTTCAGGGCTGAAGGCACGGGGCTCAGCCTTCTGTGGTGCACGTTGAAAGCAAATGCTGCAGAGGTTGAGCTGAATTTCACACTCAAGGAGAATCCAAATCGGCTCTTGCTGAAGGCGTTCCCTCAGCATGTATCACAGCACGTGAGGAAAATTACACATAGCTTCTTCAACAGATCGATAACATAACCTCTAACATACATTGAATAGGCTGCAAAACACAGGCCCGACAGGGAGGGCAACGTACAGTATATGCTTCATGAGATCTCCATGGAAACACATGCATGGTTATTGGCTACAGGCTACAGACATGAGGAGCACATAAAGTTAAAACAAAAACAAACAAAAGTTAAACCAAAGTTTATTATTTTCTCATGTTTGAATGAGAGTATTTAAGTGCATGTATGAATGCTGTATTGTATCGGCTCGACAATCCTGGAATAAACATAAAATCGATGATTAAATTATAACGGAAACATCCAAAATAGATCTCTCTGGGTCAACTGGACTGAAAGGTTTCTTTGAAAACATTTCGGCCTCTCTCCAGAGAGCTTCTTCAGTTTGCTGGGGCAGAGCTTGAAAATATAGCCCTGTGGACCATTGGCATGTTAATGGCCCGGGTGGTCACTTGAGAGTCCTTGGCAGGGTGGTTGGCAGGGTCGTTCACCTAGTTTCGGTTGGGGTCCCCTTTGTTTGTTGGGTCACATGTTAATGAGTCACCAGGTCTCGTCAAACGGTGTGAACGTTTGGAATGCTGACGAAAAGAGTGGAGGACTGCATTGTACGTGGGTGACAGATGCATAAACGAATGGCCCAACACAGACAGGCCACTTCTTCAGGACAGGACTCAGCAGGACACCTACACCTAAAAGAAAGCGGACACTCCTTTGAGGACAGTCAAGTACGTGTGCTGGCCAGAGAAGATTGCTGGTTTGAGAGGGGTGTCAAGGAAGCCATCGACGTCAAGTTGGAAAAACCATTTTTAAACAGAGGTGGTGGACTAAGGCACTTTCTGTCACCCACCTACAAGCAGTCTTCCACTCTTTTCGTCAGCATTCCAAACATTCACACCGTTTGACGAGACCTGGTGACTCATTAACATGTGACCCAACAGACCCCCTAGTTTCGGTTGGGGAAGCACCCCAACCGAAACTAGGTGAACGACCCTGCCAACCACCCTGCCAACGACTCTCAGGTGACCACCCGAACCATTAACATGCCAATGGTCCACAGGGCTATATTTTCAAGCTCTGCCCCAGCAAACTTAAAACTGAAGAAGCTCTCTGGAGAGAGGACGAAACGTTTTCAAAGAAACCTTTCAGTCCAGCTGACACAGAGAGATCTATTTTGGATAACTATGACCTGGATGAGTGAGAATCTACACAGTCATAACGGAAACATGTTATTGCGGATGTCACATGACAATAGCTCCAGGATTAAGTCTGGATTTAGATGTTTGATGGGTTTGAAACCCGTCAGAACACCTCTAGCGTATGCAGCTACATTCTGCCTGACACAGACATCCTATCAGCTCCAGCCTGGGGACCCTCTCTGCAGTCAGTAATGCTTCAGAACTGCAGGAATGACAAAGAAAAAAAATTGTCTAGAATCAGTCTGGTTTTACTTAAGAACAAAATGTGCCAGACTGTGCCGCAGTCATGTGTCGGTGCGGGATTACGTGCATATCTGTGTCAGTTATCTCAGCATGGAGCCTCATTCAGCAGCAGAGTTAATGAGCTGTGGGACGTATGTTTCTCCTAAATGGCAGGCGCACTCTGAGGACAACAGCCTTTTCACCGAAGCCCCGGTGATGATCTTTTACTAAATGACATGCTCTTCAATTTGTTCACTGCGAACATGCAACAGCCAGCCTTTTCCGCGCGATCATCTCCAAAATAAACAGCTTAGACCGATTATTGGCCTCCTAATGAATGCGTAATTGTTTTCCCGTTCATTGCTTGATCTGTTGCTGCATGACGAGATGAGCTCTTGTAGCTTTACAAATGAACCAGGGTGAACAAACGTGCTTGTGTGTAAAGATAAAGAGAGCACCGAGGCTCAATAATTTAATGCCAGGGAAGCTTTGTCTCACAGCAAAGGTTGGCTGGCTTTTCGCTGACTTCATTATTTTATTACCCCTACAAAGAAAAAGAAAGATGAATGCCTCCTTATCTGTTAGGAACAAAATGTGTGGATCTGCTAAAGATGAGGGGGAGAACATTTTGAACCAGAGTGAAAGAATGTCTCTGTTTCTATTCAAGGGCTCCACAGGGAACTTTATCTTCAGACAAATTTGCTATCTGTACTGCTTTTCTCTCCTTCATATTGGTTAAAGCTATCATTCAGGACATTTTCACCACAGAAACAACGGTTAGCATTACCGTCACATTTTACTTCGACTGCTGTTAAAGCTACTAGTATAGAACTGTTGGCACCCCAGCCCATGACTTCCAACAGGAGAATAGTTAGACAATCAGTTTTTAATCACCGGATACATTATAAATACCGCATACATTATAAATATTTTTTCCCAGGAGAGCCAGTTTTTGCATTCTAGCTAGCTAGGACAAAATAAATGAACTTTACTTCTCCAAACATCAGTTTACAATCTGATCCTCATCCAGTTCAGCCGATGTCACAGCAGGTTTCTTATCAGTGGAAATGAGCGATGATCACCGTAGCAGACAGACGGTTCACAGCAGTGAACAGACAGCGAGCTTCAAACCATGGCAGTAACCACAGACAATAAGGTCAGTGTGTCACTCTGGGCTTTGTAAACGGATTCATCTGAATTTGGGGAAGAGTGACCGAATGAAATGGCACAAAAATAGACCATGAATAGAAAAGGAATGCAAATTGAAAATTAAAACATTTGAAGGGAAAAGGAACCCCAAACAAACAACATGGGAGAACTATTTCTGTTCAATATTATATTGCTATTTGGTTTTTCATTTGACGGAGGTGAAAGAGTCACATTACACTCTAAACCTCAATCAGAAATCTGTCGGATAGGGCTGTCTCCACATATGTATAAAGGGTTTACCTCACAACAGTCATTTACTAAAAAAACCTTTCCATCAGTTTCAGGTTCAAATAATGACCAAGGTCGTGGCAAACATAAGAATAAGTCAGCCAAAATAAAAAGGTCCTGAACATTTTTCATCCTACCCTCCTTGGAATAAATTCAAACGCCCCCCCCCCCCCCCCCGAGCCAAAAAAGACCAAAAATGTTTAAAAAAAAAAAACTTGTCATTTTTAAGTTGTTATGATGACATTTAAATGTTTCTTTAGTTCTTTAATTAATTAAAGTCCCTTCTGTTCCTGCTTTGCTGCCAGACATGGCAGCGTACCAGTAAAAGAGCAGGCAAAAAAAACTGCAAGACCAAAAGAGTGCTTTAGATTTACAGCTCCAGTGATTTTCTTCTGTTGGTGTTCAACCACATCACTTCTGATGCAGGACATCAAGAACTTAACCGGAGAGAAGCCAGTCGTGTGTTCGGGGCTAAAATCCATCAATATACGTATGTGAGCATTAAAACCACCAATCAGTGCCACCTGGGTGGGATATAAATGTTCCTTCTGGCCATGTGCTTTGCCTGGCCACCCATTCCAGTGTTCTGTTGTTGGACTTCTGTGCTTGTCACAGATTGTCGATAACAAACACCATGTCCAGGCATAAAGGTGTCCATATGTGCACTTAGCACCAGAACACCTTAGGCCGCAGTTCAATGATCGACTTTGTGGTCGTATCGTCGGATTTGCGGCCGCATGTCCTGGACACCCGAGTGAAGAGAGGGGCGGAGCTGTCAACCGATCACCACCTGGTGGTGAGTTGGCTCCGATGGTGGGGTAGACCCGGCAGACCCAAACTTATTGTGAGGGTCTGCTGGAATAGCCTGGCAGAGTCTCCTGTTAGAAAGAGCTTCAACTCCCACCTCCGGGAGAGATTTGACCATGTCTCGGGGGAGGCGGGGGACATTGAGTGGACCATGTTCCGTGCCTGCATTGCTGAGGCGGCTGACCGGTGCTGTAGCCGTAAGGTGTTTGGTGCCTGCCATGGCGGCAATACCCAAACCCGCTGGTGGACACCGGCGGTGAGGGATGCCGTCAATCTGAAGAAGGAGTTGTACCTGGGAATGGGGAGAGTTTGGTGAGGCCATGGAGAACAACTTCCGGATGGCTTTGAAAAGGTTCTGGACCACCATCCGGAATCTGAGGAGGGGGAAGCAGTGCACTGTCAACACTGTGTACGGTGGGGATGGTGTGCTGCTAACCTCAACTTGGGACGTTGTGGATCTGTGGAAGGAATATTTCGAAGACCTTCTCAATCCCACCCGCGCCTTCCGGTGAGGAAGCAGGCCTGGGGATGTGGGGGCTGGCTGTTGTATCTCCAGGGCTGAAGTTGCCGAGGTAGTCAAAAAACTCCTCGGCGGCAGGGCCCCGGGGTTGGAGGAGATCCGCCCGGGGTTCCTTAAGGCTCTGGATGTTGTAGGGCTGTCGTGGTTGACACAACTCTGCAACATTGCGTGGACATCGGGGGCAGTGCCCCTGGATTGGCAGACCGTGGTGATGGTCCCTTTATTTAAGAAAGGGGGTACCAGAGAGTGTGTTCCAACTATAGGGGGATCACACTCCTCAGCGTCCCTGGTAAGGTCTGTTCAGGTGTATTGGAGAAGAGGGTCTGCCGGATAGTCGAACCTCGGATTCAGGAGGAGCAATGCGGTTTTTGTCCTGGCCGTGGAACTGTGGACCAGCTCTACACCCTCGGCAGGGTCCTTGAGGGTGCCTAGGAGTTTGCCCAACCAGTCCACATGTGTTTTGTGTCCCTCAGAGAGTCCTGTGGGGGGTTCTCCGGGAGTATGGGGTGTCGGGCTCCCTGATATGGGCTGTCCGCTCCCTGTATGACCAGTGTCAGAGCTTGGCCAGTAGTAAGTCGAACTCGTTTCCAGTGGGGGTTGGACTCCGCCAGGGCTGCCCTTTGTCACCGATTCTGTTTATAACTTTTATGGACAGAATTTCTAAGGCGCAGCCGTGGTGTTGGTGACCTCAGGATTGGGTCTCTGTTGGTTTGCTGACTTCAGGATCTGGTCTCTGCTTTTTGCAGATGATGTGGTCCTATTGGCTTCATTGGCCTATGACCTTCAACTCTCACTGGATTGGTTTGCAATCGAGTGCAAAGCGGCCGGGATGAGCATCAGCACCTCCAAATCTGAGGCCATGGTTCTCAGCCGGAAAAAGGTGGAATGCCTTTTCCAGGTCGGGGAGGAGTCTTGTTCACGAGTGAGGGAAGAATGGAGCGGGAGATCGACAGGCGGATCGGTGCGGCATCTGCAGTAATGCGGACTCTGCACCGGTCTGTTGTGGTGAAGAGAGAGCTGAGCCGAAAGTTGAAGCTCTCGATTTACTTGTCGATCTTTGTTCCTACCCTCACCTATGGTCATGAGCTTTGGGTAGTGACAGAAGGAACAAGATCACTGGTGCAAGCGGCCGAAATGAGTTTCCTCCATAGGGTGGCTGGGCTCTCCCTTAGAGATAGGGTGAGAAGCTCTGCCATCTGGGAGGGGTTCGGAGTAGAGCCGCTGCTCCTCCAGTTAAGAGCCAGATGGCTTGGGCATCTAGTTAGGATGCCTCCCAGACGCCTCCCTGGTGAGGTGTTCAGGGCACGTCCCTCCGGCAGAAGGCCCCGGGAAGACCCAGGAGACGCTGGAGAGACTATGTCTTTCGGCTGGCCTGGGAACGCCTCGGGATTCCCCCGGAAGAGCTGGACGAAGTGGCTAGGGAGAGGGAGGTCTGGACTTCCCTGCTTAGGCTGCTGCCCCCGTGACCCAACCCTGGATAAGTGGAAGAAAATGGATGGATGGATGGATGTGTGCAGTAAGGAAACATGTTTTCTTGCGCAATGATATTTCTAATTTGCTGTCCACAATGAAGCTAGATAGTGTAGCAAAATGAAGATTTGTTTTATATTGTTGATGTACATGTAATCATACAAGGCTGTATTTTTCAGTCCTGTGTCTACGAGGCCTCCGCATATCTTACTTCGCCAAGGACAATCACATACGGAGTCATGGACCACTCGCAATAGACCATACACAGCCGTGCCGATCATGCGCTCTTGCGTCAATACCGCATGGCCTTCACGTAACTAGCAGATACGCCGAAGGGGCGTCAAGTATTCAAGAGACCTGTACGCGGAAGAAGAGGCACTCTTTTGCCCCTATGTGGGACCGTGTGAGATGCTCCGGTGTAGTAAAAGAGTCCGCGATCAATCGTGCTGATTGGCTCCCCTGCCCCTCCGCGGTGTGAGTTGCCACAGTGTTGCAGGGAGACCATGATTGTGCTGAATAAACCTTGCTTGACAGTTCTGGTTTCCTGTAAGTTCTTTGACGAACACGCCCAGACCCCAAATTTTGCAACAATAGATTGATTAATTGATTGATTGATTGATTCAGATTTAATACAGAAAGCTCCTGTGAGCCGTCGGCTCTGATAATCCTTCCATACACCCATTTTTGGAGAATCCTGCCAGACTGGAGCCATCATTTAGCCAATCCCTATTAGATCTGCAAGCTCAAGGCTTTTCCTCGTCAGACAAGGTGAGTTTCAGCCAGCATTGGGCTGACATCCCATAGATGGGCCCATAGATAGGCCCATCTCATCTGTCTCCTGCCTTCGCCCTCTATCTGCCAATCTTTAACACATTCATTTTTTCAGGGGCTCTATTTGCTTGTTACAATGCGCACACACAAGCCACACGCAAATGCGCACACACACACATTATTACAGAAAATTTCACTGCGTACACTAATTACTAATATTTAAAATAATACATACTTTAGAGCCAGTCTAAATCAACATAAAAAAGAGAGTGTGTGTCATTGTATTCATATTTATTTTCTACCGCTTTACCCCTTAAGCTGAGTCTTCCACAGAAGGATCTGAGCAGCCTTTGCAAGCTGGATGCTGTAAGAAAGCTGGATCACCCACATATTGCCTACACAGACAGAGGAAGAGCTTCTCCATACAGAGAAGCCTTTAGGACCTTGTTGCTGTCAGGTATCATTGCTAACCACTGCCCCACCATGCTGTTCATCACAATGTTAATCCCTTTGCAGATAAAACACTACTATCATGCCAAAGGACATTCAAACCTGGGAGAATGTTTTCAACGTTTACCGGGGGGAGGGTTCAGTGGTCAATGGTCACTAGGCAACTGATCAAAAACAAAACACAAAAGAGGCAAACTACAAAATCCACAGGAAAATAATTGCGGTTGCTGACCCATTTCTATATGGGAAATATGGCACACACGTGGTGGAATGAACCATCGCTGGCGTGAACAAACTGACCAAAGCATCTCTGAAGAACATTTGAAATGCAAAGACACAGAATATTTCATATAGAGATGCGTCTTTAAGGATCTGTTAGAAACCAGACTTAAAAAAAAGAATGGGTGGCTAAAGATTTCTTCCCCTCTATATCAACATTCTATCTATTTAACCAGATAGCTAGAGATCATATTCAGTATGTCAGCCAGTGTCAAGTGTTTCTTGGCCGAAACATCTGATTAAGTGTCTGTTCTACAAGAATCTCTAATCTGCAGTTTGATCTTTTGGCAGTGAGCTGCCTGAAAGTCAGTAAAGCTCTGTTTTCTCCAGTGGAATGAGAAAGTGCTGTCAGCTTTACCTTCTCTAAACTGCATGGTATCAGTGGTTTTCTTCTGCCCGTGTGCCTAACCCTCTCCTGAGCTGGATCATAAAAATACAGTCGCTCCTCGTCATTTGCTGTTCTTGCTGCATGCTGAATTGCTGTGAAGCTGCCCAATAGGAGCCAGCGGCGTTAGAGCACTTTAAAGAGTGTAATATTCACAAGTTTAATGAGCCGACACTCAGTTCTTCCCAGGGGGGCGCAGTGGAATTCTATGTTAGAGAACAGAGAGAGAGCAGTGAGAACAATAACAATCCTCATTTCTAACTTGCATCTTAGCGTGAATGGAGACTAAGAACAGTATATGTAAAAGTGTTGTGATGGCATGTCAGGTAGAAGTGAAACTGCCCCATTATCATAATCGACAGAGTCCATGTTCTGTTAGTGCTTTCTTTAACAGGGCAACATATTAGTATTATTTAGTGTGCACCACTAAAAATCAACATTTAAAAAAATGTATTAGTGTTGTTTATCATCAGACATATTTGGGTCCCCCCCATAATTTACTAGCTTTTACCTTGCAAAGCCACAATAGCTATAAATAACACTAATAATTTTTATTTATTTTTTTTTCTTTCAGAGGTCACATGGAGAGGGCCTGTCTCAGCTTTGCAAATGGGCGGAGGAAGGGGGAAGGGGATTCGGTACCTTGCTCAAGGGTATTTCAGCAATGCTCTGAAGGTTTACTGGCACTTCCCCTGCTTCTCAGCCAATAGACTGAGCTACCACCACCCTCTTTATTAATAATAATAATAATAATAATAATAATAATTATTATTATTATTATTATTATTATTATTATTATTATTATTATTATTATTATTATTATTATTATTGCTATTATTGTTATTATATAGTAATACACATTTTCTTACAGTATTTTGAGTACATGCATTACTCAGAAACTAGAAGATTGTCATCCACTATCAGCAGCTTAATTTATATATGTTTTATTAAACCCTGATGTATAACACCATAGAATTTAATAATGATTTACCTTTTTTCTTCTTAATTATATACATAGAACAGGCACTGTACATCTCTATAAATTGCTGCCACCCTGGAAATAAATGAATTATCCTCTTGTAAAGATCTCTTACAAATCAACACTTGTGGATATTAAGGGCTTTACTGATGTGAGGAAAGGACCTGAAGCACTATTCCCATTAACATTTAACAACATCTGTGAGTCAGCAGATGTCCTTTCCGTTTTTCCACTTAATTTCAGTAATGCATACAGAGTAATTCAGCAGAGGTAAACCACCTAGTGGGTCATCTGAGGCTGTTCTGTGTCTCCCTTTTTATAAATATTAATTGCCACACAATCATCCGGGGAGAGGCAGGCTGCTTGGAGGAGAGTAGAAGCACAACATAAAGAGTCCCGGTGACCTTGACTTGCAGAGAGCAGATCATTGTATTGTGATTTTAGCCAAACCGAACAAGAGAGAGAGCATTTTATTCACCAGTTAGTCCTGAGACACAGCAGCGTATTCTATTTCATTAATGTTTACAATAACTAAAAACTCTGGATAGAAGAGAGAAAACAAAACCAAGAGAGAAAGCTCAAAAATCAGTAGTTGGAACACATTAAATTCAGGCAAGTTTCCTCATACCTGCACAACCTGGTGCAGTTTAGAAAGAATTTCAATTCAATTCACATGTGTGGATAATAAAAAGTTAATGATGTCAATTTTACATTGATATTACACCAAGATGGCATTAGGGGAAGTGTGACGGTGTGACAGGTGAAGAAACAAAATCTGTCTTTCCAGACTGCCTCCAAGTCACATCCTGCAGCAGTTATTGGAACATTTATACGAGCTTAAGGCCAATTCATTCACATTTTAGGTCTCAAAAGCATAGCAGAGACTCGCATCGCAGCGGGCAGAAACTCGCATTGCAGATAAAGCGCGTAAAAAAGAGATCAGACAGATGTCAGTGTCATGTCCCAGTTCAAATATTCCCACCATATGTATGGTATTTTTTTTATTTCAAAGAGTGTGCACATAAAAAATGATGGTCCTCTGTAAAGGCTGAATCTGAAAAAAAGACTTACAGACAAACAGGCAGCTGTGATGGGATCATAAATACTTTCATGTTAACACCAGCTTCTGCTGGGAAAGTAGTTCAGTGATATCGCTCCCTTTCCTACCCCACCCAGCAGGATGTAGAGCCATTTCTCCGGCTCGTTTCATTTACCTGAGGCAATCTGTTCCACACTGCTGAGATTACAGGCAGGCCTAATTAAAGTTGTTTTTTTATATTACTAGAATTAGCAGAGAATTAATTGTAGTAGAACATGCTGAAAGAATGGGGGAGGTGGATGGACACACGTGGGAAAGTAACAATCCTCTATCAGACTGTTCTTTTAGAGGCAGGGGTGCCAGGTATATTCATTAGCCAGGTTGATCCATCGCACTGTAAAGACTCTCACGGGACATTAAACGTGAAGCAAAATGTAAGTTAGCGTCTCTGTCTGCGCATGCTGTTCCACGCTGAATGCATGACATTGTGCGCTGCCAATTAAATATAAACAAACAAAAATGGTGAAAAGTCCCAATTCAAGAGAGCTGTGTTGATTTCATCGCTGCACATTTATTGAAAGTGTCTGTGCTGTAACTTAATCCATTTTCACCATTAAGACCTGTCCTGAAATCCTCTAAAATTAGATGCATCTTGTACAGTGTGAGATAACTGTTGATGAAGGACTTCAATGTGTTTACACAATAAGACTTTCAAGCTTCTAAATACACACAATCAGCCCCCAAAGAGACAGTACTCTGGGGGGAATCAAATCAATGAGTGAAATACAGACCCTTTTTTCTACAGACCACTTTTCATCCCACAGAAATTTCTCATTTTGGTGTTTCTGCAACACACTGATCCCAGCATCCGAACTCCATTAACAAACAAAACTGATCATTGTAACGCCGTCAGTGAGATCAATAAAACCAGGTGTGATTCTGTTTTTTCCAGAAAGCTTTGTGCAGCAGTTATATTGATGCGAGGACAGAGGTCGCTCCTGTCTTCTATCAGCAGTATCCTGTCAGAGAAGCTGTGGTGGTTTTGGGTGGGATTATGTTGAAGGAATACTGGTCATGATTCTCACCGAGAAAAAAAAAGACTTCTACATTATCAGTATCTGTATCAAACTAAATTATGTGCCCTGCAACAGCCAAGTGAACATCTCACTGAACTCTCATCCCTGGCAACACTTATTAATGTTCTATGAATGAGACAGAGCCGGGCTGAGAAGGAGGACCTGGACTGCAGTTTATTGGCTTTAGTAAGGTCAGAGATACAGACAGAGGAGGGAGAAAAGTGCTGGAACAGCAGAGTGGGCTCTTATTTTGTCAGGTCATGCCATACGATTCAGCGATTAAGCTGTCAGCCCCAAGTGATGGTGGGGCTGACGGGGGGGGGGGGGGGTGTGGTTGCTAAATCTGTGTTGTTTTTATTATAGCTGGAATTTATCTGATTTGACACTGAAAGGTTGTAGTACCACGAGTGTTACGCAGTTTATTAAAACAAGAGACTTCCCTCTGTCCTGACGGCCACTTTGATGACAACCAGCCTGTGATGAGTTGTGCTGCATGAGATCTGATTCTGCAGGTAACGCCGTATGACACCCATCAATGGAATATATCAGTCTGACTGCCGCAATGGCACAACATACACAAGATTGTGATTCACGCTGACAGATGGAGGGGAAATTGAAGAAGACTAAACCCAGCAACAGGAGTGTGGAGCAGACTGTAAAACTGTCAGTTTGTTCAATGATGGAGAGGAGGATCATGAAGATCAGGGTCATGAACCGTAACAGCCCTCAAACCCAGACAGTCAGCAGAAATAACTCAGGGCATGATGAACAGCAGTGGAGGCACATTAAATACACTATTATGCACATGCATGCATATATACATACACATGGTAAACACACACACACACACACACACACATATATATATATATATATATATATATATATATATATATATATGACAAAGTGGACGTATCTGGTGAAAGGCCACATCTCCAATTACACATAGACTTTGTTCCTTAAATGTTAGGCTATTTGCATTACAGAAGTGCTGTAACATTGAGCAGAAATTAGCCCCAACTCCAGCCCAACTTCAGCCACATGTGTCATATTGTTTTAGGTGGTTTATTCAGTCATTTTTGTCCTTCTGGGGCTCAGATAACAACCACAAAGACAAATTAAATAAAGACTGTTGAGAATACTTATTTGGCAGCAATTGTAATTGTTTCAGAATGATGATTCCTGATCCTCTGTGCAATGCTCTTAGTTAATCTGCTGCTGTTCTACCCAGGACACCCGTTTTCCCATTAAACTCCCCCACTTGTTGGACAGTTTATTTGCTTTATCAATAACAGTGGAGATACTGAGCTTCCTCTCTAAAATTAAAACTTTCATTAGAAAATTGCTCAAGCACACTTTCCCTGACGAGTGATGCAGTGAGTAGCAGCACCTTCCTTAAAGCAAGTCTCACCGAAAATTTAGTCTGGCTACATAATAATTAGTGTCCTTCAATTATGGATTTATAATAACTATGACAGGAAACAGACTTTACTAGGCCTGTGGTGGTGGCACAGCTAATTCAGGGTTAGGGTTAATTCAGGGTTAACCCTAACCCTGAATTAGGGTTAGGGTCCCTAACCCTTACCCTAACCCTAACCCTAACACTAACCCAATCCTCCATCCTCCATCTGATGATACTGTTGAAGTGTGATAGATCCACTGATAAAAAAGTCCCCATAATTTTTTTAGTTATTATTTTAATGATGTATTATTTCTTTACACTTCTTTACACAGAGAAAGGACAGACAGTTGGCAGTGGTGCATTTGTATCAATAGATACTTTTTTCATGGTTGTTCTTGTTAATATATATCATATCATATCATATATATCATATCATATATACGTCACAGCGTTTCTATCCCCTACCTGTCTGGAGTTTCAGAAAAATTCAGGAGAATCTTTCAAAAACATGACATTCCAGTACAGTTCAAACCCTCCAACACACTCAGACAGAAACTGGTCCATCCAAAAGACAAGACACCAAGACACAAACAAAGCAATGTTGTCTATGCTGTACAGTGCCAGGAGGAATGCAAGGAACTGTACATTGGGGAAACCAAACAGCCCCTCCATAAACAAATGGCCCAACACAGACGTGCCACTTCTTCAGGACAGGACTCAGCAGTACACCTACACCTAAAAGAAAGCGGACACTCCTTTGAGGACAGTCAAGTACGTGTGCTGGCCAGAGAAGATCGCTGGTTTGAGAGGGGTGTCAAGGAAGCCATCCACGTCAAGTTGGAAAAACCATCTTTAAACAGAGGTGGTGGACTAAGGCACTTTCTGTCACCCACGTACAATGCAGTTCTCCACTCTTTTCGTCAGCATTCCAAACATTCACGCTGTTTGACCAGACCTGGAGACTCATTAACATGTGACCCAACAGACAAAGGGGAAGCACCCCAACCGAAACTAGATGAACGACTGCCAACCACCCTGCCAAGGACTCTCAGGTGACCACCCGGGCCATTAACATGCCAATGGTCCACAGGGCTATATTTTCAAGCTCTGCCCCAGCAAACTTAGAACTGAAGAAGCTCTTTGGAGAGAGGGCGAAACGTTTTCAAGGAAACCTTTCAGTCCAGTTGACACAGAGAGATCTACTTTGGATAACCATGACCTGGATGAGTGAGAATCTACACAGACAATATATATTAATATATATATATATATATATATATATATATATATATATATATATATAGGAACTGGAGGAACTGGAGGAACTGGAGAAGGCTTGGAAGGTGAAGGTGACAGTAGTGCCCGTGGTGATCGGAGCACTCAGGGCAGTGACCCCCAAACTGGAGGAGTGGCTACAGCAGATCCCTGGAACAACCTCAGACATCTCACTTCAGAAAAGTGCAGTACCTGGAACAGCAAAGATACTGCGCAGGACCCTCAAGCTCCCAGGCCTCTGGTAGAGGACCCGAGCTTAGAATGGAGGAGGAACCACCCCCGGGGGGTGAGAAGGGAATTTATTATTTTTTTATATATATACACGGGGGACCAGGGTTCGATTCCCGGAGGACACAAGGAGTAATACAACAGCATCCAGTGTGGGTCCTTGGGCAAGACCCTTCACGCTACTGCCTACCTCATACCATGATGAGTGATGATGAAACACATGGCATGCCAGCTCAGATGTGTTCAGGCACTACTGTCACCTTCACCTTCACATATATATATATATATATATATATATATATATATATACACACATATATATGGAGTGGGAGAGCGCTGTTTCTGTTCTTGACAGCAGGGGGCGCTCCTCATTGTGAGAGGCAGTGACTATTTCTTCTGGTGTTCAGGTAGGAACCTGCTGTCAACATATAACTAACAAGCGAACCAACAAGTCATCTGCAGCTCTTAAACATTTCTGTAGTGACTGTATTACTGACGTCTGAATCCTCACTTCAACTCCATAGGACCTTATTTGTAAGCTTTTCTCTGCAACCGTTTCATAAGTAGTCAGCACCTTTAGTCACCTTTAGTCAGCAGGGCACCAACAGGAAGGTGCAGCACTGCTGCTGCACACGCTAGCTCGCTGCTGCAGCAGCGATCCTCTCTGATGTGCTAAAATGTTAACTCTCAGCATGTGTATTTTGCCGCATGTGAAAAACAGATCACTTCCACTCGCACCCCCACTGATATGCAGAAAATAGAAAAGAACTGAGTTCGGGCAAATCCTCTGTATGCTACTGTGAAGAAAGGCAGCTTTGCTCATTGAGATTCCCTCAACACACTTTGCTTTAAACTTCAATCTCCAAACGGCAGCAGACTCGGCCAAAAAGTGCAGCAGAGGTGACAGCAGACCGAGCCGCAGGATCTGCATCACTGTAATAGCAAGATCCGCCAGGCTGCATTAAAGGTGTAAAAAAAAAAAAAAATGGTGTAAAAGATAAACTTTTCTCCTCTTCTGTTACTCAGCACTTAGGATGACTCCCATCCTCTCACCATCATCATCACTGCTTCCGTCTGACCTCTTTAAATGCTCTTTATTGATCACAACTGGTTCCAAAACATGTCTTTTACAGTAGAAACAACCCGTGTGATTAGCAGTGGACAGATTAACTATTCCATCATCTATAAGAAGAGAACATGATGAGATCGCTGCATTTACCGCATTTACTTTTTATCTATGCAGTTCCTAAACTGAGTGTGTGGTTAACAGCAGTTTCTCTTTTGTTTTAAGCCCTAAATGCAGAAGAGAAATACTGTAGAAGAGAAATGCTCTCCTTTAAAGGTAATTGGTGTTAGGGCAATTCTTCAGTCATGAGACGGATTGTTTGTCAAAATTAGAAATGTGTGCACGATCAGACAGTGAAATACGCATTGAAATTAAATTTGGCATTTGCTCAGCGTCAGGCATTTGCTCAACTGACAGTCAGAGGAGTAAGCAAGCTATTGCTATAGTCTATGCTCTCTAATGTCATTTTCTGCAAGGCTGGGCTCCTTGTAATTACTGCCCTGGGAAAATAGAAGGCTGTGAGTGAGAGAGAGCAAAAGGAAAAGAGCGTACAGATGGATGGTTGAGCGCTGGACCACTTGTTTGACTTAATGTGACTGATCTGAACAGATGGAGGACACGGGTTGTTCTGACACACAGGTTTCCCAGCCTGCTGCAGTCGGCCAGGCCTTTGTTCAGAGCATCTGAACAAAAGCCTACACACACCAAATCAACGCACCTGTTTAAGGTAGGCTTCTCTTTTTCTTACAGGTAAACACATGTGCTGATACCGTCCATTCTTTTCCCATTTTAAAGAAAGAGCCAGAATTAAATATTGATAGGATTATTTAGGTTTATGATATATCAAAAGCAATCAGTTTGTTATGAGACAGTTGAAGTGTTTCGAACCTGCAGTCTTTTGTTTCAATTCAAGACTTCCATTTTCAATTCAATTCAAATCAATTTTATTTAAGGTGTCAATTCATAACAAAGTTATCTCAAGACACTTTACACATTCAAAAAAAGAGAAACAGCTCCCAGGACAAAGCTCCACCCTGAGTAAGCCAATGGTATTGGCAACAGTGGCGAGGAAAAACTTCCCTTTAACAGGCAGAAACCTCAAGCAGGATCTGACTCAGTGTGGACAGCCATCCACTGCGACTGCCTGGGAGGGAGAGGAGGAGAGGAGAGATGAGGAGATGGTGAGACAGAGGAGAGGGGGAGATAGAGGGGGGGAGAGAGACTGGGAGATGGTGAGAGAGACAGAGGAGAGGGGAAGATAAAAAAGGAGAGGGGTAGAGGAGAGGCAGGGAGGATAGAGAGAACCCTGAGCAAAAGCTTCAGGATCGAGGCAGGGCCATGGAGAGGGTTCTGGATCCAGCAGCAGTACCAGGCCTCAGGAGGGTGGGGGTAGGAGATCCAGCGACAGGCTCCGGAAGTGCTGTAAAAAAAAACAAGCACGAGAGCTACGGTGGAGAGGGTGGGTTAGTGCTGAACCAGGCATGATGAGTGAGTCCCCCCCACTCTGAATTCTACAGATCTCTCCCAGCAGAGCCCGAACAGCCCTAGCTATAGGCTTTGGCAATAAGCAGGGTTTTAAGTCTACTCTTAAACATAGAGAGGGTTTCATTTTCAGGCTCTCAAAAACATTCTCTCCATTTCTTCCAAGAGAAAAGGAACCATCGCTTACTGCATGTGTGAAAATGGTAATTGGCCATTTTCACACATGCACATGCAGGGAAAAAAGTGTCAGAGGGAATATTTCATTAACCATCTCTCAGTGGATTCAACATATCTTCCAGAAACAAACCACCATACAGGTGCTCTGAGCATTTGCGGCTTTGGTTCCTTGCTCAAGGACAACTTGACCTTGTTTTCAGACCAGAGACCCTTCAACTCTCATTTCAGTCCTCTACAGACTCGTGCACCGACCGTTACTGCAAGGTCTGGACTTGATTTCAGGTGTTGAATTAGCATTAGCACCGCTCGTGGTAACATGAGGTGTAAGGCTGTTGTCCTGTCTGCTACCAGTCAGCAAAATCTTCTAACACAAGCAGAAAGTCCACACATCACACGTCATGTAGCTACATATGGAAAATATGCAAATTGATTATCACATTTGCATTTTTTTTAAGTATACATTTTTCATTTTGGCCTAAAAACAGGGTTGGTATTTGATGGTTACTCTGTTCATTCAAATGAAAGACCCACTAATCAATATTACAGTTACTTGCTCAACAGCACACACTCAGCTATTAAACACTTCTGGAAGCTCTTCGCTGTTTAGACTTGATGACTCTAATGACATTAATTAGGGAAATAAATATACCAGTGAGAGCAATAAAAACATCACTCTGGTAAAGCCGCTCTCAAGCATCTCTTTAAACTGTATCATCGCCACATGCACACATGCCTACAGCGCTGTTTGACAGATCCAAGTCATCTCACACCTTCTGCTACACAGTTTTATAGCTAATTCTCTTTCTTATTACAGCGGGCAGAATTTCTCTCTAGTACAGATCCAAGGTGATGAAGAAAATCACCAAACTCAGGTGAAGAAAAAAGGCCCCTCTCGTTAGGGAGCATCTCTCTCACTTATGGCTCTTGAAAAAGGAACCAGTTACCTAGAAACGTGGAATGTTAGCAAAAGTCCAGTTTAAATCAAGATACAACGATATTTTTACGCTGCTACATTTTACACTACAAAACATAGATGACAGTATTGGTACGTGCTGAAAAGCCTGCAGAGAATTCTTCTGCGTAAATCTGTTATTTTGGATGTAATAACATCATTGGGAATATTGACGAACGCTGTAAAAACAGAACTCGGTGAAGCATGCCTGGATTACATTTTTTACACACTTCTGTTAGTATTTGTGCTGGTGTTGACATAATGAAGTAAGCACGTTTAGATGGGTAATAGTTCCTTAATGCTGAACACAATGAAGTCCTTGAAGCTCTTAGCTCTTCTGAAATGTTTATAGTTGCTGTAAAATAATGCACGCTGAGGGAAAAAAAGCAAAAAAAAAAAAAACATTGACAAAAGAGAACCACAGCATAAAAAAAAAAAAAAAAAAACCTTGAAATCTCTTCCCTCCAGGGAGAGACTCTCTGGTGTCTTTACCCACTTCTTATCTGATGAGCCTGTGGGGAATAACACTGAAGCTCTCTCCATGATGGCTGGCTCAGGGGGAGACACTATCACTTTCACTCTGCACAACAGACTTGAATCAACACCAGCGCTTCCAGATATCACTCTCAAAATAAAGGGGAAGAACTGGGAGGGGGGAGAGGCAGAGCTCAAGCTTATAAGACCTTCAATCACACTGTGTAAACGCTTTTAGATGCTGTGAAGTGACGCTCTGTTTGTGCGTTGCTTCCTGGTTTATTTAGCCTGTGGCCTGCTCAGCAACACTGGGCATTTTTTATCGCAGCAGTGATGTATGCTAAATGTTTGTGCAAACCTAATTCAGAAATGTGGTAATAAAACACAGAGCTTCGTTTGTGTAGACATGAAGATAATAACATAAGACATCAGTCTTTACCCCAGAGTCATCACATTAACAACTTCATTCTTGTGTCATGGCCACACCAGAGCAGACTTTAAGAAACTATTTCACCAGAGTCGCGCCCTCTGGGTCACTGCTGATTACGCAAACACATCTCCAGAGATCAGGAAGAGAGGAAGTCTGGACTGCAGCTCCTCTTTTCCTCATTCACCTTGCTCAGACTGACTGTGGCTCCTATCATGTCTACCTGGAACAAAGCCTAGTGGGACCAGAAACCTGAACTTGGGAAAGAGAAATAACTGGCTCTGTTTAGACGCCATCTGTCAGAGTGAAGCGTGGTGTGGTGCTCAGCCCAGCTGGACCTCTCTGATCCCTCGCCTGTCACTGAATGGATGGACCCCTTAGGGATCCTTGTCAAAGAGGGGAAAAAAATAAGTGCTGCCAGTTGTAAAATAAAGCGTATAAAAATTTGGAGGTGTGACCGAAGGATCAACAGTTGCTTACTTCAGGATACATTAAAAAGGCGATTCACTTTTTTTTATGTAGATCAAACATGAAGGACGGAGCTAAGTTCTACGTGTCTGTGGAGAATTAGGATGGTCGCACGTTATCGTCCCTGACAGTCGTAGGATGCGTGTTCAGTCGATTGCCCTTGAACTTGTAAATGAGCTTTAATAGTTTAGCACTTCTCTCTGGTAATATGTCAAGGACAAATGGGTCAAACCATAATTTCATCACACAGCAGCAGAGGAGGGAAGATTCCAATGACCTGGAAAAACCGAAGAATCGTTTCGGATGTGAAGCCTGGTTTCAGTTAGCAAACAACCCTGAGAACATAAATTCTGAAACACCAATGACATTAACCACCAATAACACAATTTTGTGAATATGACCTGGTACACAATTAGCAAAATGCATTAAGAAAGAATCAATTGCAACCAAGTCTGCATTCAATATTTGAATGGAAATATGTTGAAATTTTGCAGTCACCCTTTGATTTTTCTGCTGTCAAAAAGTCTGATAATATTATAATTACGACTGAGCCAAGTGCCAGAGTACTGTGGTGTTTTTTATCATTAAGATCGTTCAACCAAGAGGATGGCATGATGTTTTTATGCACTGAATGACTCTTTTTCTGCCTCCCAGTGACCCCACTTATACGCAGAAAGGTCGGAGCTAATGAACAGGCAGATGGCAGAACGTGTCGATGTAGCGCATGAGTTGATTGACCCTTTGGTCCCGTTCAGTAAGAGTGAGGCTGCAAATAAAGGACATGGACAACCACTCGTAAAAGAGAGGAGCGCAGAGACTCAGAACCTGATTAACTCAACATGTACATTATATCTACAAAAGATTCTGCTTGTGGGGACGCCTGACAGCAGGATCAGAAGTATTATTTGGTGTGGGAGCAGCACCAATTTAGTTATACAACATTACAAGATTCTGCCAACAAAAATATAATTTCCATTACCTTCTTACGTCCATGAATCTATATTTTCTTTATCGCTCACTTTTTGTCAGCGTTTTTGCAAAATCTGCTCAAACATGACAAGTTGGCATATTTATAAAACTTGAAGTATTCTATTTTTTGTAACTGCAACTCTTTTTCCTAGACCACAAGGGCAAGTGCATTAGAATAGAATAGAATAGAATAGAATAGAAATACTTTATTGATCCCAGACATGGGAAATTGACTCTTGACATTATTAATTGTCTGTAATGAGCTTTATATGTGACAACCGAAAGGTCAACAAAGAATAACAATAACATTTTCTCAATTCATTTCTCATTGATTTAAAAAAAATGCGCCATTTCCCGTCCCCAAGTAGTCAAACAACACCTTGATCTGGCGATGCCCAAGTGTCAAACAATGACACGAATGTCGGTGTTTTGGACAGGTGAAGGTGTGTGCCGGTGCAGATGTACAATGCCACATTCATTCTTCCATTTATCACTGAACTGGACTGAAAACGAACGAAAAAGACTTTAATGTTAACATCCCCCTGCCCTTTGACAATTTTCCCCAACCACGTCATGAAGTTAAAGCACAGCCATTAACGTGCCCGGTCGCCATGGAAAATCCTCAAGTGGGAGGACGATGGCGTTTCAATGATTGGTTTTCATCGAAGAGAGGACACTAGATTATGCTAAATCACGAGATGAACGTCAGAAAGAATGAATCACACTGCTGATCTAATAGCTGCGACATTGTGAGTTCACTGTTACCGGAGATGTTTGGTGTAATGCAGACGTACATGATGCACCAAAAAATATGGAAAACAGTCGAGGAAGCTCTTTGATTTGTCGTTTACTGCACCACATTGGCATCAGCTCAGAGGAAACAGAGGTTACACCATCCTCCTGGGTGGGTACAGGTGGATGAATGCTGCACTGGGTGCCATCCATCAGTCCTACAGTGCTGATTTCAGTATCAAGCCAGCAGCCTGTTATAGTTCCTCACCCACAGCTGCCATTTCTGATTACTGTCTGCCATTAAGGTAGAGCAGGGCTGAGGACAACCAAGTGAACCAATGACGGAGAAGGAAGAAGGGATGCTGGAGGACTCTCTACCTCCACTCTAAAGATGTTCCACATCAGCAGGAGGAGGGTGGAGACAGAGGAGAGACAGGTGGTCCAACACTGCCCCCATGTGAGAAGATCTGGAAAAAGTTGACACGTGGGGTTTTTGTTTTGTTTCACTTCTAGTCTTGATTTCATTTGTACATTTTGTTCTTAAGTTCTCAGAAGGAATCTGATTAGAGAGTAAAGCCTCACCTGATATTTTATCTGTGACAAGCTGGTACTTTCCAATGACTTAAAGCTGGAACTTTATCATCCATATGTTTTAGATGGCTTTTCTTTAAGAAAAACTAGAAACACACACCAGGAAAGAGTGAATAAATGTCTTACATGGATGGTCTACAAAAGTAGACCAAAATTGACTCTAAATCTGTTATTTAGATCTCCTTGACCTTTGTCGTGGCAGGTTGCTGGTCTGGAAAAAGGGCAACAAAGGAAAACAGAAACAGTTCTTCAGAAATTCAAGAAGAGTCGTAGGGTCCATCATGATCTCTACCAGCATATTTGGGGCCCATTAAAAACCCCATTTTAAATAAATAGTTTAAATAAATGTTGTCTGTCTCCAAAGCTCTCCACTTTAAATGCAGTCTAACTTCACTGCGTACAACTGTGGCTGTGTGGTTATATATGGATACTGTAGCTCGTTTTACATGACACACATTAATAAGCAGAGCTTCTTCTCCTGCCCAGGCCCATCATTTTTGACAGGATACTAGCAGAAACAAAAGTGAGCTTCTCTTTTCCTCTTTGTTGAGCACGATGGCAGCTTTGTTCTTAAAATAGTCAGCCTCGTGATCTGACTTCAGCGTGGAGTATTGCGAGCTCCAAAAGGTCTCTTCAGATTTACTTACTGCAGAATAGAGGAAATGGGGAGCAGAGACACGCAGAGACTCCCTGGATCACACTGGGAAACAGTCCCCCCCCCCCCCCCACACACACACACACACACACACACACACACACACAAACAATTTCAGTAAACCACATTAGATGGAGTCGCTGTGGCAACCAGAGGAGATAATCTTTAAAGTGCGCTAATGAGAGAGAAAATGTTTGTCTCTTGTGATTGACTCCTGCTGTGCAAATTACATCCACAGCTGTTTCAACAGCATTCTCACTGATGGATGATGGCTTGAGGGAAAGGGTTCAATTAGGACATTAGACTGACACAATCTGACAATATATTAGCAAAATGGAAACATCCCAGGCACTTTGAAAACAACGTGCCACAAACACACCGCAAACAGGTTACAAAGATAAATATGAATAAGTGATCTGATGAGGAGGACTGCAGTGTGTGTGTGGGAGTATGAGACTAAATCAACATAGTAAAATATGAGATCATAAATAGAACTCAGTCAAATAAATATGTAAATAATGTGTGTTTTGACTTCAGTTTTTTTTTGTTTGTTTTTTTTTTTTTTTTTTTTGTCTGGTTCTGGACACTCCTGTACTACTTCATGCTGGATTATTTAAAAGATACCAGTTCTGCACTGTAGCGCTGGAGATTCACAGTGGCTAACAGGTTAGCACACAGTATGTTACTGTAACTGCTGCATGAACCAGCAAATATTAAACGTTACAGCATGCACAGTTGTATTCCTGACCTACGATCATTCTCAAAAACACTTCACCTTTGAGGTGTGTTTAGAGATTTAGAGCTTCTGTCATTCTGACAGCTGCCTGTGTTGTGTGGCGCGTCCTCCTATCAGGCAGTGACAATGGACGATGCCAGAAATGTCACTGTTAGTTTACTAAAAGATGGAGATGCAGCACACACACTGAACTGAGAGAATACATAAATAATGCTGAATTGTTAGATTTTAAAATAGCTGACTGAACCGTGCATCATAAACAACTGATTTTTTTTTTGTTTTCACAAACCTCACAGTCACAGTCTGACATCATCTTTAATTAATGATGATACATGCACGCCATGTTCGGTGTTTTGGCAATTGGTAATTACTAATCTGTTGCCTGTGCAGGCTAGTTAAACTCCAGGAAGGAACTGAGCTGAACAGATGTGCATACAGAAGGTGACAAACATAGTGTGCACTAGCGACGAAGCTGCAGCAATTACACAGGGTCTAATTAATGTTCATCTGAGGTTGTTGTTTTTCATTTATCCTTCCACGCACATCAACGCTAATCCGGAAAATGAAACACTTCATCAAATGAAACTATGCAGATAAAAGATCATTCTATTAGACAGTGAGAGTATCATGAGTAGGTGACGTGTGATTATTGATGTAACAGATTCCCAATAAAAATCCAACAGCCTTTTGTTCTATAAAATATTTTATAATCTATCATTTAAATATAAAACAGGAAATACAATCCTTTTCCCTGCAGTGATGACTTGATAAAAACCCACGCTTCATGATGAGCTCACACTGATGTCCACTGCTCAGTCTCTCTGTGCATGTTTGTCTTCATTTCCAGCCAATGACAGAGCAAACAAGGCTACCAGGGACACTTTACTTCCTGGAGTAAATCTCCAACTATCCCACAGTGAATCCTCCCAATAGTTATGCCAAATACCTGCAAATAAAGACACGTTCGCTTTGGAAGCAGGCTGTGGATTTCCTAGAATACACAGCATGCTGGATGTTCCTATATACTTCTGAATAATACTCTCTGGACGTCAGTATTATCTCAACATCAGAAGAGATTTATTTTTGTCAAAGCTGTAAGCGTTTAAGATTGATGGCCTCAAGAGAAAACCACCCTCAGAAAACCTGAACGATCTTTACGTTACCTTTTAAAAATGTACTATCAAACCTCACAATCTGTTCTAATATTAGAGTAAAAAATTATGCATGAAAAATTCATAGCCTCCATGGAGACGACCACCCCCAGCCCCCAGCATCCTGCCAGGAGGTCAGATTGGGTACTCAAAAAAGCAAAAAAGCAAAAAAAAAAAAAAAAAAAACCATACAAATCCTCTCATAATGATGGAGCGCATTAGGGTTTTAAATGAATCTCATCATGCCAACAGCTTCAGCCATCGCTGATAATAATATCCACTTTTCATAGCTGATGGTTCCTTTTATTTATATGGGCCTCTCTGCTGACTGCCAGTGGGAAGTGGGGCGGCGTAATCGCTGCTAATAAATTAGGTCCTATAGAACTGTCACATCTCATTTAGACTCATTTGCACATGATTGTGTTTGTTTATGTTCAGTCTGCCTGGAAAAATGGAAGCAGCTTTGGCTGGCAAATCCCTGGAAGTAATGACTTTCATTGTTGTCCCTCCCCAACCACCATTCATCCACACGCGGAGTCAGAGCTCCAGCGCCTCCACAAACTCAGATGTGCACAGCTGTCAGACTTCAACTGACTTCTTTCTTTGGAATGTGTGTGTGTGTGTGTGTGTGTGGGGGGGGGGGGGGGGGGTTGTGTGTTGTGGGGGTTGGAAGCCTCAGATGCGCCTGCTTTGATAACTCTGCCTGGGGCTGTGCCAGTGATCTTGGCCTTACCTATGTATTGTTTCCAGCATCTTTTCTGTCACACCAGAGATTAAAGATGCTCAGTGGAAAGGAAGAATGTGCCCCTTCAGAGGCAGCAAATCTGCCTTAATGAGTTGAGGTCTGACAGTTGCTGTGTAGGTTATCCTTTCCTCACTTTGTATTAATCTCTTCTCCTGCTGTTCAATGCAATTTATTTAAGTTTTTTTAGTATATTTCATTTTTTTCTCAAACAGTGTAAAAGTTCATATCTTATTTTATCATTCTTATCTACATATGTTAATGTAGATGTCATCTTATCACATTAACTTTTATTGCGCTAATTCAAACCTTAACCTTTTACTTAGGCTTAGTCTATTTTTAACCTGTTTTATGGATTCCTAACTATTTGGTGTGTGTCTGCGTGTGTGTGTGGGGGGGTTTAATAAGTTTTAACATGTAAAGCACTTTGCACTGCATCCTTCATGTATGAAACGTGTTGTATAAATAAAATTTTGCTTTGATTGATTGATATCCATTAGAATACAAACAGCCATGTTTCCCTACATGTTTGTGTATGTTTAAATCTATTAAAGCTCCATCAATTAAGCTTTCTTTCTATCAGGATATACTGGTGTTTGACTTTAATGAAGACTTATGATTCAGAGGAGACCATGATAACCGAAGAAATTACCAGTTAAGATGAACCCCATGAGTCGTGGGTTTGATCCATATCTGTAGAGACAGATGGCATCTCAGCTTCCCTAAATGTAGTCTGCGGGCAAATCTGATTAGCTGGAACAGGATATGATAAATTTCTGTGGTTTACGGTCAAAGTTGCAAAAAAAAAAATACCGTTCAGAAAGATGAAGGTTCTAAAATTATTGAACTAAAAAAATAAGAATATTGCATCAACTCCAGATGTGTCATGGGACAATAGCAGGTGCTTCTGTGTGAGGGTCTTTACAGGCCCTCCAGCATGTTGGTGGTCAATGGTGGTAATGAGATACAGCAGCAGTGTGTGGAATACTAGCAAAAATATTCCTGGACAAACATCCCCAACCTGCGGGCAAGGTCACTTTCATTGAGAAAGGTAAATTGCAGCAACAATCAGCTCCCCCGCAGAGCAAACCTGATGATTTGAACGTCCCAGGGTTCCGCGCTGATGCTAAGTGTGAGCTCATTCTCAACATCATGTTAGGTTTCACATTTCAGAGGGGTAACTCCTGACTCTCGGTACAGAAGGAGGGAGTTTTAGCTCTGGCCCGGCAGTAAATTAATGAAAGCTTTGGCGTGGATCGCCTTGGAGACGTCATCATGCAGCTATGAATAAGTGTGTGTAATATAAATAAGTGCCACTGACACAACCATCTGACAAATTAGATGGCACTTAATGACACGCTGTCAGCATTTAAAGCCTGCTGGAGTCGGCACTCGTAAAAACAATGACTCATTTTATGTCTCGTCTTGTGCCTTAAGTAGAACACTTGGATTACATTCCTGTGATCTAGGAGATGAATTCAATTGATTTTTCTTTTCTCTGCATCCCTCGGTTTAATCAGGGGCTGATCGACTTTGGGAAGCACTTCTCATTCCTCCACACGCTGCTGTCTACACCAAACTGCACTCTGCATTCATGTGACACTGTAATAAAGAAACAGCTAACACTAACAAACAGAAAATATACATAATTTTAACAGAACTTGTAAGATCCTCTGATGGTTGAATACAAGAATTGTACGAGAATATAAAAATGAATTGTGCTATAAACAGCTACAGCGATCCTGGGATTAGTGTAATTATGTTACATTTCCTTTGTTGGGGCTCGCAGCTATCTCTCAGTCGTTTCATGTAAAGCCTTTACTTGTCTCACAACAAAAAAGTACCAATCTGTCGCCATACTGGAAGTCCTTTAGGAGAAGAGCAGCAGAATCAAAGATGTCGATATTTTACAGCATGAAAAGCCTGACAGTTAAAGAGTAGAAGTCTGTACATTTGATATGTGCAAGCATGCTAAGCCTGAAGCCCTTTTTTTTTGTTTTGTTTTTTTTTACTGCTCTGTTGATTCCAGGCTTCATACATAGGATAGGATAGGATAGGATAGGATAGGATAGACTTTATTCATCCCACAGTGGGGAAATTCTTTTGTCTACAGCAGCAAAAGGGGGTACGACAAAAACAGAACAGCAGTATGGAAGTAAAAAACAAGTTGAATAAAAAAATATATATATATATATTAATATTAATGTAAGAAAATATTGCACAAGTAAAATAAAATTGCACAACAATTATATACAAAGACCAGTGAATACCAGTGGTAAGAGTGGATTGGTCGGCAGGATTCAGGAGAAGATGCGGGAGGAAGATGCAGGTGAACTTACAGTTTATCACTGTATCATACATCAGGAAGCGCTCTGTGGCAAAGCTCTGCAAATGGAACATGTTTTGCGCGTTATAAAACGAGTAGTCAGCTTCATAAGAGCCAAAGGTTTGAATCACCGGCAGTTCAAGTCTTTTCTGGAGGAGTTGGATTCCGAATACAGAGATGTGCCCTATCACACAGAGGTCAGAGGCTAATCAGAGGAAAAGTACTGAACAGATGTTTTGAGCTACGTGAGGAAATCTGTCAGTTTATGGAAAACAAAGGGAAGGACACAACAGAGCTGAGAGATAAAAAGTTTCTGTGTGAGCTTGCATTTCTGTCTGACATTGTGAACCATCTCGATGTGCTTAACCTGCAGCTTCAGGGACGGGGCCACATCATCACAGACATGTACGCAGCAGTGAGGGCCTTTAAAACTAAGTTGCGTCTGTGGAAGACTCAGATGCTGCAAGGAAACTTGGGTCATTTTCCGTGCTGCCAAACCATGGCAGAGCAAATTTCTCCTGCCGTGCTGCCTAGCGCACAGTTCGCTGAAAAAATCGCCGAGTTTTCCCGTCGATTTGCCAACTTTGAGGCTCAGAAAGGGAGATTTGAATTGCTCACTAACCCTTTTGCGATCGACGTGGAAAGCGCACCAACCAGCCTCCAAATGGAGCTAATTGAACTCCAATGCAATGATATGCTCAAATCAAAATATGACTCTGTTGGTGCAGCGCGCTTTCCATGTTTCCTCCCTGACACAATGCCTCAATTACGCACTCAAGCTGCACAGATTCTCTCAATGTTCAGCAGCGCATACCTTTGTGAACAACTGTTCTCAATGATGAAGGTGAACAAAACACCTCACAGAAGTCGGCTCACTGATGAGCACCCTCACTCCGTCCTGAGGCTGTCCTCAGCTCAGAGCCTGACTCCAGACATAGATGAACTTGCATCTAAGAAAAGATGCCAGGTATCTACGAGTGAATCGGAGTGTAGCAAACTGAGATTGAATAAATATGTTTCTTATGCACTTTTTCTACTGCAGGGCAAGGTCTGTTCATAGTTGAAATGTTGGAATTGTATTGAATGACATTATTTTTGGTTCTTTTGTTGGCTTTTAAAAATATTTTCTTTAAAAAGGAACTTGAAAGGATACGGGAATAGACATACTTTTTATTTATTTAAATAAGAAATGAATACCACTGATGTGTCTTTTATTTCAAATTTAATTTCTCATGTGTTCGTAATATCAAGCTTTGGGTGTTCCAGATTCTGTGTTTAGGCAAAGCTAAAATTTGTTTCCCTATGAAAAGGTTAAACATTACATATCAGTTGCAGTTAATTGTTCAATAAATTTTGAGTTTGGCCCGTGACTTTACTTCACTGCTTAATTTTGGCCCACTGTGAATTTGAGTTTGACACCCCTGGTGTGGAGGGTGGATAACTACTATTAACCAAGAAAAATTCCAAACAACCTTCAGACTGTTTCTATTAAATAGTGTGTGTGTGTGTGTGTGTGTGTGTGTGTGTGTGTGTGTGTGTGTGTGTGTGTGTGTGTGTGTGTGTGTGTGATTAAGAAACAGAAGACACGCCTGTGTGCCTGATCCCAGCAGGGTGTTTCAGGGTGATAGAGCTCCTGAAAAGTCTGAAAAGTTTTCAGTGAGTCATCATCCAGAACTTAAGAGAACTGGGAACTGTTTCCCATGAAAACAGATTTTTTTTCTTAATGGAAAATGGAATAAAATCACCTACAGATGTGCAGATCTATCAACAGAACATGAGATGTATTATATTAATATTATATGTTAATAGTGGCGGGCCGTGCATTTCACGCCCAGGCCTTCAGGGACGTCATACTTAATACACCCCATAATACCATCAATATGATGCCACAGCTCAAGAATCCACACAGAATCATACATACACATTACATCACCTTAATATAGGCTAGTCGAGCAACACTTAATTTCTGACTATGTTTGGGCCAGCAGAGAAGGCCTTGCTGGCCCTGACGGCCTGTAACATAATGTTAATACACTGTATTTTATATTTACCGAAATACAGATTTTTGAAATAAATGATTGTTTCAAAGGATAAAGATGAAATTCTTGTTACAAACACTTTATATTGGTCCTTTTGACACAAAACACTAAGTAAATTGTTTCTCTGCAAGCGAACTTCTCTAGAGGACGCGGCTTTTTTTAATCTAGAAAAGCAACAGCGTAAAGACTGCCTGCCATCAGTGAGCCGTCTCTGGCGAAGACAGCCGTCACGCTGATCTACAGCCCCCAGCAGAATTCCCGCAACGTGGGCCAAATTGCCGGAGTCGCTGGGAACGATGCAGTTACTGTGGAGGAAATTGGAAATCAATTCCTGCCATCACGGAACATAACTCCTTTTCTTAGCAGCGCCAGGACTCGAGTGCATGTGCATCGGCTGTGACAGCGCTGACAGAAATTGCGCTGTGGGGGGGATGGAAACAGACAACGGCGGGATGAAGAAATGAGAGCGGACGTAGTAGGGTGGGTGAAGACTGCCTCGTGGTGTTCGTGTGCTACTGATAACTGCCAAGTGCATTTTACAAAATGCACTTGGCAGTTATCAGTAGCAGATAGGATAAGTTGCATTTGACCTCTCAGATGATTGGGTAACCCCTCTCTGGGCTGCTGTGTTGACCTCCCAGTACAGAAGCAAATCACAGACCGTGAGGAGTAGCTGTTACTGTTAATATTGCTTTACTGTAAAGCAGGTGCTGTTTGTACACACTGGAACTGCTCATGTAGCAGGGGTCCCCAAACCCCGGGCCACAGGCTGCACATAAAAAATAAATAACTTACATCACTTCCTTTTATTTATTATCTGAAAATGAACGATGTTTAATTTTGAAAATTACCAGATTCTCCTCGCTACATCCGCCTATGGCTCACTATTGACGCACATTTCTTATTATATTTATAAAATTCCACAGTTTTCATGGTGGTCATATGTTCTTTTGTCGTATTTATCACCTTAAAGGCCGGTCCCTGAAACTACTTTCTGACATTAAACCGGTCTGTGGCGCAAAAAAGGTTGGGGACCACTGGGTCAGAACATGAAGCGTGACGCTCCACAGTGCTTCTGCACACCCAGCGCCTCACAACCACGATCCCAGAGGACCCCTAGGCTCAACAAGAGGCAATCAGCTAACAGCGACACGCCCTCTCCAGTCAGCCATCCATCCATTATTCATCAAAACCCTTTGCAACACATCTCTTCAAATAGATCAGAGCGTCAGGTATGTTAGCAAGAATCAGCTGGGTGGGGAAATGGAAAATGAAGCGCTGAATTTCCCAGGCTGGAAAATACTCGACATGCTGGGTCATTCCCTTCTTTGGGTTGTAATATGTTCATGTCTCTCATGGGATGTTTGCCTAGGTGTGAGCCATTTGTCATCCTAATTGGCAGTGTTTAGTAGGCAAGAGTTGTGTTTGAGAAAAACACTTTAGCGCTCCCTTTCAAAACCCAATAGCGTTTCTGCTGTCAAAGATGGATAGCTGGGTAAATACCAGTATCCACAGATGTGATTATCCTGGCTTTGCCTGTTCCTCTCAGTTCGTTTTAAACATTCATTGTTCAGCTGATGGAATCTACCCTGTTCTAAACTTATTTTCCTTTATCTTCCTTTATAGATGATGGAGGTCAGCAGCCACAATTAATGTCATTAATTTGCAGGGGTGCACATATCCAGTCTGATCCAGTCATCAAGGGCCTGATTCGAGCTAGGTTTTTGACCCTACGGGTAGACAATGCTTTCACCCCTTGGGGAAAGTGTTTTCTGTCTGGTAGGACACAAAACCCGGCTTGAATCAGTGTGCACCGCTGGTCATTTGGTTCATTTAGTTAAAGTCTCATGTGTAATGAGCATGGGTGGCATTGGGAGCGGGGGAGCTAGGGGATGCTATAGCACCTCCAAAAAAGCCCACAGCACCCCCAAGAAATGCTTAGCCAATTTTTCCTTTTTCGCATGTCCGCAAATAAACAAGTCTTTGTTAAAATGTGACATTATTTGATCATCACTGGCCACATTAGTTACAATCTGTAGGCAAATACAGCGATTAACAAATGCATCTCTACAGAGCAATAACGTTAAAATCCCCAGGATCAAGCCACGGCCACGCATCTTCCGTCCGCTTGGGCTTGGGCAGACTGAATTCAATGTGGAATTTTGATGGGCCTTACAGCTGAGGTGGAGCAGGCATACCTTTCCTATCAAAGAAAACATGAAAAACTAACACAAAAATTTTCATATTTGGTCTACTGTTAAAAAGCTGATTATAACAAATGTATACGTGTCATATTTTTCCACTGTGGCACGTATACACAGCCACAGTTGCTGATTCAAGTAATCCTGCATCGTTTTTGGAGGGCAGATGAAGACGTCTTGAGCTGACCAGATCTCACATTACTGCATGTGTAGCCTTGATTACAAGTCAAATAGGGAAACTGCAATATCCAGAACCAAGAAATGATACTTACCTTAAACTCCCATTCAGTGTTTTTCTAGTTGTAGGGCAAAGACAAAAGGCCTGGATTCAAAGCAGTGAGATCTACGCATAATGCCTCTATAATCCTTCACTCACATCTGACTGTCTCCAAGGAGACAGACAATAAATCTCTGCTGAGCTCATCAGCAAAATAATAATAATAAAAAAAAAAATAAAGCTCTGTCATATTATTATTGGCACTAATTGGCACTTTATTGCTGTAATTAAATAAAGACACCACCTGCTGTGCAGTGTGTGTGTGTGTGTGTGTGTGTGTGTGTGTGTGATGTGAAAGACTCTTCTTGATATGAAAAGGTCAGATATTTCTGTGTTTTAGCGATAGCAGGAGGTCTGTTGTATAATGAAGTGGCAACTAAGTGACGCTGTTCACTTCCTGGGTCTTGACCGCTCCATGAACGTGACCGTTTGAAAATGTCAGACACCCCCCTGTTTGCAATTTGCATGAGATGTGGGGCCGTGACATCACGGACCGCCGACAGATCGTGGTCCCCGTCTTTTAATACATGTCGAGAGGAACTCTAAACACCAGCGCTGCTATGAATCTCTCTCTTAATCACGCTTATCTCTGTCTCCCCGGCTCTCACCTCCTCTTTCATTTCAAAGAAAGCCTGTCATTTAGGAAGCTAGGTGGTATGATTCTGGCTTTCTGCTGTGTGTGTGTGGGGGGGGGGTGGGGGTTACTGAATGCTGTCATCATTCCCTGACAATAGTGTCAGTGATGGCAATGGCGGTAGGAGAACAGCAGATTGCAACAGGACCTCAACAATCATATTTAAGGTCTTTTATTTTCTCCATGGAGGTGGTCAGTGATTTATCAGACATCCCCACTGTCAGTTCAGCTTGAGAGGGGGGAACACCACACTGGAGCACTGGAGGACTAGATCGGGATGCCTTTTTAAATGCTTCCAATGATACAGTGGGTGTGCGAGTATATCAGATCCATCTTTCATCCTCATCTTTCAACTGCTTCTCCCACGTGAGTTTGTAAAGGGTCTGGAGCCTGTGAGCATATCAGATATCATATAGAAATGATTCTGTTATTCAATATTCAGGCCTGCTATGTGCTGTCCAATAGATGGAGTCACAATACTTTCCCAGTTATCATCGTAGCTAATGGCTAATCCATTGCCTCCATCGCAATCCAGCAAAGTAAAGTTGTATAAAGACTGATGATCAAGACTGAAATGAATGTAAATATTTTTTTAGTGTGGTTTAAAGCTGAGGTTCAGTTCAATATTCCAACAATATGGCATCTCAGTGTTCAGGGTAGCCATGATGACAGCCATCAAGATCCAGACAGACTGCTGCCCTCTAGTGGCCGTGTTGATTCGTGCAGAGGAGTTATCTGCTGTCACAGAGAAAATGGAGCATTTGTGAAGATACAGGAGGAGTTGTGTAATGTTCACAAACACACTGCACCAAGCCAACCCTGAGCGCACGTAAAATGGCCCCAGACAGGCCTGTAATGGTACCCGCTGGCAGATTTTGGCTTCAGCAGTTTTGGCTTCAGCTCTCAAACGACACATAGAAATTTGAGAAATCAGCTCACGCCAGCAGTGCACAATAACGTTACTGAGAGGAGGTGAAAACACCCAAGAGGGCCCCCGGATTATTCAGCCGCGAAAAAGGATCACTTTCGCCTTATCAGGAGGGGAGAGAGATTTATTTTAAAGCCAAGGAAAGGTACATTGCTATCCTGTCATAGGACAAGGAAAGGTGCAGGTGGGAGGTGGCAAGGGCAGGTGGAAAGACACAATTTCACAGCCCAGCACGCTTGTTTGGATTCCCTTCCAGCGTAAACAGGGACAAATTTCACACCTGAGGTAATAACAGAGTGGCGGCAGAAGATGGAATCACATTTCATACATTGTTATCTGATTCACTACATCAGAGAAGACGCTATCGCCCTTTTTGCAGGGGACTTAACCTGCAAACTCTACGAAGGAAAGCACTCACTTCGCTCTCAGGATTCCTTTATTGCGCGTATTCTATTGGGGATATTACATGTACATATCGTGGAATCCTCAAATGTGTCTATGTGTGTGTGTGTGCAGATCACATGATAAATGACAGATCTACATGGTCCAGGAAAGTCAGATAGATTTGTTTTTCATTTAATCTTAATTAAACATGCCCAGGACGTAATAAAATACTAATAGAAAGCTCGTTATCGCCAACAGGCAGTGTGTCATGGTGAGAAAGTGCACGCTGTTACGCCATTGAGGTAAAGTAGACCAACAGTCACTCTGTCACAGCACTGGAACAAGAGCAGTGTTGTGGATGAGCTCCCAGGAAGGAGGAACCATTTGTTTGAGTGCCAGTATAAGCTGCCATCAGCATGAACAATAACTGCAGTGGACATTTATTGCTGCAGCACTCTCTCATTTTCCTCCGCTCTGCTGCACCCTCAACCCCTAAGCAATAAAAAGTCATATCGCCGGCAGTTCACAGCTATTTACAACATAAATATGCAACATAATAGACTGATGCGCACAGTCTGTAAATTCCCAAACCCATATTTTAAACATCTTTAATTCTTTTTGCTTTTTTCCTCAGGAGCTCTTTGCTTTTATGATGTCTCACAATCACACAAACGTTTCCTCATGTTACCCTGTTGTTAGACGTTACCGTGATTACGTCAGACTGGATTATACTTAGATGTCCACCAATCACCAGGTCGTGCTTTTGGTTTTTGCCCAATCGGAGAGCAGGTTTCTGTGGCATCAACCAGATTCGATTAAAAAATGGAGTGATGATCTTTTCAGGCTGAAAATGTGTATGTGTCTATGTGTTGATGAGCTAACCAGACATGAACGCAGACACAGCTCCTCATTCACTGGCTTCATGCGGCGAAGCTACTCCATCTCACTTGTTTGCCCGTAATCACTGTCTCAATCTGTGAAGCATAAACAAAAACCCATAATTGTCTGTAAAAAAAAAAATAAAATAGAAAAATTACCAAGTCGATGATAAGATCTTCAGATTGTGATGCGCAGTAATCACACATTAATGTGGAGGAGTCCCGCAAGCTCCGGTAGCCATCTGTTTGGCCCAGGCATAGCTAGAGGCCTTCCAACAGCCTCTCGGTGAGGACGTTTTTTTCTGGCCGGCGGGTGACGAGTGGTGTAATCCCTGCAAACTCCACCACCAGCGTTTGAAAATTAGGGATCCGAATTGATCCATCAATCATCAATTCAGGCAGTGTTTATTCACTTTGCAGTCATTCACCCTCTGGGATGAAAGCGCCGATATATATATTAAAAAAAAAGGCAGTGTGTAGAGCAATAACGCCGCACAGAGCCCTGCTCTTTCCACTTGGAGGGGATGTGATTGCCTTGGCTTCCCTCAGGGTGGAATCAATTATACAGGCTTTTCAAAAGACCCCCCCCCCCCCCCCCCGGGGTTTTTTTTTTTTTTTTCAAAGTGGGAGAACACCCAGGGTGTCTGACATAGTTCATTTTCATGTTTTTTTTTTATTATTTTTATTTCAAACTTTCTTTGTAAACTTTTATTAGCTGGAGTCAAAAAAATGTTGTAAACTTTTGTTTTTTCCCCCTGACTCCTTCTACTCATGGAGTAGAAGTCTATTTCCTGCGTCCGGGAGGCATCCTGACTAGGTGCCCGAGCCACCTCATCTGGTGGTGCAGAGTCCACAGACGCCACACCGATCCGCCTGTTGATCTCCCGCTCCATTCTTCCCCCACTCGTGAACAAGACCCCGAGGTACTTGAACTCCTCCACTTGGGGCAGAATCTCCTCCCTGACCCGAAGAAGGCACTCCACCTTTTTCCTGCTGAGAACCATGGCCTCAGATTTGGAGGCGCTGATTCTCATCCCGGCCGCTTCACATTCGGCTGTGAACCGATCCAGTGAGAGCTGGAGGTCATGGACTGATGAAGCCAACAGGACCACGTCATCTCCAAAGAGCAGAGACCTGATCCTGAGGCCACCAAACCAGACCCGCTCAACACCACGGCTGCGCCTAGAAATTCTGTCCATAAAGGTTCTGAACAGAATCGGTGACAAAGGGCAGCCCTGGAGTCCAACCCTCACTGGAAACAAGTTTGACTTACTACTGGCAATGCTGTATGACACCGGTCATACAGGGAGCGGACGGCCCGTATCAGGGGGCCCGACACCCCATACTCCCGGAGAACCCCCCACAGGATTCCCTGAGGTAAACGATAGAATGCCTTCTCCAGATCCACAAAACACACGTGGACTGGTTGGGCAAACTCCCAAGCACCCTCAAGGGCCCTGCTGAGGGTATAGAGCTGGTCCACAGTTCCACATCCAGGACAAAAACCACACTGCTCCTCCTGAATCTGAGGTTCAACTATCCGGCGGACCATCTTCTCCAGTACACCTGAACAGACCTTACCAGGGACGCTGAGGAGTGTGATCCCCCTGTAGTTGGAACACACCCTCCGGTCCTCCTTCTTAAAAAGAGGAACGACCACCCCAGTCTGCCAATCCAGTGGTACCGCCCCCGATGTCAATGCGACGTCGCAGAGTCGTGTCAACCACGACAGCCCTACAACATCCACAGCCTTAAGGAACTCCGGGCGGATCTCATCCAGCTCCCGGAGGTGGGAGTTGAAGCTCCTTCTGACAGGAGACTCTGCCAGGTGTTCCCAGCAGACCCTCACAATACGTTTGGGTCTTCCGGGTCTGTCCGGCATCCTCCCCCATCATTGGAGCCAACTCACCACCAGGTGGTGATCGGTTGACAGCTCCGCCCCTCTCTTCACCCGAGTGTCCAAGACATACGGCCGCAAATCCAAGGACACGACCACAAAGTCGATCATCGAACTGCGGCTTAATGTGTCCTGGTGCCAAATGCACATATGAACACCTTTATGCCTGGACATGGTGTTCGCTATGGACAATCTGTGACAAGCACAGAAGTCCAACAACAGAACACTGCTTGGGATCACGCCCCTCCAGGTCTCACTGTCGGTGCCAACTTGAGCATTGAAGTCACCCAGGAGGACGAGGGAACCCCCAGAAGGAGCACTCTCTAATACTCCCTCTAAGGACTCCAAAAAGGGTGGATACGCTGAACTGCTGTTTGGGCCGTAGGCACAAACAACAGTCAGGATCTGTCCCCCCACCCGAAGGCTGAGGGAAGCTACCCTCTTGCTCAACGGGGTAAACTCCGACGTACAGGCACCAAACCGGGGGCACAAGAATTGCCACCCCTGCCTGCCGCCTCTCCCCGTCGGCAACTCCAGAGTGGAAAAGAGTCCAACCCCTCTCGAGAAGGCTGGTTCCAGAGCCCTTGCTATGCCTTGAGGTGAGGCCGACTATATCTAATCGGAGCTTCTCAACCTCGCGCACCAGCTCAGGCTCCTTCCCCATCAGAGAGGTGACGTTCCACATCCCTAGAGCTAGCTTCTGTAGCCGGGGATCGGACCGCCAAGGTCCCCACCTTCGGCTGCCACCCAACTCACACTGCACCCAGCCCCTTTGGCCCCTCCTGCAGGTGGTGACCCCACAGGAAGGGGGTCCCACGTTGCCTCTTCGGGCTGTGCCCAGCCGGGCCCCATGGGCAAAGGCCCGGCCACCAGGCGCTTGCCAACGTGCCCCGCCCCCAGGCCTGGCCTGGCTGCACTTTGTCCGCTTGGATAAGAGATTTTATCTCTACCATAATATATGACACTGGAAGCAGCACAACCAAGTGGATATGATTATGAGTTAGAAAGAACTGACTATGACGAATAATTTTATTTACATATTTGCAAAAAAAAAAATACTTTTCTGAGTATGTTTAGGCCAGCATAGAAGGCCTTGCTGGCCTGACCACCCACCACTGATTTTCCATTCAGAGCTGCTTTTGCTGGCTGGTGTGGTCGCTGGGACCAGTCAGGTCAGCAGCAGCAACAAAAAGCTTATTTAGCATCTCTCTCCTGCTGAATAAAACAGTAAGACAATCAAACGCATACACAAAAAACTGATTGCGACTGAGTTTTATTAATTCCAGGTCAGCAGCAAATTTAGGATGAAGATGTAACAATCCTGAACGGCAGACAAATCTTCAAGGGACGATTTCCCGCTTCGTTCCTGCCGCTCATGCCCTGCTGAAACTGTTAAGTCAGAGCCTGCAACGATTATACAGGACCCAGGTCCCTGAACCCAATTTGCGGCAGTTTCCTGGAGACACAAAACTCTTGAAAGAGAACATTTTCTGCTCCATCTTCCAAGCAGACCTTGAAATATGAAAACCTCATACAACTATCTGTCCATTACATCTCCGGTCAGGTCTTTTTTACCTCCGGAAACATGGCTTCCTGGAGGGGTTTTTTTTTGTAGTCTGTGGTTAATTGGCAGCCTGCCTATGCTCCCTCACAGAGGTCACAGACCGAAAGGCAACATGTTTAAGCATTTCATGTCATTTCTTGTAATTAATAGCGGTAAAAGTAAAAAATGTAAATACTTTCGTGACACACTGGCAAGTCATTTAAAATGTTTGTTTTCTTGCTTAATCGGAGTGGGTTTTAACGGGTTTGAAGAAAGCATTAATATCATTCCCTTTGTTGCAAGTCATTTGGAATCCATTGTGAAAAACGTATTAACAAAGAGCTGCAGCTACGTGTAATCTATTCCCTCAGCTTCTGAAGCAGAGAAGGAGAAAGATCATAGGAAATCTGCTACCCCGTCAAAACATGGAGGCAGTGTCGATACAGAGAAAGAAGCACCTTGTTAACGGAGAGCAAATATACCACGTGTAACAGGCGAAATTGGAGGCTGGAAATTCCAACAAAAAAAAAAGAAAAAAAGTTTTTAATATTCTGCTGATATAACATAATTTGGTTTAAGCAGGACTCCTCAGCCAGGCTCCGGGAGGTTGCGTCATTGCAGCTATACAAGCTTTTGGATGCTGGATCAGTGAAATACCATTTACTTTTTGTCCTTCCAAAATATCAGCGCAAATATGTTGTTAACCAGAAGCAAGTGAGGTGGGCTGGATTCTCGCTCTCTCTCACACACACACACATCTATAAAAAAAATCTGAAGTATTTATCAGTTACAAGAACAGATTTATTTAGAAACCATGAGCGCAGACAGAGGTAGAGAAAGTGAAACAACCCAGATTATTCAGAAATCACACAAAAACATCTGCTGTTTTTCAACTGGGGCCTTGCTGTGTAGGTACAGATTTAAAAGAAAGAAGAAGAGAAAGGTTTGAAAAGTCAGAAACATCAGTAGTACTTGAGATAAAAGCATTGTCTTTGTGGAGCAATAACTGTAGCAGTCAGAGCTAAAGGCGTGTGTTTCACTGTCTTTCATAGCTGGAGTGTGTTTTGCTCCAAGGCCAACAGGCCCGCGCTAACCTTGATGACTCTTATCAGTAGCAGAAGTGAGATGTAGTGTTGCCTCTCAAGGGCTTCTCTTTTTTAATTTATTACCGCAAGCGCACATGAGCAAACAGAGCTGTGGTGTGGACTGAGCAGAGCTGCAAACCTGAGATTACTGACTTCATCTGAATGCTGTCTCTGACTGGCTTAAAGAACCTTCAAGCACCGCTCAGTTAAGAGAGAGAGTGTGTGCGTGTGTGTGTGTGTGTGTGTGTGTGTGTACGTGTTCTTGCTACATGCTGAGTACCAAAATCTGCATTCTACTAGCAAAGTGAGGATATTCCTGGGAAGTGAGGACATTTTGGCTCATCCTCACAACTTCAAAGGACTGTTTGAGGGTTAAAACTTGGTTTGAAGGTTAGGTTAGAATTCCCTTTAGGTTAGGATTAAAAGAGGAGACGCGACGTCAATGACGCGGCGCTCTGAAGGCACAGTCCATTAAACCCCCTCCTACGATCAACCCACAAGATCAACTATAGAATTTAATTTGAATGAACATGAATGAATTATGTTTCTTTTACATTTCTTTCATCCAACAAAATTAGAAAAAAAATTAAAGAGGTTGGGACCTGAAATTAGGGTTAGTAAGTGTTATTAGGCTTAGGGATCACTATTAGGGTTAGTAATGAAAGTTAGGGCTAGGCTTTCACTTTAGTGAGGTTAGGGTTAATAATAAATTAAAGGTTAGGGCTCAAAATGAGGCTTGGGGTTAGATGTGAACAGGAGAGTTGGTTAGGGTTAGGAGAGAAGAGAAACTGGGTAAATAAAGAATTATAAATTAAATAACAGTGGCAGCATTTAGTCCTAGGGTTAGGGTTAGGGTTAGGGTCAGGGGGGTAGTGGAGATGGTTAGTTTAAGGTAAGGGGCTGTGTAATGCAATGTCAATGAAAGTCCTCACATAGATAGTACAATAAAGTAAAGAAGTATAATAAACTGAAAGAAAACAGCCAGCAAGAGGTGGAAAATAGCCTTAATTTGTGACAATGAAAGTCAGGAAACAAGTCAGGCAGATAATTGCCAATAATTCAGGGACAAAGCAGAGATCACACCGCTCTGAGCTGAACTAGCAAAGTTTATTATGACGCACCTTGAAAGTATATACTGCAGATTTAGGTGAAACATGCCCCTTTTGCACACATTCCCTGCTGTGCTGATAGTTCAGAGTTTTCATCTGGTCTTTCTCCATTAAAACCAAACATCTAATAAAGAATTATTCATATCTATGAGTATCTCAATCCATCAAGTCTTTGATGTTATCATTACCATCAGAGTTATATTTATCTATTCATTAAGTCCGTTCTGGCTGAGCAAATCAGGTTCTTATTGCTGTCTGAGGAAAGGTCAGCTCCTCTTAAGCAGAGTTGACAGGTTTATATCCCATAATGAAATCTGGCAGAGCGTGGAGCAAGGCTGCCATCTGCAGACAAAACCAGCTCAGAATTCTCTTTAACTATGACTTCACGATTTGAACTCATACAAGGCCACACCAACCATCCCGTAGCCTTAATATCCAGATTAAACAATAGTTACCTGAATTAAACTGTCTTCAAACTGCTCGTGAGATATCTCAATTTTATAATTCTTTTGTGTGAAATCCTAAATTTATATACTGTAGCAAGAAACATATAAAACATACCTAAATAAGTTAGTAGTTAATAGTTCTGTAGTGGAGGACTCACCAGTGACAAACGTAGCTGTCCAGCATCGAGGACCATGACTGAGTTGATGTGAGGACATTCAGTTTTAGATCGGTAGCTTATTTTTAATTTGTATTAAACCGAAGTTGCAAGAAGAGAGTTAATTTACACAGAACTGCAAGCTGGCAACTTGGATAAATCGTAGACCCAAATATAACATTCAAGTAAAAACAACAAAACAACTTTTTTTTATTATTACAATCGATTACAAAGATCTTTACATATTATTTTAGGGTGAAGATTTTCATAGCCTGTTAGGAAAAACAGGTCTGCAGAGGCGAAGGGACTCATTTATTTGCCGTCTAAAACATAAAAAGCACATTTTCTAAATGAACTCTGGATCGGTCTGATGGAATACGAATCAGATTTGAATGCACAAAACTCATAATTGGCAAATCGCCTTGACGTCCTTGAAAAAGAAGGTGAGATCATTGTGCTGTCTTTTGTTTAATGAAAATGCATGAATGCGTGTGTGGATGGACGTCCTCTTGGGAGTTTGGGTGTCTTTTCCGAGCCAGTAACGAGAGTTGGGTCCAGTCCCTCTGTTCTTCTACCATGTGTCTGTCTGCTCTATAGTCCATGAAGGGTGGAGCTGATGATATCCATAAACGTAGCTTCTACACAGTAGCAGAGCTGGACATCAGGGTCGGCTCCCCCCAGTTCTTCTGCTGTCCTCTGAGGCAAGGTCAACTTGGACGATGCTCGCGTTGCGGATGTGGCCTCCTGAGGCTTCTCCTTCAGATACTGCAGACCTGGAGGCAGGGTACGCGGCGTAATTTGAAATCATCGCGTAGATTCTGTCTGTGATTAACTGAAATGTATCTATTTCATCCAAAATGGCAAAGACTGGGGGTGACATTTGGTTAAATTTCATTTTCCGCCGAAGCTGTTGTACTTACGGGTAATAAAGGGGTCGATATCTCTGGCTTTGGTGGCAACGTCGGATGCACAAACCTGACCAACCTGCACCAGCAGAGCTGCCACATCATCGTAGAGTGGAGGGAAGGCCTGGCAGAAGCCCACCAGGCAGGGCAGGATGGGCATGAAGAAAGAGTACCGCTTGGCACGGGTCAGCACTGAGAAGAAATATATCATTCGTTAATGACACGGAAAACGCGCTTTTAATGTGTATACAAACAGAATGTACGGCATTCACCTGTGAGGAGGGTCCCCATAACACTGATAGCTAACCTGGCCACACTGAGGGATTTGGGTAAGGCGTACTGAGTACACAACTGGGACAGCAGCTGGATCGCAAAAATCTGTGCGGACATTTGCACGTGCTTTAAAAATAAGGCGGCTAGATGAACGGCTCTGGGAAAGGCCCAAGAGCCAGGTCCAGGATTTTAACACACAGATGGGAGGGTTCACCTGCTTTTCCAACTGGGGCTGGGCCAACAGCTCTGGGATGAAGTCCAGACAGATATGGATGGAGGGGATGCCTGCCACAGTTAAAGGAAGCAGGGCTTGAGGGTAACCCTGGGAGACATACAAAGAGGGAGAGAACAGGAAACCGATGATGACTAGGAATGACGTGGAAGGGGAACACAGGTCAGTCGTTTAATCACACAGTGCTTTTCTATCCGACAAGCGCGGACGCGAGTGGATTAGTCTAACGGGAGGACCGGACTGATGTCCAACATATGGCACTTTCCTACTTCTGGGAGTGCGGCGCTCACTCGTGACTAAAATTAAGGGACAGTTTGATGGCTAACAAGGTCAGCGTGACTGGGCTCATCATCTTCCAAAATGGAAGTTATTTTCAGCAGCGTTATCCACACTGTCGCGCTCACACAGTGTACTAAACCATTCAGGGTGGCCATGATGAAGGGATCAGCGGAAAATACCCGACATGCTCACGTTAGCGCCGTACAGGTTCAATGTCAACATCTAAGCTGCAGCCTGCATCTGCACTTTCCCCACTGTCCTACCTGAAAGTGCACCAACTTGGCAATGTTGGGATCAGCGATGAACATCTGATGCAGCAGACAGCAGATGAGACACTGCACCTCCCTCAGATCGCTGAGCAGGCCCCCCTCCATCTCCGCATCCTCTACGTTTCTGCTGCCTCTCGGTTCCAGGCTGCCCTCTTTTGACTTAACCGGCCTGGGACCCCTGATGCTTGTCAGCAGGCTCTCTTTGTTGGCCCCAAGCTGCTGCTCTTCTGAGGTTGGCAGACACACTTCTAACAAAATCTGGACCGCTGCGCTGTCCTGGAGATAAACAGGTGTTTACACGTGGGGAAAATCCACTCTAGGACATGACATATTTGCACGTTTTGAACAGCACTCACAAGGAAGAAGGTGTGATGTTACTGTATTGAGAGCCAGAGTGGATATTCTGTGCATGTTTACGATACCTGAGCTGCCAGAAGTGCATTCTTTAGCTCCTCCCTGGTGACCTCAGGTGTGTCTGGCTGTCCAGGCACCCCCTGGTTGGAGATGGTCTGGCTCTGCCGGTCAAAGTCAGCCGTTTCCTTCAGGTGACAGTGTAAGTAGGCTTTTGAGGCCAGCAGGTAGCCGTTCAACATGTGAAGAACGATGTCCATCAGCGGGGGACACCTGCCCAGAAACACATTTTAAACTGTGATTGAATAAGAAATACTTTACACTGAATTCTCCTGAAGTCAAATATATGCATGAAAACAACTCAAGCTGAATCAAAATTAAAGGGCTGTCAAAATGACTGCGTTAACCTGGATTAATCCATCATCGTGACTAACCGGATGAAAAATTTGAACGCAATTAACCCATCGGAGAATGGCTCTGAAGGTCTCTGGCAATGCATTTCGGGCAACTTGTCCAACAGTTGATCCGACAGTGACAGGCAGCAGAATTGGTGGATACAACAGCATGTAGGCCCTCTTGATGCAAAAAACCCCCAAGACGGAACAGTCGACCGACATAAAGCATTAGGCACACTCTGCAGGAAGGAGTTTTCTTTTCAGCGAAGCCCTTCATTCTTCAAATACCACATGAACACATTAGTCGGGGTTTCTTCGAGTAAAAATTTTAATCGCTTGACAGCATTGATTCAAATACTTGGCATGCTTGCTTTTTACATTTTCGCTTGCGCTTCGTCTGCTTCGGGTGTTGGTGGAGTTGTTCAAAAGTAACACCGAGGATGAAGAATTCGATGGATTTTAGCGATTTGAAGCAAGATGGGGAGTTTGTCAGCATGTTCTTTATGCTGTAGTTATTTGAATAACTGTTAATATGTTTTGTTAACATACCGGACACGTATTCAGTTTGTTGCCGGTGCTTCATGTAGCGGAATAACCATCAATGTCTTATGTTAGCATGCCGTACACCTGTTCAGCCTGTTGTTTTCTATTCTATTATTATTATTAGAACTTGCCTTTCAAGATGAAATGTCTGTTCTTGGTCTTATATAAAGTTTTTTTTCTCCTTCATGACACATTTTTTGACTGATGCGACTTATACTCCGGAGCGACTTGTAGTCCGAAAAATACGGTTTTTGCCCAATGTTGAGACTAAAATCTACAACTACAGTATTTGGCTGTAGTGTCGCCATGCTGTTAAATAGTACTGTGCAAGTCTATGCAGCCCCCTTTCCGACACAAAGAAAACTGTATTTATGTGCTACTGAGGATCGTCTGTTCTTCTTACCTGTACACTCTCTGATCGCAGCGCAGCACAATGAGAGGGTCCACCATCAGGTCATTCTGAGTGTATCTCTGCTGCCCGAGTAGTTTCGCTGAAGGCTGCAGAGCATTTACGGTCATCACCCACAATCTGCAACGCAACCAGCAAATCCAAAACGTCATTCCTGTCATAAGATTAGTCTCTTGCTTAGTTCTAACCTACATATTTATTTAATAGATCCACCTGAATATTCAGAAATTCATTCATTTAAACACAACTTTGTGTGCACCATTTATTGATCCATTGATTATTGATCATTCAACCTTTCAGAGCACCAAACAAACAAAAAAAAAAAGAAATTGTTTGGGTCTCAAAGCCTGTTGTACATATAGGAAACCTGCTTTGACTTTACAAAACTTTGCTCCTGGAGGCCACACGGAAGTTTTAGGTTTACTTACGTCTGTTCAGAAAGCACATGCAACTGCCTGCTTTGAAACCTCTGATTGATTCTAATCAGAGCACTGACTGGGCAAAAAAACCCAGGGGTCAGGGGGTCAAATCTATCTACAGGCATTCCTTTGATTTTCCAACTTCTGCTGAGCCGAAATTACTTTAGCGGAGTCTTTTTCAAATAATACAATTTTAGCCAATAAAAACAGATCATAATAGCTCTTATTTGTGTAACAATCAGACACAGTCCGATGCTGGAGGTGATGTAGTAAGATTAAGGAAAGACACTGCAAGTCATTGGGAGGCTGTTTAAGATAAAGCAGCTGCAATTAGACAAACATGTGCCTCGATTGTCCTGAGAGTGAGAAAACACACCTTAGGTTTTCTTCTAATCTGCTACATCACCTGAAAATTCATCATCCTGAGGACAACCTCTAAAGGGAATGTATTTTTCCATCCCAAAAACACACACAAAAGTTATCTTATCGTTATCGGCAACCAGTAGCAAGAAATTTGGTTCGGTTAAATGCTCCTCTGTATCAGCTCAAAAACATCCTTATTGTGCATCCCCAAACACACTGTAGCAAGAAACAACATCTAAAAATATCCAAGCCTGTACCTGCGGGGCATTACAGTATTGAGGCTAATCCACAGCTTGTTGACTGTTTGGAGAATGCGACGAGGGACTGCGGGCTCCAGCAGCAGAGCCATGCTGGAGGTGAGGGCCTCGGCGTAAGGGATCAGGTCTCCAGGTGAGAGCAGGGTCAAACGTTCAAGGATCCGCAACAGCCTGGGACTACTAGAGGGCAACTTCTGAAAGGCTTTGGAGGAGGAAAAAAAAAGCTAATTAGTGTTACAACTGCTGCTGTATTTTCCTGCCAAAATGTATTCACTTCCATTATCTAACAGTGGAGACGCAGAGAAACTAAAAACTTACCTTGAACGCCTTAAAAAGCCACAAGAGGTGCATTAATACATAAAAAGGCACGTACTCCATATACACAGTCTAAAATGGTGTTTGTGTTTATTCTATCATGTTTTGTCATGTATCTCTTTCATAGAAAAGTCGATGAGAGCCTAATCCTCTAATCTCCTGAGGATTAAATCCTGACAGATAGCAGCTTTCACCTGGAGAGTATCATACAGACTCAGAATGAAGACTGACTACATCTACCTTCTCACTGGAACGTATGGATTTATTTGAAAGTAAGACTCTTCTGTACAGATATAAAGTGTAGTAATGTATAGAATTTTATTTTCTTATTTCTTTTTTATTTCTACATTCTGTCATCTTTTAATCTGGCAACTGCATGCAAGCAGAGATAATGGTTCAGCGCTACCCTCCTCACCCTGGTGGAGCTGGTTCTGGGTGTATCTGCAGGTGCTGATAGGCAGCATCATCTTCCTCAGAAGAGGCAGCGTACCAGTCACTTCCTCCTCACACATCCAGTCCTCCACGAGGCAGAGGTGGGGGTAGTTGGTTGCCAGCAGCCTCAGCAGAGAAGAATGCAAGCCTGGGTACAGCAAAGCACAAATGAAAGTTATATTAGTGGCTTTTTCACATTTTCTAATGTCCAAACATAAACCAACAATGGATTTTCGATGACTCATCAGAATTTCACAAATTTATTTTTAATTGCTGCGCTTAAGCATTTGATGCTTTATCCTGATTTCTTTATATAAAATAGTGATGATAATGATCAGATTTCTAAACACTTTGTACCACATCTCACCTCCCAGCTCCTGTTGCAGTCCCTGGGCCTGCGTGACCAAGTACTTAATGGGAATCTGATCCATCAATGCCGCTGAGTAGGACTTTGGCTTCTTCTGCATCAGGGCTTACAAAGAAAACAAGGGGAAGAGGTCAAGAGCTGGAAAAACTGTTGAGGCATAAAACACAGGCAACAACATAAGAAGGGGTAGGAAAAGACAGATTTATCTGGTAGTGCAAGGACACCAGAGCTGTGCTGAGGTGTTCAGGGAACAGAGGGGATTTTTCATTGATGTTGCTTCATTAGCACTGCTGATGGTCTTCATTAGTCTGTTCTTGAAGGCTGCTGGAGCACTTGGGTAAACACAGCAATTAAAGAGACGGGCATAAACCTGCACATAAATCTGGCCTAATGAAGGACAAGAACAGAGCTCGTCACGGGAGAGAATAAACACTGGCTAGGCTAACGACTAACACTCAATCTAACTTACAGTCGTCCTACTTAGGCAAGATCCTGCAGAAAATGTATATGGCTTCCTGTCAGGCCTCTATTCTCTATGAAGCATCAGAGAAAGGGGAAATGCACATCCAAAATAAAAGCATTTCCAGCATCTTTACAGGACAAGGACTGCATTTCCCACTTTTGCCTGCTTCTCAAATACAGATGCAGACAGTTTTCAAACATACCTAATTGTTTGGTGCTGGCCAACAGATTCTCCTCATAGGAGAGGATGTAGTAGAGGATAAGAAGTTGGGTGGTGATGGAGTAGCGTTGGCGCGCACCTCCGCGGCTGCCCTCCCCCTGCTAACAGAAGCAAAACAAAATAACCAACAAATCAGAGATGGCAAGATAATAGAATCGACATCAGCACTGAGGATTCTAAATATTAAATGGTGATAATAAATTACGAGGAATTAGAGGGAACGCACATTTACAGAAACCAAACAAAACTCAAGTAAACATGAATACAATCAATTATGAGCATCAGTTGCTAGCAGAGCAGATGGAATAAATAGTTAAAGAAACGTGAGGGAAAAAATGCTGCAGAAATAACAAAAGATGTGAAATTAGTTTATTACAAATTAGCTTTAAATAAAACAAACTGGAAAAGAGCATATTGCCTTTAAATATTCAAACACAACATCACAAACCACCAATAAAAAAAACATGTAATGAATCCAAAGTTGTGACTTACTCCAGCAGAGCTCAGGAAGACATTAAGGATCTCCTGCTCAGTGATTGGCTGGTTTGTGGCCTCTGGATTGGCCTTGGACGCCGGAGTGAGGATGGAATTGATGTAGGCGTCAATTAACGGAATCAGCTGAGTGTGAATTGGCATCGTAGTCTCACACAGCTGTCGATAGATCCAGTCCTGAAGGATGCAAATAAGACCAGCACCAGCATCAAATTACATTTTTCACTCAGTGCATTGTATTCATAGTATTTCATTAATAATGAAACTGTGCACTTGTCCAAACCTTGATGGACACTTTGTGCTTGGTGAAGGCTCGGCTCCGAAGCAGCTGATAGATGCAGTGGATGGGAAGGAACCCCGTGATGTTGGCACTGAGATTGTTGGTCACTGCCACCCTCACAGCATGAGCGGTAACCACCTTAGCATCACACCGGAAACATTAGAATCACTTGTGCTAATGTGAGATGAGACATATGCTGGAATGCTTAACAACAGGAGCAGTTATACTAAACAATATTTACCTTAACACCCACTTATAAATGATCTTCGATGACTCGAGTCGTGCAAATACAATAAAATACCAACTATAGCTAAAACAGCCTGGTATAACCATCAGTACAGAGCAGGACAAACTTCAAACATCTACTGTTGTTACCTCAAAAACGACGACGACTACATGTTGTATTGGGTACCGGGTATTTTAAATTAAATTATTGACAGGAATTCAATGCATTTCCAAATGAAAAAATAAAGCAGTGAGGAAGAACGCTGACACCAACAGTGAGTGAGTGCTGCCCTAATATAAGCATACAAAAACATCTGGACTGCACATACCTGTTCGGTAAAGATCTCCTGCGTGAAAATAGTCTTCATCTTGCTTAGAGAGCTCGGCTTGATGACAATCTGTAGAAAGGTGATCGTATTGGCGAAAAAGTCAATTGCAAAATTGTTTATTAAATTAAGAGTGAAAATAACCTGCAGGCAGCATTGCCCATGCTTTGTAATTCATCTTTTTCAGGTTTCGAAAGAAAAATTCTACATGGCAGGCACAACACTGCGGTTTGTTGTTTGCCCTACGGGTGCAAACACACACGCTGTAAAATCAATTACACAACACGTCTTTGTGGAAAATATATGGAGACAGAAAAAGTACTTAATATAGAGACTGATAAGTAATAAAACAAGACCCTGGAAGCAGCTGAGACATTGCATTAGCAGATAAGCATATGATGCAAATGTTGAATCAGATATTTAATCTCTGTCTCCCTCCCACTGCCTTACCTTCATCCCCAAGGTAGAACACACCAACTCAATGATGGAGCTGAGCTGGTTGCTGTGGAAATACATGGCGACCAGTAACAGCATCTCTCCGAAAGAAGCGGACACGCCTGCAGCACTGTCAAGACACGCAGATGCAGACAAAGAAAAATAAACGCTCATCCTGCATTCTCAGTGCAAGAAGAGACATTTCCCATTGAAACATCGCAGTCACTCGTAAAAAAAGGGGTTAGGTCACCCCGAGAGACAAGTTAGACTCAGTTTAGATTACGTCTTTAGAGTCTAAAAGCACCAACATATACAACAAAAAGATCTACTGTCATAATTTGTTGTCAAGACGTATCATATTACAGCACCTGGTGATTAGTGCAAATGATACTACTGCAAATAAATCAAAAGCAAACAAATCAAGTGAATAGATATAATTTTTTTTTATTACCTACCAGTGCTTGGTAGCATGAAGCCAAAAATAAAAGTTCTATCTAAACTTTCGAAACAATTTAAAGAAAAACTGGAGAACTAAAAACAAAGCATTCAAACCAATAAAATGGACTTAAACAGGTAGTTAAATGAACCCAGTAGCCCATTACTTAATATTGTTTTCTTAAACTTAATGGTACAGAATTATAAAAATGTAAATTTGCGGTAAATATATTGATTTTCATAAGCCTTCTCATGAGGTCAGAGCATTATTTCTTCTACATTTCCCAGGTATGCAGTGTGAATCAGAGGTGTTTTTAATCCAGAAATGCAGACTACACCTATTTGCAGAACATATCTTTACCTTTCAAAGTATTCTTCCTCTTTAATCATCCAGCTGAGCCACATGACCATCAGCTGCTCCTGTTCTGGAGTGCTGGAGAGAGAACAGGAGAATGTTCACACCATGCACAACAAAGAACAATCACGTTACAGCACAGACAGAGATGAATGCTAAACTGAAGACAGCTGTTGTGTGTGTCTAAGATGAATACACAATAGTTCACGGTCGTGGTTTTCTGTACCTGACCAAATGGGGAAAGGCCAGCAGCTTACAGAAGGACAGGGAGACAAAGCGGACGCCAGCGGGAGTGGCCGGGGGTCGGCTGGTCATCAACTGAAGGAGCTGCTCTGCCTCCTCATCTGTAGGTCTGCAGAGGGAAGCCATTTCCAACATCTGTTCAATGTTCACACCACTTAGCTTCACTGAGACTTTGAAGCGAGTGTGAAACATTGAAAGATATTCCACATTCTCCTGAGCCTACCTGAGACCAGCAATACCCATAAGAGCACAGTAGAGTCTGAGCAGGGCACTGGCCTTCACCACGTGCTCCTCCCTGAGGCCCGAGTACCCTGAGCTGCCTTCCATATCGCCGTCGTTGGGGACGTGTGTGCTGCGCGAGCGCGGCAGGATGGCAACCAGCTCTAGCAGCAGCTGTCGACGCATCTGCCACAGCACTGAGCTGCTTTCCCTCTTTCTCTGAGAGTTCGGAGATGAGACAGAGAGGGAAAAACACATGTCAGCAGCTGCACTTCACTATTCATGTAAGAAATGCTAACAACAGTCTGTGGTATCGCAAACAACACAGGGACAAAAAGTTACATCATATGGTGATTAGTACATCTTCAATTGCCAACAGCCAATTTCTATCATTTTCAATTTACTTATCCATTACTTCAATTCAGAAGCAAACCTGTGAAGTGATAAATTAAATTAAATACACTCTATTCTCACCTGTTGTCCATTGCGAATAAACATGCTGAACCAGGTGCGGACTTTGCTGTTGGTACCCAGCAGAAGGCCGCTGACGTACGAGACGAGAGGACTGACTGCATCGTCTGCTGTGTCCGGCCTGTAATCCAGAGTCAGAGCCACGCCTAAACCAGGCAGGTGGCACTCCTCCACCTGACAAACACAGATTTTCATTTGGAACATATCAAATATACGAGAAATGTAACACCTCGAATATGCTCAACACCTGTATTTAAACACCTGCTGAAAGTGAGGGGTCTTTTCCTGCTTTTTTTTTTTAAAAAAAAGAAAAAAAAGAAAGGCAAAAGCTCTCAGATTTGGCTGCAGGAATTCCACCGAACATTGTGTTATATGTGATCACTGAAGGGTAATCTGGGGGGTTGTACGCAATGATGGAGGTCGTTGAACAGAGCGATCCTAAGGGTGCATTTTTGCCTTTATTGTTTGTACTCAATACAATGACAGATGTCAGAGAAAACAAAGTTGTGTAACCTGCAGCACACTGTGCTGTGCCATGCTACATGGACATTTCCTTCAAACTGGACTTTTGGGACTTTATTGAAATAACCCTAATCAATAAAAAAAAAAGAAAAAAAAAGAAAAATCCAAAGTGCTAGCAGATGGTAATGTGATAAATCAAACATGATATTTCATTTCTGTGATATTACTGGAATTGGAACTGACCACCATAGCTCTGATGTTCAGGGCCTGAGAGGGGTTCATCTGGCACAGTCGCCTCAAGGCTTCAGTCCTGCGTCGACCACCAACACTCTCCTCGTCCTGGCGCTCTCCGTTCTTGATCAGACCTCGACAAACTGCCAGTTAAAAGCATTTAAAAGTATAATAAAATGCAATGTACATTGAAATCAGCTAATTTACTGACATTTAAAATACAAAAATTGTTTGTTTTTTTTTTATTTAGAAGAATACTATTCATTGTTCATTACCCAACATAAAATATATAAAATATTAATAATGATATATAAATATATCAAAAAAGAAAGGCATATTTTCTTGGACATGTTGTGAATAATTTATATAGTGCTTCTGTATTCAACTAGTATGAAACATGTCATCCCCCTTGATACAGTGTGATGACAGGATATTCAAATTATGCTACAAAACTTGCAGTCTTGACTGTACGAAGGTGCTACTGGTAATTATCCAGCCTACTTATCACCTGAAATAGGAAACTGAAGGCTCACCTTCATTGAAGCTGTCAGGGACATTAGCAACCAACAGACACAAAAACCAGTCTCCATTACGGACATGAAGTAGAGCCTCTGCAACGTCCACAATGGGTAGCAGGGAGGGCAGCTCTGAGGAAAGCAAAGATGAATAAAAGTCAGGCTGAAAATAAGTAACACTGTAATTATAATTGATAACCTCAGAATATGCAAACTGCTGTTCCACAGGATTTGAATGTAGAACGGATAAAAGAAATATACAAGAAGTTTGGTACCTGCTTGTAAAATACACAGAACATCAGCCACCTCCTCCAAATAAACAGGGCTTTCAAATAGCTCTGATGACTTCAAGAAAAATTCTCCATTTGAGTCTACCACCTGAAAAACACAAAGAGAGATAACAATCCTTAAACTGGACAGCCTGTAATTACTGATGGACGACTGCAAACAAACACAATACAGTCATTTTGAAAACATTCTCCAAAGTGTGGGATCAATAACAATAGCTTATTCAAGATTTATCTATTTCTCACTTTGAACGTATGGCACTGCACCTAAATGAAAGTGAAATTGTTGCTACCTTATTCATGATGGCCAACAGTTCGCTGAGGGTCAACCGGAGTCTCCTGAGAGGATCACTGTTTTCAAACTCCAGGGTTAGGCCGTGCTGGAGCTGTGACACAAGGATGCTTTCTGCATTTGCGCCACCAGCCTTGTGTCTGACAAAAGAGATGACGCTTTTTTTTTTTAATACAATGCTATAATGTCACACATCATGAGCTTTTTGGTGAATGAAAAAAATAAAGTTTTGCTTGACAAAAACACAAAATCATTTTTATAACCAGGCTGTGGTAATAATCATATTATAACAGAAAAGTTGTGCAAACCTGAGCTGCTGTTCCTTTCGTGCATCCTGCTCCAAAGCATGAAAGTCCACAGACAGAAGGGCAACGATAGAATTGACAGCTTCCACCCCAGATAGCAAACGGAGGATGAGTTTCTTATCCTGGGCCCATGACTGGCTCTGATCAGCCGGAGCACAAAGGGCCATTCTCACCAGGCAGGGCAGCAGTAACCTGAGTTCTGGGTCACTGAGGGCAGCCAGACGCACAACATCCACCTTTTGCATGGCTTCAAAAGCATAAGGGCTGACAAACTGGAGCCCCAAACTGCCTGCCATCTCTCTGTGAATAAAGCTTGAAGACAAAAAAATAAATAAATACATAAACTCAGGCAGTTGATTATTCACTTGGACAAAAAGCACAAATACCGGTTTCAACATTCTATATGACAGATGTCGCCACTTTGCTAACACAAGGGAAGGGACATGCGTAAACGTTACGTTCCAAAACAAACTTCGTTTTACCTATAATATACTTTATTATCACGAAGGATTGATGAGCAAGTAGAAATGTGCACTGGTTATTGTAATAGGCGACCCTCATGTCAATACATTAGCATTATTAGAACCAAACACTTTTAAAATGCCCATTTAAACTCAAAAGAGTATCAATATTTGCCGCTAAGAGGCACGTGTTAGTATTTAGGATCTTTGAAGCTGAAAAATTAAAACATTAGTTAAGTCAGACGTTAGCACCATGCTAAACGGCAGTAGCTAGCATTCATTCAGCATCTCCATTGATTTTAGCATACTGTTAGCCAGCATAGCTAACTTGTCGGCCAATATTGAATGCATGTCTTCTCTGGTCTGTGGGCGTAGAATTACCATTAACCACAACAAAATGATTTATTAAAAAAAAAAGATCACCTTACCTCCGTTATCAATATAATATTCAAAAGACGAATTTCGTCCAGCGAGGCCCACAGAACCCAGACTCAGGTTTGTGCTGAGGCAGCTCTCAGCCAATAGGAGAGCTTGTTGTTGGAGCTTCTGCCAACGACGGCTGCCCTCATGGAGATGTCTTAATTTTCTAACTTTGTGACTATTCGACAAATTCATGCGTTAGACAGTTTACCACAGTGATACTAGTTCAGCCAGTGACGCTCTCAGCAGCGATGACTGGCTGAGTGGAGGGAGTTTGATCGACTAGAACTTCCTTCACTGCAGGCAAGTTATTAGCTCCGCCAGTTTCATATCAAGTTATATGGAAACTATGGCGGACGAAAAATGCCTTCAGCATAAACAAATACGGGCACATATAATAAATATATACATCTTGGTCAATAGATATAAATACAATAGATATTGTATTTGGGCTATTTATTTGATTTATTTATTTCTGGATGTCTGTGGTGCTGATCTGAAATTCCTCCAGGATTGGTGGACTATCGGTCAGCCAGCGGATGAGGTGAAGTGGTTGGATAACCTGTTGGAGTGTCCAGCAAAGTTCTGTCAAGGTCAGCTCCATTTTAGCATTGTAGTAAACTAAAACACCCATTAGCCAAAAGAATACCTTAATTTTGGGCTGATTAATTAGATTATATTTCATATAAGTGCAATTTTAATGACTCAACTATCTGGTAATAAATGTATGTCTAATACCTAAACCTCTCAATTACAGTCCAAGTTCTTTTTTTTTTTAAACCAATATCCTTACTACTGCTGTGAATAACAACTAGTGAGCGACTTGAATGTGCTTACATTTGGCTTTAGGACTTTAGGATATGTTATTACTTTGTCCATCTGTTTTTGGATTTTACTTATACCTCAAGAAATTCCATTTCACTTTTAAATTTTAACTAATATCTACAAGGAGAAAGAGAAGGAACCAAATGTAGACTTGCTCAGCTACAGGTAACCACAAAGCAACTCAGAAAAACAAACAACATGGCACTGGACTGAAAATAGAATTTCAGCTTTTTATTCAATATTAAATGTATTTATCTACACTCAAAAGACCAAATACATTTGAAATGGTCAAACTTCAAGCCAACAAAGTTTGGCATATATGCATGTTTAAATGCTCTGCGGACAGCTGAACCCCAGAGCATTTGTAACAGGAGAAATCAAACAGTTGATCTTCCTTTGTGCACTGCATATACTGTTCATTTACACCACACATTTACTCTCACTCTCTGGAGTGAAGTAGAACTGATCCATGAGGATTCTTAAACCAGTCTGCATCAGTGCCAAATGATCTCGACAGGGGCCAATCGGGATAAGGAGGTATTGTAAAGGGATGTGCTGAAAAGGACACTGCATTCAGACAAATTTTATATTCTAGCTCTCCTGTCATATACATTATATAGTTTAAAAAAAAAAAAAAAAGTCAAACCTGAGGCAAGCTACCTCCAAGAGATGCCAATAGTTCTCCTTCCTCTCCACTATTGGTGTCCTTGTCCAATTGCACATCAGAGTCCCCCTCCCCAAATAATAAACACAAGCACAGGATAATAAGTTGATGCTCTTTATTCCTAAAAGAGGATCCTTGCCACCAAACGCTGAGATGGCATTCATATAGAATTATTTATATATTTATATATATAGCCATTTGGTTTTGTGTCTAAATGTGTGGTATAAAATACTATATACAACAATGTACCTCTTTATTTGAACACAGTGAAGTTCATTGCTGTACAAGTCATCTGCTGCTACAGCTTCGCTGTAAGTTGTCCATGCTCAAAGGCATGGAACATAATTCTCCACTCTAATTCTTCTGTACATTGTGACAATAGAAATATTCCATCTCATTAAAAAAAATAATACTCTAAAAGCAACCTACTGGGACTATTTTTTAATCAGATTTTTTTGTCTTAGTTGTTTTTTAATTAAGACGATTACATATGTTCAACCAATTGCTTAAAGCAGGAAGGTGATATAAACCTTCATTTAATATATATAGATATATATATATATATATCTATATATATATAGATATATATATATATATATATATCTTTTTTTTCATATATATAAAAATGTTAAGAAATAAAACAAATTATACATTTAAAAACTTAGAATAAATAAGATGGATGCAGGCATTTCTTTTGGATACTATTTCATCCAAAGGAATTAAAAGGAATTGCAGGTCTTAAAATCAAAGATCCATTCTTTTGTTTTTCCTTGATCGCATTTTTCCCTTTTCTTCCAAAAACTTTGTAGATAAACTCATCTTTCCAGTACAGACTTGCCAGTGACTGTGAGGTCATGCTACATACCAGGAAAACCAGGCTGTCATCAGTCAATATTTAGCCACCTACATCTGGATTAGAGGGGCAACAGGCCAATCTCAACCAGTAACAGTGAGGTGAGGACCGTTTCAGCATAGGGCAGCCATCCCATAATGCTGCAGAATCTAGAGCTCTAGAATTTGGTCTGATTCTTGCAGTTGTTAGCTTTGACGACAACCCCGTGGATTTGTCCCCTCTGAAGAAATGTTTCACCTGCAGCCACCCTCCATTGGAAATGTTGGTCACAACATGTTCATGATGAAGTTATACAACTGGTTCAGCACCACAAAGTGAATGGGCAGGCACGACCGACGGTCCTGCGTTGCTGGGTCACATGTCAGCCAGGAGAGGGCGTTGTACTGCTCCAACACAAATCTGCTCAGGCACAGAAAAGAAATTCACTTTCTGTTAAATTTAGTCATCAATTATATAAAGCAGTGGTTTTATATAAAATAATAAATACATTTAAACATTCGATCTGCATAAAATACATTTAGAGGATAGTAATAAAACTTCACCTCAGTACGTCTGAGGTCTGATTGGAGTCAAGGGGGTGGGAGTGCTTGCTGTGCAGAAGTTCATCTGATTGCACTGAAGGCACATGGAGGTGCAAAGAAGCCTGAAGACCACGTGAGGAAAAACAAGTACTTTAAAATAAATCTAAGGCAATGCAAGAACATTGGAGCGACTTGCGAGAAACTGAATATTGCATTTGAAGGGAACACAAAGAGGATCTATTGTTGTAGATATTGTTTTCGTTGTGCTCTCTTATTCCACTGCAAAAGACAGATCCCCATACCTTGAGGAAGAGAGGACACTGATTTTGAGCCTGTGGACAGGCTGACCAGAACCAGTCAGGAAGTGGGCCAGCTTTAACAGTGGAGACCAAGTAGCCAAGGGCCAGAGGCTGCTGCAGGAGGTTAGGGACCTCTTCATGGGACTCCATACGGTCTGTACTCTGGCCCTGAGCAACACAAATCGGAAAATTACGAACGCAACTATGGTTCTATGAATCCAAATGACTGCCAAGCGCAAGGATGAAATAGAACAAGGTTTGCTCAGTTTGTTCATTTTGGAACATGAGCATCTATTATGTTGTTAATAATTTAAAAACAAAGAGGAGTGGAATTTTGTTTGCCGAGAAGACAGACATAAATCTTTAAGACTGGGGTTCATTTTTACGGGTCTGCTCACCTTACTGCCATCGCCTCCATGATGGTAATGAGAACCTGGGGAGTGCACCGGCGATGTGGTGGGGGAAATGTTGATGATGTCTGGGTCCACCAACTCATTTTCCTGGTCCAGCAGGTCAAAGATGTCTGACCCATCTGTGGAAGAAAAAAACGGACAAAAATAACAACTGCAAGGTAGTAAAGGAGATATCCTTTTCTCTGCTATACATGGCCCAAAATTTTGCTGTTTAAAAACCTGCACGCTAAACATTTAACACTCAGAAGACCATCAACAGTTTTATATATCTTCAACTTTAAAAACTGAAAGTAGGCGGTAATCCTTATTTGTGAAGGTACTGAGGGAGGACTCATTAACTGTTGTAGTTCCCTTGAACCAGTGATTCGGTTCCAGCTTTAGCAAACAGGCGGACTGACTCAAACAGCCCTGGAGAACCAGCATTTAATGAGTGTAATACTGATGAATGACTGCTGACCAGTGGTGGCGTTGAGAATGTCGATATTAGTGTCGATGTTGGTGTAGCTGGAGCTGGCCACATGAACAAAGGCAGAGGTGGGGAAGACCAGTATGTGGGTGCAGGAGGTGTCCTGTGGGGTGTTCAGCTGAGACGTCTGCATGTTCAGCGTGGTGCTGCGACCAAACACTGAACCTGTCGACACAGAGTCTGACAACATAGAGAAGACAGTGACATCAGTACTCTGAAAAGAGCACAAAAAGGCAACAATACGGTTGATTAAATGTGCTATTTGCCATGAGAGTGCTACCAGTTCCAATAATCCCTCAGAAAAGCTTTTTTTAAAGGTGATAGCAACATCAATCAAGACAATCCCCCGCTTGCTTTCCAAAATAAACTTATCCACCTGGCTTTCACATCAATTGAAGACCGGCAGGAATGTGAGAGGTAGTACTTTCTGAGCAGACAGTACATGTTCTAAATCTGACCTGGACAAGCAGAGCAGCACTGTGACATTCCATTCACACACACACACACACACACACTTCAGCGCTGTCTTTCCTGCTCTGACCGAGATGAGATGTTCACAAACTCTACCTGGCATGATGAAAAAGGATCCCTGAGGCTCCATGGCGATCAAGCACACGCTGAGAATGCTGGGAGTGTCCGAGGCTGAGATGCCACACATCCGGCACATTTCCTTCAGTCGGCGACTTAGTGACTGGAGGTTCCTCCTGCTCAGCAGAATACTCCAATCTGGAAGAGTGGCAGAGGCGAATGATATAGCCTGGGAACTGCTTGATTCACATTAATGCTGTCATTTCTTCAGACCTGGGAGTCCTCCTTACCTTTTAACTCTCCGTGTCCTATTCTTCCCAGACGGCCAATCACGACCCTCCACGGCACTGATGTCATCTGCACCAAGCCCAAGCACCAATCCCACAGCTTCTGCAGGCCGAGCCTCCGGACGGAGCCCTTTTTCCTCCGTGCTCTGTGGATGTATCATCGCATACGTATTTTAAACATCAGCTTGTAATAATCTTGAAAATATGAAAAGAGTACTGAGTGCTTTAAACATACCTGTTGGGTACATCTATGTTTATGATGCCGGTTTCCAGCAGTTCTCCATACAGATCAGTGCAGGTAGCCAGGAGCCAGCGCTGGTCGTGAGATAAACAGTATCCAACAAACAGAACGTTGTATTTCTGGGACGCCTCTCCGAATGTCTCCCCGAGCTCAGTCTGCTTGTCTTTAACTGGGGCCAGAATGAATGGAGGTGTGTACAGACGCAGACACTCTGGCCTCTGCAAAGTGGAAGATTAAAGGATTTAGGACATTCCTCAGACATAAACTGGACGCGTTTCTGATAAACTTTGTTTGGCACTTGAATACAGGGGTTTAATTTCCAATTCTGTCAAGTTCCCACTTGTTGTTATTCCTCATCACTCCCTATGTGTTATACCTGTATGCTAGTTTTAACAGGCTACACACATTTTTCCCCCACCAAGTTAGAAGGAAAAGTCAGAAGTGAGTGCAAGGAATTCTGCTGAATCAATGCCTGGTGTAATAGGTCATTTTGTCTGGCTGGGTGTAGAGATTCCATTATGAAGGTCTCAGGAAGCTAGCCAAGCAGATAATGGAAGGAAAATATTGGAGTAGCAGAGGTCTACATGTTCTCTTGGCCTTGTTTCAGCACAAAACCGACAAGGACGGTTTACACTAAGTAATCTGTATGATGATTTTTTTTTTAATTTTTTTTTTTTGGTAACAGACTGAACACAGATGGGATCAAAGGCTGCTTTATATCAGGTGAGGTTTATGTCTGCCACCAAAGCTTAAAATCAGCTGAGACTATACTATTAAGGTCACAATGTTGCTCTCTACTGATCAGAGATCAAGACCGCGCTGCTGCAGCTAATACACCGCCGGCAGGGTGCAGACTGCGATTAGCTAACTGGAATCCTCCTGCACGTCGACACGTTTTTCTCTGCTGTATTTACCTCTGGGACCCTCAGTGCGGTGTCAATGGCCAAGCCTGGGCCAAAGCCTGTAAGTGACTTGACATTTGTAGTGGTGGGCAGAGGCCGTCTGCACTGAGCGTAGACAGAAAAGGCGAGAGATTTGAGGTGCTGGGCATAGATGTGCCGGTCATCTCCTCGCACAGGCTGAAGAAGGTACTGGCATGGGACAATCTGTTCATTAAAAAAAAGAGTTAGAGGTTGTGAGCTGACATGATGCACAAACAGAACTATTTAATCACCTTTTTTACGTAAAATGCTAAAAAGAACACAAACAAATTGAAAAAAATCTTTTAAAATGTATTTAGGTTAAGAAAAAAGAAAATTCGTTATTTTATTCCACAGAATCGCAAATTTTTCCCCTCATAATTTTGCTCTTTAGTCAAGATTTTACAGCATTTAGTATTTACAGTTTATTTAACGGCCAATGTAGTGACTCCTAAATTACACTTTGTGACATTGGAATTTCAAATTAAAAAGATTTAAGAACAAGGACAAAGGAACCAAAATCTTAATTCTTATGTTCTCTTACTCCTAAATCAAAACAATTAATATTACGTAAAATATTAGGATTATGATTAAAATACTTTAAGAATTTATTGACATAACAGTCAAGTTTTCTTTAAAGACATGGTGATTATGGAAGCATTATTAAGTGTAAACGCTGAAATGAGAACTAAATCAGCGACACGGTCACTGTCCAAGCATTAAACGCTGGGGCCAAATATTTCATTCTTACTGACAATGTCCAATAGAAGTGCTGTATTTATTACTTTATGGCTATATGATAAAATATTTGATATAACACAGAAGGCTCCTTGTAACTAAAAACAATGTTTATTAATAGAAATGTCAAAGGAAAAATACTTACCTGTACAGATATAATATTGCGGATATGAGTTGGTAGAAACTGAAGCATCTCAAGGTAGCAGCGTAGCAAACCCAACGTCCACACGCTGGAGTGGGTTGGCACTGGGCCCGTGGCCTCATCGTAGCTAAACGGGTCCACAATGTAAACAACAATGGCAGGTGGATATGTGATTGCGTGGGACTCGCCATCCGTGGGAACACCGACCTTCTCTCGTTCCAAAGTGCTGGGGAAAGACAAGAAAATTCACAGTATTATTAAAATTGTGATCTCGAGGGCTGATTAAATATGTCTGGTTTTTTTTTTTATTAAATATTTGTCATTTTCACAGTACAAAAAAATATTTTTCTTGGTTTTTTTTTTCCTGTTTATTTGTATAATTTCTATGCCTAATACAGAATGTCAACATAAAAAAACAGTCTTGTGTGAGGTTAAATATAAAGGATGAAATATGGTACTACTTTATCCTTAACCATAGAGGGTTCATTTAATGTTTCAAGTGCTTTCATTGCTTTTGTAGTTTCAGTTCAAAGCTTAAAAAGTATGTTCCAGACTACTAAAATGCTTATTTAAAGTGATGTTTAGAACAATTACAGCATCAATATATTCTTCCTTTGCTGAAAGAGATGTGGTGGTAAACTGATTTTTTTTTTTTTTTTGTATAAAGTACTGCATATCTAAATTCTATGATTCTATGATATCTAAAGTCTATGATTCGATGTCCGAATTCTACTGTATGAATCAGCCCACTGTGTTTTGTATCCTGACTGGGTCAGTAAACATCAAAACACTGTGCTTTGTGTCTTGATTGCCCAAGGGATCTGGTCCAGAATCACCCCGAAAATACACTGAATGCGTTTGAATTGCAGCCGCGGCTTTCACTCTGTTTCTGCCGTCTGGCAAAGCACAATCAGCTGTGTGGTCCTGTTGGAGCTGCGCCGCACCCAGTGTATTTTAGCCTTCAGTGTACTTCGTAGCCTGCATTCTTAAACTGTAGTTTTCATATTGATTCTTGATCACTTTCGCTGTTACATTAGGCCTATACGGGAGTGTTGTTTCGGCAATTTTTTTCGTTCAAAAAGTTGGGTTTGTTTCAAACCTCACGTCGACTAAACGTTCGGTGCCTTTGGTGCCTGCCGCCACACAGTCTGGGAAAGGTTTATAAAGAGTGCAAGGAGGGATTATGAGGCCGTAACATGTATTTGAATGTTGAGTCTATTTCGCAAATTTCGTTTATCATGGGGGGGGGGGGTTTCAGAATGTAACCTCCGCGATGAACGAGGGACCACTGTATTCAAAAATGGGAAATTTTACCCTCAACCGTAGAGGGTTCATTTAATGTTTCAAGTGCTTTCATTGCTTTTGTAGTTTTAGTTCAGTATGTTCCAGACTACTAAAATGCTTACGTTCAGAACAATTACCTCGTCAATATATTCTTTCTTTGCAGAAAGAGATGTGGTAGAAAACTGACATTACATATTCTGTATGATCAAATACTGAATGCCTTCAATGTTGGCATGTACCTTTCAGGAGGCTCTGTGGGCCCTGGGGCCTGGCTGCTGGAGCTGTCCCCTGAGCTGCTAGCGTTCAGGGTAGAAGCCTGCTGCCCCAGCTGTCCACTCTGGGGGGCACCTCCCTGAGCCTGAGCGCTCATGCTACCAAACGGTGGAAAAGAGGCCGGCTTCGAAGAGGGCATCCCACTGCCAGGCTGAGCTGCTGGTGTCCCCAGGCTGCCAGAAGATGTAGAGCCATTGACAGGTCCACTAGCGCTGTTGCTGGGAACACAGGAGCCTCCTGTGTTCCCTGGGCCCTGCTGGCTGGAGGTGGAGCTAGGCGTTTGTGTGGATGACAACTGGTTTGGTGAGGGAAAAGGCTGAGTCAAAAGAGAACTGTCCAATGGCTGTGATGCGAGGTACGGAGCTGAAGAAAGAGCACACGGGATTTTTTTTTTTTTATTAACATGAAACACTGAAAAGAATCTTCACTTATTCACTTTCAACTTGACCTCCTTTTACATTGATTTTATGCTTCAATTCAGTCAGCCGAAATTCTCCAGCTTGACTTATTTCGACAAAATCAAGTGGTATCAAAGGTGGAAATGGAGCATGAAAAGATTCACTAAGCTAAGTACTCAGCAACAGATGATGATGAATGTGAAAATACAGAAATACAGAAAAGCAGCCGCTTTAAACCTACCAAGGTTGTGTCGGCACACTTGTGCATAGAGTTTAAGCCTTGTGAAGGCATCGCTGTTGGTGCCAGCAGCCTTGAGGAACCAATCACTGACTGGCTGATCCATGAGGGTCTTGGCATCGCTGCTACCAACAAGGACTATGCCATCAGGATAGCCTTTGGAAATGGGCCGGTGTTGGCCAAGCCGGCATGACTGTAGGAAAATAGCATACACACGCAAGAGTGAAACCAATGAACTAATACAAAAGGCCACAGCACCACACAAAGTAGTCAGCAAGCAGCAGTCGGCCCCGTTGTATATTTTCAGAGTTAGAGTCTAAATTGTGGTGCTAGAATTACCAGCACATAAAGGCAGAAATCCCACTAATAAAAGGATGTGAAAACTGAGAAATCACAAAGAGGGACATCAAGAAGAGTAAGGATAACTGAGTCCATGTTGAATTCCAGGAAATTCAAAATTTATTCTAAGTAGTACAAGATAAGGCACCACATAAAAAGTAAACTGAAAAAAACTAATGCTTGCTGCTAAAAGCTCAAATTTTCTGCAACCCATAACCAAGGGTTAAGGTTAGCGTCAGTTGCACACTAAATCGTTGCCATCTTGTATCAAATTTAAAATGCATACTGAATTTTACCCATCACAAATGAGGCACCACTGTCATGCTGCTTTACCACACTTGAGTTCCTACTGATGGAATGCAGTAAATTATCCTCCACACTGGATGGTAGCTACATTCTATATCTCAATTATCTTTCACTCTACTACATGGGTGGGCAATTATTTTGCCAGAAGGGCCACACTGGGTTTTAGATCTTTAGATCTTGGTGAACGGGGCCGGCCAGGTGGTGCGGAACACTAACCCCCCCCCCCCCCAAATGAGGATCGGAGGTTAATTGATGTAGTATTGACAGAGAAAATATAAGAGCCTGTAAATTGGTCCAACTAGAGATGGATGATGAAGCTCCAAATGAAGTTTGGCCCCACCTTCTTGAGAGGACATGTTAGCATGCTAGGTGAAGGGGGGGTCTGAACCTTTTTCTGACCAATCAAGCTGACCACCTTCTTAATCTGGCTTTTGGAGAAATGATTGTGAAGGCACTGCGGGCCGGATTAAATAGTTCATCGGGCCACATGTGGCCCCTGGGCCTTAGTTTGCCCACCTCTGCTCTGTTACTCAAGCTAAAATTCAACATTATTACAATTCAAGATACATTTTCCATAAGAAATGTATCTTAATACAATGATTCAACCTGTATTCGGCCAAAACGGAATTTACCTCGTAGACAGCCGTGAGATCCCGGAAGAAGCTCTTGGCATTGCTGAGCAGAGCCTCACTGTCAGGACAAACCACCAGGTAACCGATGTCCCGCTGGGAGCCAAAAGGATCAAGCAGCAGTTTCTCCCAGTAGGGCAGACCAAACGGAGACAACACCACAAAGTCATACTCATACCCCACCAGGAAAGTGGGGATGGGCAGAGGTTCCGGGGACTCGTCTGTACCTGTTGAAGTGAGGTGGAAAGAGAGGGAGACACAGAAAAATACAGTGAGGAAGTGGTATCAACAGGTAAGATGTCAGCTCACCTCCCTGCCCTGACAGCACTCTGCTGTGCATCAGAATGTGAGGTCAACAAAAGCTGACATCTGGACCACATGAGCGGGAGTGCCCTTTTTTGGTCTGGCACCTGCTAGGGAGTTTCTGAGCCAACAAACTCCAAACACTGAAAATGTCCTCATTGAGCCATAAAATCTATCAACTATATTTGAAGAGTTGCCATTTTGATTCTTCGCAGAAAAAGAAATCTGAATTACAACATAGTAAACTGCTTCAAGGGCATAGGTCAAGTTCGAGACCAACTTCAATCAAAATAATTCAGGAAGTTTTTCTAAATATTATACTTCTGCATGCCCTATTAAGGTTATTGAAGTCATTTTTGTGAGAAAATTTTACTTCTGCACCTGAAAAATTGCTGAACTGGATGCGAACAATCGAAAAACAAAGAATCTCAATGCCGGATCTGACAAGGAAGAAGCTTTAAATGTGTACAAATACAGATACGATAGACCGCAACCTCACAACTTTGAGCGAGTTTTGACCCCAGAGAGCAGAGAGGGGCCAGAGAGGGGAGAATAAATGCTCAGAGGAGAGAGATTGAGCTGTGGTGTCAGGGCGATCAGTGGAGAGTAGGGCAGCTGTTACACACATTAGCTAAGAGTAGCCTATGTATCGATAATATTATACAGATTATCATCATCCATCAGACAATATAAACTAGAATCGGTCATCTAATAACCAACAGGAGTATTAGATGACCAATAACAGAAACCACTGAGCCTCTCTCTCCACACGACAACTGCTCGACAACAACCTACACCTATTCCGCTTCTCAGAAGTGAAGTCATTATGTTAAATGTGTTGGTAGGTAGCAAATGTTAGAAAACAAGAATTACAGGATACAGTCGGCATTTATGTTGAGCTGAGCTGTTGACAGCAGCTGCCTGTCATAAAGGATGCCTTTTTTCCCTGTAAAATGGATATTTATAACAACGCCTTCTGGGCAGATTTTTAAAAACACAGAGTTTGTGATTATGTGTGGAGAAGGAAAACAGTTTTCTTTGCTACATCAAATTATATTCTACTCTGTTTACATTGTGATTGTGTTGATAGCTGGGAGAACCGTTTTGCAATGACGGATGACTTTTGTCTTTTCTCCACATAAACATACAGTAGCTATTTCACCACGTAGAGGAACAGAGCCACTATTACAAAACTATCCAGCAAACCATCGCAGTCGCTACAGCCACTGCTGCTTTTGGACCACACCGGGTCGAACATTTAGCTGGTAGGACAACGACGAGTATGAAATAGTTATTAAGAAAGAACGCCCTCGAATGTCACGGCATCGCCACTGAATTTATGGGAGCTTCACCCTCATTAAAGGATAAGAAACTGTGATTGAGTCTGTGCAAACGCAATAATTTACCATGTGGATGATAATCTAATACAATCCAAAACAACTGAAACACACACCGATTCTCAATAACAACCTACTCTCCACACTGATCTCTGGCAGCCCCTAAACAACTGCCTCTCGTGACGTAATATGATGCGGCACTGAAAGAAAGTGTGTTTTTTTTCCAGGTGTTGCTCTAAACCAGGGGTGGGCAATTCTTTAGCCTGAAGGGCCACACTGGGTTCTAGATCTTGATGAAGGGGCCAGCCAGGTGGTGCAGGAAACTAACCCCCCCAAATGAGGATCAGAGGTTAACTAAAAATCCTGCTTGATGGACTACTGACTGAGAAAATATTTTAAACAGCCTGTAAATTGGTCCAACTAGAGATGGATGATGACCTTTTTCTAACCAATCAAGCTGACAACCCTCTTCATTTGGCTTTTGGAGAAATGATTGTGAAGGCTCTGCGGGCCGGATTAAATAGTTCATCGGGCCACATGTGGCCCCCGGGCCTTAGTTTGCCCACCTCTGCTCTAGTGCCCTAGTGTCTTCAAAAACATTTTAAATCCTCATTTAACTTTTCAAATAGTCATTTATAGACAAGATTACATGTACAGTTTGTAAAATGTATAAACCTGCAATATGCACCTAAAATCATTTTAAAATAAAAATGATATGGAACACGCTAGAACTGTGTATGATGAGAATAAACTGTACCATAAGAACCCCGTCCAGCCATCTTGTGGAACTGCTGCCATGTAAGGGGCCCCTGAACACCCCATGACCTCACTGTCTTCTTCTTCTGAATGGCGTCCTGCAGGAGAGGCTGGAGTGACAATAGCACATGTAGCACGTCTTGGGAGCACAGTGCGCTCACATCCACCGCTAGAGAAAAATAAGAGATAAAGGGGTAATTAATGGTCATCCTGAGAGAGTTTAATGAACCTCAGCATTAAACTCTTGTGACATTGTAAAGTGAAACAGTACTATGAATAAATCGCAAGAATGTCACATTTTAGGTGAGCGTGTGTCAATATCTACTCATTAATATCAACAATAAAGCTTATTCAGTTGATTAAAAACTTTCAGTAGGACACCTTTCATTGACAAAAAAAGGTGTCCTACTGAATCAGTGCTGACATATGTGATAATGCATATTCACATTTCTCACCATTTTGTTTGGTCCATTTGTGCAAGCAGGTGCTCTTGACTAGTGCCTCATCCACTTTACCGCCTGACATGTTGTCCATGAACTGCCTGCCGTGCTCAAGAGCCATGTAACAGTCACTACAGTAATCCCTCTCCTCCACCCTCACACAGGGTGGTACGGGAGCCCCGTGTGGGCCCCGTGCCACCAGGTTCTGCTCTAGAGTTAAAATTGGGGAAAAGGGGATTGTGCACTGATCCTGGAGGAGAAGAATGATCTCATCTGGGACGTGCTCCGACCTCCCAGCTCCAGCTCTTTCCAGCGTAGACGACCGCAGCTCCGCGAATCGCTTTTCTGCCTCTCGGCTGATATCGGAGCCGCGGCCGATGATGTCCAATTCATCTTCCAGGAAAAGGCCGCATCCATTGCCATAGCGTCGGTTGACCACTGAGCTGAAGCCGCAGCTGCAGGGTTCCTGGGCCTCACCGATGGGGTCGCTCAGGTACACGCCCACGTCGGCTCCTTTAATGTTCATGTTACACACACAAATACAGCAGCTGTCGAAGTTGCAGTCTTTGAAGAGGTTCATGACCGACTCGGAGAGAATGAGGGTGACGTAGAGGCTGTGCGCTTCAGGAATGGATGGGACCGTGGCCGGCTCAACTGAATTCAGGGGTCGACAAGTTGATGGCGTGGATGCTGGCGAGTACAAGTCGGAGTTCTCATACTTGAGCGAGCCCTGGACACTAGAGGGACCTCGGGGTGTCCGCGGGGTGCGTGGCGTACGTGGTGTTGGTGCAGAGAAACGTGGCGTTGCAGGTGAGGGCAGGATGCCTGTCCCACTGTTACTTGGTGGAGCGCTGTTTGACATGAAGGGCGTGTGGGTCTGGGGGGTGTAGGTCTGGTTGTAATCCTGGTCCATGGCGCTGCCTACACTGGGGATGTTACTGACAACAGAGACAGAACAACATTTAGAAAAGAATGCAGAAAATCGAGACCAGTCTATTCCCAAAGTTGTTAATTTCCCAACCTAAATACCTCATTTCAGCGCACTGTGAAATTAATAGCATACTGGTATCCAGCTCCATCATTACAAGAGTGAGCAGGAGTTGGACAGAAGTTGAGTACAACATGTCTCTGGCTGTTTGTGAGTCTGGTACAAACCCATTAGAGTCCCAAAAAACTCTCTCCAGCATTAACGGCACATGGAGATGTGATGCAGATGTGAAGGAAGCACAAACTCTGCCCAAAATTACTCTTTGGCCAATGGCCAGACAGCATAGGGCAGACATCAGTTGGCTTCCTGAACAGTGCTCCTTTAGAAGGCTTAGTAGTCCAATGGCTCAGTTCATAAAAAGAAACAGAACTATCCCTGCTCAGTTTACTACACTGCAGCGTTCTCAAAAAAAATGTTATGAGTAGCAATTTGTAAATTTGACTAGAAACTGCATTAACCGTTTGTTGAGAGTCCAGTAGTACGTATAAGCTACGTATCGTGGAATTCTGCTGAAAATGTGTTTTTATCCAACGTAATGTACTTTCAGAGAATTATTTACACTAATACTTGGTAAACACCTAGTAACCCCCAGCTGAAAGCTGAAATAAGAGGTGCATTATACTGAAAGATCCTGCTTCAGTAACAAGATTAGATATGGATTAACGAACCCCACGAGTTTGGCAAGTCTGCAAGAATGTAAGCTCTGAGGTCAATGTAGCACACGGGTTTAATACATTTAGGTCAATACAAATGTCATAAAGGTCGAGTACCCTGATTACAGAAAAGCACAGAATCAATAAAATGAAACTCTTTTCTGATAAATGATCCCTCTGAGTGTGTAAAAAACAGCAGAGGTGAAACCGCAGTGTGTTTATAAAGGACCACGCTAATATAAGCAGCGAGTTAGCATGAGGCTGCTGCGAGGGCCTATCCCTCCAGCCCAATGACAATCTCCATCTTCAAACAAGAAAGCAGTTTACACTAATTTCTCTGCTCCACCAAAGACAACACATGGAAAACCGAAAACCTTCTGTTGCGCAGAGAGACCAGACTGCACAAAGAAAACAGAGCAAATGTAAATAAATAAAAGAGCATTTGTGCTACTTTGCAAATGATAGTTTGAAACGCTTCAGTATCCATTTATCAAGAAGATAAGGATACAATACAATGATTCTTTTCTGCTCTATACGGCAAGAAAAATGCAGTGAGGCTGCAGGAGCCGGAGTTATACCTATCCTTATTGAGGAAGGTCATGACAGGCACAGGGTTGAGCAGGTCTCTGCCCATGGTCCAGCTGGGTCTGTAGATGCAGTCCTCTGGTATCTTGATGGGTGCGAGACACTGGCTGGGTAGCGTCTTCAGAGGAGCAAACATGGAGCATCCCACGAACGCCTGACACAGCTCTGGCTTGTACACAAAGGAATAGTCCTAAAATGATGGCGAAAAGAAGGGTCAGACTGAGGTACACAGAAACACACAGCAATCTCACATATATGAATAACAAGATAAAAACAGGATGATATCATTAGAAAAGAATCTGCATGTGTACATTCCAAGCAACACACTTTACATAAAAAAAACTTTTGTAAATCCACGTCTATATTATTCGAGTTATTTCTATTCCTTCAAATTCTCACGTTTCCATGCTACCACCAGTTAAAGGCAAACTGCGATACAGAATAAATGTTGAATAATATACATATATGTAACGGTAGTTAGATAATTGCTTATACAAATTGGAATCTAAAGGTCCATAAGACAAATTAACCCCAAAGCACTCCATGAGCAATGTTGCAGCATTAACCCTGAGATGGATTATGTCTGACAGGCTATTTTTCACCTCAAGACTCAGTATATGTGAGAAAGGAACTGAATAAGGGTGATGTTTTAATGAAATTAAGACTACTTTGGACAGTACTAGGAAGCCAAAATTGCTTTTTGTCTGCGATGCTGCATCATTGGTCATAATACTGCATCATACTTTATGTAGACATAAGACCAAATATCGTGGAAGTGATCAGATGTCTGAATAGTGAAACTCAATCCCGTTTACTTCACCAATATGTAGAGCTCTTCAAAGTGTAGAGTCAAAATTACACCTCATATAACCATTAGCATAACTCTGGCACGTACGACAGAACACACTTTGTTATTACATTTTTGTAAGCTCATACTGCTTTCAGAGGGCAAAGTCAAACTTGGACTGACAATAGTATTTGATAAAGACAGAATAAACAGGTCCAGGAAACCTTGATCTCAGATGGCTTGGGGCTGCAGAAGCTCTCGTCCACCTCAATTTTAAAGTGGCCTCCAAGAGAAGACGTGCCGTCAAGAGTGGTCATGCCTGAATTGGCCTCCATGCTGCCATATTCCTTGCTGCACATGTTCATGGGTGAGTAGCCCATGATGTGCTGCTCTAAGGACGGCGGTGTGGGAAACATCTGATGTAGGTCTGCAGAACCTGATAGGAATGACAAAGAAGGATTATCAACGCCTATAGATCTATCTGGATAACTTATTACAAGGGCTTTGAGAACAACATGAATCTTCCTGTCTGATGTCATGTTTACAGTTTGTCAGCTACACTGAGATGCTGGTTCAACGTTGTCCTACATTTTGTGAGAACGCTAACCAGATCCTCCACAACAGTTTATGCAAATAAAGCACAATAGCCTCCTTTTAATAGTGCTGCCGTATTAGTAGATAATTGCACCCTGCACTAGAATGAAAGGTTTTCCGAGTTACAGTCTGCATGTAATATTGAGGCCCTCAACCCGTATTTGAAATGCTAAAAGAATTCCAAATTTGAAGAGTATGGGTTCATAATAATTACTCTCAGGGGCGAATGATGAGCCTAAGAGTGAAATGAAAAAGAAAAAAGTGACATTTGAATTTTCCATGAAGCAGCGGGACAAAAAAACTATTATGGGATAAACATGGTCATCATCACCTGTGACCTAAACAATGATGGAACACAAGGTTCTTTATTCCCATAATCTCCACCTAAAGATGGCCAGGTAAAACGTAAATATTGACGATGATTGTCGATGATAACCCTTAACTCGGCTGCCTAACACTAAAAATCTGTTTAAGGAAGACAAACACTGGGGGGTGGGGGGGGTGTTACTTACTGATGCAAGACACGGGGTCCAAAGTGGATGGCTTTGGCTCCTTGCCACCGAATTTATCATCTGTTCCATTCACTGGTCGTTTTGAACCCGGCTGCAGACCGTAAAGAAGAAAAAGGTATGTCAGTACATAATGATGCTGTCTCTAGAGATCTATATGATAATGAGAGGCAAAGTGAATCTGGGAACAGAAGCATGTGAAATAACAGCAGTCAGACCACGTTTTGGGGGCTGCAGGACTCTACTAACCGCCAGATCATCCTCATCCGAGTTGAAGAGGTTGTCCAGGTCGTTTATCGACACCACTAAGTCCGTCTCGTGGATGAGGCTGGTGGAGGCCATTCTGTTATGAGCAGCCCCCCGCTGAGCATCTGTGTGATAATATTTGTTACCTTTACATGATTTATCGTACAGTTCCTCTCAAATGCATCTTAAAGAAATTAATATTAAACGAACACTGCATAAAGCGATAAAAAAAAACAGTTTTGACTCAGAAGACTGATTTTAATGTACCTTCCAGTCAACCAATTTAGACGACAGTTCAATTTAAATAAAACTATTGAACTGCTGATGGCACTACAAAACTTTTACATTCAAGATTTCTATCAAATGAATTAATAATACTGAACACAGGTGTGACGCATATGATTTTCAGCTTGGATAACGATACAGCAGGTAACATTTGACCATAACATCTACATCCTCTGAGGGGAGGTAGGACAACTGTCAGACAAGGGACAGAAACAAGATGGTTGTTTTACAAATAAAAGATTTCTCACCATCTGGTGGACCAGCTCCTCCATCTTCAGCCTGTGAGAAAACAAGAATTTAACAGTCAGATAAATGTTACTGCTATCAGCCAAGAAAGAATAACATTAAAATACTGCACCAAAACAATCGCAGCATCATTTTTTTAAAGTAAAGGTCTATACCCGAGTGAGTTCTGTTTTACTACTTTATTTTAAATCCTTTGTGTCCATTACTGTAAGTGATGCAGAACAGTTTGGCAAGTCAAGCGCTTTTATTCGTCACATATAAGCGTACAAAGAAATGCAAAAGGAGGTAGCAACCGGCTCTGGACACCTTCACTGCGCTGCCCAGGTATCCTTGAGCAAGGTACCAAACCCCGCCCCCTGCAATGAGCCGGTGACTCATTCAGGGGTGTACCCTGCCTTTGCCTGTATGCAGCTGGGATAGGCCCCAGCACCCTCCCCGCGACCCCCGCAAGAGAAATAGCACTCGAGGGGAGAAAAATGAAAACATATGTGTTTACTAAAAGTGACTAGCAATTTTAAAAGCCCTTAGAGCACCTCAGTGTTCAGCAATCTTATAATATATGGTTATATATAGACTGTAGGAAGAAACTCCTCCACAGCCTCTCTGCCTGGCATTGAGCTGGCTTGACTAGAAAGGGGATGAGTTATGGAAAAACTATAACTTAAACAGCCAAAAAAATAAATAAATAAATATGAGAGGATAAGGGAGAGGAACACAGTTAACTCATCATCCTAGGAATTGGATCTTAGGCTCCCACACAGATGCAAAGAAATGTCGGATTGTGTGCACCCCACATGTTCAGTGCAGTTGGTCTTATCCATTGACTACAGGGTTCCAACCCTTTTATTTGTCCCTCCTGTGCATAGGTTTTAATCCAGGGGTGGGCAATTATTCTGGCTGCAGGGCCACATTGGGTTTCAGATCTTGATGAAGGGGCCGGTCAGGTGGTGCTGGAAACTAACCCCCCCAGATGAGGATCAGAGGTTGGCTAAAAATCCTGCTTGATGGACTAATGACAATATTTGGAAGAGCCTGTAAATTGGTCCAACTAGAGATGGATGATAAAGCTCCAAATGATGTTTGGCCCCACCTTCTTGAGAGGACATGTTAGCATGCTAGGTGAAGGGGGGGGTCTGGACCTTTTTCTAACCAATCAAGCTGACAACACTCTTCATTTGGCTTTTGGAGAAATGATTGTGAGGCTCTGCGGGCCGGATTAAATAGTTCCTCGGGCCAGGTGTGGCCCCCGGGCCACAGTTTGCCCACCTCTGTTTTAATCCAACAAACCACAGCAACAGACATGTGCACCAAGGCAGCAATAACTAGCCAATGCTTAGGTCTCGACTCCTTATCAATAACCACGCCTGGGGTAAGCACAAGGAGCCAGATGTCTTCAAAAGAGACAATCCAGGTAGTCAAGTCTGTATAAACTGTCTGTGTAGTGTCTGAGTGTTTCTGATGTGCCGCTGCTGTGGCCTTTGATGCGAGTGTGGCTGACAGCCAGGAGACAACTAACTCAAGGAGGGACGACATCATCCCAGAAACTACAAAGACAACAGTTACGAACCATGTGAGCAGAGGTCACGATCATCTAACAGGAGCAATAAATGACTTCCACCACTAACACCATAGTTTTAAAGATGTGCTTGTTATTTTCAGATTATATATTTTATGCACGATACACTAATGCTGCTTTTGCTAGTGAAGCCTCTTTAAATTTGGGATGGCCGTTTCTATAGTGTGATTCAAATAAGTAAAATGAATAAAACTGGGCAAGACATAATACAGTCAAACAAGACAAATATATATATATATATATATATATACACACACACATATATACTGCTCAAAAAAATAAAGGGAACACTTAACACAATGTAACTCCAAGGCCTTGTAGGGAGGTCATACAGGCACGTGGAGGCCACCCACACTGCTGAGCCTCATTGTGACTTGTTTTAAGGACATTACATCAAAGTTGGATCAGCTAAGTCATTCAGATCTAGGATGTGTTATTTTAGTCTTCCCTTTATTTTTTTGAGCAGTGTGTGTATATAGTGTGTGTATATATATATATATACACACACACACACACACACACACACACACACACACACACACACACACACACACACACACGGTAGTTTTAAGTTAAATACACAATGATGTCCTGTAATGAGTTTAAATTCATCAGAACCACCCGACCTCTCTTTAAATAAAGCCCATCACATCCCCTAACCAGCTTTTATGGGTTTGAAGCTCAAAAGGTTTGTTCTCTATATAGTCAAAAATTTGAAAATGCGATATATACACACACAAAAGTGTCATTGGCTGATTTCTGATGCATACATTTCACTTTTTAAGTGTCTGAATTTTGAAATAAGATCAGGTGCAAACATTTTGAGCACAGCACTGGTTCACTAAAAACTAGGCCAAATGGTCAGAAGTAATACCTAAAGTCCAAAACTTGTATCCTGATATAATGAATTCATCTATCAAGGAGACCTGCTGCCCCAGGTTTATAGTCCTCATCAATCAGGAAGGGATGCATCTAGGAGGTACAAATAATGAAAAATCTGCTCAAGGAAAACCTGCCATAACTCTCAACCATCCAAAATAAAATGGAACCGGATAAGTGGCCTCCGTCCTAATCTTAGAGCTCCATTTCTCAAATAAACTGCAGCATAGAATAGGACAAGAAAAACTGAGTTTATTTGAGAATTTTATAATTTTAATGTTTAAGTGGAATAGGATTTTTGGGGGTTAGGGGCCTTTGGAGTGGCTGCAGAGATGAGCTACAGAGGGGAGGGAAGGGAAGGGAAGGGAAGGGAAGGGAAGGGAAGGGACAGAAAACCCATGATAGCTTAAAGGAAACTTGACAGGCAACTGTTTTGAGTTCCCCAAGGCTCAACTAACAATGGATTCAAAGATCTCTTCCTGTAGATTTAGATTTGGCTGGTGAAAACGGATGTACGTGGATAACGGTCGCACTGTTATTTTTCAGTTCGGTACTGCTGAGGATGCCATTTTCTGCTATTTCATCTTTAAGTCAGCCCTCTTATCCTCTCCTTAGCTCATACGGCTACAAGTGGATAAGGTGGTTCCTCTTCACGCTGCCTTTAAAAACGCTTCACACCAGCAAGCATTATCCTTCATGTTTTTCTGCAGCGTTAAATCCACTTGGGTATGCCTGCACACTGGGAGTTCAAGACAAGAACCGCTGACAGCTGACACAATCAACGCAGGCCTAGATATTCTCCTTTATCATAAAAACGTAAGCAGAGAGATGATGCCTACATGTACAGCTAGTTTGGAAATGTGTGGAAGTGTGAACCTGGGGCTTACAAACACAGTAAGCCAAATATTTCAATATTACTCTCAGTTTTAATATAAGATCTAAAACATCATGTTGCACTTACAATTAGTGTGTTAACAAATGCCAGCCAAGTGAAGGGTGTTGAATTTGCACATTGATTAATAGGTAATGCTGAGCAAAGTAAGAAAGCTTTTAATCGGATTGTTAACATTAAATATGGCGTGGCTAATAGTCTGCACTCATGCCTATGACTTACCTTGTGCTTCTTGCCAGGCTCACGCTCCCCACCCGTCTTGTCTTTTTTGTTGGAAAATGTGAATTTGATATCTCCCTCTTCAAAGGCATAAGGGTCCACCTCTGGCTCGTAATCACCATCTGTCAGTGCAGTGCACAGGTACTGGTTCCTCCTGGCAAGGTACATCTGAATGCGCTCGTCAGACACTTTCAAAGGCCGTTTGGATGTTGACATCACCCTGAGAAAAATCAGAGAGCTTAGGTGGAACTCCCAACTTTTCCGTGTTGCTTGTGCGCGCTGGTGTTACGGTGAAAGCAATGTCAGCTCCACTTGTGTCACAAACAAAAACTGTCCAAGACGAAGCCTAGTAAATGATGCATGTGACGAACATTTGCACACCATGTCTGGTTTTTTTTTTTATATTACCAAAAAAATCCCTAAAAGCAGACTTAAGAATACCAGAACAAATAATGACTACTTCAAAGCCACTTACTGAACCATGGCCTTACAAGCCTGTACTGCAGACACACACTGAAGCTGACTAACTACATCACCTTACAAAATTCTGTCAACAGCAGAATTTCTTTAAGCTCTCCGGTGGGCCTGATGCCACCTGATTTATGTCACAGTTGCAAGCGTGTTTCTCTGCGGAGACAGAGATGACAGCATTTGCAAATGGCTCTGACAGCTGTTACCAAGCAGAACTGGATGCATCATGTTTCTTGTCAGACAATTATATTTGGCGCAGATTTATGGAATCGTAGTAACTGCCACTCTGACTGCTTGTGCACTTACAGGCACATTTGTCACTTGGTACCGTGACGGCTCATCAAAGACTCTTATGTGGCTGTAGCTGTGGCCTACTTCTTATTTCTACATAACAGAGCAGGATGTGAGGGTGGGAAGTGCACTAGCAGTAGCTTCCCAGGAGAGGAGGGCCTGACTTCTGGGCCCTCTCATTCACTGCTGAGTATATTTCTCTGTACTTCTGTCCTCCTGTCATGCCTGTCCACCTCCGATGTGAGGTGACGGTGTGCAGTGGCCTGGGCCAGAGATTAGTCACCATTCATAGCTGTGGATGGGAGGATTACAGAGCTCTAGAATAGCCCAGCCCTCGACCTTTTGGGATTGCGTAACCCCATCGATAACTCGCTCTGGCCACCCTGCATACCATCATCCTAGACAACACTCCCCCCACCCCGTCAATCTGTGACCCTCGGCCAGCTGGGCGGTCTTCTAAACTGATATTCTAACTGAACACTTCATTACTTTCTTGCAATCGACCTCAAACGATGATTAAGAATAACTGACAAAAACAAAGAGGCTAAAACACTGACAAGTACAGGCATAACTTTAAGGCCAAGCGGTCCGGAGAATGGGGAGAAGGCACAAGAGCAACAAAATCTGGCTGCAAAACAGGTAACCGTTGTGGAGGAGGGGGGAAAAGAAGAGCTTTAAAGTGGAACTGACTGCCTAACAGGTATCACTCACTCTGTGGCAGTGACCAAGCTGTCATGAAATCCTGAGGCCTCGTCTCTCAGCTTGTCGCCTGGGAGCAGTGGTGTGGGCAGGTCGGCTTCTTTCCTGTGGGGTAGTTTAAACAACCTCCACGGTGTGTGCAAGCTGTCATCTTCCAGGTTGACTCCTGCGCCTACGTAGACGGTGGGCTCGGGAGGCTCCGAGAAGGAAGAACTTCCTGGGTTGGGGTGATGGGAATGGAAGTGCTGATTCAGACTCTCTGCCCCCCCATGCTCTTCGCTGCTGCCGACAGCCTTCACACCAACTAGGCAGGGCTCTGGGGGCGGCTGGTAAAAGTGTTGGCTGTTGGGGGATGATGGATTCTTCGTGACTTCCCCTGACTCGTCATTACGCTCACAGGGGTGGGGGCTGAGGGGTGGGGGCTGGGGGGAGTTGGTCTGTTCTGATGGCCCACTGCTGACCACCCCACCGTGGAGCTGTGGGCCTTTCTGGATGGAGGACATGTCAGCAGACCGCATGCCAGTGAATCTTCCTGCGTCCGGGGCCCTCATGGTCAACCTCTGGCCAGCTGTCGTTTCCGTTTCTATTGAAGAATCATCACTAGTCAGACTGCGATGGTGGAAAGGTGTCTGGGGTCTTTTTTGCTGCTTGTCAACTTTGTCAGCTTTCCCTTCCCCCGTTTTGTGCTTGCTAGGAGGCTGGGAGGGTTGGCCCGTCGACGGGGCCTGGCCCGGGGTACTGCTCGCTCGCTGCTTCATGGCCTTGTATCTGAATGAACAGAGCACAAGAAGTTGATGTATGTACACATTACATTCATTTTGGTGTAAATACACTGGATTTAGAATTGGAATTGACTGCAAGGACTCTTTAATAATAATAATAATAATGTGGTTGATATAAAAAAAAAAAAAAAAAAAATCACAATCAAGTTGTAGTGCATGCACACACAAATATGTATGCGTGCATGCACGTACCTACCCCCGTATCTGATTGTTTGATTAATTGATAATTAAGGGTTGCATCTCTAAAACAAACAAGCCTTCACAGCAATCAGCTCCTGCTGACGGAATATTTGCTCTGAAAGACATCAGCTGACCACCCACAATGCACCGAGTCACTTCAATGTACCTCTCTCACCACTATCAGTGTATCAATACAGTCTGTCTCGTGGGTGTATTTTTCACATTAGAGTTTTGATGAGGACACTGTGACTCCAAAGCCAATGTGTGTTCAGACAATTCTGGAAGACTTTCATCTACAAAATGGAGCTAATGACCATTGCAACTGGCAATGCCCGCAGATTTCTATTTCACTGTCACCAAAGTGCTGGTTCCCTTCCAACACATTAACACGCTCCAGCTGTCTGGCCCAATCCGACCAGCTCTCATCTGCAGTCCAGACAATCTCTCCTAACCCTAGTTGGGGGAAAAAAAAAACTCCTAGTGCTATGGATTCCCCAGTAGATTCCTGGCCAAAATGGAAAAGTATCTACCAATCACAATTTAGTCTTGATGGTTCTTTCTTTCATTAACCACCAAAAAAAAAAAAAAAAAAAAAAGTGGATTCTCTCTGGTTCAGGCTGGCCATGCAGAGCCCTTTCATGCGTTTATCTCAATGATGAGACCTGCAGCCACAGCGGTTGTTGGGTACTTGTGTTTATGTTGATGACATTAATGCTTTCATGTAATGTGACAAAAACAAATTTGGCTCACTGCGAGCAGCATGTTAGCACATCTTGTATGTGCTCACTGCTTTTAATGCTGTCAGGGTTACAGGTGTGCTTTTATGATGACTCATGTTTCCCAGGGAGGATGCAATTGATGCAGCACATCTACATCAACTTGTTCCAGAACAGCATATGCAAAAATACTGCTCGAGCTCAGTGCATATTTTGTTTTTTTTTTTACTTTAATTGATTTAATGCTTGCAAGGCTGTTTGAAAATGACAATATTGCAGCTGTAAAAGAAAAAAAAGGATACAAGAATACAAAACTCAACTACAACGAATCAATTTAATAAGGGCATCCGAATGCTGAGACCTATACTTTCATCCACTCAATAAGGCAATCAACCACATAATTATAATCCTCTTAATTTTTTTCCAGTAGCCAGTTGCCATATTACGAGTGAAATTGACTTTATAATCTCTGCTAAATAAACTTGTTACATGACTACTTTCTATTACCACACTGTAAGTGTTTGGTAGTAACGCTATCCTGCATTTTTACCATCAGTGTGGGGACTAAAACTTTCAAAACTCTTTGGGCACACATAAATGAATATGACATACACATCTACGTGGGAGGGGACTGACCTGGAACAGCTGCAGTAAGATCTTCGTGAATGCTCCACGAAATTCCAGGACCCTACTTTCTCTTTCAGGTCCTCTTCACAGGTACCATTAGCTGTAGCTGAGAACTTCCGTCTGGAGAAGGGTCAAAATGAAACATCAAGAGATCACTTTATTTTGATTGGAGCAATGTCCTCATCTGCATTTCATTAAGGCCTTTCAACTAAGGAGCCGTGTTGTTGCAAAATGAAATCTGCAGCTCTGTCTGGTTTTTCCTTTGCTCTACAGTGGCAAATAATAAAAGATTTGTGCTGCTGTTGATTTTGCTGCTTGAAGCCATAATATTTTGGCTGATAAGCCAACAGTTAACTCCAGTCGACGTTCTGTGCTTGGTCAAGGGGCAAGAGATCCTACGTTGCTCCAAATGTGTCAGATTTACTGATGGTGATAAACACAAAAGACCGTGCTCTTTATTTATGACAATCCTAACCGAGATCATTTAATGATATGGTTTTGTAAAGCGGGAAATATAACCGCTACAAAGACACTGTAACTGAACCCAGTTTTAAAAGGTCAAAACAAATAATTGACTTGTGTGGAGTCAATGAGACGGTCTTACTTGTTCTGGGCTCGGTTGATATTGCACTCTTGCCAAACTCCCTCCACCATCTGAGTGGCTAGTCGTTGTGGAATCTTGCCTCCATGGTGACTTGTTCTGTCCACACTGAAGAGGTCAGAAGTTGAAGGCATCTTAACCCACTTTTGGGCAGCGTGAGAGTCCACTGGACAGGAAAACAGCGTGGTTAACACACAGAACGTGGGTTATAACCCTCTGCTGATCCACATCTACGCTGCCATTACATGTCGGCGCCTCCTCGGGTGAAGTGGGAGGGGTGAGGGTCACCAAAGACATGGCGGGCTCTCGCTGGGATGCAGGCACTTGGTGGCCACTCGAGTAGACAGCGGTGCAATGGGAGGGCCCCACAGGGGCAACGGGGATGTCGGACTGGGGTACCAGTACTAAGCATGCCGGGTACACCATCCGTACACCACCTGCACACACAGATGGTCTGCTCATTGGCGAACCAAACCAGCCAGCTCTGTGTTTTGCAACAGGGGTTAACTTTAGGTGTATCACATCCTATATCTCAATACTGACCTACGAGAACCTCGACAGAGGCCAGAGAGTCATCCTCCCAGTCCATGTCCTCCAGTTTGTCCTCAGAGACACCCTCCTTTGCTTTGGAACTGATGGGGTAGAACTGGTTCCATTCCTCTATCAGCTTCTGGGTAGGCGGGTCAGACATCTTGAAAGACTGGCCAGTCAGAGTCCCATTCAGACCAAATGGACTCAGAATCACTGAGAGGAAAAAAAAACGGAAGAACAAGGTCAGTAAAACAGGAGGCTGGCAGATCTTAGACTCTGCTGGTCTGTTTACAATCGTTTGAACCGTTTTTTTTTTTTTGTCCTCGCTATTATTTCCCTTCAACAGCCTGCTCACTTATTTCACATTTAAAAACGTTCCTTAGCGAACACAGAGCGTTCATTAGCATATTAAAGCTCTTATTCCGCTCTTCTTTCATGTTTCTTTCCATCGACAATGCTCATTTCAATGCTAAACTATCAATCTTTTTACATCCCATTGTTTCCATCGCTACTGCATCTCGTCTTATTCTTCCTCTTATCTCTTTTCCATCCCATCTTAATTACCAGTCCTTCCTTTTACTTTTCATATCTTGGCATTTGTAATTATTATGCTTCCTTCCTCCCTCTTTGACTTCCGCTTCATACAATCTTCCGTCTCTCGTTTCTCCCCCTGCACATTCTTTTGTCATTTTCCCTCTCTGACCGAAACTTCAGCGCTCTGACCTATCCAGGGCAGCCAAGCCCTAATTGGCTTGCCACATACTTGGAGAGCAATGCAGACGCCAATTATTGGAACGCGGTGGCCTCTCAGAGCCCATAAACAGAAGCTTATAAAAAGGGCCACTACTCTGCAGATACACTTGACTACACAGACATGTGGGAGTCAAACAGAGCACCAATCAGTCTTCTTACGGAGCAGACCGACATCAATCAGAGAGTAAAATGGGACTATAAAATAACATGCATAATGTATTTGCATGAGCAGAGAAACCATATGCATATCAGTCTGACAGGCATAGACGCTGGCACACAACCCGTCAACAGTTTATGCATCCATTTGAATTCTCTGCATGCAATCATACATTTGAATGCTAAAAGGGTGTATAAATATGAGGGCTCCCCTGCCATTTCGGCATGTCATTACTTGCCTTGACGGCCTTTGTTTTTATGTATCGATCCAGCGGCTGGGTGAGCTTCCAGAACAGACAACGTATTTAAGATTTTTTGTTTTTTTTTGTTAATGTAGAGAAGAAAACAAAAAATTCTCACGATGAAAACGACGGCTCAGATATTTCAATTCTAAACTGAATTTTATGATTACAGGGAAATCAAACCTTTTTTATACTCTTCTTTTAAGTGTTCTACTTTTCACTCCGTTTGCTACAAATCAGACCAAGGCATGAAATTAGATCATTATCTTTTATTTTGCCAAGGTAAGTAAACTGTGAACCGATGCCAATGATGCTGGAAATGTGTTGCACGTCACTGTTTCGAAGCAATTATTTTGTTTTGGCTAATACAGAAATATCGATGCATAAATTCTACCTCTGTGGTTACTGGCAATAAAAGGTTTAACCCATTAGCAAAATTAAAAAAAAAAATAATGTGAAAAGTCTGATACGTTTCCATACTGACACAGAGCTGCAGCCTCCTGCGGTCCTCACTTGGAGTCTTTTGGGTGGCTGGCTAAAGACATGTCAGATGTGCTCGGATCAGTGTAATGGGCTGAGAGTTCATTACAGTCGCTCTGTGCCCTTTATGAGGTCACATCCAGAAGAGGCTCGTCTGTTGGACCGCTTGGATACGCATTAAAGCAAGCTTGGCAGAGGTGAGCAGGAGGAGGAATAAGAGATGGATGGATGAAGAGAAGGAGGATATGTGCTCTTCCTTGCTGCTATGCCTGGTTAACCAGTGGGGAGAGAGGCTACACACACACACTAGGACGTAGAAACATTTACTCTAAGATGAATCAGTGCGGTAAAGCATAAGCAAAATGATCTGTACAACCTTGCAGAGGGGAAGTGTGTCAACTGATGAGTTAAAGTAAGCCTTAAACATATGTTTGGGAAAAGAGGGGAAGAAATGAAGAACTTTACAGTCATGTATTTGAATATTCATGGATACATTATAAGCCTGAGATGATGTGGTTTTCTTCCGATTCGATTTGTTTTTTTTTATGGTGCCGATACGATTTAAACTGTGATTTTTCTAAAGCGCTATATTTAACTGAACGGATACGCTTCAAAGTCCCAGACTGCATATAAAAGAGGTAATATATCGTTTTCTGAAGGTTCATCATTTTCACCTTTCCTTTTCCCTTTGAAGCAAAAACATCCAAAATGTGTCCCCACTCTTGACTGATGGTGGGGGTCGTATGTCCACGCCTTTTTGCAAGTTGTCTGCCATTTTCTACTTTCTGTTTAAGGGCACACGCACACTAGCACAAAGCCACAGTTTTAATCAAGGCGCCGTGTGTATGTCGTTTGTCAACGAGGTGGCGTAGATGTCGTGATCAAAGTGTAAATTCTATCAATTAGTGTAGGTCTGAAGGATGTTGAAAATGTATACAAGAATTTTGTGCTTCATATATTTTTTAGAATAGCAATTGGTAATTGCTGTTATTTCTCATGGGAAAATGTGTTTCAGATTTTAGAATTCTGTCTGAATTATAAACTATTTTCCAGACAAATTAAATTTGAAATCTGAGATATCAATGTCTATATGCACTATAATTGACCTTTATGATTGTTGTAGCCACAGTACAACCATACCAAACACAAATAACACCTTTATGTTTACACACTAGCACCAAAATTACAGATTGCGCTACTGATCATTAGCAATAGCGTGATTTATGTATAAAATGTATGCGTCCTGATTGAAAGATGGGTGAAATTGCAGCTGAATAAGGCTAAACCGGGTATTCGTGGTTTACATTCAAGTCTTTACACTGATACTAAACAATTTCACAAAAGTCTAAATATATAGAAATGATGATGATGGACTAACATTTATTTAACAGCAGGCAAACAATGATTTGGGATCTTCTCAGAATTTGGGTTGTCCAAGGGTAATAAATTTAGTACAAATTATAGAATTAGCAAATATACTCCGTACATATTTTATATTTAAGATGGGTTTTATTCAGGATTTGTTTGAAACGGCCCCGGGTCATTCGTTCCTGTGTGACCCACCTTGGAAGGGGCTGGATGCCTGCTGAGCCAGAGTAAGGTGCTCCTCTGTCAAATGGTACACTGGCTGGTGCTGGTTGATCTCCACACTGGTGCAGACGTTACTATCGCCGTGCAGGAAGAAGGTGAAGGCGCAGGAAAGATGCTCACTGTAAAAAAAAAAACAACAACAACAAAAAAGAAAGAAAAGGAGGTGACTTATTTGTCTGGCATTAGAAAGAACTATATAAAAAGTATAGTTTGGGTAAAGGAAGTGTGTGTGCGGTGAACTACTGTGGACAAAAGCAAGAAGATGTGATTTCTGCAGTCCGCTCTATGAAAAAAGGTCAGAAGAGATTATAAAAGCCCGTCTTTGTCAGACCTCTCATATTCTGTCTTCAGATGACAGGCTCTCAGCAGGACAGGGCCACTGGCGCATGGAAAAGAGGAATACAGCCATCTAACCTCATGCATCAATATTCTGATCTGGTGGAGAGCGTAAAAAGTATATGCATGCTTGCCTGAGGAATTGGAGTTGAAATATTTACATACAGAGTGAATGCAAAGTCAGTTGTGTAGAAGACAAAGGGACCAATCCAGACTAATTTTCAGAAAAAAAGGGCCCAGTTCCAACAGTGAGCCCCTCTCTCAAACACACAGCAGCTCTTTGCCTGCAACAATACTTGCTTGTGGAAGTCTGACATAACGGTATACAACAAATCTGACGACTTGAGTACGAAACGGAGAGCGAGTACAAGGCAGACGGAAGGTAGGCAAAACGCACGCCATTGTCTGTGAGCTTCCCTCTCGTTTTCAACCAGATTCTGCCGAAAAGACACAAGCTCGGATGCACACTTGCCACAAATGCACAAGGAAAAGCTGATGTAGAGCCAGATGACCAAATGAAAGGGGACGCAGTGAATTTGGAAGTGGATCAAAAGGAGGTAGCCTCGTGAGGATTTGGTTAAGCAAATATCAGTCTTCTATTCGCTTCTCCCCGGCACAGCTCTGCAGAGGATTAAAGGCGCAAGGCGACAGTGAAGTTGGTACAGGAATGGAGAGCGACAGCTTGCGAAATAATTCCACCTATGTAGGCGAGAGACGCCCAAATCCCACTTGAACATGCCATTTAACTTCCATTTTCCAGTAAAAGGAAGGCGGTGAAGCTGGGTAAATGACTTTAAATGAATTTCCATATTATACAGATGGAGGTGAGCAGATTAATGAAGATGAATCAGAGCATTCCCAACCTGCCAAATAATTTAAAGACAATCAAGATAATCCTTCACATACAAAAGATACAGTAATACATTCCTTATTTGTGATTTCTTGCATAAATTTGACTCTATATTTGTATTAAATTACAAATAAAATGTGCATGTAAAAAACCCTGTAATACAAAAAGCCTAACAGCCGCCGTACAGCGTTAAACCTTTCAATATCAAACAAACTGAACCTTCTGCGATCTTGCTGTTTTGCAGATTTTTTTTTTTTTTTTTTTTTTGTATAAAGTACCGCATATCTAAATTCTATGTCTATGATTCGATGTCCGAATTCTACTGTATGAATCAGCCCACTGTGTTTTGTATCCTGACTGGGTCAGTAAACATCAAAGCGCTGTGCTTTGATGTTGTGTCTTGATTGGCCAAGGGATCTGGTCCGGAATCATCTACTTCGTAGCCTGCATTCTTAAACTGTAGTTTTCATATCGATTCCTGAAAACACACTGAATGCGTTTGCGTTGCAGCCGCGGCTTTCGCTCCGTTTCTGCCGTCTGCCAAAGCGCACCGGCTGCTTTAAGAGCTGTGCGGCCAGACAGGACGCTGAAAACGAAATCACGTACAACCGCGCGATACTGCCACTTTGTCGCACATTCATGTAAGCATTCATTTGGGTAATTTCAGGGATTAACCATTCCCTCCTCTTGCTTCTGAAATCGCTTTCCTTGCCATGTCTTTTTAATATTATCCTTCTGAAAAGGATGCGACGCGTCATAAATAATGGTCTGGCTTCGTACCTCGATGACGAGTCTTTCTTCACCCTTGAGTAAAATAATTGCGAGATGACCCTCACAAGACTTAGGACCCGTTGAAAGCGATCGCTCTAAATACGGGACCTTTTATTTTGACAATTTCCCTGAGTGTTTTATTTTCTTTTCGCACCCGACTTCCTGTCCCGCAAGAGTGTTGCTTCACGGTGATGTGTTTCGGCAATGTTTTTCGTTCAAAAAGTTGGATCTATTTCAAGCCTCACGTGGACTAAACGTTCAGCGCCTTCGGGACCTGCCGCCTCACAGCTTGGGAAAGCTTTATAAAGAGTGCAAGGAGGGATTAGGAGGCCGTAACATGCATTTGAATAGTAAAAAATTAAAAGGTCACTATTTGACAGATTTTGTTCGTTTATAAACGAGGGCCCACTGTACTTTTTCACCTGTACAGAGGCGTAAGATGATGCTTGCTGTCCTACTGAAGTGTCTACGTCCATGTTCGCACAGCTGCTGCCATCTAAACAGCTGTCATCTGGGGGTCAGCAGAAGGAACAACACTCGGCAACATAAAATCAATTCACCTCATTTCAAATGTGACGTTACACATTGCTCGTGTCAGCTGCATGTTCAGCTGCAAACTACAGTAAGCTCAATAATCACAGTCCTGTCAAAGAGCAATGACAGACTTAAAATCCTTATATTTTGAAACATTTTAAGCAAGTGCATTATGGCGCTTTTTAAAACTGAAAAAAGGCATGATAAAAGTTTTAACATTCTAAATTCTTTGTAGCATCTCATACATTCTTTTGTATTCTCCGTTGTGTGTTAAATGTTTTGTTCTGGGGTATTTTCCACAGGACTGCCCCTCTAAAGCTCCCCTTTCAACTTACACAACACCCAGCGCGTGTAGAAAATAAAGGCAATTTCACAACAACTGGCAAGAGTTGGTTTAGCCATTTTTAAGAAACAAAACAGAGGTGAAAATATTGAACCGATGGCCTTTGAAACCTTTGTGAACCAGCGTGTTAAACAATCAGCCGTGACAATGGCCGCCTGCTCTGCGTTGTGAAACGCTGTACATCTCTCAATGCCTCAACTGACCACAGTGGATCTGTCAGGACGGCTAGCTGACAGGCAACGCTTTGTGCATCCCGCAAAGAGGCGAGCGCTCTCCATTTTCCAGAGGAAACCTGTCAAGGATAAACAATGACGTTTCTAAAGCGCTAAGCCGAGACGGCCTTTCCTGAATGACGGCAATCAGTCGATCGGCCACATTTTCATACCAGACAGCCCTGCTGTTTGTTCAGCTCCAGGGATGAAGCTGAAAATGAAATGTGACTGGCTGCATGCCAACCCTCTCCGAAAGCTCTCGCGCACAAGTGCCACACTGAATGTGTCGATTTCTCCTGTATGTATAAAGTTCTGATCCACTACACTAATCAGCAGGAATGGTGTTAGTCCAATAAGGTGAAGGTAGATGAGATTTGTTTATCGACGGCCGTTTCCGAGTGCAGAAGAAGGCGCTAACCCCATCGGCTGGCTGTCTACCGGGCCTTAGAGGGATAAACCCTGGAAGAAGACTTGGTTCTGCAGACAGAGAGACGGAAGGCAAAACTCGAGCCGCTAATTAAAATTGATAGTTGCAGCCCTGGCATTGAAAAAGAGGACTAAATGAAAAAAAAAATAAAAAATTGTGCAATATAGAGCTTTGTGTGCCTGTGATTAATCAGAAGGGAAAAGCTTTCCTTTTTAATGACTAGATGTGCCTCGTCTAATAATGCTAATTACAGTAAAAACATAATTCAATTCATGGAGCTAAATGAAAAACTATAAGTTGTTGTGAAGGGCAAAATACGACTCATTTCCGCAGATATGTAGACACTCGATGTTCAGATTTTCATTCCTTTCCTACTGTGAGCATCTGAAGGAAAAACAACTGCCGCTGTGGCCCGACATGGAAGAAACAAGATCTTTTAATCAACTTTCTTGCCCGTCTCCACCTTTCCTTCCACCCTGCTCCTTGTCTATTAATTGACAAAATGGACTGGGCAGCTTTCTGCTTCCAACACACAACACTGCCATAGTCTACGTTCACACTGCTCCTCCTCCCGCATGCAAACGGATGGTGGCCGATGGCGTACTGAGACGCTACGAAGGGGGGGGGGGGGGATGCACAAAAGATGCCAGGTGGGCGCGTTTGCCTTCAGCTGGCATCTCATGGAAATGAGCTGCCAATAAGCAGTGGTGACCTGTGCGGGGGCTGGGATGCGTGCGGCGCTGACGTTCCCTGGGACTGTCACGGCACACACAACAACAGATCAGCGCCAATTCCACAGGTTTTGACATGCTATTTACCGGGAAAAAGGTGTGTGCATTAGAGCCTGTTTCAGCAATACAGTGATAAAGGCTGGCTTTATAATATAAATCGGCTTTAAAAAAAAACAAAAAAAAAAAAAAAAAAAAACGAGGTCGCTCAAACAGCAATTCTCCGTAAATGAGCTAACGTCGTAGCCGCAGCAGGCAACACGAGCAATTTGCTGCACCACCTCAGCTACAAACATGTCTTTTGACCAACTTAGACCACCTTAGATTAATGTTCAGTGCTTGTTAACATTGTGTAGTTGATTTTCACAAATTTGTTTTTTCCAAGTTTGCAAAATTTGAAAAACATAAGGGCTGTGTATTTTGACTGCAGCTGTCACACATTCTGATTCCTTCGCTTCATTAGAATCATGAGAGCCGCCTCTTTGCAAACAGCATCATTCTGGGAGACCACGCACGCCTGCATTAATATTAGTGTGGACATCAATGTTTTTCTACAATATTCAGAGTACAGAGACAGTAAAATAGGTCTCTAAATCATTAGAGAATGTGTTTAACACCCGGGCGTGCCTGAAAAAAAAAAAAAAAAAGTCACATACCCGTGAAACCAATATAATTTAGAAAAATATCGTGATATAAATTTTTGGTCATACCGCCCAGCACTGCTTTGTACTATAATAGAAAAAGTAAACCACTGAAGTTACAGTATGTGAAGTAAGGAGATTGTTCTTTCTCAATAATACAACGTCTGTAAGCAACATGATCTCATTATGGTCTGCGCGTCATCAGCTCAAGAACCTGCCAGTACCTTCATTTGCTGCCTGATAGTGACAAAAACAGTTGCCACTTTATTTCCTGTTGCTAAATAACTGTGCGCTGTTGTTACGGTTTTAAGCAATATTAAGCGCTACAGTTAATTGTTGTATTTTCTGAATACCGTCACAAAATATTATGCCGCAAGCACAGTTAAGCGCAACTTAAACGGAACAAAAACAGGTTCAAAGGAAACTTTGTTGAGAATCTGGATGAAACGGTCGAAGCGCGCAACAATGACGCACTGGCACTTGCATCGCATCACACAGAAGAGCCTCCAGCCGCAAATATGCACCTCTTCCTCCACCACCACCACCAAAAAAGAAGAAGAAAGCCTGTCTGGGTTATTACCACTGCAAAGAGGAACAGGTTAGCTGCTTCAGGAAGTGAAACGACAACTACTGAAGAGAGATGATGATAATAAAGATTATAGTAACACTGTATTCAATTCCCTGACAATAATCATTACAAGGAAATCTATACTCTGACATCCATAGACTATATTTCTAAAGTCAGGACTCCAAAATTCTTACAGAATTTATCCAAGTTTTTTTTGCTGTGTGTTAACTATGTTGGTGTGACTTACATTTGACACTTTATTAAAGAACTGCTAATCGGACATTAACTAAACTCTTGTGAACAAGAGCATAACCCCCCCGTTTCCACTGCATGCGGTGCGTCTCCATCCGTCCGGCTCCGTCCACGGCAGGGCTGGGGGCCTCTGTCGCCCTCCGGAAGAATACGCATCGGACGGACGGAGCACGCCGCAACAACCTAGTACAAGGCATCGCGTGCGACACAGGAAGTTGGGTGCGAAGAAAAAAAATAAAACATCCGGGACTTTGTCAAAAATAAAGGTCCCGTATTTAGAGCGATCGCTTTCAACAGTTCCCAAGTCTTGTGAGGGTCATCTCGCAATCATTTTATGAATCATCTTTTTCTTGTGTCGTTTTTAGCGCCCTGTTGAAAAAGATCGCCCTAAATACGGGACCTTTTATTCTGACAATTTCCCGGTTGTTTTACTTTGTCGTTGCACTCGCCTTCCTGTCCGGCACGCGGTGGACCATGCTAGATTGTTGCGGCGTGCTCCGTCTGTCCAGACGCATCCAGTGGAAACGCCCAGACGGCAGAAATCAGGACGGACGGACGGACGGACGGACGGACGGGGACGCACCGCATCCGGTGGAAACCCGGGGCAATACATTTTCAGATGGCAACAGAGAAGCTGACTGGAGGATATAAAAATCAACAGGGCAGAGACAAAGACTCTGTGAGGGCTAAGACATCCCGCAGACATGTGCTGGGTTTGACCGGCCATTTTTATTTATCTTAAATTAAAAGTTCTGTAAAGAGACATCGGGTCATTTCTGGCCATTGTGAGTCATTTTAATGGGTCTTTCCAACAGTCCTGCATTAACATGCACGTAAAGGTGTTTTGTGTGCACGGTGTCCTCGTGTGGCATTACTAAACAGTGTTTCAATCCTGTTCCTCATAAACAACTTGTATGGATTATGGATAGAAACCAGCCAAGAACAGTCAGTTACTACAGGCTTTGTGTTTTCAAAGATTATTAATTACCAGGCTAGGTACCTGTTATTGTTGGGTAATCAAAAGATGCATCAACCAAAAGGTGACATCTCAGGAGAACAGCGATGAAGGAGACGACACGTCCAGGCTGACATAATCCTTCCTACTGTCTGACCACCTGACCACTGGGAAACAACGGCCCCATCCGCTGCCAAAGCTTCACAATCCTGTCGAATAGAGGCGAGCGGGCCAGCTCCAGCACAAAGTTGGCGCAGCAGACGAAGGCCGGCACATTCACTTACGCACACTCAAAGCTCTATTACTTTGGATTGATTTCCCTCTGCCGCAAATGGAGAGGCAGCGAGCCTCTTTATACGCGTCAGATTAGACTTGGGAGGCATAGAGAAATGGAAGGAGATAGGAAGAAAGGCCCACAAAAGAGGGTAAATCTGCTCCTTTTGCAAGTGTCTCACAGCCACGCATGGAGCTACAGCACATAAAGATACGACTCGTGTTCTATCACACTTGAAACGCAGCCAGGATTCTTCTAATACGTATGTTTTAATCTGAACAGCAATCTGCTTCAGTGGAAAAATCTTTTGTCAGCAGCTATGCTCAATGCCACGTTCAAACTAAATTGTACCTGCAGAGTGATGCAACATCTGCTCGTGCCCGTTTAGCCGAGACATCTATATATGTAGATTTAAATTATGCACTTACAACCTTGCTTTTACTTCCGTAGCATAATTTTGACATAATTTTATAAATCTGTGAGCGAGAACATATTGATTAATTGTACAGCAAAATTAGAATCCCTTTCAGCCCTATTCACACAGAGTTTAGGTCTTTGTGACCTTAATAATATAAATTGCTCAGTGTGAAATTAAGATTCATTACTTGGAGCCAGACCCGATTATTTGGCCTCAGTTAAAGTCTGGTTTCCTGCAGTTAACCCGCAAAGAGAGGTTTCTTTTTCTTGCTTCCTTCATGTCATTTGCATCATTAAAACATCTGTTATATTGCACTTAAATCTGGTTTCTATTTTTAAAACTTTTTTTCTTTTTTAGCTCAGGTGTTTCATGGGTATTGGTACAGAGCGGCGTAAACGTCTACAAAGCAGACTTGGAAGCAAAGCCCGTGAGCTCCGTGTAGAGACTGCACAGTCCGGAGCACAATACTAGAACACATCCATTCCAGTGAGTCCATATCAAGGTGTAAATGAAATACACCATGTTTCTACTCTCGTGACCTCTTCGCGGCCCAAATGTGCATCAAGATAGCCTCTGCTCATATGGAAAACTGGGAGGAATGGAAGGAATGCGTTACCCAGCACAGAGTGACAGCACTATGTGGCGCTGAGGGCAAGTATGGATATGGAATTCCACTTGTCACAGTTCACATTTGTCCGCCATGCTACCGTTGCATTCCTAACAATTGTTTTTTTAATACCAGTGGTATAATTCATAAAAGGAATTATGCCTGCTAACCCTTAGTAATGAGCGTTTACTCTCTTATCTGTGGGCCACTAGATATTTATTTCTATATATAGATGAAGATAGAGGAAGAGGGAGATGACTGACTGACAAGCAGGAGGACAGACGGACTGATTCCCTGAATGAGAGGCTAAACACATATACCAAAGCACTAATTGAATTTTCCAGACTGAAAAATCTTTAAAATAAATATAAAAAGGAAAAACCTACAGGGAAAGGGGTCCACACAGATACAAGAAAAAGTATACACCGGTACATTTTTTAGACTTTCATTTCAAATGTAGTCAATACTTTAGAAGTGGGGTCTTGGGTTCAAAGTCAAATCACCCTGTTGATCAGAAGTGCTAGCATGTGCATCCGCTACGCATTATATGGTTTTTGTGCTTACGTGTCTAACTAGCATGTCTATTGAAAGGCTCATGTTCCAGACTCTCCGCTGCCCCAAGTGTGGACTGCTTTGCACGCCGATTGTTGAGGAAAATGTTTGTGTGTCCGTCTTCTGTTTGTGTGTTTGTGTTGTGCTGGGAGCAGCCGGGGATAAATTTAGCACTTTAGCCTCAGACTGGAGGCAGTGGCCCTTTATCCTGCACTGTCCTACTTAACAGTGTTGCTCTCTGCTTCTGCCTGCCAGAGTGCACCACGCCTCACGCACACTCACCTCCCAGCACCAGGATAAAGCAGCAGCCATGCAGTTTAAGCACAGACATGCACACGTGTTTCCACAACAGTGTTTGCATTCATCGAGCCTCGCTGCAGCGATTTGTTAATGATGCTTTTAGTCAAGTAAATGCACAACTAATGACAGACAGGCTTAAACAGGGCAGGCGTAATCTAACACTTCTGATTGCAGCACAGTTGGGGTACGCACAGTTGTAGATCATGTTAGTGAATACCGATCAGATAAAGAGAAGCGAGACCTCTTTTGTCCTGATTCAATGAAAACATTGTCACAAACAGTTAATTAGTTGTCGGACTTGTCGGCCATAAGCTGACCAATAAAGCACAAGCATCCCACTTCACCGTGGAAACACATGCTCCCATGGTGCATTTCCCTGCTGCCATGACAACAGAGAGGAGCTCTCCCTTGGTTGTTCCCTCCCTCCCTCCCTCTTTTCTTCAGTCCATCCACTGTGTGCTCTTCTGCTCTCTTTGTATGTTCCTTGAAGCTAGTTCTAACAGTGCAGGGAGGGGGGCTGGACCACCTAGCGCAGTCTGCACTCAAGACAAAGAAAGTAACTGTCAGCTTGAGCACACGCTGCTGTATGGTTATTCAAATTCTTCAAATCGTTTTATATTCAACGCCGCCAAAAAAATCACGGGTGATAAATCAACTAGATCCGCCCCCCTGGATCAGCCCAGGAACACGCCGGCGGTAAATTTTGCTGCTTACCAAAGGAACCAAACAAGGAGGAAAGCGAGGCAGAGGAAAGAGACAAGGACAGATGATGTAAGCATTTCAATGTGTACAAATTTGAATTTGAAGGAAGGAATTATTGATAAGCTTTGAAGAACTTGATTATAAAGTAATAAATATAATTGAAATGCTTACATTTAAGTGCTCCAGGCTGTCATGAATAAATCCACATAACTGTTTTTGGAAAGCACGTTGAATTTAACAAGCTATGACACAAAGAATATCCTTAAAAAAACAAAAAAAATAGGTGTTTAAGATTCATAAATGTATTATAAACCTTACATTCTAACCACATAAATAAATACAGCGGCGTGCACATGCTGGGGCAATCCTGGTCACACTTTGTTAACGCGAGTAGTTAGGCAAACTTTTAATGCCACAGTTGATGCTGTACGGCACCATATGCAATCGCAATCTGTTAAACATCTAATAATGAATATCCTCCTCTGGGGTGGGATACAATTCAATTCAATTCAGTTTTATTTATATAGCGCCTTTTATAATATAAATTGTCTCTAGGTGCTTTACAGAGGCAGAAACCCAGAGCCTGAACCCCCAGGTAAGCACAGATACAATCTTAATCAAATTAAATTGTTTCAAATTTTGGGGAGAGGTTTTTTTGTTGTCACACTTGAGCATGAGATCCTTCTGTTTGATGACACGACTGATCTCACTGCAAATCCAACTGTAATTTCGAGACCTCACTAGTTAGTGCCTGACCTAAACGGTGATGAAAAGCAAAAAGCTACTTAGAGGCATGACCAGACATGTTAGCAAACATGGAACTAATCAGTTTAGTGTGTTTTCACTATTTAGAATCCTTGGTGTGGCGAGACAAGTGCAGTGATTACGCGCTTATTTCAAAAGAAAGATGCTGACCCATGCTGCTGCAACTGTCATGCCAGCCATGGTGTGGTATTTTTATGGTAAATTCCTAGCAGTGCTGATGGGACATATTTAACCGTTTATATAGTGAACAGTAGCAGAAGAGCTGCTGGGCACATGTAAGACCTATCTTGCACATTGCATTTGTCCAACAGAGGCAAAAGCCATAATTACTTAAGACTTTTAACGATTACATAACAACAACACAGTCCTCCAAAATCATCAATGGCAGCTCAGGAAGTGTGTGTCTGTCAGAGCAGATGGTCTGGGTAAAAAAACAAACAAAAAAAAAAAAAAAAAAAAAAAGCTCACACAAAGAAAAAAAAAACAATCTAGCAATTTTTCTGTGATGCTTTGTTTGTTGAAAAATCCCAGCGTGGATGGAGCACAGCAGAAACCACCAAAGGGAGAGGACAAACATCCTTGACAACAACTAAGATTCGGGGTGGTTGCGCCACTATTTATAACCTGCTCTGTCAGCTCCAGGACAGCCGAGAGGGACAGACGCGGAAAGGGCCCGACGCACGCAGGGTGGCCTCTGAATTCCAGAGCAGACGAGAAGACCACCGTCTTTTATACCTTTGGCCGAAGTTGTCTGTGACCTCGAGGCGAAGGAACAAATTAGGGCTGCAGCAATCGATTATTTTAGTAATCGAGTATTCTATCGATTAATCGAGTAATCGGATAATATACTGCGCACACAGCGACTTTTTTTTTTACATCACTAACTTTATTGAAACGCATGCGTAGCGTTTTTGTTTCGTTGAACCTCCTCAAAATAATATCAAACTTAGATACCGCGTTAATTTAACTGACTGCTTTTACAATTTAGCTAACTGAACTCCAGGCTTTAACAAACACACTATATCCACTTCCCATGGATTATTATTATGATTATCTTGCGCAAAAATTTAGCCCGGTTAGGGAAACGTGATACCTAATAGAATAGCCGCCGCATTGATTCAAGTTCAGTCTTTAAAAAGAGCTAAAAACAAAGTGTGTTAGTTACCAGACTTGTCTCAATCATAAATCACACTGATTTCTGTTAATCGCTGCTAATTATCGCTAGCCTTAGCTTGCTGTTTCCGGTCCGATCTGCGGACTTTTAGCAGAGACCGGATGTTTCCTTTGGAGGTTATGCAGCAGCAGCGTTGTGCTATTATGCTAAGATAACTGCATCTTACAGTAGACACATTGCACTACGTTCTCTTTTCTTTGTAATGTTAAATTCGTTGCAATCCGCGCCTCACATCGACCTTCAGTGACGTATCAGCAGCCGAAGCAGCAACAGAAATGACGATAACGCTGTGCGAAGTATAGTGGACCGAATTTAAACAAAGCTTCGACACAAATAATTTTATCGAAGATTTGCAGTAATCGAATTACTCGAATTATTGTTTCAGCCATAGAACAAATACTAACAAAGAACATACCTAAAGAAAAGTGCCGGCTTCTTTATTATTCAGGTAGAATTCTGGACATTTGTATTCAGGATCGACCATTAAGTCTGGGAACGCACACGTCAGTGGTTGATAATGATGCTGTGTGGCCTCCCTACACACCTGACAAGGAAATTTGGCAGCTCCAGAAACAAAAACACACCGACGCATGTACGCACAATGCAGGCGGGATTTGATCATCTGTCCTGTTTCCAGACAGTTTATTTTTCTTTTAATTCTGCCTTGCAGACAGGGTGATTCAACGAGTCAGGGATAGTCGTTTTCTCCTTACTACTTCCGCCTCTGTCTCTTTTCAATAAACCAAGACATCAAGGACAAGCATTCCAGCTCGGCTAATGGCAAAGAGAGGGTGAAGTGATGTCTCATCTGCAAATAACATATCCAGGGCAAGAAAGGATAGGGAAGACATCTGGCACTCTGAACAACACCTCTAACACTGATCCCACAGATGTCATCTGTCCAATCAGGTAGTTCAATCAAATCTGGCACATTTTATCACCCTTTTTAGGCAGCCTCTCTAACCTTGTAGTGGTATGACACAGGAAATGTTTTCTTTCCGACTAACTACATCTGATCACAGGGAAAAAGCAAAAGTGCTTGTAGGTTGTGATGATCAGTGTCTTTAAGCATGGTAAATAGTCCAGGTGCATTGTTCTTCAACAGTTTCTGGATTTAATGGCCCCCAACAAGGTGTGTATAAAATCTTTCACTCAGAAATCTGAGTTTCGAATAATATCTATGCAACATTTATGAAAATTCTTAAAAAAAATTAAATTAAAACTTGTTAAATTAGGCGGTTTAAAAGAAGGAGACAATGTACCAAGTCCAATCTCTTAAAGCAAAATAGTTATACCATTTTGTATTTTGGTGGGTTATAATTGGTCTAACTCAGGGGTCACCAACCTTTTTGAAACAAGAGTTACTTCATGGGTACCGAGTCATGTGAAGGGCTACTAGTTTGACACACTCCTCTAAAATAAAAAATTGTGTGTATATATATATAAAATCAATAGTTAATTATTAATAAGTTATAGTGGGAAAAAGATAATATCAATATTCAAAACTTTTTTTTATTAATCTCAGCAGTTGTTCACATGATCACTTCTCCATTTCATAGAAAAAATATGACCAGTTTTCACCAGTCACTGACGTGTCGCCACAGTCGTCCCGCAAATGAAACACACACAGCCTCCTTTCACAGTAGGAAAAAAAGAACTCTTCCTCCCATTCACTTTGAAATGATAAGTTTTCTCTCTTTTTTCTGCCACGTTTTTGGGATAAGAAACTGCACTCCGCTCCCCATCTTCACTGCCCGCTAGCTTACTCCACAAGCACAAAGGTTTTGTCACGCGCACAATACTGATTTTTGAACTAGGTCAGATTTCACCTAAACTTCACACATAATAAACATATTTTTAATTATTTTATGTTTAAGACATTGTCATTTTCAAATCTATATAAATGAAAGTTTGATTAAAAAAATAGCAGCAGAAAAAAATTACATTTTAGCTCACTTGCGAGGTATGCTATTTTTAGAACAGGCCTGCGGGCGACTTGGTGCCCGCGGGCACCGTGTTGGTGACCCCTGGTCTAACTAATAGGGTTTTAATAAAATAACAGTGCAGCATTAAATACATTTCAAGGAATTTTGTCTGAAATAAATAGTAAAAAGTACAACAAAAGACACACTTTAGAGATAAAATTAATTTAATTGCGATTAGCATTATTCTACCGTTGTTATCCAACACAAACTGCTGTTGAATTTTTTTTAATTACTGATGTCATGAAAAAAGGAACTGTTTTGCTGACCATATGAAAAAAAAAACCCTTTTCTTTGTAATCAAACATACATGCCTTCATGAAAGCAAACGGCCTTGTCACATTTAACTTGAATGTACCCTGTTAACAAACCTCATCAGTACCAAAAGAACTGGAAACCCTGAAGAAGAAACGTAAAGAACTTCTGTATATGGGGACAAAGTACATTTAAAGTAAGATTATTATGAAATTAAGAGAATATTTGGATAATAAAAGAAGCTTCTCTGTATCACTAGCTGTGACTGTTTCATCTGCCACGTTGGACATGATTTCTGAGGAAGTAGCAACAGTACAGATAGCATCATATAATACTAATCATATAATAATCAATATAATCAAGACGCAAAATGGCTTTCTAGTCATGAGATGTCGCTGTCAGGCTGGCTTCCATTTCTTCACAGCACAACAGTGCAAATGCAACCAGAAAACCAGTACTGTAAGTACTCTCTGGGTTCCTGGAACTACTCCCTGTAGTTGTTCTAGTAGTAGTACAAGTACAAGAAGTAGAAGAAATACTTGATTTATCCCATAAGGGGAAATTCCTGTTGTTACAGCCCTGCATCTCTTCAAAAGTGACCTTCACTCATTTGTTGTATTTCAGATTTTACCTAGTTATCTTTAATTAATGGATCTCAAGTGAGACCTGGAAGTCATACATTTTGTTGCATGTTTTGAATGATGCTAAACTGCTCTTAAATATTTTGTAGCATTTTTGTGCAATAGTTTCAAAGAGTGACGAGTGCATATGAAAGAATCTTATAACATTTGTAAAAAATTGTTAAACTTAAAAGGGAAATCCCGTCCATAATGGACACTATTTAATATCTGCCTCTTGATAAGCACCAGAATCAATAGAATTTGTGCTGCACTGCCACAAAAGAGAGGTTTAACAGTCTAGAGCCCAGGGGCCACATGTGGCCCGATGAACTATTTAATCCGGCCCGCAGAGCCTTCACAATAGTTTCTCCAAAAGCCAAATGAAGAGGGTTGTCAGCTTGATTGGTCAGAGAAGGTCCAGACCCCCCCTTCAGCTAGCATGCTAACATGTCCTCTCAAGAAGGTGGGGCCAAACATCATTTGGACCTTTATCATCCATCTCTAATTGGACCAGTTCACAGGCTCTTCTCAATATTTTCTCTGTCAATTGTCCATCAAGCAGGATTTTTAGTTAACCTCCGATCCTCATTTGGAGAGTTAGTTTCCCGCACCACCTGGCCGGCCCCTTCAGCAAGATCTAGAACCCAATGTGGCCCTTCAGGCTAAAATAATTGCCCACCCCTGGTCTAGATAATACACAAACACAAAAACTGACCATACATGCATTTTTTTTTGTAGCAGTAATTGGCCTGGGTTGCATAAACATACGTCACAGCCTCTACATATCAGGACATATATCATGTCCAAAATACCAACCATAAGAAACATAAACATGAAAATATACATCCTAAATGTGCGTGACATGGACAAAAGCCAAAGACAATATGGGTGAAAACCAGGCAGAAGCTCTGTCAACATACCTCTTATTAATAGGCTTCTCGTCCTTCTCGTAGGGTTTCACGAACCATTTCCCAATGCGAACAAAGCTGCGATTCATGAGGCAGCGCTCCAGCAAGTTGTGGATGGCTTTGAACAGCAACGTACGACACTCATAGGAGAGACCATTCTCCCAAAGCCCATCGTCTTCAGCTGAAATGGAGAGAGAAGCAAACAATGAGAAGTGAACAACAGCGCATCTATCTGTGTTGTCTTCTCACAGAAGAGCGGAGTAAAAACCTTCTCGTCAAAGTTTTAATCTGACGGCTACTCGTTAATGAAATAAATTACATAACTGTACTATGAAAAACAAATCTGAAAGCCAGAAAGCTGGCCCCAAACAAAATCAAATCTATGAATGGAAATGTGTGATTACAGCAGAGAACAACATACTGAGTCTCTGACATTCCACACAGGGTGCAACTACCCTGACGTGGGAATATGGAACTCCTTTTCAGTGGATGAAAACGTCACACAGTCAACAACATCAGTGTTGTGCATTTTCATATCCATGTCCTGACTGGCATTGTTTACTGGCCTCAATGCTGCCCTAATCTCATTAAGAGCCACTGCTCACATCCTACAGCACTTAAGCTTCTTTCAGCCAAGTCTCAAGCAAACATCTCCAAGTGCTCTGTCACTACCTGAGTGCAGACGAAACAATTACCCACTGAAAACCAGTTACTCTGTCACTTGGGCAGGCATGCAAAAGCTACATTTATCAAAACAGTAATAATAATAATACATTTCCATATTATAACATAACGCTACAAAAGTAGCTGAAATTACATGTATAAAGTGAAACATATATGTTTTTGCTTTTGAAAAGAAAAGAGCTTCATCTAGCTTTTACAATTTTATATCAAACCAATATAAAACATCTCCAGGCTGAGTGCCAAGTAAATGTGAGCATGGTCATTTTGAAAGCAACAAACCAATTCAGATACACATCCATCAACAACACCAAAACAGGCAAAAGAATCATAATAATTGCTGACAGGATATTTATGGAATTGTGATTGCTCTTTACCCAGTTTGCAGCTGAGCGGGCAACCCTGAAAGACGCGGCAGACAAAAAGAAGGCCGGCCTGCTGAGGCAATGATGGCGGATTAAGCAAAGGACAGTGGAAAAAGGAATTAGGCCAAACTTTTACAAAATAGACATGTACTGACAGCTGTAGCAAAAGACCTAAATCAAGAGATTCTGCAGGTTGTGACAGAGACGTAGCAAGATAGATTAATGTAAAGACACCAAAATTGAGTTCAGAAAGTGTACATTTAGTAGGCAGAATTTCTTTACTGAATGCCATATTAGAGATGAACAGATGAAGACAGCAAGGTCAGGGTTGTGAGGACATTTTTGTCGGCGTGCCACCAGAGATAATCCTTGAGAGTCAAAAAACTACTTTGATTTCTGTTGTAAAGTGACAACTGTATGAGTATGAACGATGGCTGGTCTATAAAACCTCAATTTGACCTTTATTCCGCATCAAGGGCTTCTGTTTCCTGCTCTTCCTTATTCTCTCCCTTGAGTGTCTCTAAATCAAATGCCTGGTTAGCGTGAGGACTCCCCCTCGTTCATCATGTGACGCTCTTTGCAACATTCAACCTTGAAATCTCACAGATCAATTGAAATGAGGTGACCCTATGGCCGTGAAGCATCAAAAGAAATAGCCTCTTAGAACACAGAAAGGTCTTTCTTTTGGACAATTTCGATCGGGGCCCTGCTATAAATGTCTAACCATCAACACATTCTGAAAGAGGCTTGAAAATTCACTCTGAAGTACAAACACGTGTACGCGTTACTCAATATTAAAAGTCAATCGCTTGAAATATATGTACGATAATTTTCAGGCGATGTCCATAATTAACATTTAGCAGGTTTGTTTTCCAATTTCATTCCAACTTTACAGATACAAACATGAAAGTGTACGTCATAGTAGGGAAGCTTCATTTGAAGAGCGGTTTATGAGCCCAACCGATGGCCGGGACACTTTCATGTCTCTGCCTCCAAATGAGCTGACCTTTAAATGAGCTGTTAAAAGGGTGCACAGCGCTTAATTACGAATACATCTTTACACTTCTAGAACAAGCACCTTTTGAAAATAAAAGCCCAACAAGCCGTTCTTTCTACTTGTTTGGTCTATTAAAAAAAATACAGAAAACTTATTGTGTACGTGCAATTAAATTAAAACAACAAGATGAATGTCTGATCGAATGTGCTCGGGGGACTCCAAACATGGCCAAAGGTTTTCTCAGCTCCTCCACTTCCTTTCCCTTATCTGCAAAGAAAGCAATAGACGCTATGGTGCTCTGAAAAGTCTCCATTACTAATTAATGACTATTTCTTAAGCAGAGCAGGAAAAAATGGAGATGGGGAGAGAGTGAAAGGACTGCACTGTGCGCACCGTGCACGACCAAATCCCAGTGCTCAATGGACATCCATCGGAGAGGGCAGAGCAGAAGGAAGGGAGGGAAGAGGAGGGTGGCTCACAGGCTGGAGATTAACCCTGGAAAATTGATCCTCAAGTAGAAAAGCCATATACCTCTTTTACAATTACATCCTAAGGGAGTTACTGGTTTATCAATTCATCATACTCTGTGCTGCATATTGAATTTCACAATCATATTTTAAAGGGGAAATAAGACGTGAGCAAAGAAAGGTCAAACCAAAGGTATGGTTTATATGTAGCAATAACTTGGAATTGTCAGTAGTCCGTATATATTCAGTTTGGACAAGCAGACATTTTGGTCTTATGCCTGCCGTCATTTCCCCTGAAAAGCATCGTCCTATCAATTAAGTGGCATTTGGCTGAGGGACAGAGTAAACCGTCTGCTGACTTAACAATTATCCTGATAATTCTGCCAGCAGTCGCATCATTAACCAGCGCTGAGGTAGGAACTGGGCTTCCAGACCATCCTCCGCTGCTCCTGTGACTTGGCCCGGGCCAAACAGATGAAAACCCGAAGAGGCCAGATCAACATAACCAGTAAGACCTGGTTTTTCAGTCCCGTGGATCCCGAAGCCCAGTTTACTTGCTGCTCTAAGTATACGGACACATTCAAAATAATAATTTCTTTGACGCTCGGACACCATAGACCATGATGGATACCTCTCACTGATGACCAACTATGCACCGCAGATGACTGGTCCCCTTTAAAATTTCACCACCGCAAATAATAATTTAACCATTTAAAGGATCAAACAAAAAGGGACTCCCTTTGGGCACTGTGCACTAGTGCGATGAGCATTGTAAACAAGACAGAACAGGTTCGTCTTCTTGTTTTATTTAATGAGACAGTGACAAGACTGCTGAAATATTTCCTTCAAACATGATTTAATACACATTAAAAGACCCCTTGCTGTCTAGTGCTGGCTACACTCATTTCTCCAACTCGCTGCTTCTCCTCTCACCTCCCTGGAGAAAGGGGATTACCGCCATGCCGGTACACAGAAATGCCACTTGCTGAAAATTAAAGACTTTCACAGGCCATTAATGGAATGAGGGCTGGCGGGTGGGGGTGGTGGGTAATCAGCTTGGACCATTTTGGTTTATAGAAATCAAAGGAATCAAGGAAAACTGCAGATCTTTTTTTTTTTTTTTTTATGTTTACCACCAAAACAACACTAAAGACCAAAAACAGGCTGAGAACGCCAGAAGCGCCCCAAGCCAGTACAGGGCCTAAGCCATCAGAGTAGCAGCCTAAAGATGCGGCAGTTTAGGGACGATAACAGTTGAGTCATCCCAATTGACTACAGTGCTTGGCGTGAAACACTGTTGCCAAATGCAACCTGGTGTATGTCCATTCCATCCATCCATCGAAGGTGGAGAACCTAGGAGAATCTCGCATGGCCATCAATCTTTCAAACATACAGACTTGTTCCGATCTCATATTTTAAACGGCTTTAAATCTTGTTTCACCCCAATGGTTGCCTCTTTCTTCACAACTTGATGAAACAAACAAAGACCAACAGAATTTGACGGCCTGCGGAGGGCTGACGCTCGTCCCTCACGTGACCTGGGTGGAACCGTGCCGTCCTTCCAAGTCAGAAGGTGTTTGCGGCTTCTCACAGCGGTAACGCTGAAAGGCAGGGTGAACAGCTGGCTGCTACATTTCCATTTTAAACAGGTTGTCTAAGGTTGGAAGGCTGCCACACTGTACTCCACAGGGTGATTGAAAGGTGAACACGGTAGATCAGCTTCATTTTTCTCCACACTGAAATACAGGCGACTGGCCTCCTTCCTGGTGACGTAGACCTAAAGACAGATTTCCTCAAGCGCATATGCAGTAACCAAAAACAACCTGCCCTGAACTTCCACTACCCTATAGAGTCAAGCGCTGGTAAAGTTTAGGCAGCACAAGGATGCCTACATCATCATTTCCTGCAAGTCTGAACACACCATGCAGTTGGGTTTTCTACATGCCATGTAATCTTATAATCAGATTGCCATGTTATTCAGAATTAAATACCAACATATCACAGCCCACAGTGAACAAGCAGAGCTATTAAACCAGAAAAGTAATAGTGTATGTGTGTATTTTATTAAATGGTAGCCAATATTGAAGAAATTATCTGATTAATTTAACCACCCATCCCTGATTGTACAGAGATGAAAACACAATCTTCATGACGCTGGTTCTCCTCTAGTTAATGTAATTATCAGTTTTGTCTGTGATGTCACGTTTTAAACCCACTCCAAACTGCTCAAGCACCGTCACTGCTGTAAAAACACTTGCAGGAAGGACAACAAGGATAACATTTTCAGCAGCTGAGATGGAAATGACTGTAAGCAGAGTAATATTATTAGAGTTTTGAGCCTTCTTCTGAGCATATTTTCATCTCTGGTACCACAAAACAGCAAGAACACATATATAACTAAAAAAAAAAATATAAATAAAAATTAACTTACAAATAGATCCACAGATCTGCTAAAATGTGGCACTCAATGAGATGCCTGCCTGGTACCAGATGCTTCAGTTAATAACAGAGACCCCAATAATTTTCCCATTGTAGTAGAATTCAGGTCCCATTTTTGAGTCCACTTTAGGAATAATGTCCCATAATGAAGAAGGGTCACACACAGGCCACACTCTGCTTGGACTAATCTACATGGCAGAATGCATAAATATATATGTGGCCCCGAGAATGATTTGCAGCTACTCGTGCCTGCCTTGCCTCTAAAATACAGCCTGTGCTAGGTTTCCTGATCCTCTGCGGATAAAGTGATACCGTGTTTAAGTTCATTTCCTAGAGTGAACTTTTCACTAAAATCAAAATAAATGTTAAGCACGTCCAAGAAAATGACAGCGATGTCTCCAGACAGTGACTGACAAAATCAGAAAATGGCTAATGGAGGCTTTTGACCTTAGAATGTAGAGATGTAAGAATTTCCCAGTGACCTCCCTTTCTACATGACAGTCAAAGAGTTAAACACATTTAATATCGACACAATGTTGTCATTTTAAATTTGATGTTTGCAGAACTTCTTTTAAAAAAGCCGCAAGCACAATTCAATTCAAGCTGCACTTTACAACAATCACACTGTCGGCTGCATAGCCTTGAATCAAAACATCTACAAAGGAGCCTTTGCTATCCTGTGAGGAGGTGGAGTTTTTTTCTTCAATGAAGTATTTTTTCCGCCAGAGTTAAGACAATGAATAACAGCCTGTTGTGTCTTTAATCATCTAATTCACAAAGCAACTAAAAATACCAACTTGGCAGGATATGCAGCTATATTTAATCAGCAGGGTTCCTTAAGTGTTTCTCAACAACTCTACTGGTTTAGACACCGTTATGTATTTTCACTCTCACTCACTTCAAAAAATTCTAAGAAGCAGAGAGCCGTTACATAATAGGCACCAACTGAACCTAAAAAAGGGGGGATACGATTCTTCAAACTACACGTACATACTTGTGTGCAAGCTGCTCCTTACCTGCAAGCTCATGGTGGATGAGATCAGCAAAGTTTGGATCGTCCCCCCACCAGAAGAGCCAAAGTTCCCGCCGGCCCTGCCGCTGACTGCGCCGCCACACGCTTAGCACATCCGCCTTCAGGCAGCGGCTGAAGCTGCACAGGATGGGGTCCTCTTCTGTCACCGGGAACAGCATTGGCGCAGAGGTGGGACCCTGCCACACAAACCTCTTCCATTTGATCCCCGTCAGATCAGCCTGGCACACAAGAGGAGAGGAAGGTGGGAAAAGATCGTTAAGCGTGCACAGTTGTTGCTTTAAGATCCACTCGGCGCCTTCAAGGAAACATGCTGGGCACAGTTTAAAGAGTATCGGTGGGGCTTTTTGAAGCAGACCACCCTCAAACCACGCATACCACAACGGTATGGTTAAAATCACAAATGACAGGAGAGCGGGGACAATGCCGAGGTGGACTAAAACAAAAAAAAAAACGTGTTTCCTTCTACAGGTAACAGAATCACCACCACAAGCTCACCGCAAATAGAAGCCAACTAAAGCTGGCATATGTGCGCTCTAATTCAATCCTCAATATTGACGAGAACAGGTTGTCTGGCTGATCAGCGTTCTCTGGCTTTTACAGAGACAACAAAACACATAGGAAAAATATTCCTTAGAGGAGAAACCTTCCACTTAAAGCACCGCTTCTATATCCATGCCTACCTACACAAACACACATGCGTGCAGTTCTTTTCAGAGTATCATTTTGAATCATGTTGGTCTCCTTGTAGAATCTGTAAGTAATCTATGGGAATATCGACCTTTTATTTCCACGCTATCCAGATTCATTACATTCATCGACAAAGGAGATCCGATATGAAAATAAAAGCTCAGCCAGAGAGGGAAAACAAACACCTACAAGCCTAATGTGCAAGCCACACTATTGTAGCAGATGTATTGATATATTTATGTTTCATATCACCAATACTAATAAAGTCACAACCGGGCCGAGTGAAGCCATACCTCCAAATACAACATACACGGACTCATGTCGGTGTTTATTTTTCTGTTTTCATTAATTATCTTGATGAATGTCACAAAACGAACAAACATAATAAGAGAAGTGGTGTTTGCAGTTTGTTCTCCATCTCTAATTGACACAGAAACGTTCACTGCTGTATAAAACATGCTCTCTGATGAAAAGGCTCTTTGGGTGCCTGAAAGCTGTCGACGTGCTCCGTGGTGCACGGAGGAGCAGAGTGGAGCCATGACAGAGGCACAGCAGTTAGGCTGCTCCTTCCTGCTGGAGGACGAGCGGCAGCAACAACACACCTGCACCTTTATGCGGCAACAACGGCGGGGGTGCAGTTAACGGTAAAACCAGATCATTAGGAGCGCAGCGAGGGAGTTAACCAGCGCACTGTCCGATCAGCTCGCCGACCCGAGACGGGCTGCAGCAGTACTGCTGCGCTTCATCGCAAGTGACCCGCTTGATTAGCTTCAGCGCTATCACTCACACTCACTCAAGTTACTCATAAAACCGGCAGGAAGTCAAATAACCGTCTCACACATCCGTTCTTGCATTTTGATATACTTGAAATATTTTGACCCACGCCGCTGTGAGTCATAGTACTACAGTACTTGTAGTGTAATTTTTTTTTTTTTTTTTTCCTCTGAAATATTCTGACCTGATTTTGAGGCAACCCAGCTTTGAATTTTCACATGAACTTCTTAACACAGGAGACATGTGGATCAGCACAGCTCTTAAATAAACCAATCCAATATCCTGGATAGAGTTACGACTCTGGCTATTCTGCTCCTGTCAGTGTGTATTCAAGGAAAGCTGAAATCCCTCTCATGCGTTGTAGCTGTAGCTTTTGCAGACTAAAAGCATTCGGGCCAACGCAAACCGCTCTATTCGACCTCCCGAAGAATGGGATGGAGTAAGGCAGCACAGCACATACGATCTGCTGTGAAGTTATTAGGATGATTCAATAATAGAAATAATATGTTCTTGCTGGAGGTGATTACACTGGGGTGTAGTTCTGCACCCACCAGTGACACAGCGACAAAGCCTGGAGCAGTAAACCTTAAACCTTAGAGCAGTATCTTCCAGTCACAATACTGAGGCTAATGTATGAGGGAAACACCTTTGTACAATTTATATTTCACCTATTTATCCCTTCTGCCACTATTTGACACTATTTACACCCAGGTTTCCTTGTTAAGTCTGCAGCTGCGATGAAGTCTTCCAGTCTTTCACTACAATACCTGATATGTCCCAGTGTGGAATATTAAATGCATTGCTGTCAACAAGCAGTTATCATCTGTAATATGTTTAGAATTTAAGCCTATATGAGAAATCCCAGCACAGAAGGCTTAAGTCGCTGAGGTTGTACGGAAGCTGCTTAGTGGCAGGGCACCGGGGGTGGATGAGATCCGCCCCGAGTACCTCAAGCCTCTGGATGTTGTGGGGTCGTCTTGGCTGACAACGCGTGACCGTTGGGGACAGTGCCTCTGGACGGGCAGACTGGGGTGGTGGTCCTTCTACTCAAAAAGGGCGACCGGAGGATGTGTTCCAACTATTGGGGGATCACACTCTTCAGTCTCCCAGGGAAAGTCTATTTCAGGGTAGAATTCAGTCAGTAGACGACCTCTGGATTCGAGAGGAAGATTGTGGTTTTCGTCCTGGTCACTGGACCGGCTCTATACCCTCCACGGGGTGCTTGAGGACCTTCTGCACACACTGGGGCAGTTTGCAGCTGAGTGTGAAGCAGCTGGGGAGAGAACCAGCATCTCCCAGTTCGAGGCCGCGGTTCTCGACCGAAAAAAAAAAAAGGTGGACTTTCCCCTGTGATGCCAGCTACAGGTGGCCTAAATGAGTTTCCTGCGAGGGTGACGTGGTGCTCTTTTAGAGATAGGGTGAGGAGATCTGTCACCTGGGAGGAGCTCAGACCAGAACCGCTGCTCTTCCACATCCAGAGGAGCCCAAAAGAGGTGGCTCAGGCATCTGTAACGGACGCCCCCCCTGGTGAGCTGTTCCAGGAATGTCCAGTCGCTGGACTGGCTGTCACTCGGCTGGCCTGGGATCCCCTTGGACTCCTCCCAAAAGAGCTGGAGGAACAGCCCAGGGAGAGGGAAGTCTGGGTGGCCCCGCTCAGACTGCTGCGAGCCAGTACTAGACACCCGGAAGGAGATGGATGGATGGATGGATGGATGGATGGATGGATGGATGGATGGATGGATGGATGGACAGCACAGAAGCTATACAATAAAACAGTCGCGCCTCAGTTTTTGACTTTCTATCTTTATATTTTAGCACGTATGTAAGCACACTTTTGCTTCCTTGTGATTTTTTCAAGAAGACGGTGCAATCAGACAGATCATCAAACACTGTTCAAAAGCAGGCGAAGAAACAACAGTGATGGAGTCTGCTGTGATTTATGCATCACAGGAGGCGCTGCCTTCAGAATACAATAGGCTTCTTTTTCACGTCATCTCACTTTTTTCCTTCTCCTTATTTTGTATATAAAAATATACTGGAAATCAGCCACAGTAAAACACACAAATAAAATACTGTGTGTGTGTGTCTCTATAGAGTTCCCTGGAGAAAGGACAGGTCTGACAGGGCTTCTCCTCTTCACCATTTATACACAACCTTCAAGTGGATTTCAACTAAAGCCAAACAGAAGAGACCATGAAATTCAAGTTTCTGTGTGGATTGTGTGTTTTCTGAATCGCATCGAAATTTACATTTTGGAGGACCTGGCTGAAAATTGATGACTTTTTTTTTAAACAGGAAATTAGTATTTTACAAGAAATGAGTACTTAAACTGTTTTCATTGATTCATTGTTGAAAATGAATTCTTTTGGATTTTGGCTGAAATCTTTATATTTTGTTTCTTTTATATCTAATGAAGCCTCAGAAATAGTGTTTAGACATCAACTGTGTTCTGTCGAAACTAATTAATTGATAATTCATCCATACAACGCTTCCCGTTTTGTTTTTTTTCCTAAATCGTAAACCTTACACAACACTGAATTAAATAGGGAACTCCATTTAAAGAAACATCATAAGGAAACATCACTAATCTCATTTTCATCAATAAATCGTAATGAAGACTGCTCTGTCATTAATGTGTCTCTAGAGTCTGTCCTTCCAAAGTCAATTAGTGAGCCTGTGTTCTGAAAGGTCAGAAAAATGGGCACTGTAGCAGTACGTCACATACAAACGGGCCTCAAATACTTGATGAACAGCTGGGCCTCAACAAGGTTTCCCCAACCTGCATCTCCATAAACAGTCGGGAATGTGAGCGACTAGAAGAAAAGCGAGTGAGGAAAAAAAGTGAGGAACGCAAAGCTGAAATATAACTGCATGAGGATAGAAGAGCAAAGCTGGTACAGCCAGGAAGGCACATATTACGATGAACCCCTGAACTAGCCAGCTGCTCGCCTTCTCTACACGAGGGCTCTGGGAACACTCTGTCCAAACAGCTGACACCATGCCTTTCGAGATATGCTACAAGCAACAGGTGAAGGTGCTCAAATCATGTTTCTGCAGGGTTTCTTTTCCCGTCACCTCGCTTAACGCACTCGCTGAACAAACGTGAAACTAACAGATGTGAACATTTGCATTTCTGGATAGGGCCTGTTAACTGCTTTGTGAGAACTTTGACAATGTTCTAATGTACAGCAATACTGAAAGGCAGCAGTGTATAACCAGAACTAGAATTCTTTGGATAAATTTGTCCACTGAAAATCTACAGGGGAAAACACACCACAATATGTTCACATTCTTTAACCATAAAGCCACAAAGTGGAGTCTGTTCGGTGAATGAGTCATAGCAGCAGTGGTGTTATGCTTCGTCTCAGTGTGCAGGAAAATGTCAGCCAGACAGCCAAAGCAACACCACCAGCCTCTATCTGGTCGGTCCACTGGAACCAACGCTGCCTTCAGGTGCTGTCAGAAACATTGTAATTACACGTTCACAACATACATTCCACCCAAGTAAGTCGTTTTGAGAGCGTGGGGGATTTTCTGCCATAAAATACTATCGTTTGGGCAGACATCTCGGTAGTACCCTCAATTTGTTGTTAACGTGTTACAGTGTTTTACTACGCTGTTATCGTACCATGCCCTGGGAGAGCATCACCACGTTTCTCATTTCCACTGTCGTCTTCTCACTTATAGTTTGCATGCGTCAGTACATCAAATAGAGGATCCATTCCACGTAAATGAAGAACAGTAACACCTGAGCTTGGTCTTTAGCGTGATAAAAACCACTTTCACCACTCAAACAGTTTCTGACTACACTCTTTGCTTTACCCATCAAGTGGAATTGTACCTGCTGACAAGTCATTAACTGCAACAATAAACACATTCAGACAGGCCTCTTGATTATTTGTCTAGAGGATAAACTGCTCCACAAGCAACACCTTCACACGTGCTTCACTTCTGGCAACTGTGAGCAACTCAACTGCACTTTTATCTTGCAAGGATCTTGCAACTTGCAAAACCGCAGGACTGTGAATGAGATCTCAGCCAAAACAAGTGCGGGTCACTTCACCAGGCTGCAAATGACATCACGATTTCACAGAAAAGGTATTCACAGGCTGGGGCACGCTTTCTGTGAACGCCAACCAGTGTATACATGGAGAACAGAGATCTTGATATCAAGCTACTGACATGTTTATAATGCTTGGAAATAAATGCCAAACATTATATAATCAGCCTGGGGCCTGTGCCCTAGTTGGTTTCAATATGGGGGAAATTTTGTCCAAAAAGGTGAAGGCATTGACACACTGCGCACATAATCCACACTTGCAAGCAAACATCATAGAGGGAAAAAAAACATGATTCACACATGCTGACAGAAGGAGAAGGAAAAGAACAGTGTTATTTTGCCAAACTGTGCAAGTTGGGCATTGACATGTATTGTTGCCGGAGTTGTCAGAAACAGTGCTGGTTTAAAGTGCCAGACAAGCTCAAAGCTGCACACTCAGCTGCAAGAAGTGTTTGGTGTACTCGTAAAACAGAGTGGGAACGTAATGAGATAAGTGGCACGACAACTCTCTCAACGGCAAACAGTCGTGTTTTGATAGTAAAATGCACAACAATTAAATCGGAGCAACAGGCGATGTGTTGCTGCGTCTTTATCAACAAAGTATGACATGAATGAAGCTAAACAAGCGAGTATCGTTAACCTTGAGTGATTGGTTTACCAACACAAAACCTGAAATGGCAGAAAACGCAGACCTCTAACAGGCTGGCCATTACAGCTACGTGTCAGCAGTTCAAAGCAAAAGAAAGGAAAACATTTGTGAAGTGGCATACGTTTTCCTGAAATTATTTCAGCTCGACAGGGCCATAAGCCTAGCTAAGCTCCTATCAACTGATGCTTGTGTTGCTAACGTTAGCTTAGCCCCCGTTCAGCTAGTTAAAAATGGCTGCTTTCCTTTAGTTTTAAATCTCTTACCAGACAGAATAGATTGGAATGGCAATCCTCCAAGCTGGCCCCGTTTGGTACATAAGAACTCATCCTTCTTCACTGCGAGGTCCAACTCGCCATCATTTCACTTCCCGGGAAATAAAGAAGAATTTGCGGATTTGTGTTCTCTAAGACGTACAGGCTTAATCAACGAGAAATATTTTTTGTAACATTTGGCTGGAGCATAGTTAAATCAACAACCTTCCGATTGCAGTTCAGCCACTGTAACTAAGAGCAGATAAAAGAAATACTGTGGTCTTTATGAAGACATTAAAAAGCAAATAGCGGAAACAAATTTAAGGGTGCGAAAAATGTTCTAAAACAAAAAGAAAAGGAGAGCAAAGAAGCAACTCTCCCCCTCCCCCTTAGCCCTAAAACGGTCTCTGCTTAAAAAAATAAAAACCTCCAGCCTCACTCCTCCATTCTAAGAATTTGTCTAAAAGCGAAACACATCCTGTAAAAACCTCACGCAATCAGCCATCGGCCTATATTTCAACGATTATTTTGATCATTTTTTTTTTTTCAGCCTCGGTTCCTGTTGGTTTCCATTTGAATTCATGGATTCCTTTCTTTAATGGCGGCCACAGGGACAACTCTGCCTTTCACAGCCTATTGGCTCGTTCGTGGTCAAAGCTTTGTCAAGTCAACCGAAGAGAACCAATGCACGTCAGAAAGCGGGCGCAACATCCGACAAAATAAAAGTAATCAATTAAAGCAATTAACGTCACAGAAAAGCAAATGAATGTATTGTAATTAAACACGCATCAAAAGTTTTAATGTAAGAGCTAAATGGCGTGTACAGCTCTACTTTGAAGTCTTGGACATAAAAAAAAGATCTTGCACAATATTGTTATGAACGCGCTTTTTATTTTAAAAGTCTCCATTAGACATCCGGTGTGTTAGTGCAGCCGCATTGACAGTGTCATGCTCATGAGGGCTGTAACAACACAAGACTGATTGGTGTTGCCACTAGGAGAGAGCAAGTGGCGCTACTGAGCAGCTCATTCTCCGTCTCTCACAAAGTTGCTCACTTTCACGCTGCACCACCTAGCGCATGTGAGGCTGCCCTCGCAAGTTATATACTGTATGTGCACAAGCAACTCCTTTTTTGACTTTAGTAGTTTTTCTTTTCCTCTTTTTGTATATACAATTATATAAATTATGACAAAAGACTGGTGCTGCAGGCATTTAATTAATAAAATACCAATAAAGGAGAACACATTGCATAAACATATAAAAAAAAATTAAACATTAAAATGTTTTAAAGGTGCAGACTTTAAGACTTGGAAATGAGAATAATAACACAGCCAAGGAAATATAACACAACTGCACAAAGTATGTGATAATGTCACAGAGATCCCACAACAGGCAATAGTCAAACAGGAATATTTGTCGTTGTTTAAAAAAAAAAAAGTTTACTTTATACCAGGGGTGGATAAGCTGGCTTGGATGATATAATTCTGTCACGTTGTCATCGCTGTATTTACTGTAGTGTTGGTTGGACAGTTTCTGCTTAGGCAAATCAATTCTCCATGGAACTCAGAAATTCTAAATCAACTCATCAGCAGCCCTTTCTTCCAATTTTTACCAATATTACCCCCATTTCCAAATGGGTGCTTCATTGGACAATGAAAAATTATTCACAAATTGGAAGTCCTTGCTCATCTTTGTGCAGTAAGACTGGATAATGATTGATTATGCCGGTTAGCCAGCATTCTATAATCTGTGTTATTTAAAACTTAAACTCAACTACATTTAAAAATACGCCTTTTTCATAATCCCAGCTCGGATAATATTTATTATAAACTTTTTTTTAATAATCATGATTGAGATAACGACATGTCATACAGTATAAATAATAATCTTTTACAGTTGTTCCTGTGAATTAAACTGATGATGGGACAATCAGTCAGTGACAACAGAATGTAACTGAAGTACAAATCAACAGGCAGCACTTAGAGGACAGTCTGAGAATAACAAAAATTACAATAATTACAGGAACATGTCATCTTATTTATTGAACGGATACTTTATCAACATGACTGGCATAGGAGAAAAACAGAGACTTTCATTTATTCTCTTCCTGATTTAATGATGAGTCTAAAAACAGATAAAGACATTTTTTATTTAAATAAATAAATGTCAGGTATTTTAATACATTAATTATACATTAGCTATACGTTGTTTAACAGATTTTTTTTTTTTTTTTTGCTCTGCTCTGTGTCATTCATCTGAGCCCAAATGAATAAGTAGCTTCTTATCTTAAATCTTTGTGCAGGAATATATGACAATCTAACCTCCAGTCTTTTGGGAAACAAGTATAGCTTGATGCAAACCTGCGTCCGACTACTTGTGTTTGGTTGTATAAAGCAAAATGTATATTTGATCAAACAACAATAAACAAGCAAACTTAACAGTGGAAACTCAGTTGAATACAGTTATCAGAGCAGAGTAATGTGAATAGCAGATTGTTATCCAACACAGTAATGCTTTTCTTTCACTTATCTTCAGCTCCGTCTTATCTACATCTCTCGGAGACATTCTGTCACATATATTCTCTTTCAGCAACACTCGATAAAACTGGGGAAATGAAAGTGAGAGACAGTTTGGAGCCGTCCAACTGCTCTTTTCATCATTTGATTTGAAGTGTTCTATGGTCTCTAGCTTTCGTTTAAGGAAGCATTTGCCAGAGGTCTCCGTGTCACTCTTAGGTAAATAACTGCATGATAATAAATGATAGATCAAGCCAGAGACACAAGATTGGACCGAATTCAGAGTGCTGATAGGAAAAAGCACAAAATCTCCAGATGGTAAAATTACGTTAAAGTTATGTGAGATCACAAATAAGGCAGTTGAAACTAAAGTTTAAGAATAATCAGCCACTCATATAAATGTCAGTCCTATAAACTTACCCACAGAACAATGGAACAAAAATAATTTTGCCTCAGAATGATCAGTGGAACAAACATAACATGTTTTAGAGGCTTTCTGGAGATCAATAAAATTGACCACGTGGGCAGGAAAGAGTTTTCTCTTCGCTGGCAGACACAGCCGCAGCCTCCAGCAGTAAAGGACACGACTTACTTGGGGGTCCTTAGTTCAGCTGTGTAACTTGTGTTTACAGAGGCTAAGTGATTATATCCCATTGTTGCCCTCTGCACTGGAGGAATGGTGATGAAGAGGGTCAACAAGCATGCCATGTCAAATAAAGTAGCCCTGCTCCCAGCTCCACGTTAAAACACACAGATACAGAGTGTTGTTTGCTTTCCTCTCCTTTCCTCACTCTCTCTCATACACACACACACACACACACACACACACACACGCAAACACACAAACGAGGGGCCTTTTGACCTTGTTGCGAACAGAACAAAAACCTCCTCGGTAAAAGGTTATCAGTAAAGAGCTTCTTTACTGATAACTGATAGCTTTAAAAAAATCATTAAAAAAATTAATATTCTATTCATTTACTCACATATCAGCACTTGGCAGTGATGTAGATTTATTAGGAAGTAAAATAACAGATGTCAGGCATGTTTTGGCAGTGCAAAAATGATCAATGACTTGAAAAATCAAAGCAACAAAGTAAATGAGCCTCAAGTGTGTAAGATTTAAACAGAGAAATGGAATATGGTTTCCGCAAAAGTCATTTTATTTTATGTGAATTCTTTCGTGATACTTCCTGTCCACAGAAATGATGAGCGCAACAGAAAAAATAATGCTGTGTAATTTGGAACATTTATCTTCTGTGGTGTACAAATGAGTGCACAGTAAAGAATATTGCAGTTGTAAGTTCCATTGTGTTCGACCTTTGGGATGCAAAACTATGTAAAGCCTCTGTCATCTCAAGTGTGTGGGAGGAGTAGCCCAACAGGTCTGTGACGCGGTGACAAACACAGCAGTTTCTCGAGAGGACAGAACATGCTTTTACCACGCCAAACACGGCGTCTTTATCGTGTCAGCTAAAATAATGTGTCGCTGCAAAGAGATGGCCTGCGGTTAGATAGGAACCTCCCAGCCCCGACTACAGACGTGTACAGACAATACCAGGTATATAATGACAAAGGGGAGCAGCCCTTTGTTATCAGCTGGAGAGAGCTGAAGAGCACTGCTGAGGAGGGTGAACAAGTGGAGGGGATTTAACCACGAACATAGCTCCAACAACATCGTTCTCTTTAGAACGCCAGTTTCTTTAGAACAATATCTTTCTGCTTTCCTGACAAGAGCACAGGCTTTTTTTTTTTTTTTCCAACAATGCATTGATTCTTCATTGACGTTGAGGCCTGGATGAGCTTAACGCCATGCTCCATGCCTCCTAGTCGTCTGGGCAGTGGAAAACTTCCAGGCATGAAAAATAAAGCCATAGCTGTGGCTCCGTTGCACTGTTGCCAGACAAGAGCCTTTCTGTAGGGCTGCCGCCTTCCGTGCATCCCCGCTGGTAAATGATCTGACATACTTTTCCCTACCGCAGTCCTTTCAGAACTCCTTGTTGTCAGACTCTCCCTTTTCACCTTAAACCCACCCCCCACTTTACCCACTTCACAACCAGCATGGGATTAATAAATCCGAAATGATCTGAAAGCTAATGAAATGTGCAAGACACCCCCCCATCCCCAACCTCCCCCATCGCCACTCACACCCCTCCAACTGGCTGTTGCTGTGAAGGAGGCTGAGCGCCTTGAGCACGGGTGGGGAGAGCAAGAAAATGAGTTCATTGTCACAATTACATCACCCAAAGCAGCAGTCAGCAAAAAGCATAAAAGTAGCCCACTGTCAGGAGGCTGACCTGGGTGACTGGCTGCAACAGGCCCGACATTCCTCCCTGACATGGTGCTTTGTCATTTTCTTGGGACTGGAAGCAACATTTACCCTCTGTGTCAGGGTACAACGAATACTAATACTGATAATAATATTAATGCTAATACCGATACTGATAATGCTGATATTTCATGATAAATACTTTCAGAATGGCCTGAAGATAAATATAAATGTGAAGATATAATTTTGCACTGAAACTCAATTTATTCTGTTTTTAATCTTATTTTCCTAAAGATAGATCTTTTTTCTTATCAAGTCAAAGCCATAATAAGCTCAACTTAGACTTATCATCATCATCAAAAAGTATGAGGAATGACTCAGTGGGCAACACAAGCCAGAAGGAGTGAGACAAGCAGCAGGGATGCTAGAGTTCAACTCAAGGGCAGGCTGAGTGTCAGAGAGGCTGGCTGAAGGGCTGTTGACAGAAGGGGGTAGGGGCAGGGTCAAGGGGCGGGGGAGCCTGCCTGTCAGGACCAACCATTTCCATTAGAGCAACCACAGTCCCTAATTGTTTAATTGGATGAGTGTGAGCTGGAGGAGGCTCCAATAATTCTCCTCTGCTCCTTAGCTGATTGACGCAGAGACGTGTTTCCAGCTCAGCCTTCATGACAGGATTTCATAGCCCAGTCAACACTGCCACCGCCAGCTCACCCCAGCGCCCATCGGCACCTCTGTCCCACCCCCTTAAAACTACTTCACATGAGCTCATTACATGAGTCAATCAGGCTGGGTAGAATTACTGCATTTGCAGAGTTTGAGCAGCTTTGTGGTCAAAAGATGCCGTCAGCCACTACATCACACGTATAATTGTAATGTTTATGTGACAACATGTAACATCTGAGTCTCGATTAAGTGTCCAGCCTGTAAATGCAAAAGTCTGACGTCCCTCTGATGCCTGCAGGCTTTTTACAAGAAAGATCCAATTCATAAAAGCACTGTCACTAATAGCTTTTTTCCCCCTCTCATTGAATGTTAACTTTTGTTGACAGCATAATTTGTTTTAGCATATCATGTTTGCATTTTTCACAGTGAAATCTTATACGTATACACTGAATGAAACTTAATAAAATAGCCGATAGCTCAGGATTCATTAGGTTTGTAAAGGCAATTACATCAACAGTTGAACTACTCTGCCTTGTGTTCCGGATTGGCTGTTCAAAACAGGCTGTAATGCTCGGTTCCCTTCCTTTTCAAGTATGTGCATGCGTGCGCGAGGGATAAGTATAATCAAACGCACACAACCAAGAATCGAGCCATATGTTGGTCGATATTCATCACTGTGGTTTATTTGAACATACTTCCTCCTGCTCAATAAGCTTACCAGAGACGGCATCCAAGACCACCGCAAACAGACTCTTCTCAGCCGAGAATACCGGACTCCTCCGCACGCTAATCAATAAATGCAGTACGCTAAATCCATCGTGGATGTAAAGAACAGCATAGTAATGACTTTTTATTTAAACTCAGTGCTAAATGACAGAATAATGAGGACTTTGGTGTATATTTCTAATCATTTATACATTAATAATTCGTACTTATAAGCTGCAGAAGATCTGTCTCTGCTGCCGGCAGAGAGGACTTGATTATTAAGAGCATCTATCTCTGCAGACATGTGTACACCATTGTAGATGCAAATGTGTGCATTTGCAGTCACAATTCCTGGTGCAGTGTGCTGTACAACACTGCGAACATGGCACACTCGCATTCCAGTGTGACTCATGCATTATGCATGTCTGCATCTGTGCCTATATCTACTGTGTAGGGAGCCTCAGTCTGTGAGCCGATATGGTTGGCATACTGTAACGTGGATAATTAGTTTGCACCATTTCAGCACTGAGGGGGATTTAGAATAAGCCAACAGTCTCAGCTTGGAACAGCGTGTTATGAGAGTAAAGAGCCTCGATTATTTCCTTCATGTTTTGTGTTGTCGCGGCCGGCTGGCGAAATTTGTTTCATTCCTCGTCAACGCAGAACCTGCTTTCCTTCAACGCTAACAGTAATCTTGTGTCTGCCGCTGACAAACAAGCCCGCGGCGTGACACCGACACCCGACTGTTTGGCTGTGAGGCTGCTATTACTCAGGTGATGAGTAATGTCTCATCTCCGGAGATGATGCAACGGGTGACCTTCTGGACAGCTCAGATACAAACTGAGATCGGAGCTGTGGGGGTTCACATGCCAGGGCCCTTTGCATTGCCTGGACTCTGCAGGAAAATCCATTTGTTCCATGCTTTCTACATTTAAAAAAAAAAAAAATTAAAAAAACGAATAATTTTCACATCTGTCGCTTCATGCAATCCGGTGTTTCAGCTTTCGCTTTTTTGTTTATTTGTGAACGTATCTTTGCACTCCTAGTGTTACTGTGCACTGTCCAAACACCAGACACATCCAATCAATGTCCTAATACACGCACGCTACTCTTTTCTGTCGGATTTGGAGCAATCGACCATATTTGAGGAAGAAATATAGTTTGTTTTGGCAATTTTGGGGGAGGTTTTCACATGTGACATACTAATAAAGTATTACAATGAGATGCTATTTCAGGGTTCATTAAAATGTTCCATGCATCTTATGTGTGTTTTTTCTTTTTTAATAATGGAAACAAAAATGATCGAACCATGCAGCAGCTAAGGACCACGTGGGATTAAACCAGCGAGGCAGAGGAAAGCAGCTCCCGCTGAGCCTGAGAATGCAATTTCCTTGTTTCTACTGCCATCAGTCACAGCAGGGAGTCCGGTTTGCCCGCACTCATTTGGGTGGGTGCCAGTTTAAAGTCAGACACATTTGACTTTTAATCCTTTACAACAAGCCCAAAAGTTCACTGAAGCGTTTGGAAATTCTCATGACAGAGACAGCAAACTTTTGTGTTGTATCTCTATTAACTCACTCAGGTATTAAATCAATTTATCCTCTCACAACATGAGGACACCAAGACTCCGATGTCTCAGAGCTCGGACTATCCTGTTACCAACAAAATATATGCACGTTTGAAGTTATCGGTTCTCTCATGAGTCCATCACGTTGAGCAGGAACCTTGAACTTATATGTTATTAGTTCCGCTTCTCGGTGTTGATGGCTTCTCTATATTCTAGAAAAGCACCTAGACACAATTTTATTGTAAAAGGACTATACAAATAAAATTGAATTGAATTGAATTGAACTAAGACTGTACTTCCAATAAAGTCCATATAAGCGCCTCCTAAAAAGTGTCTGTATGGGAAAAAGAATAGGGTGACAAAGCTGTAAAACAACTGATCTCTAAAACAAATATATCATTGAGAAAATGGACAGAAAACATAGATACAGCACATGATTAATGAAACAGTTTGGAGTGATTGCTATGATCCTAAACTATTTATGTAAACCTGATTTAAAGTGTAGATCTTAGCAGGAAAGTTGTCCTGGGGAATGTATAAAAGTTGTATCAGGAAAATTTCGCGAAAAAGAATAATTGTTCGCTTACAGGAGATCATTTCTCACAACCTGTTAGCGGCTTGTCTCATGAGGGAACAATGACAACTGTACGCCACCGTCTGTCCATAAAAGCTCAGAGAAACATACTGGACATAAAATGTCACCCTACCCTCTCCAGAAAACCACAAGTGTTTCAACCAATCAGAGGGCATGACTGGGGTTGCGCACCAGTTACATTTCACTGAAACGTTAAATAATTCTTCTGTTACGAGTCTTGCAAAACCTGTGGGCCAGTTCAAAGGTAAATGTCAAGGTTCAATTCTCAGTGCTACCATGTCCCTCAGATATCGATAGGCGTGAGCTGAAATGACACATGCATTTTCTTCCAGAGATGACCTCAGGTGTTTGGAAAACACTGTTCCACTTTTTACTTTTGCATGTTTAATAATAGCCATATTAACCTGTTTACACCTGCTCAGATTTCTTCCTCTAGACAGCCTCCTGGATGTGCCTCCCATTTCTCTCTCTCTGTCCATCCTCCTTACCTCCCCCATCCAGCTAAGAGGATGCCTCCTGAATGTCAGTTCATAGTGTTTATAATGGTTTCTGCTGATAGGAATACATATTTAATGTCATGTCTGTGGCTTATCCATTTCAGGCCTCACCCCTGCACCGCTAATGTAGCCTCTATTGAAGCTTAGAATGCTTAATCTACATACAAGGGGATGGGCAGTATTTCCAGTATATGTATTTAAAATACGTATTTCAAACACAAAATAGCATTTTGCAATTTGTATTTTATTGCTTTGATGAAAATGCCTTGATATTTTATATCAAAATACTGGTTGCAGAGAATAGACTGTATAGAAATTGCTGTTTGGAGGTACGTTCATTGGATGACACTGAGGGGATTAATGCACTAGTTTACTTTTTATATTATCTCTCTTAGCCATTAATTGTTTGTGTTCTAGACAAGTTCCTTTTCAGTGTATCGTTAGTGTTGTCACTGACTCTGTTCATAACCTTTATGGACAGAATTTCAAGGCACAGCCATGGTGTTGAGGGGGTCCGGTTTGGTGGCCTCAGGATCGGGTCTCTGCTCTTTGCAGATGATGTGGTCTTGTTGGCTTCATCAGTCCATGACCTCCAGCTCTCGTTGGACCGGTTCGCAACCAAGTGTGAAGCGGCCGGGATGAGAATCAGCGCCTCAAAATCTGAGGCCATGGTTCTCAGCCGGAAAAAGGTGGAGTGCCTTCTCCGGAATGGGGAGGAGATCCTGCCCCAAGTGGAGTTCAAGTACCTCGGGGTCTTGTTCACCAGTGGGGGAAAAATGGAGCAGGAAATCAACAGGTGGATCGGTGCGGCGTCTGCAATAATGCGGACTCTGCACCGGTCCGTTGTGGTGAAGAGAGAACTGAGCCGAAAGGCGAAGCTCTCGATTTACCTGTCGGTCTTCGCTTCTACCCTCACCTATGATCATGAGCTTTGGGTGGTGACCAAAAGAACAAGATCGCGGGTACAAGTGGTCGAAATGAGTTTCCTCCGTAGGGTGGCTGGGCTCTCCCTTAGAGACAGGGTGAGAAGCTCTGCCATCCGGGAGGAGCTCGGAGTAGAGCCGCTGCTCCTCCGCGTTGAGTGGAGCGAGATGAGGTGGCTTGGGCAGCTAGTCAGGATGCCTCCCGGACGCCTCCCTGGTGAGGTGTTCAGGGCACGTCCTTCCGGTAGGAGGCCCCCGGGAATACCCAGGACACGCCGGAGGGACTATGTCTCTCGGCTGGCCTGGGAACGCCTCAGGATCCCCCCGGAAGAGCTGGGGAGAGGGAAGTCTGGGCTTCCCTGCTTAGGCTGCTGTCCCCGCGACCCGACCCCGGATAAGCGAAAGAAGATGGATGGATGGATGGATGGATGGATGAATGGATGGATGGATGGTGTTGTTCCAGCTCTGCTGCAACACAGGAAGATGATTTTTCATTATCACAGAAGATGTTGAGGTGCTTGAAAAAGACTACACATCCTGAGGATGAGCGTGAAGCTTTAGGGACCCAAGGAAGGACTTCATGGACCTTTATCCTCCACTAGAGCAACTCTTGCAAAGTTCAACTCTTTGTTGAACTTATAAACACGCCGCATTGACGTCGTCTGACAGCCAAACCATTTAAAAAGTTGGTTGTGCTCAAAGGCATCAACTGAAGAGACCCTCTCAATCTATTAGCAATATGGGATTTTTGTCGAAACTCATCTGTGATGACACAGTTCATTAATATTGAACTCACCAATGTTATTTTTAGTTATTAGTGTTTGCATGTGAAACTATGTTTTGATGTCTTTGATAATTAGTTGATCAGGATGATGGAAAGATCAATCTAGGTAAGCCATTATTCACAAAGCAATATAAACATAAATACTAGTTGTGTGTGTTGAGACTGTTGATTTGAACAAAGTTCAATGTGGAAATGGTCATTTGTGGTCCACACGGATGGTTGAGCTGCTACACAATATTAATCATCAGTTGATTAATTTGTTGCTTTGTAAATGGTGACTAAAACGCCAATCAAAGCCATGCTGTACAAAAGCAGCTTGTTTGATGAGTCTTTTCTTTGTAAAACAGGTTAACAGAAACTACCAAGAGTGAGTTTGTTTGCGCTTGGGCCCAGGTTGAGGCATTAGCTTGTAGACTGTTGCCTTGAAATCATTCCATCCCATAGCTTGCCAGTCATTTATTTTGTGTTGTATTTTAAAAAAACAAAAATACAGTATTTATTTTATATGGAAATACACTACCCTGGATCACTGCTACAGCCTCAATGTACTGTACACTCAGTACATTGAGGCTAATTTAGATTTGTCCTGTGTCTTCATTAATTTACTTGCCTTCCAAATACTGATTCGTCTCTCTGGCCTGGTGTTTTTCATGCTAGGCTCAGCGTTTTAGTACTGTACACATCCAGCTCCCACTATTAGCAAAAACAGGTGTCTGTCTCCATGGGGACCTTCGGCTTAGGAAGGGGGGAGGGGGGTTTACTCACTTTCAAATCTCAAAAATAACCAGGAGTATTTTCCTTGAGGGGAACAAGTTCTGGTGCAGATGGCAGGTAAGTTCCAGCAGACAGATTGGACAACAATATGGAGTTTTCCCTTCAGTGTGAGCAAGAGGCTCCTTTCTTCTCTCTCCCCCACTACTCATCAGAACGCCCCCGGGGTCTGTGTGTGTGTGTGTGTGTGTGTGTGTGTGTGTGTGCGCACGCAGGGGGGGTCAATCGTAACGGGAAAACACCTTACCAGTACATCTTAATGACGTGACAAATGAGACTCAAGTTCACTTGGGTCATTCGTTGTCCATAAATCAAGGCAATCTGCAGACAGGGGTGCATGTGAGAAGATTGGTTTACTCACTGCTCCAGCACAAACATAAACGGTGTCAATAACGCAACCAATCTGGATCACAGATGTGGGCGGCAGAGGCAAAAATTCTGCCTGGAAGCACTGTCATCAACAGTAGCGGGACTTTTTCACATAGGGGGCAGGCCCGAGTAAACCACACTGCACGTCACTGAGAACGTCAGAGCTCACGCTTGTAAACTAGTCATCTTTCTGAATTCCCACCTTTTGTCATAGAATGTTCACCTGTTTGGAGAGTTTGGAGACATCTGGACATGTCTCTAATATGCCAGGACAAAATGGGCCAATGAAAAAAAAAAAAAGCTCTTTTTCTGATTTAAAGTCTTTTTGGTGTGCCATCTATCCTCTCGGAGCTCTGTTCTTACTCTTCCTTTGTCTACTGCCTCTAGGCTGGGTTGGAAGAGACAGATGCTTTTTGCCTGACTTTTCATTTGCCACCGAGCTTGGCGCGGGAATAATTACCTGTCTCTATGATCAATTACCTGATTACTCACCGTGGGTACACAAGATGTGTGAAGAGGAGAGTCAGGGTTTGTACTGTGCTGGAGAACTGAGGGACTTCTCATACCTGCATGTGGTGTAGTATATTCAAAAACACTGAAACTCTAAGGATTTTTTTGTTTGTTTAAATTTTCATAGCAATAAGACAAATTTATAGTAATTCATGAACATATTTAGAGTTTAAATTACCTGCATTAATAAAATTTGCAAGAAAGACCTCTTTCAAACATTCAGCATCTATCCAGCTGCTGCACATCTATCTCCGTATCCATCTATCTACCAGTGACGAGCTGTCAGGCGAGGGAGGTGAGGCTGTGCCATCGTGTCATCGTGAACAGAAAAAAAAATAGGGGGCGCGCAATGATTCTTATGATTCAGCGGCTGCAGAGTCAGTGACAGCACGCTGCTATACTACGGTCAATTAAGAGTTAGCAAGAAGTGCAGTAATTTATTTTTCTATTACAACATAGGGACCGAAAAACTTAGTAGAAAGAGCAGAAGCAGGTGTAGGTAAGAAGATCAAAACTTTATCACCCGGTTGAAATGAGCGGACCACTGTCTTTTTATCATAATGTTGTTTCATTTTTACTTGTGCAGAGGACAACGCATCATGAGCCAAAGAGCAAGCCATTTGGAGGCTTTCCATCAGTTTAGACATATACTCAGGGATATTGCATCCCTTACCTGGCATGATCAGACGCTCTTTAAGAAGCTTCAACCTCACGCCCAAACACCAGCTCAGCAGGACTGAATCCAAGAGACTCCTGCTCAGCTTCACGGGCTGCAAACCAAACAAATGGCACACCATCATCCCAGTCCCTCTGTGATTCATAGTAGTGCTTACGCAACATGGACTTCAAGGTTTGGTGAAAGCGTTCTAGTGCCCCCTGGCTTTCAGGATGGTATGGGCTGGAGGTCACATGCTTGACACCCAATGTTTCTAATACTTGTGCAAACATTTTAGACTTTGAAATTTGTACCTTGATCAGTCTGAATTTCTTTTGGCAGGCCAAACACAGTGAAAAACATTATCAAAGCTTTGGAGATGGTTGCAGCACTAATTCTCCACAGTGGGATGACCTCTGGAGGGCCTCTAACCCTAACCTGGTGGAGGTGCACATCACAGTTAACAAGAACTGGTTTCCTGACCAGGTTTCTGGCAGCGGCCCCACACAATCCACTATCACCTTGTCGAATGGCTCCCCAAGAGTCAGACAAATCAAGCTCACCCTTCGTCAGCTGAGCTTGGGTAACCACACAGGCAGGAAAAATATCACAAAGTGCTAAACCATCAGATTCAGAAGTAAGTTCAGGATCATCCAGCACTTCAGGAACTGGCATTACTATTCCTCCAGCAATGTCATTCCCTAGAATGAAATCTTTACTTTTAATAGGCAATGCAGGATGGACAGCAACCTTAAAGAATCCAGCGGCTACAGAAGACTGGACATGAATATTGTGTAAAGGTGTGGCAACATGTGTCATGCCAACCCCTACAACAACTGCATTTGAATTACAAGATGATTTTACTGTCAAAGGCAGTACGCCCCTAATAAGAACCCCCCCCCCCCCCCGTGTCTCTCAGTATTTTAACGGGATACTGATCTGTAGGGTCACCAGTCAAGGAAACAAACTCAGCATGTCATATTGCAAGTCTTCTTCTAAAGAAAGTGATGCTACCACTTCCTGTGCCCTTCCAACCAGTTTGCATTGAAGCAATATAGGCCACATGTCTTTAGGCCAATTTAAAGCTATGGCAATTCTCTCAAAGGTACTGAAGTATGAATCAACTTCTAATTCCCAAAAGGTAGGTACCAAAGCAATATTTCTACTTACATCAAAACCTTGATTTGGTAACACCTCCAGTGGAGCCACTGAACCCATGCTGTCTTGTGGTGTCTGTCTGTGTGTAATTTTCAGGGCTTCCACCTCTTTGCGTATTTGTAGCTGCAGATCATATTCTGCCTTACGAATTAACTCCTCCTGTGCTTCAAACTGGAGACGGGCTAAGCGAACCTAAAGTCTAGCATCCTGGCTGGACCCAGACATCTCAGGGGAAAACGCTTCAAACGGGGGCAGGGTTGCAGGGGTAGGTCCACCTTCAACTCCACCATGCAAAGGTGTGCCCAACACAGCTTGTTCCTTCTCCTTCCCTTTTATAGGAAGACAGGGTTCAACCATGGCCTCAGCCCAACGAGGCTGGGCAGAGTGCAGTGCAGTGAAGAGTGAGTGACGAGGGAGTGCAGTAGGAGTGACGGGGGAGAGAAGTGTGAGTGACAAGGGAGTGAAGAGGGAGTGATGAAGGAGTGAAGAGGGAGGAAAGAGAGAGTGTGGAGGTAGTGTTGAAGGAGTGACAAGGGAGTGAAGAGGAATTGATGAGAGAGTGATGAGGGAGTAACGAGGGAGTGATGAGTGAGAGAAGAGTGACTGATGAGAGAGTGACGAGGGAGTGAAGAAGGAGTGAAGAGGGAGTGAAGAGTGAGTGTCGAGGGAGTGCAGTAGGAGTGACGGGGGAGAGAAGTGTGAGAGAAGAGTGACTGATGAGAGAGTGACGAGGGAGTGAAGAGGGAGTGACGAGGGAGTGACAAGGGAGTAAAAAGGGAGTGTCGAGGGAGTGACAAGGGAGTGATGAGGGGATGATGAAAGAGTGATGAGTGTCAAAGAAGTGACGAGGGAGTGAAGAGGGAGTGACAGGAGAGTGAAGTGGGAGTGACGAGAGAGTGAAGAGAGAGTGAAGAGGGACTGACAAGGGAGTGAAGAGGGTGTGGCGAGGGAGTGACGAATGAGTGACCAGGGAGTGAAGAGGGAGTGACAGGAGAGTGAAGTGGGAGTGACGAGAGAGTGAAGAGAGAGTGAAGAAGGACTGACAAGGGAGTGAAGAGGGTGTGGCGAGGGAGTGAAAAGGGAGTGATAGGTGAGTGAAGAGGGAGTGACAAGGGAGTGAAGAGCGAGTGAAGTGGGAGTAATGAGGGAGTGACCAGGGAGAAAAAAATGTGTGTGCTACAAGAGCCCCACTGAATTCATTCGGAGAATTCACAGGCTTAAAGCTGCTTCCAGTCTGGAATAAAGGGAATGTTTTGAATCCTATTCTGCCTGTGCACACGTTCCAAACAATTCACAGCTTTTTCTCTCTTCCTCTCTGACGTCTGGAGCTGCTTTATTTCCCGGAATTCAGATCACTCCCTTGACTTTGAAATTCTCTTAGACACAAACGAGAAAACGTTCCATGTTCGTCCAGTTGTCCAACGCAGCACAAATAGCTCTGGATAGCGCACACACACACACACACATACACACACACACTCACAGACACACACACAGAAGAAACCTTGCAAAAGACGGCTTTCATGAGAGGCAGACAGAGTGGCAGGAAAACACAATTACTAACCCACAGACTTTTTCTTTTTCTCTCTTTAGCAGACACCAAATTAGAGATATGCAGGTCCAAAGCTACTTATTGTCTCCGTGGGGAAAAGCCATTGACCTTTTCCAGGCTGTGTGTGTGCCATTGAAAATAACCACAGAGCAACAGAAGTTAGCAGCAAGGTAGCCGAGGTCCAGAGAAGCCGCGCAAGCAATACGGGACGACCATGCAGGACATGGGCGGTGGATCGATGGCTTTGAATTCAAGTTCAAATACCAAAAAAGAGCATAAAAGAATAACAGCTAATCATACCAACCCTTCCTACCACACAACTACTTTAAAAACAAACAAAAAAAAACATCCTCTGAGGTTGTTGATGTGTGTGTGTGTGTGTGTGACATGGATTTAGCTGAGCAGGTACCCTGAATTTGAGAAATGCCACTGCAAGACCAGTTATGATTAGATTATAAGTGTTTAATTAGTGCCATCACCATAGTGTGATTCTCTTTTTAAATCTTTCTATATTCTTTCCTTATTATAACTTTAATGGTGACATTTTCCGTCTTGAAGGAGGAACTGCCAATTTTCACTGGGTAAATTAGCTTTAGCGAGACAAGCTTAAACGGGGTTTATGCAGAGTAGGTCAAGTCATTGTTCTAAATTACTTATCAATCTTCAGGTATCGTGTCTTTTACGTGGTTCCTTTTACAAATTGTCATCAAGGATGTGTTACGTTTATAGTTCTTATGATTTCATACTGTGCAGAGGGAACAGTGCGACAGCCATGGAAAGCCTGCAAAGTGGGAGGATACCACCAGTGTTCAGTGAGTGGTAATTGCAGATCCTTTTAATGCATGTTAAAAATGCAGGAGCTGCCGCGTCTGCTCGCTTAGCAACGCCTCTTGCCTCGCAAAAATAAAGTTTGATGTGTAGACTTAACCGGATTTCACGCCTATTTTTCCTTTATATTCACGAGTGTTTTTTTTAAGCGGTCATCAGGGATCCTTACGCCAACCTGTGGAGGCAGTGGAGGCGGTGATGCAGAATCCTACAAAGACCCTAGATGGGGCAGAGGTGCGGTATGAAAGATGGGGGTTGGAGCTCAACGCCTGTTACCCAGCACACCTTCCGAGGTGCTTTGATCCTTAATGCTGCAAGATGCAAAAAAAAAGATTAAAAAAAGAAGAAAAATAGTCAGAGGAAAAGCTGATGAGACCAGAACAAAAGAGGGGGTTGGGGGAGGAACCCCACCCCCGTTAATTCATTGTGGCTCATTAATTACAGAGCTGTAGTGATCTAATCAGAATTATCACAGACAAATGCCCCAGAGAAAGTAAAAGTGGAGGTTTTTCTTAAGGGGTCAGGCTTTGGGTTTCTGTAAACTACCTGCAGACAATCAGATATTTTATAATAGGTACACCCTATGAAGCGTTAGTTAAGCATTAAGAAATACTGAATTCATCATTTACAAAGCCTATTTCTGACATGAATACTCAATATCAATGTCAATATGTGCTTTATAAGCGCTTCAATCCGGGAAGATCCGGGCAAAAAACTATGGCAATGTCATTGTCAAGTTGTGTGCACAGCTCTGCCCAGACTTGAAAAACTGCCTGATCAATCGTTGAAGGATGCAAGGGACAACTCGTTTCCTCAGTTTAATTGAGTAATAGACTAAGAATAGGTTGATCAGGAATAGGAATAGGTTGATAACCTTGAGAAGGAACAGAACAAACATGCACTATTTTGTATCTATGCATGCATAATATTTGATAGCACAACTTTTAGGCAACAGCCAATAATGAATAATGCAATCATCAGTTTATGCAAGTTGGAAAATGAACACTGCTACCGAACATTACTACTAATAGAACAAGTATTACTACCAATAGGATGAGTGTTACTACCGACAGAGAACAGGTCAGTGCACACATTAGGCAATACAGTCAACGGGTGGTACACCCAATAGGAATCACAGGTAATTAACATTTAAACAGGTTGGCTAAAAGATGCTTCCTACCAGTTGCGTCTTCTGGTTGGTCATGACATTTGGAGGGCAGGTATAACAGCTACAGTATGTTGCCTTATATCAAATCTCCTTGATCTTTGATTATTAACATCAAATGCACCTTTGATCTTGCTTTTGATCTGCCTGATTGATCTTTGGTCTTTCATCTTCTGAATTTTGGGTTTTGACGCAACAATCATAATTTAACATAATTCTAAATCTCAATCGTCTCAAAATTACTAAAAATATATTGTCAGAAGGGAAGCAGCTTCCCGGAGGCCTTATAGGATTCGACTGTGTCCACTGTCGCTGGATCCTCCTCGTTTGAAAGTGCTCATCAACCACGTTAATAAGTATCATGTCGGAAATATGCTTTGCAAATGATGAATTCAGTATTAATAATGCTTAGCTAATGCTTCATAGTGTGTACTTGTTGTAAAGTGTTACTGATTTGATCCAGTCTGCTACAGAATGCGCATGAGAGCACATGTGCTGCATGGATGGAGGGACTTAAACGGCTCCGTATAGCTCAGGCTCTGCAAAGCACCACTGTGCTTACATCCCCTCGCAGACGTGACTCTCTGGAAAGCCTTGGCAGGTTTTCCACTCATGTTACACAAACGTAAAACCCTCTGCTTTGGTGGGAATTTGTCAGTTACAAGTGCAACATATGCACGTTCCACGTCATTGTGAATTTTATTGCAGGAGCTAAAAATCGTTTGACAAAAACAGCGTCAGTTTTCTTCTTCTGCATCTCTCATTGGTCAAAACTGTCCACAGTTAAGATGTTAAGATGGTATTTTCTGTTGGTTCTGCCTGATTTTGACCAAAGCAACTGGAAGCGGTCAGCATGGCTTCGTGCGCTTTGTGAAGCTCTCGCCCTTCAATTATGGATGGAAAAAGCGACAGAGTGACAGCTGTGGCCCTCAGCTCACTGTGACAGCTGTAGCTCTCAGGGCAAAGAGAGGCAAAGTGAGGGAATGTATCCGGAGTAGTTCCCTCTCGCTTGAGCAGGAAGACAGGAGGCAGCCTCCAACACTGATGTGATATATACACAGACACGTGTACACACACAGACATGAGCTCTCTGCCTTCCTCTCCTAAATTAAATATGTCCTGAAAATGACGGGAGGGGTTGGGGTAATGAGGAAATTATTCACAATCCTTGACATGCTTTAAATCAGATCCATGCTGGCTTCGCAGGGCTGGTCTACAGGCGCAGACCCATCCGTTTCTTAGTTAAAGCACACCTTCTACACACACACACATGCACAGCGCTCACACATGCAAAAAGCTACAGAAAAGCTCATATGCATCCATCTCAGTTAGAGGCGGCAAATAAGGAGAGGAAAATGATCTGTAGTTTGCTCTGGCTGGATACAAAGTGGAAGGTCAGCCCAAGACCCGCTGACATCCCAGAGCAGAGACGTGTGGCTGGTACGTCCTGCAATCCACGCCAACAAGTTTGTTGCGTTTCATTTCTACTTCAGCATTTAGAGCAGCTAACTGGGAGGAGGCGTTCTAGCTGCGCTCGGATTCTACTTGCGTCATCACTTCAGAAGTTATGGAGGGATTTATAAGTGGGTTTCATCCCGACATACGCGCCTTCCACTCATTTAAACAGCGACCTTGCAAACATCCTTGACATGTTTGATGTAAATGTATGTAAATTTAAAGCAGTGATTACATAAATGACACCTTAGGACAACTTTGCAAGAGTGTGTGTGTGTGTGTGTGTGTGCGGTAGCTCTGATACAGGCTCAAGCCCATGTGGATAAAATTGTTGCAATACAAATCCACTCGCTGTTCCAGGGGTTAGCTGCCCTGTTACGGGGATGTCAACAGTCTTGCTAGCCAGTGTTTTGCAGGGCAGGAGCAGCCGTGTGTTTTTTCCCTCGGGACGGTGAAGGAGAGAGAGAAAAATCTGTTATCTCAGAGATTTCTCCCACCGCAGCTGCGGCCAAAATTGCAGCGCAAAAATGTACGTTGTGGAATAGAGGGATGGAGCCACTGGGCTAAACGGATGAAACACATGAATGAGAGAGATATTTAAACCTGATGCCATTATTTCATCAAATTAGCAGGGAAAAAAGTGGGTTTATTTTCAAACACAAATGATATGCATTAGTGGCTTTTTTTTTAAATCACATACATGATAAATACAAGACATTAGAGACATAATAACGACTTTGTCTTCAGTGTTATCCCAGCAGACACGTGACTTATGAATCTCACCAGATTTATATAAGAACCAAAGGGGTGTGATATAGTACGCCAGGATGAAATATTCATCAATTCTTGCATGGACATGAGTCTCTGCAAATGACAGTATTTGTTATATACTTTGTAGTCTGGCTTTCACTGTTGTAATTATCTTTAGATATTGAGAATGCAAAAAGATTATCAGATTAATGATAAAACAATAATGGTATCTAATAAAATGGAGAAGGAGCATTAAAGTACACAAACAAAGAAGCTTGCTCTGTGCCTCACATTTGCATGAAACAGCTCAAAGATAATGAAGCTGAGGTGGAGGTTAGGCCTACTGGAGATAAAAGATTTGTGAACAAATATTATGCTGCATATTAATGAGGCACAAACTGTGATTCGAAATCAAGCGCAGTCTCCCCGCGTTCACGTGTCCACCATGCACCAGAGGGCCGCTCGTAATAAGAGAATATGAGCAATGAACTCAGATCAGCGGCAAGCCGCATTGCCAGTTAATCATGTTTTTGTGGCCGTATAATCTAAAACATTCAGGCCACTTTGCCATCTGTAAAACCATTGTTTCTAAAGATGTGCATCTGTAAAGCTTCACAAATCACGAATTCCGGTGTTTCCTGTTGTCATCTGCACAGACGGAGTAAAAGTTAAAAAAAAAAAAAAAAAAAAAAAAAGGATTTAACAGTGTAAGCTCTTAAAATCTTCATTTAAGTGACTTAAACTGCCATGACCGCTTCCACTTCACTACATCATCAAAAGTCCTCCATCCTGGTTCAAAGTGCTGACTTATTGGAAGTATGTTGTGTCATGCATCGCTTGTAGGCATTTAGCGTGTGCCGCAGAGGCCGCGGATTCACGGTCTGCACCATCTAACTGCATGCCTGTAGTCAAATAAAGCCACCGTTCTGTCAGCGGGCGTGTGATAGCCGAGAGCTAAGTGCACATTGTTATTGTGATTTAAAGAAAGGTGCAGGATGGCGGCGTACCCTCAGGACCTCAAAACAGATAGGCTGAGAGACAGTAACAGTGCTGGCATGTAGACGGAGAGCGTATCGGTGGTGCCTCATTTGCATTCACTCCACACTTGCAGCTGCAGCACAGAGAACCAAGCCCCCTACTGTCACCAACATGCCCCAGAGGAGCTGCTGCAGCGTGTCGCCACTCGGTCTCATCTAGTGATCAACAAGCATCGTTTCATTGACCTGAAAAACAAAACAAAACAAATGACTTGGAGAAAACTGGGAGACAGGAGGGGGTTTGGGAGTGAATGTTAATATTGTGTCGAGACATGCGAGCTTTTGGTTGTCAGCCATCTGGATCTCGCTGTAATTCCGTATTTGCTACTGATCTCTTCAATAATTGGGACTAAACATAATCAATTACTTTCACGGAAAACTGTGAGAAACATCATCTTTTTAGAAAAGTCTTACTTTATGGATGTGCCACCAAAAAAAAACATCTGTGACACTTGGGACACGTTATAATCTGTAGCTCAGTTTGAAGTAAAATGGCAGAAATAATTAGAAAAACCGACAAAAAAACCAAACCAACTATTCCTTTTTGTTACGTTTATGACCTGCACAAATAAAATCATTGCACTATAAGTCTGAATACAGTAAAGCACACTGCGGTTTACTAAAAGTTGCAGAAAACAGATGAAGCTGAACACCTCTGGGCATAACTCAACGTTCGGTCCACATTTTGTCCTCGGGGCAGCGAACGAGCATTGATTGAATAATGTCCCGGCTCGGTCTCGTGAACACCCGCCTACGGAGGTCAGTTCTCGAACTCAAACCTGGGAGTTTTGGGTCTGTGTCCCTTTAACAGGGAGATGGAAGCTTGAACCCACACACACACACACACACACACACGCGTGCATTCTTGTATTTCTCCTTGTGAGGACTTACATAGGCATAATGTATTACCCAGCCCTTAACCTAACCATCACAACTAACCCCCTGACCTTTACCCTAACCTTAACCTAAATCTAAACCCAATTCTAATCCCAACTTTAAAAATAAGTCTTAAAATATTCTCACTACCCAAAATGTCCTCACTTTTCTAGTAAAATTAGTGTTTTGGTAGTCAGTATGTAACAAGTACAAGAACACAAACACACACACACACACACACACACACACACACACAAGCATACACTGCACACTAACTCTCGCTCATTATAGGACAAATTAAAGCAATCAATTAAAGCTACAGGCTAAAGGAAAGGAAATTCATCTGTGGGGCCCCGATGTCAGTAACATAGGCTGTGTGCAAATGCAGAACATTTCAGCCTTCTGCTGCCCGAGCAAGCCTGTAAACTGCTGCACAGCGCGGAATTATCCTCTGTGTTTGTTTCCTGCAAAAAAAAAAAAAAAAAAAAAAAAACTTAATTTATGACGAATTCTTGTGCCTCTCACAAGGCGAACCACCCGTGTGTATCCTGAAGGTCCAGATGAGTTTGCTTAAATCAAATTAACATAAAACCAATTAACATTTACCTTTATCTAATAGAACTTTAAGTGCATTTTTAAGTGTATTTTTGAACGCAAATGTTAATTTCATTCCTTATCTTACAGCGCCGCCTGCTGGTTAGATTTCAACAAGAAGAGAGGGGCGCTTGTTAAGTACTATTCTTATTTTTATTACGCTTTCTAATTCTATTCTTGTGGATAGCGATAAATTTAATTCAATGTGGAATGTGTTATTACAACTGACGTTTGCCTTTTTGTGTGCCTTTTCAAAATGTCATTCATTATTATCCAAAATTAGATCTCTCTGTGTCAACTGGACTGGAAGGTTTCTTTGAAAACGTTTGGCCCTCTCTCCAGAGAGCTTCTTCAGTTCTAAGTTTGCTGGGGCAGAGCTTGAAAATGTAGCCCTGTGGACCATCGGCATGTTAATGGCCGGGTGGTCACCTGAGAGTCCTTGGCAGGGTGGTTGGCAGGGTTGTTCACCTAGTTTCGGTTGGGGTGCTTCCCCTTTGTCTGTTGGGTCACATGTTAATGAGTCACCAGGTCTCGTCAAACGGTGTGAACGTTTGGAATGCTGACGAAAAGAGTGGAGGACTGCTTGTAGGTGGGTGACAGAAAGTGCCTTAGTCCACCACCTCTGTTTAAAGATGATTTTTCCAACGTGGCGCCGATGGCTTCCTTGACACCCCTCTCAAACCAGAGATCTCCTGGTTCTACTGGAGGATTCTTGGACTTTGCAGTCAAGATCAAGGAGGACACAAACCTTAGTACTGAGATCTACAGAAAACCTATCCACACAGGTCAGTACCTCCTTTTTGACTCACACCACCCACTGGAACACAAACTTGGTGTTATCAAAACCCTAGGGAAGAAGAAAGAACGGGAACATCTAAAAACAGCACTCAAAACATGTGGTTACCCAGACTGGGCCTTCACAAAGACCTCCAAAAAACGAGACCCCAGCAAAGAAGAGGAGAGAAATAACCATCACAGCGATTCTATCCCCTACCTGTCTGGAGTTTCAGAAAAATTCAGGACAATCCTCCAAAAACATGACATTCCAGTACAGTTCAAACCCTCCAACACACTCAGACAGAAACTGGTCCACCCAAAAGACAAGACACCAAGACACAAACAAAGCAATGTTGTCTCTGCTGGACATTGCCAGCAGGAATGCCAAACAGCCCCTCCATAAACGAATGGCCCAACACAGACAGGCCACTTCTTCAGGACAGGACTCAGCAGGACACCTCCACCTAAAAGGAAGTAGACACTCCTTTGAGGACAGTCAAGTACGTGTGCTGGCCAGAGAAGATCGCTGGTTTGAGAGGGGTGTCAAGGAAGCCATCCATGTCAAGTTGGAACAACCATCTTTAAACAGAGGTGGTGGACTAAGGCACTTTCTGTCACCCACGTACAAGCAGTCCTCCACTCTTTTCATCAGCATTCCAAACGTTCACGCCGTTTGACCAGACCTGGTGACTCATTAACATGTGACCCAACAGACAAAGAAACTAGGTGAACGACCCTGCCAACCACCCTGCCAAGGACTCTCAGGTGACCACCCGGGCCATTAACATGCCGATGGTCCACAGGGCTATATTTTCAAGCTCTGCCCCAGCAAACTTAGACCTGAAGAAGCTCTCTGGAGAGAGGGCCAAACGTTTTCAAGGAAACCTTCCAGTCCAGTTGACACAGAGATCTAATTATGGATAACTATGACCTGGATGAGTGAGAATCTACACAGACGTCATTCATTATTAAAATTTATTTACAGTTGAAAAGTCAAAACTACACAATGTTGAGTATTTTATATTATCATCATCAACATCATTGCTATTCTGTTAAATTGTTTCCTTGTATTGTTGTGTTGTTTCCAAAGAACCCATTAAAAAAGCCATCCAGGCTCACAAGAGCCTATAAAAGGCAACCTGAAAATGACCCCCGACCCCACATAGAGGAGCAGAGGATGGGTCCAGGAGAACTTATGATGCAGCACTGTTTTGTATACCCCAGTGGAAATTTAACATTCAGAATAACCTGAAATACAAACAACACAATCACACAATTGACACTGACATGCACATGCATGCACATGCACGGTTTTGTCCACAAGTTGGGAGTACTTTCTTGGGGGGTGCTCACACCCCCAAGAAATGCTTAACCAATTTTTCTTTTATTTTTTTTTTTTGCCTGTCAGCAAAAAAACTATTCTTTGATAAAATATATGACATTATTTCATCGTCACTGTCTATATTAGTCTATATTAGTCTATATTAGTCTATATTAGTCTATATGTCTATAGGGAAATACAGCAATTAACAAACTCACAGCAAATGATGTTTTCAAGCGTCCTATCGGCGATTACATTAATTATGGCCCCTAAACGCATCACCTGACATGCTGAACTCCGACAAATGTTCTGATAATGGACCGACTCTCAGCCACAGTTGTTTCTTAAGGACACAACACCTTGCAACTTTTTAAGACAGATACTGGGGCTGACAGTAGCTCAGTCTTTAGGAGACTACATCCGGAGACATTTGTGAAGGTGCCCTTGAACAAACCCAAAATGCTCAGATCACCCGTCCGGGACTCGTTTGGACACCTCTCCCTCCTATTAAGGGAATCAAGTAATGACTGCATTTATGTAGCTTTCTTCAGTGTAACTTCAAGTAAATCTCCCCTCTGGAGATTCTCATTATAGACCTTCTCTCACCCATGCCTGGTGTTTATGATTGCAGCAGAATTTTGCACAAAGACGTATTTAATTCTTTTAATTAAAGCAACCTGATCAATACTGCTTGTGTAAGATCAGTCACCCAAACTTGGATGTGTGAATGTGAGAAAACATATTTGAATCACTTAGTTAAAAAAAAAAAAAAAAAATCAAAATGATTTACTTTTACATAGCAACTTCCGTCTTCCTCATTTTACTTGTGACGTTCTGATAACTTGCAGCTTTAGTGGAATTTGCTGCCTCAAGGTGATGACTGCAAAGGCCTTCCCTCGGTAACTGTGGCCTTCTGGCTGCACTTGGCTCTAGTCTTCAAGGTCATCTCAGAAATCCTCACCTTCCTCTCCCAAGTGCGAATGTCCTGCTGCAGCCTCTTGTACTTCCTCCTGGCCTCTAAGTAATCCTTTATGTCAGGGACCTCAAAATTTTCCATCTGAGTGCGCAGGCGTCGGTTCAGATTTTCTGCCTTCAAACGGCCCTTTTCCGCCTGCTGAATGTCATTCTCAGTTTTGGCCAGAAATTCCACCCTCTTCTTAATCCTTTGGCACACCTTTGTGTGCTCAGCTGTCACATCCTTCTGTTTCTCTTTATGTACAGTGATGATATGCTGCGTTTTCACATAGTCAGCTAGCAGTTCCTCCAGGGGTTTTTCACTTTTCTGCTCACCCCAACCCTGAAAAAGGACTGATTTTTCATAATAGATTTTCAGATTCTCTTTCTTCTGTTGAAAATCATTCTTAAGCTTATTCTTGAGGCCCTTTAGTACACTATTCTTAATAAACAGCATTTCAATTTTTGTGGTCTTTGACTTGTCCTTAAGGTACAGGAGCAACTTCTCAGGCTCCTTCATCTCTAACCTTTTTTCCTTCATGCGTCTGAGCAGTTTTTGTTCAAACTCGTTCTTTGCCTTCCTGATTTCTGCAAGGCACAAGTCCGCTTCTTCCATGGAGGAGCCATAGTGGTCACAGGTTTTCACGTTTGTCTCTCGGAGTTTCTCCAGATCTTTTCGCGCCTCTTTTATTGCTGCTTGTGATACGTAAAGCTTTTGCTCAATGGTCAGCTGTCGGGACTGGGGAAAGATTAAGCGGATGCCTAAACCCGTCTTGAGCCTGTCATCCCGTTGGGGGTCCACACTGACCTTCTGGTTCTGTTGATCACTGCGGAAGATGAACTGCTCAAACATCTCATTCTCTGCCAAGAGCGCTTCATTGAAACTCCTCAATGCTTCCACTTCGTCTTGGAGTTGATTGATTTGGATTTCATGGTCTGTTGGGTCCTCTAACAGCAGATATTGTGGATGGGTTGACATTTTGCCGAATATTTTTTTTGTTTTGTTTTTTAAAGGTTGGATTGAGGTTTGCTGAACATCACAAATTTCTCCTTTAATAACATAAATCAATAAACATTATCTTAGGTCTAAAGATCCTTTGATGTTTATAAATATTTAATGCAATCCTATGATGCATCCAAGCACATTTTTGTTTTTGGCTTTTATTTTTAGTATAATTTTGGATTTTCTTTTCCATGCATATTGACAATATATAGCGTTTTGCATTTTTGAATGCTTTCAGTTAGTCATGCCTTTTTAAATTTTAGCCTATCTTTAACAACGTGAACTAAAATTATTGGGTTAAGGACCCCAAAATGCACACGCACACATTCACAGTGAGCAAATGTGATTGCTACCATAGCTGCCTATGTGCAATATGTATAATATGGTCATGAAAATTGTGTGTTTATATACAGTTTGCCATATTTTTCTTCTTGTTTGTTTTATTCTTGTTTCTATTTTTATTTTTCTAAAGTTTTCTTATGTATTTCTTGCTGCTGGAACACTGCAATTTCCCCATTGGACAGTAAAAACATTCTATTTTACTCTATTCTATTGTAACAACCGAACCAGACCCCAACTATGTAAGCTTGGACTGGGACACCAGTACAGCCAACCGGGACGGAGGATGCTGTAGATCCAGGGGGCTGACTCATTGTCCACCAGATCCACCAACTCATCTGACTGGAGGGCCCCCTGTGACTGATGTTGCTTTGATAAAATCTTAAAATCATATATAAGATGTAGTATACAGCTGGGATAGGCTCCAGCAGACCCCTGCGACCCAAAGTGTGGATAAAGCAGGTACAGAAAATGGATGGATGGAAGATTTAGTATGCTAATACTATAGTATTTTGTGAAATATGACAGGTTTGGTTTAATAAAATCTAAAAGCAATTAAAAAATATTTTATATCATTTGATAGGTTGTATTTCTTAATGAGCACGTCGTTGCGTCAAAACCCAGAATTCAGGATTTGGAGAGCAAAAGATGCAAATTAATCGGGCAGATCAAACGGATCAAAGGACAAAAGGATCAAAGGTCAACAGTTAATATAAAGCAACTTCACTCGCTGCGGTGCAAAAGTGCAATAAGAATGGACTAACCTTTCAAACATGACCACAGCCGCTGATCAACCAGAAGACGCAACTGGTATGGAATAACTTTGTATGATTGTGTATGATTGAGCTAACTATAGATTAAGATTAAACTTCAGTACTTCATTGTCAAACAGTCATACTGAATTAAAGTCATGGTACAATGTTCTAATAGTAGTAATGTTCGATAGAGTAGTTCATTTCCGACCTGCTGTATAAACTGATGGTCACATTTACTGTTCAACATTTGCTATTATTTGCATTATCTATTGTTCAGTATTTGCTATTATCTGTTGTTCAACATCCCATATCATTTACTGTTCAACATTCGCTATTATCTATTGGTTAAGTAATCAAGTGTTATAGAGTGTTATCAAGTGTTATACGTGCAAAACAGATACGAATGTGCAAAATGTATGTTCTGTTTATCTCCAAGGTTATCAACCTTTTCCTTCCTATTCCTAATCTATTACTCAATTAAATTGGTGGACGAGAGGAAACGAGTTGTCCCTTGCATCCTTCAACGTTGATCAAGCAGTTTTTCAAGTTTGGGCACGGCTGTGGTCGCAAAAAACCCACACAACTTGACACATGTTTGTGTGAAGGGACTTGAAGATAATGTTTTTAAGGTACACCAAAGGGTTGAATGAATAAAGCTTTCTCTAACAATTTTAATTTCATTCGACTCAGTTTTATAAAGCAACTGTTACTGTGTGTGTGTGTGTGTGTGTGTGTGTGTGTGTGCGCGCGCGCGTTTGAACTTTTTAGTTCTAGTTTTTTTTATAGTATTGTGTGTATTATGTAGTATTATTCCACTAGGGGGAGCAATGCTGCATATCAGAAATGCTGAGGAAGTTTACGACGTCTGCTGTCGTAAACAAGATCCACTTACAGCTTAGACTGAATGGTTGCTTTTTGTTTTTACTTAACTTTCTGCTTCTTTTGGCATCGTTGACGCTGTATTAGATGGGGAGTAGAAGCTTAACATGAAACATCGGGTGCAAAATGAGAGGTGAGCGGGAGCTTTTTCGAACCACCAGTCCAGCTTAAATAAAAATATTTGTTAGCTGCAAATGCTAACGTTAGCTCAGGCCAGTTCTGTCATATAGTTATGGATAGAGCCTGTCAGTCCGAATAAATATTACCATCCGATCTGAGTTTATGTCACTCCTCGGAATACTCATTCGCTTACTCTTAATTATCCCTCAAAACCTTTTCGCCGACTTCCGGTTCGAGATAGTCAAGAAAAAAGCTGCATATCTGTACGTGTGTGCGCGTGCGTGTGGTACTTTTTGTTTTCCTCAAACGACTTTTTTACAGTTTGTATCTTGAAATGTCTTAACTGGCATTTCCCTTTGATTAAAAAAATAGCTTCTTTTCAGTCTCAGCTGTCATTTTTGTTAATGGCACACGTATGGAAGATGCAGCATTGTGACTGATGCCTTTTCTGCATGGGCTTTCTTATATTCTGAATTCCTCCCTCACTTTACAGCTTAATCTTGTGTTTGTGGTTAAAGGAGTGATTCCAGAAGAGCACTGAAACTGAGGGAGTCTCCTGCTGTGATGCAGCCTAATCTAAATGAGCTGGGTGCTCATGCAGGCAGCGGTTTAACCCTAAATCTACAACCGGAGCTTGTAACAAGGGCTCCAATCCCTGGTGCTGCTGTTGCCGATGGCTCTGACAGTAAGGATGTACGGGTGCACGTTAACAACGGGGAGTCAAGCGAGAGCTCCTCATCCAGGAGGTGCAGAGTCAACTCCCACAGCCATTCCCGTTCTCAGCCGCAAGGACGCAGTCGGGCACAGCACCGCTCGGCTTCGGAGACGGAGCTTGACCCACCTGAGGCTGATCTGGATTCCGAACCCAACAGCTCGGTATCTGAGCTCCGTTGCCTCATCCGCTGGCTTCAGAAGAGTTTTCCTTTTCTCATCATATTGTGTTCTAAACTGGTCCTCCAACATACTCTTGGTGAGTACACATTCAGCATGTTATTGCCAAAAAATAGAAAACCATCGTAAGGATCTGTGCTTTTTTTCCCTCAGGGTTGGCTGTGGGGGTTGGTCTGTATACCACTTTTCTATATGTGAACAAAAGCATTCAAACTCAAGTTTTTCTTCAGGTAAGTAGGAGGGTTTATCATTTCTTCATTTCAGTGTCAGGGATGTCGTAAAGCCTGGTTTTGCCTGTGTGCCTCACCAGGATCGTCGCTCAAGGCTGCAGTGTGTCTGGCTGCTGCTGTTCCTGAGCTCCTCCAGCCTTCTCCTTTACTACACCTTCTACACTGAGACACTCTACAATTGGTAAGTGTCTGGATTTAACCACATTATTTACCACAAAGAGGCGTGAATGTTTTTGGAATTTCGTGAAATACATCAATAATTGTAGGTCTTTTAGGTCATCTCTGTCCACTGTGGTTCAAGTCGTGTCATCTCAATTTTCCAGCCTCATCTTCCTCAGCCCAACCATTGAGCCATTGGGTTTCTGGGAGGTTCTATGGGCTGTCGGGACTACCAATATTATAATAAAATTCCTCTTCATGGGGATGAAGTGCCTTATTCTGCTGCTGCCATTTTCGCTGGTTACCTACAGGGCCCAGGTGAGTGGTGAATTTCTTTACTGCAGACCTCTTATTAAAAATATGCCTTTTCTGTCATAGCTTTTTTTTTTTTTTTTATATATATATATCGTACTTTGTGTTTCCAGGGACGGTGTCTGATGCTGACAGAAGAGCTGGGTCAGGTCCACCAGGCCATGGCTCCAGTGTCAGTATGGTTCCGCTACCTGGTTACGTACCAAGAAGTTGACGGCACCCCTGGGCTCACACTGGGAATCCTCCTAGCATTGCTCTACCTCATAATGAAGGTGGGTTTAGTAAGAACCAGGAATGAGAGGTGTTTGCAGAAATGTATTTTGAACTTTTTTGCCTCTTTTTCTAGCTCTTGGGATTCTACAGTCAGTGGACTTCTCTTTTGAAAACCGTGGGGCTCTTCCTAAAAGGAGAGGTCAGTGCTCAACAGTGTCATTTTGCGATGATAGAGCTTCACAGTGAGTGTGCAGCGACGATGACGAGGCTGTTGTGGTTGTGCGGCAGCATACAGGCTCAGCGGCCACTAGGAGTCAGTGTAGTGAAGCTGGAGGTGTGTGCCCCATCTGTCAGGGAGAATTCAGAGATCCACGAGCTCTTCTGTGTCAGGTAAATCCACAGACGTGTGCGTCGCCTTACGCAACAGGTTTATGTGAGTGTACTCTTCCCGTATCAAAGCCAGCTGACGTGATGGTTTTCTATCGTGCAGCACATATTCTGTGACGAGTGCATCGCTCTGTGGTTTAACCGGGAGAAGAGCTGTCCTCTGTGCCGCACTGTGATCACAGAGAAGGTCTACAAATGGAGAGACGGAGCCACGTCCTCACACCTGCAGATTTACTGATTGACTGTGGTATTGATATTAGCTTTTGTTTGTGACTTTTGCTTGTTTTCCACTGATCAGATTTCCAGCAGCACATGGCACGGATCATCCTGGTGCTTTGGTTTTCCTTTTCGTGTTTTTTTTTTTTTTTTTTTTTATTTCATCTTAAATTTTAATATGAACTTTCCTGGTTTGAGAGCCAGTTGTTTTTAAAGTTTTCAAGCTGTAAATACAAAAATCAGAGAATTATATTCAAATTATATTTTGTTAGTCTTGAGATTAGCATGCAACGCAACTCCTTTCATAGCCAGTGTTTTCCTGTGTAGAGCAGGGCAGGAGGTTGCTTGATAAATTTTGCTTTACGTGAGCGAGAGGTTCAAGGTGACACACTGAGACCCGATGACCAGCCGTCTGTGGGGCAGCTGCAATGAGCCTGGCGCTGCAGACCGACCCGCAGGCTCAACACTTCTGCGATGGAGAAACAGTCTACCTTTTGCCTTATAGTGGCAGGTGGCTGTTTTATTTTCTCCTCAACTAAGCTTGTGAAATTTCCACAAATTATTTTTTTCTACAAAGCTGATTTAACATTGTTTTTGTAAAAACCAAAGACTGGGAGAGACACTTATTTTAATATGTACAAAAACATTTGATTATCTTGAGATCCTCGTGTGATCTGAATAAAGTATGCATTTTAATGTTTCCTGACATGTCTCAAACTCGATATTCTGCTGAACGATCTGCTGGTCACGCAGTGAAATCTTTCACAAATGGAATGGGAAATTAGCACCCAGCTACAGTCTCTCACACGTACATTAACGTCACCTGTATCAAAGAGACAATCCCATTCTCATTTTTACACTCAGCAGAAAGTTCAACTTCAAGAGATCCCAAGACGGCAAACAAGGTTTCATGATGCTGTATAAATTCTGGAAGCTGCAGTCACAGTATTCAATTATGGAATGGAAAAACAAAGCTGTGCTTAAGGGCACCACGATGCTTTGACATCATTCTTTCCACTTTTATTACAAAAATAAGTTTAAATAAAAAGATCACACATTCTCCTGCCTTAGCTAAATAATACTGAATAATAAATACATTGTTTGCATAGTGAGAACGATGCAGTGGAAATGTAACGGCACATAAATATAGTAATCAATTAAAGAAAAAGCATGATACCTTATGACAAAAATAAAAAAAAACACAGCTCCACGCAGCAATGATCCCAGTAACAGCTTTATCTATTTAAAACATCCTCATGGTAAACCCTACACGCAGCATCACTGAACACACAGTATGTTCAGATATGAGGTTTGAGTAGAAGACTTTCATAAAAAAAAATCATTTGGTTCCTTGACAGTGATTTTGGTCAGTTCACTAAATGCAAATAAATTCAATTTAACAATAATCGGACTGCCTTTAAAACGATCACTCAATCCTTTTAAATACCCCATGTAAACCAGCATCTAAGGGCGTGTTTAGTTTTACGATGAGACATTTATCATTCACATTATCGAGCCAAAAGTCATACAAACGTCTCACTTAAGCTCAAACGGTTACCTCTTAGACGTGTAACTGTTGATGTATATGCACAACAAAAACAAAGAAAGCACCAAAACATGGTGGCCATCATCAGCATCAACAGTAAACTGAATGAACAGATGAGTTCAGAGCAACTCTGCAGATGTCAGAACCCAGCAAACGCTACTCAGGTGGGTGCACGAGCAGGCCTTTCGAGTCTGTTTTCCCTTCAAAAAGAATGCACCGAACAGTGCTTCTGCGCGCACCTGCCTCATAAACCTTCCACAAATTAGCCAGCGATTTTGCCGGAATGATGCTGTCAGCTACAATTTCACTCGTCTTTTTATAGCTCAACATGACCCAAACCGCACGCTCCGGCGATGTGTTGTTTCCTAAAACAGAAATGAAGCACATAAACCGTGTTTATAGTGGAATTATTATCCAGCAATTGTAGACACGAGATTGATAAATTAAAAAAAAAGAAGAAGAAGAAGAAGAAATAGAAGCCTGGTGCATATAGCCTGGCCCACCTCAGCTCATGGAGGAGCACTATCAACAACAAAAAAAAGAACCAAGTCCTATTTTCCAGGGTTAAACCCAATAGAGCACCAGTTAAGATAACGCCAGGTAAGTAGACTGACCCCGCCCCCCAGGTTTTTTTTTTGTTTTTTTTGTTTTTTTTTTTAGGCAGCATTACCCCACCAACAGCTGAATATCTGCATGAGGTGAGCACTCCAGAGACCCTCGGGAGGAAGAGGAGGCGAGGCTTTGCTGGAAGAGCCGTGAGCAGTATTGGCTTTGTCAGTATTTGAAAAATCTACACGTCTCTCTGAAACTAAACAATTAAAAAGGCTGAAGGGACGACCTTGACGGGTCCTGACGTCCGCAGGGGAGCCGAGCGTCATAAATTCATTCTCAGATGTTCTGGCCGCTTGGAGTTCATGGGGTAGGTATGCTTTTTGTACGGCCCGGCGCTGATGCCTGCAGCAGGGTGCCTGATGGGAAGGGGCGCCGAGGCCTCGGAAGGGGTGCTGCCACTGCTGCTGCTCGTGTCCATTGGTTCACCGCTTGTCACCTCCATGGGCTGTTCCACAGAGCTGTGGGTCAGATGGGACGGGCAGGCGGTCAGCGTGGGCCCCCGGGGCCAGCAGTCCCCTCCAACAAATTTCACAGGACTGTAAAAGAAGAACGGGTCATTTATTGTTCGGCGCGGACTCCAGGGTTGGGAGGTCAAAGACGTGGCGGGTTGAATCAGTCTCTGCACATTTGGTGAACGGTGAATTTTAGAACGTTTCCTCAACTCTCGCAGAACTGAAAAGCCACCTGACTTGTAAACAGTGTGCAGCTTTAGACTGATATAAGCTGTTACGGTGCTTTACCACTGGGGGAGAATCAAAGGATGAGAGGAAAGATTATGAAACCACTATTTTTCATGTCTGTGCATCTCAATTCGGTCAAGTTCATGCACCCTAACAATCTATGTTCCCGTCAGGGAGAAATAAAGAATAAGGGATTTACTGTTCTGATGGTTTTCTTTAGGCCAAACCAAAGTCCAAATCCAGAACAGGATCCATCTGTGCATAATAAAACCAATAACGTTTTATTCTTACCTCACAGGTGTTCTTGGGCTCCCCGGGAACTTCCGTGGTGAGCGAACTTTTGGCTCAAAAGAGAACTTCTCCTTGACATTTTCGAGCACAGACGGGGCTACGTACGTGAAACCCTGGGGAAGCGGTAGGGGGACAGGAAAAAAAAATAAAAAAAAAAAACAAGCCATCATACGAGTCCAGCTCTTCAAAGGCCGGACTCCAAAAACAGGCCACAGCTGATGATGAGCAATGAAATGCTGAGTAAACCTTAACATGCAATGTGGTCAACAATAATCGAAGCTTCCAGGAACAGAAAACGAGGCTAAACCAGATGGGCTTCATTACTGGGTTCTCGTAAGACCTACTTGTCAAGAGGAAACAACAACATGACACCGAGAGCTGAGGGGCGTACAATGGAGGCTGATTAGAGGGTTAGCGGGCTATGGCGAGTTTGAACTTTTCGCCGTCGCAGACGTGGCCGTTTTACTCGACTTCGGTTGCCAAGGCAACTCAGGCCGCACACATAACCTGATCCAGAGAGAAGGGACACACACCCTGAAGTTAGGAATTAAATGGATTTGTTTTTTCAATAATTCTGATTCGACTTCTCGTGGTAATCATTCATTAAAGAAACATAACGTGATGAGTTTCCTCATGAAAATGGTCGATTTTTAATCCCCCCGCCCCGAAGGGATTTCAAAGATTGGGGTCAACCTTGAAATACTTTGCTCTGGCTATACTCTCCTAACCCTCACCGACACACTGTAAACAAACCGGAAATAAACTGGATTCCAAATCTGCAATCTTACACATGAGCATCAAGACGGAACAAAGAAAAGCACCGCATTCCTGTAATGATACAACAGGTACAGTGTTACCAGGAAGACTTGGTTGGCGCTTTCGCTGAGCATGGAGTCGTCCGGGCTGTCCACTGGAGTCTGGCTAGTGAACTTGGAGTCAAACTGACTGGCGTCATCAGCCGATTGCTGCCAAAATAAGGGGGTCAGTGAATCACCTGGCAAACGCTAGTCACAGAGGAAGGCTGCTGTGTGCGAAAAAAATAAAAGGAAGGAATTACCAGGAAAGGTTTGAATGGAGGCTCTACTTTGTGAGCAAGAAGGTCGTCCCAGTTCACGTGCCGGAAGAACAGGTGGGCCTTGGAAAACAGAGTCACGGTTTGATGACAGCTGAAGGACAGCCTCAAATGACTGACAGAGTCACACACGGACGGACTCGTGACTCTTTCATGGAGGCGTTTACCTGCACTTCAGCAGCATCTCCTGGACCAGCACCAAGTCGGAGTGAGGCATTTCTCTTTAGCAGCTTTTTTTTGTTTTTAAAAAAAAAAAAAAGGAACAAATAATCAGATATTATATTTTACAATACCGTTTAAGATTAACATCTCATAACGGTTTCAGTCTACCTTTTTTAGAAGGTCCCTGGCTTCCTGTGTGAGGTACGGAGGAAGGCTGAGTTTGCATTTCAGGATTTTGTCAATAGTCTTCTTCCGGTTTTCACCAGTGAACGGAGGCTACGATGAAGCAGTCAGACGGAAACAGAAATGAATCCAACCGAAACGTGGAATGCAGTAAAAACACCGCTGGGAAAAAAACGCTTACTGCTCCTGTCAGCATGTCGTACATGAGAGCTCCCAAACTCCACCAGTCCACCGCTCTGTTATGGCCACTCCGCATCAGGATCTCTGGAGCCCTGAGGGGGTGGGGGGAAAAAAAAAGCTAAGGACACCATCTACTGGATCTTCTCTCTTGAGGCTGAGGAGGCTCAAGAGTAGCAATAAAATCGACTCTCTTAAAAAGCTGCAGGATTTTTGTGGCATACATGTATTCAATGGTGCCACAGAAGGTGTGCGTGACTGTTCCATCGTGGATGGACTCTTTGCATAGACCAAAGTCCGTTAACTTCACATGTCCTACAGAAGGAGAGTAGGGAACAAGAACACGGACCATTGAACAGATAAATAAAGGACAAATTTAAATTTAGAAACGTATGTTCAAACTCCAGAGAGGGACCTTCCATGTAGCGTTACCATTATTGTTGAGCATGATGTTCTCAGGCTTCAGGTCTCTGTAGATGATGCCTTTCTGGTGCAGATGACCCAGTGCCATCGAGATCTCAGCCAGATAGAAACTAGCAACAGTTAAAAAAAAAAAAAAAAGCAAGCTGAAAAACCTGCTGTAAGCAACATTTTTACTGTGCATCTCTCATTATGGCAATCTCATCGTCGTTTGAGGTGTTTTTTACACGCCCATATTTATTTCAGCCGTTTGGTTCAGGTAATCAGCACTTAGATCTCCAGGCTGTGTTTTAGTAAACAGAACAGTACGAGAAAACGTTGGACCCTACTCCAAGCACAACTGTATCTTCTAGAATAAGACAGCAGCTGGAACTAAATCATGGGCTGCACAAAACAATCCTCAGCTCTCTAAATTAGCTTTTAATTGTACTGATCTCTAATGAATCGGGACCCCACGCTCAGTGCCCCCAGTTACCGATAAACATGGCTGACTCTTTCAACAATTGATAATAACGGCCACTTTCTTCCTCTTACTTTGTCCACCCCTACTTTAACGGTAACACTGTCTTTAATGTGTATACACTCGATTATGGGACGCAACAATAATCCTGCACTTTGTGCTCACCTCAGACTCTTTTTCAATGAGAAACTGCCTTTCTGACCTGTTTGATTTCTAGATAGATAGATACTTTATTAATCTCCAAGAGAAATTCACATTCTAGATGTTTATAGTCATTTTTTTTTAATAGACTGCTGTTCTGTAGTCCTTGAAAACCACTTTTAAAGCACAACACCCTGATGGAGTGGCGTTTCCAGATTTTTGTCATAAAAAAATCACATCCATATGCTCAGCAGAAATACTTTGAATTATTGATATCATCAGTGATTTATATTTAGTCAACTCACCATGCTGTGTCCTCCATGAAGATGCCCTCTCTTTCTAGCTGCATAAACAGCTCTCCACCTGTACTCACACACATGAATTATCAGTTGAGCAAAGACTAAACTTGACTAAATGAAAATTTACAAGAATGTGGCATCAGCACTGTATATCTCACCACTCAAATACTCCAGGATAAGATACAACTTTCCACCCGTCTGAAAGGCATAGATGAGGTCCACTATGAAAGGATGCTTCACCTCCTCCAGAATGTTTCTCTCAGCTTTGGTGTGTGCTGTGTCCTTGGCATTACGCACAATCATGGCCTGGCGGCATTCAGAAAAATTCAGTGTGTAAAACATTTTAAATACACTTTGGGAAGCACACAGTGAAGCAGGACACCAGGATAGTAACAACGGTGAAATAAACACACAAACCACAAGACTTGGGGAATATAAGCCGGCTCTGTCAGGCGGATTAAGACAGCACGTTTTTGCTAGCTGCAGAAAAGGTCAGGACCAACAGAAGCTGCAGGTTTGAGGTTTCATAGAGAAGAAAAGCTCAAGCTGTCTTTTTTTTTTTTTTTTTGTGGTCAACCCAAAGTTTCTGGCTTCATAAATGAATTCAGCTGTATAACTCCACAAGAGACCGTCAGTAAATATTGAACACACAGTTAAACTGCAGCAGGCAAAGGAGTCAGACGCGTCAGTCAGTTTGCTTTGCTGGTTGTCCAAGATATTACATGCAACAGATGAGGTTAAGCAAAAGCACTCAGAACAACCATCAGTTCACATGTATTAATAAAACAGTGTCAATTCTCAAAATTGATAAATATAACTGCAGATTAACTTACCTTTTTCAAAACTTTCATCGCAAATATCTTCCCAGATGTGACACCTGATACCTTCCTAACCTGAAACACCTGTAGAAATTGTAGGCCCATTTAATGTTACGACATTTAAAACTTATGGCCTAAAATCTTTTATCACATTACACATTACTGGACCACCCTGTTGAAAGATGGGTGAATTCTAACTCAGTCATGGATAGTAAAGGATTGAATCCAAGTTATGCAAGAGACTTTTACCTTCCCATAGCCGCCTTTTCCCAAAACCTTCAACAGCTCAAAGCATTCGGGCCTGATCTGCTCTGTTCCCTTGTTCACGCTGTTCTCTGAAATTTCAAACTTCTCACAATCATCCATGTTACTGGCAAAACAAAATGAACCGTGAAGAATATTAGATATAAAGAATGCATCCCAGAACATTTGTTCACCATTGTCACAACAGTGTTTATTCACAACATTGAAACATGGAGCACAGACGCTCAGTGTGTTTACATTAATGCTGTAATACTTTAAATATAATAATAATTTAACTCATACTTACAAGTCAAAACTGCTACATTGTTCCATGTATTCATTAAGTTGGCTCTAAAAAGCGGAAAAACAAGGTAGAACATTACAAACTGCGCGTGAACGCGCTCTTAGCTCACCACTGTTACGTACGTTGTGGCTTAAAACAATAACGCTCGCTAAAGGTTGGCTAACTTTTATGTAAACAAGTATTCACGAGTTGGTTTGGCTTAAAGACTTTCTTTAACGGTGGTGCGTTTAAATGAGTCAAGTCTACATTTATAACATAGAAATAAAACAATTGAAACGCCGCTAGTTTGATATCACTCTGTGTGGTCGGAAGGTTAGCAAACACTGATATGTTTACGGTGATTGATATCGCGGTTGCTTTTGGAATTTAATTTTGCTCTTGGTCCCCTTTTGTGAGCCCATTTATATCAGAGTTAAAGTAATTTATATCTGTTTCCCAATGTGAGGAAAAACATGTTCAGCAATATGAATTAACCACAGAGAAATGTTTCCGCAGACCGAGACCGCTATCAGACATGTAGCCCATCATGTACAACTTCCGGTAATCTATTTTGGCTAAATTTAACATTTGGTTTGTGTTCTTTATCGGGAAAGCTTGTTAATAGCGCAAACTCTCTGAGACATAGCGTACCTATTTCGTGATGGTATCTTTAATAGTTACCAGTTAAACTGCCGTTATCATTAACCCGCTCACAACTATCCGATGAACTTTAAGCGCTTCGGGGTCTCGTAATATGTAGATCTGGTGTCCAAAATCAATACTTTCAGCAACATTCCAAATGAAGATAAGAAGTGTACATTCACTTAAAAACAGTGTAGCGATTGTTTAAAACGTAGTGTCTAATTTCGCGGGAAAGGGGTGAATTAGAACGTGTCCGATGATGGATGCCGTATCACTTATAGCAACGCAGGCCTTTATGTAAACTGTGAAGTGCAGGCTATCGGGCTAAAAGTGGCTACATTAGCCCGGCGGTAACAGAAACTCACTCCGTCATCAAGTTCGTCGTCCGAGACGTTCTCCTCCGGTTGATCCAAATCAATGTCGAAAACCCCAGCCATGGCCGGTGCACTTCAGTCAGTGTCTGGTCAGAAAACGGAGCTCCGCTCTCCCGCTTTATGGGCGAGCCATTTTCGCTAAGACCGGCTACCACAGCCAGCCAGCGTGGGCTAGCGCCGGAGCTAACCAAAACAACACGGAGCACAGCGGGGGAGAAGCCTCTAGTGTCGGTCAGCGGTATTCTCTGAGACTATGCTCAATGTATAAAGTCATCAAAGAACTGTAAAAGAACAGCGGGATTCGAAGCATTTTTTTGTAAATATTATTCTATTTTTGTAGTTACAAATCTAGACAAATGCTTATACACCACAGAACTAAAGAAAAGATAGACATGGCGTCAAACAAATCTGGTTTAAATGAAAGATGACAAGTCAATGAAAACGAAATTTAAAAAAATGAAAAGGTGCACAAAGTGTATTAACCTTCTAAGGCAGAAAGTCCACGACATATTTAACTTGTTTTTTTTTTTTTTAGTACAATAGAGTTTTAACTTTTAAGTACGATAAACATTTTTATTAAATCTTTATTATGTATCAAATACGTACTATTTTTGTACAGTTTTTATCTAACCTTTGGATAATACATTTTAACTGAATCATTTGTACAGTTTTTTGTTTTCTTCTGATATTTAATTGCTGTGATACAGTTTAAAATGTATTTCTAAAGTTTACAGTGGCTGCCAATATTAAAAATATATTTTTATATAATTAGGGGGGAAAAAACAGCCTAATGAGCTGCCTGGTCATTAGGCTGTGCCTAACTGTAGCTGAATACTTGGGCCTACTGCACTATAGTTTAATGTTGGTCACTGTGCTGGTACTTGGAGAGCCAAGTAATTTTTTGAGGTGGTACTCGGTTTCAAAAATTTGAGAACCACTGTCCTAGATGTTAAGACTTCATTTGACAAATTTTCACTTATTAACATTTTCTCCATTAGTCTTTTCTCCAGTCATTAAGGAAAACAGTCATTCTTCTATAGTCTTCTGCTTTATAGAATCACCATGGTGAAGCATCCTCTCTCCTTGTCTTGTGCATCTTCTTCCCTCACACCAACCTTCTGTATGTTCCTTGGTCCTCCTCTTTGTCTCTTGCATGGAATCCATTCCTTCATATACGCTTCCAAACCATCTCAGTCTTTGTCTTGGCTTCATACTGACGTTGTAAGTGGATGATGAAAAACAAAACACTACACTGGATCGCAGAAGAGCACATTTCATTTAAAACTGGTGACGGGGTGGGGGGGGGGGGTTACAGTTGAGCGCTCACATTACAGTAGTAGCCAAATCCTAAATAAAAGAGTCATTTAATCTCCTAAGTGTTTCATTTTGAGCTACCAGAATATGAGATCACAAGTATAATTTGCTTCGTCTGGATTTTTTATCCCAGAACACAGACATAATCTGGTCATCCAGATGTGGTTATTGGGTTGATAGTTGTGTGGTGGACTCGGTCTTGTTATCCTTTGTGAGGCTCCTTGGTTTAGGAGAAGGATCTCCAGCTTTCTTCCCAGAAAATAAAAAAATGTCATCACTGAAACAGAACATGCGTCATCACAGATACTTTGTTGTTCCCTGTATTACCAAATTGTTTTTACTCTTATGCCAGAAAGAAAAATGTAATTAGTTAAGACCACAACCAAAATTATACAGTATAAAAATAATACAAACTTTAAAAAAAACAAAAAAAAAAATTTCATTCTGTCAGTGTACTGACCAGTAATGGGCATTTGTTTGAATTTAAAAAATAAAAATAAAAATATTTTTATTGTGAAAATGTAGCTTAGTTTAATAAATCACTTATGTTCATACATGTTTTTACTCAACTGATGACGCCATACAGCGAGTGACGTCTATATCCTCCTTTCTCCAATAGGAGGCAGCAAATAAAAGGAAATATTCAAACAATTATCCAGCTAATTCACTGAGCACAAGTTGTCGCCACTTTATCAATAAAATGCGTTTGTTTTATTGACTGGATCTGTGAATCACCCTGCTCCTGTTTGCACCCATGTCAAACTGACATTTAAATGAACAGATGCTTGTGTCTCTGCATACACTCTGCATTATACATAATGTCTGTGTTTGTGTGTGTGTGTGTGTGTGTGTGTGTTCTGATGACCTGTAAAGGGATCTGATTGTGGGGAAAACAGTTTACTTATTTCACTGAAGAAACTCAAGGAATTCTTGATGGAATTCTAGATATCGTCAGTCTTTGACCCAACACTTTGCACATCTCACACACGTGCGTGTACGTGAGCTGTATGTGTGTGGAGGGTTGGAGGACTGACCACTCTGTCTTCAGAAAGGACCCCCTGCAGCTCAGTGTGCACGCCTCAATCCCATCGGATAGTTTGTGTTGTGCTGATTGCTCTCTGATGAAATCCAGCTGCCTTCAATCACTAAAGATGTTTTCTGTGTGTTCTCTGTTTTGTTTGCCTTTGTTTCTGTCTATAAAAGAACAGACGAGACGATGTTAGATGGTTGCACGGCTCTATTGTGGATCTCCATGATGACTTGAGGTTGATGTTGTGTTCGTTCAACGTCACTCTGCTGATCTTCTGACTGTTGTGTTTTCATCTCTCTGTGTCAGCAGAAAGGCCATTTTTTTTTACAACACAGGCTGGAAACTACTTTCATTTTGTAATCAATATTTAGACCTTTTTTTTTATACTTTATGTCATATTTGCAAAATAGCATTTGCCTACATGCTCCTAAATGCATCGCTCCACCACTGATCAAATAAAACCTTATAAAGTTTGAATTCAAATACTGAAAGTTTCACATACTCATCACATAAAATGCCCACAGTAATTCAAAATACAAAACTATGTAAGATCAGTTCCGGATTAGACAAGTTTACGCGATAATACAAATACTATTGTAATGATGCAGTTGTTCTCATTAATACTGTTAACTATTATAAAGACAGCGGCTGAGCAGTTTTAATGTAAATGCTTTGATAATCACACCAAATCAGGTAAAGCTTAGGAAATATTCGCTTCAAAGCATTATAAAAGCTGTGAACTGTAATAGCAACTCTTCTGTAATCAAATAAATGAGGAAAATAAGTTATAAGAGTTGAGAGCAACATCTACAGCAATGCTGACGACAGACTTTATTTTTACGCAATGTACGAAGAAATAAGTGGATTATTTATTTATTTATTTATTTTTTTGCCTTGTGCCTGTGCTGTCTTATCAAAAATGTGCAGTCGAATCATCAGTTAACAAAACGCTGTAATCTTAGCTGTGTATCTTTTTCCATAGCTTTCTTTTATCTGGCAGAAACATTGGTGGCGGCAGGAGCTTTCCTGATAAACATCCCTTGGTGCAGATTTAAATGGATTTAGAAACACACAAAGTCGAGATGTGTCTACTGTGAGATGTGAGAACTTCAAAAAAATCCTTTAGGAAGAAAATCCTGCTCATGTGCAGGACTTAAATAGACCATGGCGTGGTAATTATCATGCATGCTGCTACATTAGCGGGGTCAGGTTAGGTTGTTAAAACACTTTTAAAAAAAAAAAGTCTTTTGAGAGACGATCACCACAGAGAAGCCAGGCAGCACAGTGTGTTTGCTGTGCTGTCTGGTGTGGATGTGCCTGGCCGTGTTTGCTCTTTGTGGTTCTTTGCAGCACATTGAAGGGAACGCTGCATACAACCACGCTGCATGTAGTAAACAGGCTCCATGCAGTATGTCAACGAGGCTAAAATTAACTCTGACCGCCACACTATAAAAGTGGATAACTTAAGGCTGTATTTAAAAATATGCTTTTGATGTCAGTACACAGAGACGAGACTGCATCGCGATTTATTCGCAAGGGGGGATTAATTTATGTCAAATATCAGCGTTAAAGTATCTGCAGGGCAGACACTTATGTGGTCAGTCTGTGCTGGTTCTTTGATTGTTTTTCTTTTTTTAAGTTTGTTTTTCTTGCTTTTGTATTGCTTTCATAGTAAAATTATTAAAAATGTGTTTTCATTTAACAAAGAGGCTCCCTGTGCTTAAGTGCAGCCTTAGCTTATTTTTCCTTTTCTTTGTGGAATTAACGCAGCTGTAGCTCCGAACTTCCATTTTCACATCTTAATGACCAACCTGACTGACATTTTGCATGTATAAGACATATATACAGTATATGCATCACACACCACACAAGTATTGTGGTGGCACAAAGGTCTTGCAGAAAGCTACAGGATGCTCTGGCACAGAAGACCTACCTCGTGCTTCCTCCACCCACAGAATATTTCATTTTCTACAACGAGAAACACTGTAGTTATCAGTTTTGGTGATTTTATTCACAAAATAGCTTTACATTTTACATTTTTACATTTAGCTTTACGAAACTATTACCTTCCAGTGGTTTGAAGTAATATTTCCAGTTAATTCCATTTTTCTCTCTTTTTCTTGAAAGGGGAAATCGAACATGACTCAGCTCCAGTATGCATATGAGGCAGTGGCATTCATATTTCTCACATGGCATCATGACACAGAAACCTGCAGTAGCCTGTACAGTAAAGCTACTCTTAAACCGTAATCATTGCCCGAGGATAAACTTTTAGGTGTGGGAGTACATTTTTTTTTTACATTTAAAGCATTCTAAGCTCTGACTCAGTGACATCTTGCCACATCAGAGGGGTGTGTTGTTGCTTTTCCTATCTTTCTTCTTTGTCTTTGAATATTTCTTAGTTCAGTCATTCTCGCAAAATAATATTTTAATGGTTCAGCCTGTGTACCTGTTTATTCTCACCTGAATGACCAGCATTCCTGGGACACGGAAAGCAGGCGCCATGAAGACACACACACGGAGCGTCCAACTCTGCGTTATGACATGTAGCCCTACAAAAGAATTTTCACTGAAAGATGAATGGAGAACAGATCTACGATGCAATTTTGGCTGCAACAGCACAAAACTGTTGTACAACAAAGAAACTGGACGTCACGCATCCTTCCACTGTCTCACGGTGTGTGTGTGTGTGTGTGGGTGTGTGTTTTGAAATGGTGCCCTGATATCATCCGGCATTCTAGCTCATACTGGCTGAACAGTTGCTCCTGCCTGGATGTGCTCTGTGAACATCCTATGTGAACACAGTCTATCCCTAAGCAGCCTAATAACACGATGCTACTTAAATGATTTTACATCAAAAGTTTCTTATTTTGTTGCACAAAAGTTAAGGAAATGTGCTATTTCATCTAGACTTTTGTAACAATAATACTATTGTGCACATGAAGGGACATAACAGACTCTGAGGTAAATGTAACATTGTGAAAATCCTGTTTTTATCCCTGTTTTGTTGTATCAGCAGTACCACAGATGTTGTTTTTTTACTGAGATTTTTTTTTTTTTTTGTCTAACAGGATAATACAAAAATTTGAGGATTTCGATGACACTCGTGGGTGTAAAATAAAACAAAGTGTATTTAAATTTCAAAGCATCTTAAATTTAACTCTTAAACGAATACAAAATGCATATTCACTGTAACTTCTTTTTTTGTTTGTTTTTTTTTTTTTAACTATACTCTTTTAGTATAGTAATCCACAGTGACGCGCAAAAATTGTGGCATTTCTGCACTCTTTGTTCTGGCTGCTCACTCTGCTGTGGCCTGATGTGACCTCCTGACTGCTCCTTCCATAAACAATGGAGCTTAATAAGATTTTGAATTAAAGAAAGAAAAAAAAAAAAAAGAATTTACACGCTCAGCATAATTTAATGAGACGGGTGTGAAAGGAGCAAAGTGGATAAAACAAATGTAGAGTGAGCTCTCATGGGTTGCTGGGCTGAGGAGAAAATCAGCGATATTTCAGCATCTGTCAGTGGTTAAACAAGGAGGTGGTGTGTGTGTGTGTGTGTGTGTGTTTGAATCTGTGTGTGTGTGTGTGGGTGGGTGGGGGTGTAGTGGTGGCAGCACATTTAAGCAGCACCCTCAATGTAGTGAATGTGGAGAGAGAAAAAGAGGAGGGACAAAGCCAATACGATTATTTGAATGTCACCCCCACCAGCCTGTTTGAACAGGCAGGATTTGCATGTTGTGTTTTTGGCCAGAGCTGCAGGGCAGGGTGAGGAGGTGGGTGTGTGGAAGTAGTCATCGTCGTAGTGCTCAGGGTGTGGCTGTCTTTGGAAAACTGCAAAAAAAACACAGGGTTTCTTAGCACATGGCCACATACAGCACTATCTGACCTTAATACAGCTCAAGGTGTGTGCACAGACACCAGTGCCAGATCTGATCAGAACAAATCCCACTGGAAGCACACCAGAAACTAAAATAAAATGCCATCAATTAACAACGTTTGATACACCAATGTTTCTGACTGATTCATATATAAATTGTGAAAAAAAAAAAAAAACAAAAACTGGTTCATTTAAAACAAATAGTTTCTCAAATGTATCTATTTTTGGAAGATTTTGCTTATTGCTTTTTAGTCACTGTTAATGACAAGAGTTGCAAATTAAGGCTTGAAATGTGATTTGGAATAGAGATGGCGTCAGTGTATGGCCAGTAAACTGATATAGCTGGATGTGTTATCTTCTGAAGGAACCTGGTATGTGAGAGTGTGCATGCACCACAAACCGAACATGACACAAATTCCATTTTTTTAATAGATTTTATTTATAGCAACAGCGAATAGCACAACAAACCACTTACATGTAAGAAAACTAAGACAACGGCTTGGTAATAGATACAGTTACTCACATGTTGAAATATAAACAGCATATTTAATCAAACACACACACACACACACATACACCCTCAGTGCAGACAAGCATGCCAAAAGGGGGCTCCCTTACGGAACAGGACATGCTGAAAGTGCCAAGAAAAACATTGCAGGCCAGCGAGCCATTCCAGTGTTATCCAATGATTTTGCTCTTATTACCAGGGGAAAAAAAGAAAAGATTTCCCATATTTCTCTGTTCTGGAAAACAAAAACAAAATCTAAGGTAACACAGAGGCTTAGTGTCAAAAGCATCCACTGGACAAACATTGGTTTCTAGTCATTTTTTTAGGTGGTGTCTCTTACAACACCCCCGCAATTAAAAAGAAAATTAACTCAAGTCTCAATTTTTTATTTTTTTTTTTAAAGTACACATTGCGCAATAAAAGAAAGAACTCGGTAAAAAATAGAGAAGTGTAAAAGGGAAGAGAGAGCTGGTGAGCACCATACCTATGACTGGCTGATGCGACGTGTTGCAATAAGGTGTGTACTCTGTGATCAGAGCCAACTCATACACACACACACAAACACACGCCCACACACACATACATACAATACAGAGGTAGACTATTGACATCAAATCTGCACTTGGAAACACACAGTTATGCACATAAAAGCCATATTAACAACCCTGACTGGCATTACCATGGAGGAAAGAAACAATAGAACTAGAACTGATGTTCCAAAGCAGTTGTTCTAAAGAGAAGTGACACCGTCGCGCACACCTCTAAATGAGAACTGATGCTAACGGACACAATGGAAATAACAGAAGGAGAACGAAACAGGATGCTGGTCAGATGAAAGAGCCCGAAATGTCAGACAGCCTACAGACTGTTGTCGCCTTGCAATCTTAACAGCCAACACCAGTCTGATAAGCTATTTGACAGGTCGAGAGTGACAGACGCATGTAAAGACAACAATGGCTTAAAAAAAAGAAACAGATAAATAAAACCCCAATCCGACTTACCATGACAAGACAAAAGAGGGGAGATGAGAATGTTCTGAGTGGAGCCGGTGCAGAGCGCAGGGTTCAGCCCGCTCAACAGTACCCCTCTGTTTTGAATCTACTCGAGTGATTCGTCTCCTGGCTCTGTGACTGGGGCAGAGCAACGAGTTCATTCGGAGGTTCAGCTGAGGTAACAGCTCAGACGCTTTTCACTGCGCTTGGGAGGTTTTCTTTCCCTCCCTCTCCTCCCTCCTCGCCTGAGACAGCTCTAGCGCCCACTGTGCTCAGTCCAGCGTAGCACAGCAGCAGCACAGAAAGGGAAAAGAAAATAGCACATTTCTCTGGCGGTCACGGATAACGAAGGGGCTGCACGTTCGGAGAACCAGCCGCCGAGATTCGTGGAACGAGAGACAAAAATACAACGACTCAGGCTCCTGTAATCTCAAACCCGAGCTTTCTGTCTTGATTCTATCAGAACAACAACAAGCTGTGAAAACAAGCGAAAGCAAAGGAAAACTTACCATTAAAGACTTTCTCACATTAAAAATCTGTCGTATTAGCAAAACACAATCTAGCAAAATAAAGATAAAAAGCAAATGCGGCAGGCTCGCAGCCCACTACTGCCTCACTGTCCACCTCACACATGTGCACACGTTTGTAGAACTGACTCAATATATGACTGCATCTGGTAAAGTAGGCCCCGGCTGACTCATGTGCTCTCTTCCTGGAAGCAGAACAATAAGAGCAGACAAAAGGACCAGCGGGGTGATTTGTGACTGTTTTACTGTTTCTCATCCAAAACTACTCAGCGAGGTTTCTCTGCGTACGCAAAGAAAATGAAAATGGTCTTCTGAGCAACAGCTACAGCTAAAAAATAATTAAAAAAAAAACTAAAATTATTAAGTACAATATGCAAAATTCGGATTGTTTGTCACCTACCACGGCCAGCGCCACACAACTTTACCAAACAACCTCAACAGATAATAAAGATTCTGGTTTTTTTCTTTTATCAAAAGATATAATCCTTACCTCTCCAAATAAATGAATGGAGTCTCCCGATAAGCATTTGTAGTAAAACAAACAGCGCAACTCAAGGTCCGCGTGCAGAATTACAACCAGAGGCTGATCACCAAGCAATGAAACAGCTTACTCACGAGTACCTACCTCACAGAGAACAGTCACAGAGAGCACTACCGAATGCAAAGATGACAACAGCGAGTAAATGGAAATCCAGTTTCAGCCTAAACATGTTGCTTTTATGAGCGGAGACGGAGGCAAGCTACTCGTTCAGAGTGGCAGAGCATCAGGGAGGAGAGCGGCGCCAACAGCTCCGGATCTGATCTCACGCCGGTCTTCGCTCCGTCTTCTTCTGTATGTGTTTCTCCTGCCGCCTGCACTTAACGTAGCTCTGAGCCATGGAGTTGACAGTGGAGCAGACAAAGAAGCATACCGTGATGACCACGGACTCTCTCAAAGAGCCCTGACAGCCAGCTCTCCTCCTGCCAGGAGCCACAGAGTGAGGGAGAGACGAGCACGCTCCGTCCGGCGAAAGCCACCATCACGCCCCTCCTCTGTTCTTCCCTCTGCTCCTGATGCTCTAGGTTAGGTGGGGATCCAGCTCCATGTGCAGGACAGATAAAGATCAGGGGTAATAAAACACGAGGCAGCCCCCACCATCCTCCTCCTAACGCCCCCGCTGACCCCAGCCTGCCTCCACTGAGTTAAAATGCCTCGCTTCTCTGTTGTAACTGCAGGAGGCTCAAGTTACAAGAAAAAAGGAACATTGTTCTAGAAATGCCTTAATCTGTCCTTGTGAAAGTCTCTTTTTCATCCCTTTCTTCGTAAATGCATCAAAAAAGGGGTAAAAAAAAAAACAAAAAAAAAAAAAAAACCAAACAGATTTAGTAAAGGAAGAAGTGAAATGCAAAGCAGAAAAAAGGGGACGCTTTAAAAAAGAAATTTAAGCAACAGCCACTACTGTCTCCTTTTGTTGTAGACGGGGGTGGGGGGTGGGGGCGGGGGGTTCAGGGATTGTCACTGGGGATTGGGGAGGGCTGCCGTGGTCTACAGTCAGTGCTGGGTTCAGGCGGGGCATGGAGTGCAAATGCGTGTGTGTGTGTGTGTGTGTGTGTGAGAGTGTGGTCACTCCCCTGTGTGTCACACACACACACACACACACACACACACACACACACACACACTCCCATTTGGTAAGAGGGAACATGAGTCAGCATGCCCCACGCTACAATAGTACAGTTCAATACAGTGAGCGGAGCCAGACCCCACACTGGCCTCCCCAGCCCGCCCAGGGCACCCTGACCCCGCTCAGGCCCTAACGATGTAGATCTACCTTACAACAGGCTGGAATAACATCTACCAACACCAAATCCAATTCCAATTAGTGTTTCGCGTCAGTTTAGGTGCCGATTCATTTATTTCCCTGAAACCGGGGCGGCTAAGATAAAGAAAAGACAGGGAACAAAAAAGTAGAGGGAGAAGGAGTGAAAGAGGCAAAAGTAAGGGGGCTGCATTCTTTTCTTGGCATGCCCAAATGAATGAATAAGAGGCTGTGAGCTTGGGGGGTGGGGGGGGGGGCAACTGAGGCCCCTGTACTTACAGTTGGGGTCCCCCTCTTCAGTATGATTGTGCAGCCTGGCCTTCTGGGCCTCCAAGTACTCTCTGAAGGGCTTCTGCAGTGCCGCACCCAGCAGTGGAAGAGCTCTGCCTCCACCAACACAGAGGGAGAGGGAAAGAAAGAAAGAAAGAAAGAAAGAGAGAGAGAGAGGGAGAGATCGGGGGAAGAGGGACGGAAGGAAGAGGAGAGAAGGGGGTGGGGGGTTCAAATCACGTCATATCATTGTTACTCACCAGCCCAAGGGCAGCAACAAAGGGAGGCATGCTGTCCTATGTCCTGTACAGAGTCACTCTTCCCTGCTTCCTCTCTGAGAAGAGAGAAAGACTGAAAGAGCAGTGAGTGCAATCCCTTCACTGCTCATCCCCCATCACACACACATGCACGCACACACAGCAAAGTACAGACTGTGCCACATCTACAAAAATAGTGCTGCTCAAAAACAAATGAAATAGAATAACAATATTTAAAGAAAGAAAGAGCGGACGTTGACAGCTGTGGCAGCGGTAGTCAGACTCTTTCTCCCACTCTTCTGTCTCTCACATGTACTCGGCTTCCTTTCCGTCTCTCAAACACACACACACACACACACACACACACACACACACACACGCCGATGAACTCGTTCAACTCCCCTGCAGTGCCTCCTCTGCCGCTGCAGTGGGGAGAAATGAATGACTTCTCAGAACTCTCACATTTATCGCAGGCGGTTCCTGTAAGAACTGGTTTCAGCCAATTAATGAGGAAGTGAGTCGTACCCGAGCTGTGTCATCACTGGCTAGGAACGGGGGGGATGGCCCACAGGGGGAGGGTGCTTCTGTAAGACAGCCCATATTAGGAAAACCCAATACAAGCACTAGTACACCCACTGCCCCCAAACACACACACACACACACACACACACACACCCACACACACACGCACACAAAGAATGCCCTAGAATAAGCAAATCAGCAGCCCATCCCTACATCACAGTTAGTGATTAATCACAAAATAAATACTTCCTAAATACCTTCTTATTTTCTTTGTTTCTTTATTGAGCCAATTACATCCCCAAAAGCTTTGTGACAGAACGCTGATCATGTTCCCCTTACAAATCTTTAGTTCCTGCTGGGGAAGTGTTATCAAAGGGCACCAAGACATTAAAGATTTTAGGGCAGGTTTGCGTGGGCAGCCATGTCACATACGGTTGACTTTATGGCTGATAACTTTCTTTGAAGCAAGGAAGTTATTTCCGTTCCTCTCCACCTCCACATGCACACACACACACACACACACACACACACACCTATGTCATTGATGAGTATGAATATAGGCCATGCTAAATAAATTTACAACGAGGAAGTTTTCTTTTTTCTTTTTTAATTAATGGTTAACTTTATACCTGGTGTTAGATGTCCTGAATGGTCACAGAACAGACAGGAAGTCTCCCTCCTGGACTACATTTTAAAAGGCACCAAACATCAAGAGAGTAAAAAAAGACTCTTCTATTCTCAAAACTTGTTTTCAGTTTCTTCACCAAATGTATTTATAAAAAAATAAGAAAATCTCTTGTGTTCCATCGCGCTCGGTGACATCAAGTAAAATCAAACACACGAGAAATCCACCAGTTTAAAAGTTAGACGTAAACAGGCAAGAACAAAGAGCGAGAGAAAGCGTTTTTTTCTGCAATGGCGGGCAAATCATCTCCTCCACGATGAGCAATACTGAGTCATGAGCCTGGGTAAATCTACCAGCAAAAAAAGCTCATAGCTAGCACTCTAAAACACATTTTTAATGCCTCACAGTCAGAGGAGACTCAGAATCTTTTCATTAAAGTATTTTTGGGGAATATATTTTCACTTCTTGCAGGAGCTATGAATTTATTGGATAGAAGAGTTTCTGTGAGTACCTGTGTTGAAAATATCTGCATGTGTATTAAAAAAAAAGTTCAGAGGGCAAAATGTATTAATGAGTTACAAATGTCTTTCTAATAATATGAAATTCATGATAAATCTAAGTTGTTCAAAGTAAGTAAAAGTGTAAGCCTGTGTATGTAGAAGCTGTATAAGAATGCTGTACAGTAGAAGCTGATAAGAATGCTGGAAATTTAAAGTATCAATTTTATTTTTTTTGAGTGGATGTGACAAGTATGAGGCCCACAGAGCATAAAAAAGGCCAATCTGCTAATACATTTATGAACTATCCAGCAGCTGCTCATTTCCCCTTAGAAACGGCTTTGTTATAGGAAATAGAAAATTAAGTTACTTTTTTTTATAAACATAACTGAAAGCCTTTACAAAGTTCAAACTAAACCACCAACAGTATTTTTTAAAAAGGTTTTCTTTTCAGCTCTTTAAACTGTAAAGGCAGATCATTAAACTGCAAAGAATTGCTAAGTATTAATGTTAACTTATTATCTCTAATACAAATGAAAGTTGAAGCTATGATTTGCTCTAAAAATATGAAACTAAAATTATAACATTACTAAAGTGCTGAAATACTAAGAATTAATTCTTAATTCTTGCCATAAGCTATCATGAAAACAAACAAACAAACAAAAAATAAAAAAAAATTGCTCAATCAGTTTAGGGACATTTAATAAATAAAAATATCCAGCAACAGATATTCAAGACAAAATGATGGTGATCAAAGATATTCTTTTAAGGAGAGTTCTAGTGGGCATGGTAGCTCAAAGTAACGGTTCATCCAGCAACTCTCTTTTGTTTAAAGAGAAAAAAGGCATGATAGTGAGGACAATTTCAATTAAAATTCCAAATGCTGGTGGTTTTATAGCCACAGAAGCCTGGATAGGTGGATCAGGCGAATCCTTGTAAATGTTAAAACAGTTGTTCTCTAATTAATTGAATTACTTCCAGAAGTTATCCAAAAGGCAAAAGATGTGTCACTACTTCACAACAGGATAGAATTCATTGAAAGAAATCACATATTCCATATGCTTCTGCACATTCTAATGTGTGATAGTTTATTAAATAAATAAATATTGTTAATCATGAGCCGAAATTGGTTCTAATTTTGTAATATGCAAAAACATCTAAGACAAAAATTCACAGTGAGATTTTTAATCTCTTAGGGATCTGTTTATTAGTAATACATGAAGAAATAACCACTTTAGTTCCGATTCAAAAATCAAGTTGTTTGCGATATATTTCAAATCTTGAACGCTGGCAGGGTCAAGGTTTTCAGTGCTGTCTGTACACACTGTCCTGTTCATATCTGAGCTACTCAGATATTCTTCTTTACCTTGATCCATCAAAACTTTTACCAATCTTTTCGTCCTGTTTTCATCCAGAGACACAGAAACCACCGAACCACCACAAACATCCAGGGCCAGCGGACCTATCACTTTTTCCCTATTTTTCCAAATATTCCTCAGTGTGGTGACACAGTTCAGCTATGGAATATAAACAACACTTTAACAAGTCATATCATAGTGTTTAGCAAAGAATACAATTTAGCAAAAAATAAAAAACTAAAAAAAACCCACCAAAAATGCTGCTTTGAGTGGGTTTTACAGTCACACCAAGTCTGGCTTAGAACGACAACTGATTATTTCACTTTCCCCACGAAACAAGAACAAATTAAATGAGGTATGATGCATAAATAATATTAAAAAAATGAAAGATGAATATTTCATTAGGTTGCTGAAAAAAAAACTTTTTTAAACAATAAAAAAAAATATATGTAGAAAGAATAAGGTGTTACTGACTATTCTGCTGAGAGGTAGGAACACGAGCTGGGGCTCCTGCTTTTCCCCTTTCAGAAAAACACAATCACCTTTATCAGTGAAGCAATTCAGAATGTTGTTCCATTTGTACGAGACAAAGACGTGTCATAGCCTTTGACTGCAACAAAGAAGAGTAAGAGTAACTGTAATATCTGCTCCTGAGAAAGCGGTGCTGTTACAAGGCCACAGGTTAGAGCAGCAAAATTTGAATATTAACGACTCTGTAACTCTTATTTACAAATAAGTGTATAGATCACATTAGGAAAGCATGAATCCAGAAGTCTTTGGAAAGGACCACGAATGATCTTCCCCACCCCAAAACCTCATTTAATCGTGATAAACATAAATGACAGCACGTAGTTACAGAGAGCAACATTTTTCTCACAGAAAAGTTAAAAACCTGACCAATAAAGGAATGAGTGAATCAAAGTTTCTCAGGGAAAATTCCACAGATGTTTAGTTTCCTGCAGTCCGATTGTATCTATAAATCTATAATTTAAGAGTGCAATCTCTCATTTTTTCAATTGAAATATCATTTCCTGCTGCTGTGCAAAGAGTATGGTGTGTGTTTAGGTGTCTGGTGTCTGTTTGATGGAAACTGAATTCCAGAGGCCGTGAGTCAGAGGAGACCTTTGACCTGTTTGCCCCTTCTTAAAGCTGCCACCTACACACCTTTCACACACATACACACGCACGCTGACATTCAGACACACACACTTTTTGTCTGTGTTTGCTGTATGTTAATGAAATCTTGTCCAACTTTGATAAAATGTGCACACGTGTGCCTGATATTTAAGCAAGGAAAGAGAATGACAGAGAACAAGGGCTCACATGACAGCCAAGCCCTGGCCAGGTCCAACTGATTACAACATCATCTCAACAACCAGCTTAGGCAATCGCTGGTGTTACCCAACTCTCTGCAGGGCCGCAGTTCACACCTAACATAATAGCACTGACGCCGGTAAGGTGGCACTCTGTCCTGATGTACTAAAACCTGGTCCTCCATGCCATCTAGGTGCACACTTTCTCATCAGCTCTGACTTTATTGGACCAATTATATTTTATGATGTGTTGGAATAATTAGATATATTAATTATGACTGGTTTGTGTTTCACTTTGGAAATTTGGAGAGAAAGGGTAGAAAGCTAAAGTAATAGCTGTGTGTGTGTGTGTGTGTGTGTGTGTGTGTGTGTGTGTGTGTGTGTGTGTGTGTGTTTGCGTGCGTGCGTGTTCCTCCTCCAGTTCAACAGGGCTTTTTCCCAGTGACTTCACCACTAAAGCATGGAGCCCACTCCTGGACGGAGATCCCCCTGCCTGGTATGTTTATCACATCCCTATTCTGCAGTCATTTACCCACCACCCCCCACTTCTGTTCACACACACATATACACACACACACACACACACACACACCACACACACACACATACATACAACCACGGACACATGCCATCCTCTTGGGAGTCAGCAGTGCTGCCAGGAAATCAGGGGGCACCAATTATAGCAGTCTATTATTTCTCTCACTTCCCAGACAGCCACATAAAACAGCTCTTCAACCCCTTCGACCGCCCCCCCCCAACAGGTTCAAGTCCTCATGCCCACACATGCTCCTGGTCTAGGTGTGGAGGTGTGTGCGGTCCACTGGACAATCAGGTCTGGGCCACTGCAGTGGTGAGAAAGGGTTCAGTCAGGCAGCCGAGAGTGGAGACGCTTTCAGACGGGTCACAGTGCTGCTGGAGCGACAGGGACAGAGAAGGAGTGGAAAAAGGCAAGACTGACGGGAGAAAAGGAATTCTCAGGGCCTCTGTCATGACGGGAAGGAAGAGTCTTGGTATGGATGCATGGTGACATTGATCCACACGTTTTCTTTTAAATCCAAGTCCCCTTCCAGCTAATGGTGCGGCAATAAAGACATTTCTTACTTTTCTACTTACTTTTACATTTTTTCGTAGTGAAATTAAACTTTATAGGAACTCAGAGACTATCTTAATGGCGCCATTATGAAACAGGTTCAAAGAGACAGCAGAATCACACCAAAGAAACAAAGATGTTGTGTGGAAAATTAAAGATAGGCTGAATAAACGGGAGCCTGTAACATGACTGTCACATAAAGGCGATGGCTCTCACTAATCCAACTCTACATGTTTAGCCTGGGGGGGTGGGGAGACACACAAAAGTCTCCAGTGTGTGCCGATCTTTCAGTGTTTGGTTGACTGGGGGGAATGAACCGCATGTTCAGAATAACTCACATTTACTGTGACATTCTGCGCAGACAACCACACGCTGAACATCACTATATGCGCTCCAAAGGCCGTAACATGCTTCACCCACCGCCTGTAATCCCAACGCGAACTGTTACATTTCGGCTCATGTGCGACAGAGCTTGTGGTTAGAAGCCGGCGCATGAAGTCAAGTGAAAGTTCCTGAAGTGTGTGAGACGGTGAATCAGAGTAACACATCATCTCCCAGAACAAGTTGAGACACTGTATTTGAATCTGGCATAGTTAAAAAGTTGAGTGGAACAGCCTTTACATTTATAAGGCACCTATTTTGTCAGTTTTCTAGTTTTTTTTCCCGATGTCCATCACTAAATTACTCATTATCCAACTGTACCCAAAATAATAAGAGAGCTTGAATCCTCACGCGTAATCCACCAGCTTTCTGCTGGGGACTTAATGGCTGTTTGTCTGCGGAGTGGTGGACTGGCAGAGGTGTCCAGATGACTGTCCTTTGAGTCAGTGTCTGTCTGCGATGACTCCACACACAGAACACACAAGGAGCCATGACAAATTGTAAAATTACCACACGCATTATGACAATCATGGGATCCACTGAACAATGCACGTCAAAAGTGGCTGCAGATGAAGAGGTCGTGCTCTCTTCCACTGATAAAGGGGCACTCTAAAAATGAATCAATGGACTACTGTTTCCTAAAACAACATACAAGCTGATTTACATCCGGATGAATAAATAGACGAATGATAAATCTGGGAGAAATGTGTGTGAGTAACACGTGCTGATGTTCCCTGGATCAGAAGACATAAACGAGCAGACAGAGCTGCAGATCCTGAGCAGCACAATGAGCCGGAATTACAGAAAATGACACCAGCCCAGGAACAAACATGTGACCTTTCCCTTGCTTTGTCTCTGTCTCACACACACACACACACACACACACACACAAACCAACATACACACACGCTCATCCTTGTACTTCTATCTTTGTGAGGATTTTTATAAGCAAAAATAACTTACCCTAACCCTTACAAACACCCAATTCTAACTCCAACCTTAAAACCAAGTCTGAACCCTCAAACAGACCTTTGAAGTTATGAGGACCAGCCAAAATGTCCTCACCTACCAAAAATGTCCTCACTTTGCTAGTAGAATGCAGATTTTGGTACTCAATATGTAGTAAGTACAAGAACGCACACACGCGCACACACACACACACACCCACACACACCAAAATTAGAATGACCTCCATATCCATGCGTTCTTCACCAACAACAAAACAGATCACAATATGCACAAAGAGTAATTTTAAGCGATCAAATATTACTCCAAACGACCAAAATGAGACCTTTACTACCTCTGTGTTTCTATTAGACGTTTCAGGCCAAGGTAATCAGAATGGAAGTACAGGGGAGATGGGAAAATGGCCGTTCCGCCAGGCCCTGCATTAAACTTAACGATGCTGTAAAAAAGAGAGTTGCCATGACCTGCTGCTCCATCCATTACTCTGTCTTGCCCCATTTGCCACTGATCCCGTCATCCTAAGTGAGACGTCTGAACACAAAGGAGAGCAGTTGCAGATCACGGAAGGTCTACTCAAAGCCATCTTTGTTCGGGAGTGTTTCAGGTGACTCGAAACCCAAGTGACTAACAGCATCACTAATAGAAAGAAGAAAAAAAACAAAACAAAAACACACCTCTAATGGGCGCATTTTGCTCATGATGGCTTACCGGGTATTTATAGGAGCGCTGACTGCTGCAGCCAGACAACCAACTAAAAAAAAAAAAAAAAAAAAAAAAAAAAAAAAACATTTTGGTAACTTTTTGCTTGTGAACTTTGTTACCGCAACCAACTCATTTAAGAAAGTGTTCTGAAATCTACTTTCTATATGACTTTGGGGAAGAGAAGGGACATAACACCAGAGAAATCAGCAGGAAACAAGCAACTTTCTTTACTGAGTCTGAACATAAATAACTACGAAAAAAAGAATGTGTTTTTTTTTTTTTTTTTTTTTTAACGGTTCAGTTCACCAATAACTCACCTACAGAGAGTCTTTGCTATTTATTTTGTAGAAAAGATTGTCAGTTTATTGCTAAACCACATAAAATCTATGCCAGTTTTTTTTTTTTTTTTTTTAAAGTCCTACAAAATAAGATAACTTAATCAATGTAAAGGGAAAGAAAAGAAGCAGTGAATTTTGTTTTAAATGTCTTATTTATTTATTTATTTATTTATTTATTTATTTTATTTATTTATTTAATAATTTTTAAACTCATAAGTACATAATTCAGTTGTAACTTGACATTTCTGTCTCCTCTCTCTTGACAACAGAGGGGAAATGTTGATTGTGATCTAGAAAGATCTGGTATGAACCAGTGAGCCGCTCATCCAACCCCCGACTGCCCTGCCCTGACCTGCGTCTCTCCCTCGGCCTCCCTCCGAGCAAGGCTTCCCACCTGCTGGGAGCCTCTAATGTAGACAGCCCTGTGTGGTAAGAAGAGCCATCTGCAGGCCCATTGTGCTGGTAATGGACTCCTGTCTTAAAGATGGACTCACATGGAACTGTCTCATTCTCATCCCCCCCCCCCCCCCAACCCCACCACCGTCCTTTTCTCTCTGCACCTGAATGGTGAGGGTCTGACAGTGACAGTGCCTCCCTGGACGCAAGAGTCTGAGGGATTTATAAACCCCAAGAAGATGGACGAGCGTAAACCGTCACCAAAAAAAAAAAAAAAGGGAAGGAAAATACTACTAGACAAAACTGTGAGCACGTCTATCTTGTGTTAAACTCTCACACATTATGTTTAGACGATAAAAAAAGGAGATGCTGTGGAAAACTGCTGATGTAGACTCTGGGAAGTTTAGACATAATGAAGTAGACAGTCTCATTTGTTATGTGACTGGCTATCACCAGCAAGTTATCACCATTTACTGATTTAAGTCATGTGACTCATGTGGATGAAAGTGGACCACATATTTCTGCTTAAATCTTTGTGTGTGTGTGTGTGTGTGTGTGTGTGTGTGTGTGTGTGCATTAAATAAAACAATTTGGTTCTGAATTGGTGTCTTCTGTCTTTGTCCCTTCCCAGACCTCCACCCAAACAGTCACGACTGACAAACCATTACCTTATTGGGCTCCTGCAGACAGTGAATCACCATCTTTTCAAGCTCCTTTCCCAAAATCTCTGGGAGAGTGTTTATTCCCGTTTATCAGCCCATGTGGCTGCCACCAAAGTGGCACAACTCCGATTCAAAGACAAAGATTCAAAACAGGGGGGGGGGCTTAAGTATTTCAATACAAGGTAACAGTCTGTTCCATCACTGCAGTAAGGTGACCCTGAGGCTTTGGTGAGTTACTAAATATCTCAGCTGTACTGGCTGATGATGCTGCAGTTGAGCTAAGGGGTGACGGGAGATGACACAGCACTGTACTGAGTCTGACGGTCAAACATGATTCAAAGAAAACAAGCACTTAGCAAGCGAGCAGAAAAGGCGGCACAAGGAATCACTCAGTATAATCTTTCAATTCTCTAAACTGTTCAGTGGACTTTTTCTCAGTAATTAACAGGTATCAGTATTATTTTGTCATTTAAAGTTTGTCAGAAGGATCACTTCTGTCGTTCTAGGCAAACCTGCAGTTGCTTTTCATGGCTAAAGAGGAAAACTGCAAAAAAATAAAAAAAAAGAGAGAGAGGAAAGAAAATCATGATATACAACTGCTTTAGATTTTGATCAAAGCTCTTCATAGTGCAAGACGGCAGAATTATCTGCTGACGCTGACTGTACACGGCTGAGCTGGAGAGAACACATCTGTATTTAAATCACGGGGCATAACACATTCAGGTCCAGTCAGACTCTGCTCCATCTGACCTGGCCATTAGTTTGTCTCATCAGCCAAAAAAACATCTTAAAAAGATGCTACATTGTGCTAAACCAGCACTTGGAAGCAAAAACTGTCTCAGTTATTGTCCTGCAACTGCTGGCAGAAGGTTATTGATTTAACCGCAAATGATTTGCATGGCAGGAAAAGACGAGTGAAACACATCTGCTGGATAGAAGAATCTGTTTCTACGGTACACAAAGGTCGAAACATCTAACACCCAGGCCGTCTTTGTCCCAAACAGGCAGTAACTGGAAAAACAGTCTGAAAGGGAAGAGCACTTGGTTTGATTGAACAACTGTCAGAGGACAGAGCTTCATTTTCCACCAGCCCTCAGAAGGAACATCAGACAGTCATAAATGTATAATGGAAATTGTAAGTCACTCGTTCGATTCAAAAAAAAAAAAAAAATCCCTTTGCGGATACCTCCACGTTTTATATTCTAGCTGGTGAAATAAAACCTTTTTTTTTTTTTTTTTTTTAACAGATGCGATGACAGTTTTAGAGCCTCGTGACGTTCAAGCAGCAGATTCGAACCTTTCCTATGAGACCGAGGTTCAGTAACACTTTTCCATTTGTCATTCACAGTCAAACAGTTTTCCTGCTTTTAACAGCTGATGAATGACCTATAACCTGTAGAAATATTTATATAAAAAAAATAAAATAAAAAATACGCATTTGGATTATAAGAGCATGTATAACAACCAAGCACCGCACGATTTGTCCTGGTGACACAACTGTCTGATTGCCACATGACTCCGTGTTGCAATAAACAACAGTTTCCTCATGAAATATGGGAAGTATTTGTGGGCACTCCCTGTTCATTAAAGAAATTCCCTGTAATACCAACAGAAATAAAAGTAACCTGTAAATCCGAACATTTAGTTTGATACGATTTTTAATTAACCGATTCAAACACTCATTTCTCTACTCTAGTACTCTACACTGCATTGTATCATGTGAGAAATCAAAAAAGACATAGTGTAATTAAAGTAATTTTACAAATAAAATTAAAATTCAGTGTGCATTTATTTGAGAAATAAAATCCAACTGAAAATAATAACTAATGGGCCATATATATATAATTCTAAAGGTTTCATATGACATCATCAAAAATATCTAATATATAAGGTGGGAAAATTATTGACGCAGCACATTTTAATCGACGTTTATTTTTATCCTGTCTGACTTTTGAAGACATTCAATTTTCTTGCAGCTATTTAAAAATCTTTTGAGCCCGTGCATTCGCCGCTGTGCACAGGCATCACCTCGACAGCGCGTTAAGGTGTACATGTAAGTCCTCAGTTGACTCCAGCGCTGAAGACCGCAACGGGTTCTAACCGAAAGGCCACCACTCATTCACAAAGTGACGACTGAAAGTTAGATCAGCTCGGAGGAAAGGTGAAGGTAGTAAGGCTTCGGAGATGAGGAAGGAAGTCGACGGTTGAAGATGTAATGAGTGAAACTTCCTTCAGAGAAGAGAATGGCTCGTGAGTCACACCAAAACCAGTCAGCAACCAATGAAATCTTGTTGCAAGTGTGCAGTTCAATGAACAATGACTGACACACACGCACACACACACGTACACATATAGGAACACACACAGCTTACTTTTTTTATTTCATTTTTAAAGCACGTTGACAACTTTATTAATATTTTATGCTGTGATATGCTGAGTAAAGAGCAAAAGTTAGATGTGTAGTTGTTAAAAACATGGTGGGTAACAGAGCTGATGATAAGAAGCACTCCTACCAACAGGTGTTCACTTGAGTTCACTTTCCAGCTGCAGCCCCGGAGTGTGTGCAAGGACACTAATTATGAAAGTGAGAATCATTTGCAAGGAAGAACTCATTGTAAGGAAGCAAAAAGTGTGTGCTTTTTTTCTTTGTTTGTTATAGAGAAACCAGTCGGTGCCTCATCACGTCACGATAAAACCTGCCACCCAAATCACACAAAGTATCCTCAGCAGCACAGCGATGCTGGCTCCAGTCAGGCCGACAAAGGTTCTGACACAGCTCGACCTTTCTGAGCCTCTTTTTTTCATTTTTTTTTTGTTTTTTTTGTTTTTTTTGTTTTTTAAGCACGCAGGTAACTGACAACGCGCCACAACAAAATGGACCTAATAACAGAAAAGAGGGGAGGGTGGACAGTAATGATCCATCTTCAGACGGGCTAGAGCTCCCTGTCGGTTCAGGTAACATCGTGACACATAAAGCAGAGGGGAGTTTCAGCGATTGACACAAGTTTCCTCCATGAAGTAATCAGAACATGATTACGCCTTTAGTCATCCAGAGGAACCCAGGCCAGTAACCAGGGTTTAGAATGTTCCAGCAGACTAAGGGGCCACAGAGGAGATAAAATGTTGGTTAGCCTGTGTTGACTTCTTACAATGGGCCACAGCTGCCCCAAATGATCGAACCGACCTTCATGCGCAATGGATGCACACTGCACGGTGAGCAAGCGCACGCATATGCACAAACACGCACTGGTTGAGGCTTACTCACCCAGTGACAGAGACCTTCTGCTCCGCTTTGAGTCTGCCGAAGGTGCTGATCACAGTTTCTGTATGACAAAGAAACACAAACGGACCAGTTAGAGAATGATGGGGGCTGCAGAACAATCACATCAGTGATCAGTAATTCCTTAACCCCCCTATCACTCACGTGCACACACACACACACACACACACGTGCATACACGGGCAGTTTTTGTCATGGAGCGTAAGAAATAAAAGATCAGGCAATCAGGTCGATTGTCTTAAGAAGAATTAAGGAGTGTAAGACCTTCTGATGGGATCCTGCTTCATTAAACCCAAACAGAGGAAGCAGAGCTAATCTGGGCTCGTATCAGGCCCGTCCTTCACCTCTCTTGGTCCTTGACTTGCCCTCTGAGTTGATGAAAGTTACCGGGTTATTCTAAACAAACGTGTTTTGACCAGTACAAACGCGGTTTGAGGCAATAACATCAAGGTTGCCTTCAGCATGACATTAGAAAGGCTCAACCCAGCAGAGCGCTTGGCGGCTACATCATTACAAACTTATGCTGTGCAGAAAAGGATTGTTCAAAGCCACAGGACCTTATTTTAAATTCTAGTCCTGATCCAGAAGGTTTTCCAGACACTAAATATACGCTGCCGAATTACAGGGGAAAAGTGTGTGATACACCAGACATCTTGAACTTTCCGGCTCTTTTAATGACAGTGTCATAAAAATGTCACTTCACATTTGTATATTTCACTCAATAAAGCGTGCGCTCCAAATTAAAAGTGTATGATAGAATGTAAAAATATCATTGTCTCACTACAGCTTCGCTTTTACTGAGCTGACATTATTTCCTTAGCGATCTGGATTGTGACTTCTTTTCTGATAAGGGACGAGTCCCGTTTCAACTACAATCTGCCAGGATACCAGCTGAAAATTCTGTACATATATTCACCGTGAGGAACACGTGAGACGAGCGCTTTATAATAGAACTTTTCAATAAACTGAATCATTCTACGTGAAACCACAACACGGGAAATCTGACAAAAATGCTTGAAACGAAGGATGACAGAGTCTTGACTCGCAGATTTCAGTTTACTGCTAATGCTGATAGGAGCGATAACGTACCAGTCATAACAGATTTCACACACACACACACACAATGGAGGAAAGGGAACATCACACCATTTTCAGTGTGCACATTCATTTAATGAACACAGGTTGAGGTTATTATAAAGGAGTATGCAGCATCCCGCCTGAAATCCTTTTTTTTTTAAATTTTTTTTAATTATGCACATTTATCATATAAGCATCCATGTCATGTGCATAAACGTCAACTTGCTGTATAAACGTCTACACTGTCTTTCACGCCTCAGTGCATTTCCTTGACAACACCATTCCTCCTTATTTGTTCAGCCGCTGGCAAACCTAAAGCGTTTCCTTGGAAACCCATCTGAAGCACTGGTTAAAAACCACACGCTGCTCTGGAGCTGAGGACACACCTGAGGAACAGGTACCAGTATGAGTACTGCTGCAAATTTCTACCAACACTTACACTGTGACGCATGTGTGGTTGCTGTCAAGCACACACAGACACACACACACACACATGAGGACCTCCAGACAGAGAAGAGGACAAAATCTTACTTTCCATTAGGGACACACCCCTCTCAGGAGGGACCCCTGGGACCCGTGGGTGTAATCTCTGACTGTGTGTGTGATCGGGGCTGCCATGTATGCCAACCCTCCCCCCTCCCCATGTCTCTTTCGCCATCACCTCCCACAGACAATGTTTATCTGCATTAGCTCGCACTCTCTAGGTTCACCACCCCCACACCTTTTTCTGGTACAGGACAATGCTTTCTGTGTATGACGGGGAATGAGTCTGGGTGGAAACGTGCCTTGCTTTTAACCCTTCTGTCTGTTTCACACAAAGCAAATCTAGCATCAGGGAGATGAGGGGCCGGGGGGGGGGACCCTGGAAAAATACCAGACAGGTTAAAAAGCCCTCTTCACAAAGTGAGAACCGGAGAAATGTTTTAGCCACAGTTTCAACACTTGTGTCATATTCATCTTTAATTTCCCGTGTCTCAGTACACCCATTGTCACTCTGGCTGCCCAACTGCACTGGGAATACTGGCGCTGCAATCACAAAATGGTTGCCTCCCTCTACTTACCGCTACACAAAATGGCCTCCTCCCTTGCAGCTAGAGTACAGTGTAGTGCTCATGTTTCACACTTAGAACCTTTCAAATACACCAGTCTCCAACCTAGGTACAAAGAAGGCGTGCTGCTTTCTGCACTAATGAACAGACACATCAAAGGCAATTCTTTTACGCATACTTCCAGCCAAAAACATGCTGAACATGAAACATGAGTCCTTTAACAGAATCAGAAGAGTTTCTTTTTTCTTTTTTTTTTGTAAGTGTAGTAGTTCTTGAATATTTTTTTTTCACAAGAGCGTTTCAAATGAACCGTCCACAAGTTAATCATGACCAGGTCCAAAAGATTTGGAACCTGCAAAAAAAAAAAGAGATAAAGTGATTATTAGACTTTGATGTGTAAACTTAAGTCAGAAACACCAAAGAAATATTAAGCAACTATCTATACTGTCACATACTTTACAGCTTGTTCAGCAAATTAAATTATCTATCTATCTATCTATCATCTATCTATCTATCTATCTATCTTGCTGACTTGACTTGCTGATCTTTCATTTATCTGCGACACATCTCACAGCAGCTGTGCACACGTTCTCGTGCAAGAAGCGTCTTTCTCTAAAAGTTTCAGTCTGATATATTTATACGTACCAAGACCTCTTTAAAATGTTTGATTATGCTTAAATGATTTTTAACAATTTCGGATGACCATTATGGCACAGTGTGGATAGCAATTTGTGGTTTTAATTATTAACTGGGGCAGTAAAGCTTTCTTTAATTCACATTTTCTGCAAAAGAGACATGGAAATACATCAAAAATAAAATAAAATGTATGATTTGATCTCAAAAAAATTATTTTCTAAAAATCACATTAACTTCTGTAACATATGAGTACTTATGAGTTCCATATCTTTATTTAGGGTGATGTTTTATTATTGATCACCTGCTTTCTCAACGGGATGTAGCTGTTTCAGGTTATTTATTATATTTTTGTATATGGGCTTATTGTTTGACTAATAAGCTTTTCTGTTTTATTCCTAAGAATGCATCAGGGAGCACAGAAAACAAATAATAAATTCTATTTTACAGCAGGTTCTTGTTTTAACCCAGATTAAAATAAAATATAGCAAAGGAAAGATGGATAAATACCATTAATGTGCCCTAAGCAAACGTGTTTATTTAAAAAGATGACAATTTAAGATTTTACATTTACGATCATTGAGTTTACTTAATCTTAAACAGAGTTTTTGGGGTTTTTTTTAACCTGCCTAAAGTTAGAGGATTAGTTTGAAACAATAAATACAAATTGAACTTTACTCTTTACTCTAATTTAAAGAGGAGAAACATTTGAGCAATGAGGATGGAGACAGGACTGTCACCATTCATTAAATGCATGTTTTACCACAGAATATGCTAATTTTTTATTGAAATATATATATTAAAAAAATACTAGAAAATAAATAAAATTCAACTCTAATTTCATGCTCACCATGGCAACACAATAACGTTAAGTACATTGCTAAAATACCAATTCCCCGGCTGCACAGTCTAAAAACAAGTACGTGTTCTCTTCAAAAATACTTTATATATTTGTATAGTATAAATCTGCTGTGGTTTGTCTGTACTTTGTCTGTGGTGCTGCTTATTAATCTCATTGTTACTGGAAATGTGAGAACAAGAAAAGCGCTTTTGGCCTCTCCTGACTCACAAATTCTTGATGTCTCAGCTGGTCTTGACCTATTCCTCCTGACAGCTCCACAAAAGCCTCTTTTATCAGCAGTGACACAGAATTTTCTCAATATACCTTTTCTGGGAACAGAAGATCTAATCTGTTTGGATTTGAACTGGTTCTGGGAACTCAGTGAGCAAATGAGGGACACCCCGAAGATTGCGGAATCTTAACTTTTCTGGATAAACTATTGAAGATCTTATAATAATATTAACAAAATATTTTCCTGTAAGCCAAGTTTGATTTTAATTCTTCAGTTTTGACTGATACTGGAACTAAACTTTAAAGAAAAGAACTTGAGTTTTTAATGAGGCCTAATTTGAATAATAATTTAATTGGCTGTATTTTACAGTGAAAAACTATAATGGGTTTTCATTTTTATTGTTACAATTTTTGTCTATAACTTTTTGTAACTTTAAATAATACATTTGTTCAGCTGTTTTTAATATATCAAAGTAATTACTTTAATGTCATACTGAATGAAGGATTAAATAATTCCGAATAACTTATTAGGAGTGAATCATCTTTGGTATCTAATTTAACAAGTCATAAATTCATCCATTAGAAATCTTCATATGGAAATATGCCATAAAATGTAGATTTTGAGGTTTTAACTGTAGAAAAGAAAGTTTATAAGCATTAAAAATAATTACTGCTGTAAGAATCTACATATTATGGTTAAAAGAATATATTTTTGCACTAATTTAAACATTATTAATTAACAATAATAGCTTTCTGATTGTAATATGGGATTTTACAGCAAAATTATCTTTTTTTTAAATCTTTTTATTATAACAAAGAGTCAAACTTATGATAACCAAATGAAAGTTTGGATTTCACATGCAACATTTTGAGAAAACACTAAGTCATTTATATTATTTAAGCATACAAAAATATTATTACATACTATACTATTGTTTTAACAATTTTTATGTTCACAATTTCCTTTTGTTAATTGTATATTAAATTGTGGGGGGATACTATCTTTTCATAGGATAGAATGCCTTTTATTGTCATTATACACCTTTTTACATGTGCAACGAGATGAAAAGCAACTCCTTCTTCAGTGCAAACGTGTGCAAATGTGTGCATACGTGTGTAAATATAAACAGAATAGAAATAAACTCTTGTATATTTGCTTATTTTCCCATCAAGAACATTTTTAAACCGGTTAAAATACACATTTTTCAATACAGGGATATTCAAGAAAGAAAGGATTCTTTTTACAAACGGTAAAAGGCCTCCTGGTTTAAAAGATGATATCGATTCTTAAAAATGAGGGACAGATGGGCAAAACATAATCAGACCTAATATGGTCAACAAAGCCAGTACAGTGCTGATGACATTCTTTACAGGGTGCAGCCAAGCAGACGAGAAATTTGAGAGACATGGGAGGTCACCTAATAAGGTGGTGGTGGGGGGAGCAAAGGCTCACCGCATCCGATTGGTTCACCGTTTGAATTTCTGCCTCCACCAGTGTCCAATCCTGAAGGTTCCCTTCCCGGGCCATCCTGTCGTTTTAATTTGAGACTATCCCCATGTGTGCATGAGGCTGTGCATACATGCACATGTAGCAGTGTGAGCCGCTCAGCTGGCTGGAGATCCGAAAAGAAGAAACGTGTAGAAGCACCGAGCACCAAACACACCTGGTTGCTATGGTTTGAGCCCAGATCAAATGTGGCAGAAGGAATCACTGGCGCGGCAGCAGACAGCAAGATTTGCACAGTTTGTATTATCATTATTTTTTTTTTTTTTAAAGTTGTTGTTTTGTTTTTTTTTTTGTTTGTTTGTTTTTTGCTTTCAGCTGTGGGACAGAGTCAGTTAAGTTTAAAACACTGCTCTATGGAGGTAGATCAGGGTGAAAGTGTGTGTGTGTGTGTGTGCGTGTGTGTACCCTTAATGGAACGACGCTAGATTGGTTTCTGCAACTCAGATGGTCGCGAGTTCAACATCCAGACCTTTGTTGTTGGCTGCCTGTGGAAAATCACCATCATTTTCTGTAAGCATCCTCCCAACAACCCCCCCACCGCCACCTCTGTCCTCTCCCTCCCCACCTCCAACATCCCAGCCCGCAGAGCTGGGTTTTTTTGTCTTTTTTTTTTTTTTTTTTTTTCAGCAATTACATTTGTGAGATCTTGTTGACGGCAGTCTTTTTGAAGCCGTGGAGGTTTTTTTTTTTTTTTTTTTTTTTTTTTTTGGGTTCCAGGTTTGTCTGCCTTACTCAGCAGTCCGTGCACAGCGCCAACTACTGCAGGCAGGCAGCAATGTTCACATTTAATGTTTTGTTTCTACGCGTGTGGTGGTTCGATGTCTAATTTCAAGAAGGGCAGCGTTACATTGTTTTGGTTTCTTTTGTTTTTTTGCCCACCTCTAATAAAAAAAAAATCAGGATTTTCCAAGGTTGAATCCTTCTGACACAGTGTAACTTGATTTGACTTAATTACATGTAACACAGGTTATATTATGTTATATTAGGTTATATTGGTTCAGTGAAATATGACTACATAAATCATTACTCAGAATGGACAATACAAATAAATAAACATGTTCCTGTTGTTGGGGGGTTTACCAGGCAGGTCACCAGTTCCACGCAGCACATACACACACACACGCGCACGCACACACACACACACACACACAATTCTATATCTTTTTTTTCCCCCTTAACATGTTATTCTGCAAAAAACGTAAACAGGCTTTGAATCAAGTGTCGCGATTGTGATGAGCGATGTCTGTTTGTTTGTCAGTGCGGTCATAAATAAGTCAGTCAGGGGCTTTTTTAAGGAAAGGGCTCTACTTTTGTGGAAAAGTTGGCATAGCCAGCACTTTGTTTTCAGAGAGCTTTGATGTGTTGATAGGATACAGAGTTCAAACACAGACAGAAACCAGGCAGCAACGAGGCCCTCTGTTCCATGTGGAAAATTTAAGTGTCAGACAGGGAAAAATCTATGCATAGCCTATACACAAGTCAACACCCACGCACATTTTTTTCCTCTTCCTTGCTCTGTTTTCTTTTTTTTTTTTTTTTTTTCTCAATGAAAGTCTTTCACACAGAAGACGCACATCTCTGGAGCGGTCGCGAACCCCCTCGACATTACCTTCTGACAAGCCCGCGCCTGCTCTCTGTGCCACAGGAAGTGGAGTGATCAAGGACGGGCTTGCTTTTAAATTTATCTCCACACACACACACACACACACGCGCGCACATACACGCACAAACACAAAACGCACTCCTGAGTCCACGTTGACAAATTCTTTAACAAGCTGTGGTTAAAGGGAAGCTGGTTTTACTCTGACTCACCCCCCTCCTTTCAAACAGTTTACTGGAAATAAAGAGGGAGGAGAAGGGAGGGGGCAATTTCAGAGAAGTCACGTGACGGGGCTGGGCAAACCACAGCACAGAGAGCCTTTGAGTGCAGTAGGCCAGGGGGGGAAGGCAGGCATACGCCCAGCGCAGATGGCCCTGATTTGAGTTACAGGAGATATGATCCTGGGAGTTGGCAATCAAGAATTCACAGCCTGTTAACCCTTTCCGGGCCAGATTCAGAAAAAAACAGAGGCTGGAGGGTGGAAAAAAAAGCGCAGCTGAAATGACTTCTTTATATGGCTGCCATGAGCATCCTGGAATGAATCCATGAAGGATCCTCCCATATGACCTGCAGAGATATGTGAATTGCTCACCAGCACAAAGGGCGGGCGGGGGGGGTCTGATGTTCATGACATCAGTGTCTGGAGTTGTTAGAAAAGGCATGACTTCATTATTCTTGAATAACCCCATTGAATTAAAAAAAAAAAAAAAAAAAAAAAAAAAAAAAAAAAACTTCTGTGCTGCTGTGTATCACGTGCACTTGTGGTAGGAAGTTGGCTTATGCAGTCTGAGAGAAATACCACGGGGTTTACGTCAGGACCTCGGTGACAAGAGCAAAAGGGGTGAAGTCAGCATTGCAGTCCAACCAAGTGCTACACAGCTAAAAGGAAGAGAGTCACGGGACGGATAAGCATATACGGAGGGCAAGACTGTCGGGTGACACGTCCACTTCCTGGCTAACCGTCCAGCAGGAGCATTGTTAGTGTCAGCTGTCAGCTGTCAATCAAAAATGTTAAATCGCAAATCCACGGCAAGTTAATAGCTCCCCATTCCCCCTTCAACGGGTGGAAAGGCATTCAAATGGGACACAAAAACTGGAAAACTTAATTGGAACAGGGAATCCCGAGTACATCCGTGTGAGAGAAAACAATGTTTCAGTGTGGAGCAGTTTCTCTCTGCTCTTAGCAAAACCTGCCGCCAGATGCTGTCCAGCCCCACGAGCACGGGAGAGAGAGAGAGAGAGAGAGAGAGAGAGAGATGGAAGGGGTCAACAGACAGTGGGAGATAATCAGTGTGACAAAAGTGTCACAAGAGGCGAGGAAAAAGAAACAATGAGCGCAATTAATGTGCTTTTTTGTTTTGTTTTGTTTTGTTTTGCGGCGTCCTTGAACAGGTGCAACACACAGGTGATTCTCCTCCAGGACCTCACCGCTGGTCCCTGGAAAAGTCAGACGCAGCAGCTCTCCACGGCAGCTCGACCTCTGCCCACTCCTCCGGCATATCAAAGACAGTTACACGACAGAGGCGGAGTCACGCACCTACTTACATAACCGGTTCAAACGCGACAGCCACGAGGCTCGCTCTTCCAAACCGCACCGTGCCGCGCTAAACTTAACGGTGGCGCTCAGTAAAAGGGATGTCAGTTCTCCTTTTCTCAAATATTCAATCTGAGTGCCAGCTCTGTCGCGTGAGCCCTACGTTTCTGGTTGACGCATTTCTTGCATATCAGTGCTCTTCCAGACATTCGAACTGATTTCCACAGATCCAAAAATGTTTTACTAGACTAACAGAGCCGAGAATTTGGGGGGAGAGGGGAATAAAAACACTGCAAGAATTTTCTTCTAAAAGGATAAACGATGTCTCTGAACGGCAAAAGTAAAAACTGTCCATAGTATTTTTACAATCCCATATAAATTCGGGATTGAGGAAATTAAATTAACTCCAGTCAAACACACTGTGAGTGCACATTATATAGAACCAAACAGTGGTTTGCAGAGTCTTTATTCGATTACGTCCTGTTGACTGCCACTTGCCGCAGGTTACACATTTAGAAATAATCATTTAAAATAGTGCAGGAAAAACTGCTGTTATTACGGCCTGAAAGTTTTCTCTGTCGTGTCAAAATATTTCATGCAATATTACATATTACGAGGGAAACCCCAAACACTCAACCTTCGCGCCGTCCTCTCTGCAGGGTTCAATCGACAAATTCAGCGATCGATTCGGACAAATTCGGATAAATTTGCTTCCTCTTTGTCTGTGTGATATTTTGCTTTTCTTTTGAGCGATTAGGAGTAATAAGTTGCAGAAATATCAATCAAAAACAACTGAGGCCGCAGGGCGGAGGTTAGAGCTGTCCGGCCGTCATGGAGCTGTTGTTGGGGAAAGATTCTGCCCACTGCATCAAGAAAAACACGGCAATTATGTCATATTTATATATGAAAAGGGAGTTGGTTGACTGTATCATTAAAGACATCACCCAGGTCTGATTGTAATTTAAATGACAGTATTTTCCAGCGACTCTGAAATGCACGGCTGACTGTAATCCACTGATGTCTGGACAAGTTTGGAGAAAGAAGTATTTCAAAACCATTCTTGGAGGTAATAACTGAACATATCTTTATTTCTGTTCTTCTTTCAAAGGGACATACGTAGGCGGGGGTTTTCACACGTGCACAGCAAGCTCGACAGGATTCCATCCGATGGAACTTCTGTAGGAGGAGGGGCAACCGGATTGGCGCGACTTTTTCTGAAGCTGTTTCGTCTCTCCTCTGAGAGGCTTCTTCAGTTGTGTCTGCTGGTAGAGAATCACCATATTTCTGCACCTGCTGGAGCACAAGGCAGTGACGGGCTTTGGTTGAGAGGCAAAGATAAAGTATGTCGCAGGAGTCGTCGAGGTCGTTCTGGGGATTTTGCCTCTGTCATGTGAGTCATCTGGGTCACATGCTGCCAGGTGTGAATGGCTGTTGTGCCTTAGGGCCTCCCCCTCTGTTCAAGGATGGTTTTTCCGGTCTTACAAATATGACTTCTTTGTCTCTTCTTTTAAATTTTTTTTTTGTTTTGTTTTGCTTCCCTTAAATTGAATCTGTTTGGCCCTGTTAAACTTGCAAACCTGCAGAGGGCTGAGGACTAGCACCGCAATGAAAACGGGAAAACGAGCCCTCTTCCTACTGGAAAGATGAACCCATCCAGAGGAACACATTCAATCAAAGCAGCAGCTCTGCGCATGTGTCCGATAGTCCTTTTTCACAGATTTGTGAGATTTTCAGTGGGCTTGTTATGAAAAGGATAAATGCTTTTTAATGGATTTAAATGTTGAATAAGTTGGTTCGGGCAGAGCATTCCAAATATGAAATATCGAAAACACGTGCGATTCCATCTGCCGCTATAAGACTGGAAAGATGAGCCGTATTATGAGCCATAAGGAGGTCGCTTAAATTCCACATGTGCGATCAGAAGAAAATGAAACGTCACAAATAATCGCCCGTGTTTCCACCTTTTTACAGAGAAGTCTACTGGGCTGAGTTAAGGGAGTGCACAATTACAGTATTATCTGTTTAAACATCATTATTAGCCGAATGTAGATGCTGATAATAATGAAACATTAAATGCAGCTCTCGGCCTTCACTGCCGCAGGCAGATGTTTAGTGCCTGATTACACTTTTTTATTATTTGTTTGTTTTCCAAATAAACGCTTACTGGACCTGTGCAGTGCTGCAATCAACTAATTGGCAAAAGGAAATGTATCGATTTTAAGATCATTATTTATGTAGAGGAGAAAATACTCACGTAACGCACTGTTCGCCAAAGGCGGCGTACAGAGTATTACCTGAGCAGTTTGGTCCAGCATCTCCTCCTCCTCCTCAAATCTGGGGTGCTCTTCATCGTCAGGGTCAGCAGCCGGCAGCCGCGCCGCTCGGGCCATGAAGTAGGGAGGGAGGTCTCCTATAGCTGTACGAGCACCCTTTACACAGAAAAAAAAACAGATACACATGCAGAGGAGAGTTGACACACTGTCTCTGACATGACCCACACTGACGTGGGGAGAACGTGCACTTGTGACTGTAGAGTTAAGGCTTTGTTAGATGAATCCCTTAACAGATTGTTATGGCAGATGTTATTGTAGTGATAAAACACACATAAAACACGCTGAAATGTAACACAGGACCGAACAAACCAAAAGGCTCTTCACAGCAGTGGAAACAGCGTAGAGGCCGGACAGGGTATAGGTAGAAGCAATTTCAGAAAAAGAAGTTCCCCAGGTTCATCCTGCCAAAGCAGGCCTCTGCCACTCCTCAGAGGGAGTGAGGGGGTGAGAGGGTGAGAGCTTCATTGTTAGGGTCCTGCATGTTCTGGGCTTGTTTTGTTGTCCTGGTTGTTTTTGCTTTGGTCCACTAGGGCAGCGGTCCCCAACCTTTTTTGCGCCAGGGACCGGTTTAATGTCAGACAGTATTTTCAGGGACCGGCTGTTTAGATGTAGCGGATAAATTCAACAAAAGAACGTGATATGACGTCATGAAAACCGTGGTATTTTCTAAATATAATAATAAACGTGTGTAAATAGTGAGCCATAGACAGATATAACCAAAAGAATCCAGTCATTTTTCAAAATAAAACATCGTTCAGTTTCAGATAATAAATAAAAGAAAATAATGTAAGTTATTTATTCTTTATGTGCGGCCCGGTACCAAATGTCCCACGGACCGGTACCGGTCCGCGGCCCGAGGGTTGGGGACCGCTGCACTAGGGAACATGATGGTTCCAGTCTTCGCTGGTGACAGGCACACCTGTAGCGCATCGCCATCAACCAGCGTTCTTAAGGCAGCCGCACCTGCTCACCAGCGTCGGATCGTTTCGCCTGCAGAGTGCTACCAGGACTTAGACAGGATGTTTCTTGGATTGCTTCTCACGGGTGTTTTTTTTTTGTTTTTTTTCCTGTTTCCAAGGTCGCCATGTTCCCCCCAAGAGAAGAGTCTAAGTTCTGGTTCTCGGACACTCCCGACTACGAAGATCTGGACTTTTGAGCCTTCTTTGTGTTCCCAGTTTTTCCTCCATCAGAGCGCTTTCTGTTTAACCCTTTTGTACGCCCAATTAAAGGCTTGTTTTTTTGATTTTTGAACTGCCTTCTCGTATGTGCGTTTGGGTCCTAGATTAAGCAAAACGTGACATTCGTGCGAGTTATAGACTCAGTTATCACAATGAAAACAGCTGCCAAGAAACGCAGCTTTCAGAGTCGCTCGCAGCCCACGACCTTCGTGTTTCCAGGCACGCGGGAAGACGAGGTGAAAAACGGACGAAAGAATATTTAAAGGATGCTGTTTGGTGTAGATTATAATTATACTTGAGTGCTTCAGGTGCACCGGAGGAGCAACCACAGGAGAACGCTGCATGGTAAAGTCAGAAAATGAGGTTAAGAAACTTGACATTGACAACAAGCCCAAACAGTCATCACAGAAGGCGGAGTTCTCCCCAAAACCTGGCAGACTGAGTCTTTAATCCGGACACCCTGTTCTCTCTTTAACACTGTGGTCTTTGATGAAATCTGCCAGTTTTTTTTTTTCCCAATAATGGACCGTGCGCTAATCTCCCTGGCAGCTGCTCCATTCAGCAGCTCTGCCTCTGTTTGTGAGCGCGCATGTGCGTGTGTGCAAAGGGAACAGGGGGAATAAGTCCACCTGCACCGCGGTGCTGTTTGAAGTGGGACAATTAAGGGGAGCTGCAGTGGTGGACGGAGGGGCGTCAAAGGGGAGTGAAAAAAGGACAAAGCAGATGAAGGGAAAGAAGGGAAAATGAAAGGAGACAAGAGCAGAGGAAGAGGCACTAGTAATGGAGAGAAGCGGAGGAGGGAAGGTGAGCAGGAGGAGGGGGAATTCTGCTTGAGCTCTGAAACCGTGGACACAACAGGTGTCTGGCTGCATAGCAGACCGTCAAATGAGCGGGGACGCGCTGAGAAGTAGGACTTCATCCTGAGATGGGAGCGTATTGTTCTGAGTCGCCCATGAATTTAGCTTTCGTTTCAGGTTTTCAGATTTGAAAAAGCCGCTGGGTTGCAGACGGACGTTAACTAAACAGTGCAAACGTGTAAGGGGGACAAGTCATGTGACGACAGCGCGTGGTTAATGTGTTATAAATGATGAGGAAACATCTGCAGTCTGGTGCCAGCAGAGGTTCTGAGTGTGAATAAGTTCCCCCGTCATTGCCATTTACCTTCCTCATTACGTAAAACAGGGAAAATTATAAAGAAGCCACATGACAAAAGAATCTGAGAGTCATGTTCAGCAGTTCTGCCTTTCTCATGAAAGGAAACGAACCTGTCAGTAGCAACACTGACGTTAACACAAGTGTCATTAAGCCGTTATAAATGGTTTCTGTGCGTGTCATCAGTTCAGCATAAACTCTGTATAAGTTATTTTATTTTACACTTAAGTTGTAAATATATCTTTCCTTCCCACCCTGAAATTTTCATTACAGACTTTCATCTTAGCAGGAAGCCACAAGGTTTAAAGGTGCGAAACCACCAACACTGCACAGGGGAAATTCGCCCAAAGGAGCTGGGATTTCCCAAGCAAGCAAATACATCAACAAATGTAATTTGAATGCAAATGTGTTTCATTCTTTCTTTTAGATTTTACTGGCAGTGTTGGAAACAAGAAGGTGTAAAGACCCAAACACCTAATTTTCCTCCTCTACGTGTCATTTGATGCTCCTGTGGCAAACTGGAGGTATCGGATTTCATACACAGTGCTGATTTACAATTATCAGGCTACTTCAGTTCAATTCAGTTCAGTTCAGTTCACTTTAGTTTTATTTATATAGCGTCTTTTACAATAGAAATTGTCTCTAGGTGCTTTACAGAGGCAGAAACCCAGAGCCGGAACCCCCAGGTAAGAACAGTGGCAAGGAAAAACTCCCTTTTAACAGGAAGAAACCTTGAGCAGGACCAGGTTTACAAGGAGGAACCATCCTGCTGAAAGCTGGCTGGGTAAAGGAGGAGAAGAGGAGGGAGAAGAGAGAGAGAGAGAGACACAAACATGCAAACATAGCAAACAGAATCCAGCATAGGCAGGTTGTTGTAAAAAATGGAACAGCACAGGCAGGTGAACGCTGTCGTTGCTCAAACTGTTTTTCTGCTGCTCTGATCTGCAGCGTGAACACTGTGGGACAAACAACACTCACCCACCATTCCGGCTTCCGGACTTTGGACACGATGGTCCACACAGAGACCCTTCCAGATGCCCTCACAGCCTCCCGGTGCTGGTGTCACTCACTGGGTGTTTGAGGGCAGTTCGGGGAAAAGCCACATTCATAAGCTGCCAGTGTCACTGATGCCGTATGTGTGACAAAGACAAAATTGCAAAAAAAAAAAAGAGCAGTTGTTAGAAGCAGTTTTGAGTCAGAGGAAGACCCCCCCCCACCACCACCCCAGAAAACCAATAATGAATGAAATCAGGACATGGCCTTTATTTTTCTTTCTTTCTTTTCTTCCTGGAGAAAAGTCTGAAAGTCAGCCGTGAGATGAAAAAGTTAAAAAAAAAAAACCCTAACCCTGTTCTGGTAAATCAGCAACTAGTGAAATGGCAAAAGTTTAAATGTGCAGAACAAGGAGAATTACGGAAAAGGAAATTTGAGTCTGTTTGAAATCAGTCATGACAAAGAGACAATGCTTAAAGACTGTACAGCCCCAGGTGGAAGGAGTCATGTGGGAACAACTGTACTCAGCCTCCATACACACACACACACACACACATATACACACACACACACGTAAATAATGAGAATGAGCATGTGTCTCACACAAAGGAAAATAAAGCAACTGACTAAGGACGCTGTAAAAGCGACTGCTTTGTAATTATGGACCGTTCCCCATTTACAGTTTGACTGAACCTGCTGTAAAAAAGCTGCATGAACATGCTGCATGATAAGTTCTGGTCTTCTTTACTCTTTAGGCTATTACATCCTATCTTTTTAGCTTGCAGTGAGAAACCAAAGGGGTAAAGGCCCAACATGGTCCTCCTGATCAAAGCTGGCTGAGCGGCCGCCTTCATAAATTTGACCCTGCAAACTCCAAAATGAGTTGGCGCTGATATTCACAACACCTTCCTGACTTCACACACACACACACACACACACACACCCTGCCAAACACACACTTAATTAAACTCAGGTACAGAAAAATACCTAAATGAACACGTTAAAGAGGAAAATCATGTTTTTAGCCAAGTTCTCTCATTTGGAATAAACAAAAATTTAAAAACAAAACAAAACAAAAATTTATCGGTTAAAAGCTGTTTACCCACCCTGATGGCTGATCGGTGGGTGATTGATTTGCTAAAAACTGAACATGTATTGAAATTGAAAGTTTTTGATAGCAAATGTCTACGATGAGCGAATGAACCTGCTGGCTAAGAGTTTTCTATTTCTGGGCAAATCCTTTGATTTGAGTGAAGGCATGCTGAATGGAACAGCAAGCACAGGGAGGTCACACAGGACTGAGTCAGGACGCTGTTTGTGCAGAGGGCCATTGGTTATTTCAGCCTGACTCACGGTTGATACATGCTTGATACGGCAACATGATGCTGAGAGCAACGTCTGGTTACGGTACATGAGAAGATCCAGTCGGGAACAAAAGGTCACCTAACTCTGGGTTTCCTCTTTACGAAACCAACTGACCTCGGTGAATCAGAAATGACTTAACACAGCAGGCTGATCCGTGCTTTCGGTTCCGCGTGTTTACAGTTCCGCGTACGTATGTTTGTGTCTGAAGGGTGTTCCTGACGCACACGGAGCAGTTTGGCATTACGCAAACTTCGTGTCAAAATGATCCCGGCCGGGGTGGGGCCGAGGTTTCCGGAGCCGTACGCGACAAGGCCGGACATGACGGGAGGCGGAGGGAGGACAGGGGGAAGCGTGAAGCAACGGCAAACTGTCGTTTCTGCTGTTAGCGCAGCTCCCCTCAGAGGGCAGATGCTCCAGTCCAGTCCCAGTCCCACTTATGATGATAGTAGCCAAAAATAACCTGGGTCTGCTTGAGACATACACACACACACACACACACACTCACATAGACACACACACAAACCAATAAAATTAATATTCCTCTTCCTAACGTCACCAGGTGTTTTTCAGGGAATATTTGTCAAATACACACAAACTGACTCACGCTACCTGTCGCCTCCGCTGAGTCACTCCTTCTCACCTTTCACCGCGATCTCCTGTTTTTCAGGTAACACACTCGGGGAGCTCCTCTGTCTCATCTGGCCTGATGACACACACGTCCAGGAGCTACATAGTGTACATTAACCCCACCGTCAAACTTGCTGTCGGACAGAGGACAAAAGTTCAAAACAGAAGAAAAATGGCTGTGATATTTTCAAAAGAGTGCAACCTCAACATAATCTGAAGGCAGTTTTCCCAAACATTTACACCCATTCCATCAACAGGCCTCCATTTTCTCTTTGTTCTTATTCACAATACGAGTCCGACGGACATTGAAAGAAAGAAAATTCCTGATTTTTGAAAGTAGAAAAAGATTTCCCAACATAATTACAATGAAGCAACTGGAGCGCATGATCTCTCCAACGAATTAAAACAAGTTTATTTCACAACAGCAACTTTTCTTGCTTCATCTAACCAAAGTATTGTAATGTTTGATTCACTGAAAAAAAAAAGACGCATCATGGTTAAGAGGCAGTACACTAATATTACAATATTGTAGCGTTTAACAAATGTATTGGCCCACCAGCTAATGTGAGGGTACCGCTGGTTACTACAATGTTTTATGTTTTAATGCTAAAATATAATTACGGCAGTTATCTGTGAACAAACAAACCAACCAAGAAATCAATACTCCCAACCCTAATACATTTACAAAGAGATTCTAGAAGGTACTGGAGTTACATGACAGCCTGGGTTAACCCTAGCAGCTGGGATTACTTATCATTATTATTAGAAAAACGCAGGTGCCATAACTGGAACTTTTGCGCTTTAAATACTAACTGATTGACACAGAAAAGGAGATTTGAAAACACCAGTTCATTTCTGCTCAAAAAGCAATAACGCACGTCACATTATGCATAAGCCGCATGAGCCTCCGAAATAACTAACCTTTAATTCACCATAGATCAAAAAGAACAGATTCTATGAGGAAATTATGTAATCCGTAATCTACTGTTTCAATTCCAAGACCATTCCAGATCCATAATCATGTCAGACACCGGTGGTGGGACGGATTTGTCTTTTATAGCTCATGGCAGCAAATATAGCTGCCTCTCGAGAAGCAGACCAGACAATGGCGGCCATAAACTCGCCAGTTCTCGGTGACCACAACCTCAGGACAGTCTTGTCATTAGCAGGACGCTGTGGTCGTCGCAGGCCGTTTTAGCAAATTAGACGCGATCCAGCTAGCGTAAGCTGTTAGCTTCTTCTGAAAGAGGGAGAAGGCTTGTGACACCGCAGATGGCAAACCCGGGTCAGGATCGCTGAAGACAGGGGGAAGCTGAGCTGCTGAGGAGGGGTCAGGGGTCACATATGGATGATGAGTGAACAGGCATGCACACGCACAAACACACACACACAGAGTGGGATGATCACACTCTTTCAATCGTTAAAACCCAAATTTCAAAACCTCTACATAACACTGCCTCATGTAATGCTAGTAAGACAGTCCAGACAAGTATTCCAGTAAATATTTGTGTATAGACTAAAATTGTGAAGAGTTCTTAAAAACAAAGTCATCCAGACTACCAGTAAAATCTAATCACTTGAGAAAAGTCATTTTGTAACTGTAAAAATATGATATTTCTGTATCTTTCTATATTTGGTTCTAATTTTAATTTTCCTTCAATTATTATCTTTTATTATCTTTTGTCAATGTTCAGTTCTGTTATGCTTCGTATCATACAGGTAGTATAAAAGTCTCAGGTAATAAGAATTACATTTGAGTTCCAGCCATCAGACAAATCAAAAGCCTTTAGAACAAAAGATTTGTCAGGCCTGAAACTCTCCTCAAATCAACACACACAAACAGTCACACACACACACACACACACACACACACACACACACCTATCACCTCACTTTAAGTGCTCTGAAAGGGTGAAAATATTGACATTACACAAAATTTAAAAAACAGAGGGAAAAAAAACTGCAACAACGCCAATTGTTTTGTGTTTCTATAAGCTAATTTTCAAAATCAACAGTCAGAAACATGCTTGACGTGTAAACTGAGACAAACGCAACATGAACCAGCCATTCATAACAGCTCCACGCTGTGGGTGGGGGTGGGGGGGGGGGCAATTATGTAAGCAGCAAAATTGAAATGTGTTTAGTTCTTTGTTGCTCTTGAATTAACATTGAGCCCAATTTTCATGCCGCCCATAATGACTTAATGGGAGCAGCCATTGCTGAAAGTAATTTAATGGTGAATGACTCAGATGACCTCTCTAAAATATTTACACCGTTCGCAGCCTTTCGGGAGAGGCTTTCATCACTAACCTGAAGACAAGTTTACAGAAGTGATACAAGCTGTCGCTGCAAAAAAAATAAAAAAAAAAAAAAAACCCTCAAAACGCAGAGACAGGAATGATCCTGTGAGTAAAAGATGATCTTCACTGATCATCATTGCACACTCCTCTGCAGACGCAGGTTTGTGATCGGTGAGCGTGCAGCACTGGTCCTACCCTCAGCGAACCGCAGTGAAATGGGATCTTTCCAGTGTTCTTGCTTGATTTTATTGTTTTCATGGTCTGTATTATGAGCATCCACCCACCGCCTCCTCCCTCAGAGCAGCTGGATAAAATACACTTGATGGTGTGCCAAGAAGCACTCTTTTTTCTTTCCTTTTGCATGCCTGACTTGCACTCTTTTATCGTTCTCCAATAGCAGACCTGTCCATGTACAATGACCTCCCGCAGCCTCAGCAGGGCAGAAAACAGAGGGGGCACCACTCGCCCATGTCAGGGACCAGCAGAGCTGCCACTTCTGCTCTCCTCTGACTCAAAAGGTGGATTCTACTTATTCTGCACCCCCCTCTACTGGTGCAACTCTCACACACTGGACAGGAACCGAGGACAGAAGGAAGAACAGAGAAGGAAGCAAGAATGTGTTCAGTAACAGACGATTTACACAGCCTCTGAATAAAAGAAGAAAGGATAGATCGATCGATCGATCGATCGATTGTTCGATCAGCCATCACTGTCGCTCACTACCACAGAGCTGAGCCACAACACCCTGCTGTGTCACATGACACGTCATGTGACATGTCACGTAAAAACATTGCAACAAAAAGACAGGAGCCACGGATGAAGAGCGACTATTTCAGTGCGTCATTATACTCCTTATGTAAAAGTCAACCTGAAAAACTTCCAGTAGCACTTCCGCTCCGGATAGCGTGAGGCCCCAGCAGGGACTCCTGTGGTTTATCAGCTTGACACATGGCTCCATCTACCGACCTTTACTAGTGATGCTTTGGATTCGCGCACTCTGCGTTGGTTGCATGCACTATTCCAAGCAGTATTGGATATATTTTGCAATATTTTGAATACAGTTTCAGTGAACCGCTTTGTTTGAATCTACAGGTTAGTTCAACAAGGTTTACAGAAAAACAGATACGCAAATTTTTAAAGGCATCATACCTCATGATTTATTATGTAAACCATCTCATTTGTAAATTATGTAACAGTAATTATGCTGAATAAAGGAGGGGGCGAGGGGAATAGATACAAATATGAGATTTGTCCGCAGTGAATGACTGAATATGAATAATAAATTGACGAAAAATTAAACACTCAATGTATGTGTATGTAACGGAAAACTGTATCGGACAAAAGGATCAAGTACATTTTAACAACTATTATTTTAAAGTTCAAATCTCGAGAACGTGTGACTCATATTAGCCACTATCAAAGTTATTGCTTGATTATAAATAAATAAGCTAATCATATCAGTCATCAAAATAACAATAGAGGAAAATGTAGTGGCAAAAAAAAAAAACAAAACAAAAACAAAAGCATCAGACTGACTGTAAAACTGTCTGCGCTGGTGTTTGGATTTAAGACTAAGATCAGTCGGCTCTATAAAAAAAACCACCACAGCAGCTCGCGGAGAGCACCAAGTTCTACCATGAACCCGGTGACTCTGCAGTACCAGACACGGCCACTGGGTGGCGACAGCAACTTGTTTATAACCTGGAAAACTAAGCTGCGCCACTGACCAGAAAAAAAAACTCCAACGATATTTGAGAGCACCAGAGTTTCACTTCTCAGTAACGGGCTTGAGAACAAACATTTCCCTGGTCAGAGACAACAACACAGATATTAAAGATGGAAGGCTGACAGATGTCCCGGGAATGTGATCAGATCGCCAAAAAAAAAAAAAAAAAAAAAAAAAACACGCTCACAACAAAGCTAGGTGGAAAACAGGAACAAGATGGAATGGCGGGTTAAGGAAATAAACAGATGAGGAAAATAAAATAGAAAAGATCGGTGACACGGGGACTAGAGAACGGTCATTAGCAAGAGGAAGAAAAGGAAGAGGAAGAACTGAGAGACGTTTTTATCCTCATGCGCGCTCAGGCAGAGAGGTCAGTGAGTGCGATTGTTCCTGGATTGCCTGTCAAAACAGCGCGGCTGCTGCTACGCCTGTTCATCAATGCATGCGTGCACAAGGAAGTGCATATGCACAAGAAGCCTTCTTACAGCTGCTGCTATTATACTTCCAAAAATCTGAGCAAAAAAGAAGAAACAAAAACAACGACGGTAGCATCAACGCAGCCTTTTGACCTGCGTCACGGCATCACCAAGTTTAGGTTTTCAGCTGTTACAAAACAGGCAAAGGCAAGTCTGCAACTCCAGTGTGAAAGTAGCTGTAGTGGAGAATCGTGGGGAGAAAACAACATTTGCTTACCAGTGAAGAAGGAAAGTGTGCAGCCCCATGCCAAGACCACCGAGGAGAGGATGCCCAGTCCAATCCAGCAGGCTCACCACAGAGCCTTCTTCTCCATGTAGAGCACACACTGCAGAGGCCAGAGAGGACATTCAACCACATGGCAGAGACACATGCACAGAATGAGGAAAACAAGAGGGGAAGGGGGTGGCACAGAGGGAGGGAGGGACAGGCACAGAGTAAGGCAGAGAAGGTAGGAGAGTGAAAGTGTGAAAAACAGAGGCCACTTAAGAGGGGTGGGAGAGGTCAGGTCAGCGGTGAGGAGAGGGAAGAGAGGAAGGGGGACGTTTGGAGGCAGATGTTTTTGAACTGCTGAAGCTGTAGGAGGAGAGCTTCCTGACAGAAGAAGAGCACCATTATTCCCTTGGGTAGAAACTACCTCTTACACAACTGGTTAAGTAAGGCAACCCAAGTGTCCGTCTCTGTCCCTCTTCCGTCAGTTCACCAACCCCTACAGACCCCCTCCCCTGAGGGAAGGCGGGTTGTTTTCAGGGAAGAAGCCCGGCGTACATTTACAGAAGAAGGGAGGGAAATGACGGGAGAAGGAACTGATGAATCCGCAAAACAAAAACACTGTTTTTTACGCACGGATTGCTGATAAGGGCAGTCAGAGATGAGCGCACAACTGTTACAGTGTACAGGAAGGTGGTGGTACAGCTCCCTTTTCTGCCTTTTCTGGTACTGGTTTTAAATGATGAGGCTATTTCAGAAAACAAAACCAAAAAAAAAAAAAAAAACGACAGAAGAAACCAGTGTTCCTGCATGTGCACGTCTCCGGGACAGTCGCCCTAACATAAAAATAACTGACTGAATTCAACATAACGCCTGTCTGGGTGGAACGTCACCCCCCCCCACACCTGGTAGCTGACTGTATAGGACTAAGACGTTATTATTTGGAGCATTTATTCACCTCCTGGTGTGTTCCTGCTATAGCTTAAGCGATGGAGAGGAGGATGAGCGGCACGGGCGAGCCAGAAACGGTTTGTCTTTGCTTCCGGAGAAGAAGAAGGAGCAGCGCTGAGCACATCAACACAAAGCAGAGGTCAGCAACCTCGCCAACCTGTCCACCTGCTGCAAGCGTTTGGGCTCCCGTGAGTACCCCACACTGACTGACTGAGCAGCCGCTGCTCAAACCACAATATGCTCAGAGACTTCCACGTGACTCAAAACCTCTTTTAAACCTTTTTGTTCCTGTTGGCAGCAGCTGTCCGACTGCTTTAACTGTAATGTCACTGAGCTACTTCTCCAGTTAGTCTACGACGCTAACGTTTATGTAATGGCACACCTTGTCTCTCCCCCTGGAGGTGTGGTGTGTGTGTGTGTGTGTGTGTGTGTGTCTTTCACCTGAAAGAGAGTAGGTACAGTTATAACATGTCACAGCGATCAACATGTCAGTTTCTTGCTGTGGCAAAGCAACCACGCCAGCCAGGCTAAAGAGGAAATACAAATCCATACCGTCGCGCCGTTCTCCAACCTTCATTCGTTTCCAGGCTGAATGGACGGTTAGCTCGTTTAAGCAGATAGATTTCTCCAGTTCTCAGCGTGTGGCGGCTCAAAAAGGTCTTACAGATGTGACAGATGTGTTCTTCCTGTTTACAACCCAAGTGCTGCGGCGCCACGGCAGCAACCAGCGGTGTACCTGACGACTTCACGTCCTCTGCGTGTTACAAACCATTTGTATAAACACTTTTTTTTTTTTTTTTTTTTTTTTTTGGCCTCATAAGGTCTGCGCTGGTGTGTTTGCACGGCAGCAGTCACACCACGTGCGCCGAGGGTTGCTGAACAGCGGCTTCGTTCACTCAGAAGGCTGCTCACGGTTCCTGTGGCTCACCACTTCCTCCCGTACTTCAGAAAATCAACAAGTCGTCTTTACACGTGGAACCACATAGGGCCACCCTGGACGTACGTGGAGCATCATGGGAAACGCTCTCCAACACCAGCGTGGTCGGCTCAGACGCGGTGCGGAGCGGCGATGTCGTCCCCACGGCGAGGGTGAAGAATCAGGTTCCAGTCCTTCAGCTCCATTTTCTGCCATCCCTGCTGTCGCCTCGCACCCGGCTGTCGTGTTCCGGACCGGCTCAGCTCAGTCCGTGGACCCTGAAGTCTGTTGATCTTGTGCTGAGCGCCTGTTCTTCTCCAGCCATCGCCGGAGTTGGAGGTTGGACCCTTTCATGTTCATCAGCCAATACCTACCAGCTCAACCACCTGGGATGTTCTGGTGTTTCTGACTGCACCTTAGTGCTTTCACCCTGGACGCCCACCCGTCCCTTGACTCCTTCCTTCCTGACAGTTTTATAGCCTCAGGGTCCAAAACCCTCCGTCTCACCTCCAAATCCACGTTTGCAGTGTGCAGAGCAGTTCCAGGGTAAAGTCGAAGCGTGCGACTACAGGTCTCCTCCACAGCACCAGCGTGTCCCGCTCCTCTTTGTCCTTCTGTTCGCTCGCTTCCTGTCCAGAGTCTGGGGGCACACACCGGCGCGAAGCTCCAATCGCGAACCCACAACAACCTTTTAAATATGTTCCGATTTTTCTACCCTCTCGGCTCCCCATCCCCTCGCCCACGCCCAGGCGCCTCTGAGACAACAGTTGCCCTTTATGCCCACCCTGTGCCATCACCAAGGTGCTGCTGGTAGAAGAGACAAGTCGGGCGTCACGCACGCCCACGGATGCCGGAATTTAACAAGCCCGTGCAGCGACGGACAATACGAAAACGACAGAAACAAACACTCCTGCCTTACTAATTACACACAGCAGCTTCCAGGAGGTCTTCCTGTATCCTGCAGCATAGCGGTAAGCCAAGCAGACCCGCCAGTGGTCTGAGAGAGCTTCATTTAGCAATCGGTGTCGATTAGCATCTTCCCCGGTGTGGAACAGACCCACCAAAACGGTGGGAGGAAAAATGACGGATGAAACGGAATGAGGCGTCTGCTCCAGGCCTGTCGGCACGTGCCTGCAGATCAGGGGGCACAGCGCCGCCTTGCAGAGGCCCGACTCTCCCGGCAGTCTCGGTGAGCAGCGTGAAGAAGTCGGACAGGAAGTTCTGAGGGTTGACCTTATGGCGGAACTGTCTCTCACAACACAGTCACTCGCCTGTTTGTTTTGATCCGGCGACACGAAGAATTCGGGGTCAGATGGCCACGTCAAGCTTTGATCACACATCATTTCGATACACAGCATGTATGTGTGTATGTGAATCTATTTTGATACTTAAATACTGTTGTTATTTATTGTTTTGGAAACGTCATTAGGTGTCTATAATTCATTGAAGTTGACAAATGTTACTTTTTTCTGTCAGGTAATGTTTATCCTGAGCATTGTGGGTACTTTTCTGTCTAATAAATGCAGCTTCATAGACAAGAAAGAAAAAAAAAAAAAAAAAAAAGTTTATTCACCTTGAAGGGACAGATTATCTTCTCATGGAATTCTTAATAAAAAGCTTTTATCTAAAACCTCAAACCTTGAACACAGTGTCATGCACAACAGTTATTAATACACCCTATAATTTCCTTTGCTTCTTTAGAGAGAGCACTGTCTCATCCAACTAAGCGTGAGATATCCTGTTAAAACATGAATTACTGGAACTGTTGCCGGGGCCTCTTAAAACATACATCCCAGCTGCATCTCAGAAGAGAGACTGTATTATAGTCTACATGGAAAATGAATAAGATTATTAATGATATTGCGATGCTCACAGTGGCTCTGTTGCAAACTGCAGCGTTTCATAACGACACTGTTGCTTACGCGACAAAACAGTAGCAGATCTCAACTTCAGCGGTTGGTTGCGCAACCACTTCTGCCAAAACAACCTAGAACCTGTTGAGTAACTCTTGTGTTCGGATGGACAGTGAGAAAGTCAACACGGGGAAACATGAGAAGCTAGATACTTTCTTTTATATTCATAACAAAGATATCCACAGAGCACTAAAGAGACAAACAGTCAACAGCACAGCGGTGCCCTAACACAAACACTTGCATTTTAGCTCTACATTTATTGAGAAAGAAAAAAAAAAAACATTAACCATTCACAGAATGGTTAATCTGCATAAAATCTGAGCGATGACAGCATTACAATCTGCAGCACTCTGAGTGACTGTTTATGGCTGCAACTAGTTCTACACGACAACTTGTGCAGAGGGTGCAGAGGGTGTGGTGATGGAGGGTAAGGGACAGAGCTCTGATCAAGTGCTGCCGGGGGAGGGAGAGCAAGGCACCGAACAGGGTGAGATTTCATCAACCTCAGGAGAAGCAGTCTAATTAAAGTTCTATAAATAAGTAGATCACTTTCCTGGAGCTCGCTTCTAGCACAGCTTAGTCCTCAGTAGGCTTCGCACAGATCGCATGAATGGGATTTGGACTCGACTCGTGTCCGAACTGAAGGGGGGGGGGGGGGGAAGTTCCATTTGTTTGGTGGAAAAAGAGAAAGAAATATCCCAGTATCACAACAAACAGTGTCAAGAAACTTCTAACCTTAAAGTCTATCCCAACCTCCTGAATCCAGGTTCACTGGATGTAACTTCAGTAATCAGCTTCAAAATAGAACTAATTATTTCTATAATTAATATAATTTTAAGTAATTTACACATCTTCAGCTGTAGGATAGATAGATAGATAGATAGATAGATAGATAGATAGATAGATAGATAGATAGATAGATAGATGTTTCCAAATATTGCTTTAGAGGAATGAGTCGAAGTGGAGCTGAGAAAGCAAGGAGTCAGCGGGAATTCTGTGATGCTGACCCAGACAGAAGAAGAGAGGGAAAGATGGCATGAAGACAGAGGGATTGGATAGAAGAAGGGTAATAATGAGCTCAGTGAGAGAAAAGAGGGCAAAAAGGAAAAAAAGAAAAATAGCAAAAAGGAAAGCTAGAGTCAAATTCAGGGTCAGCGCACTGTGGCAATCCCCCCCCCAACTTCTCAAACACAGCCTGAACCAGGATCTTCCTGGTTAGAACACTTACCTCTGGCTGTAAAAAAATTCCTAAAAAAAGTCTAGATTTACTTGTTTTTTCCTGTTCTCTTCTTTACTCATTAAAGCATGTGTCCACTCCACCGTGCCAATGTGGCATTCCACATATGTCCACCTTTTTGCCCTAATGTTTTAATACATTTAATACATATTTTTTAAAGTTATCAAAACTTTCGGTGTGATATATGTATGGCACTAATAATATTTGTAGAAATTTTAACCTGATGTAATTTTTTTTTTTTTTTTTTTTTAGAAAACAAAGCACTATTACAGATTTTATTGGAAAGAAAACCTTTTGCAGTTACATCATTTCAATCAAAAGGTTTTTATTTTAACCAAAATTACACTATTTTTTCGAATGGACTGATAGAAATTGGACAACGTTCTGCAATTATTACACTTTTATTTCAGGTAAACTGGTTTTAGAAATGTTCCCCCGTGGTCAGTAGAGGGCAGTGCTGTTCAAAAAGATTTATTTATTTAAGGCTCCGACGTACAGACAGTGCAGCAATAAGGGTGCGATGTGCTCAAAACTTTGGTTAAAAATTAATATTGTTTGCCATATCAGTGTGCTTTAGGGTTTACAGTCCTAACTTATTAAAAGAAATGAGCACAGGGATTTACAATACCACGTCTTAATAGTACTCTCTATAAGTTTTACAATAGAATAAACTAAACTCCATTTGCAAGGTTTTTGAATATTTTTAAACTTTACAGTGAAAATTTTGTTAGCCAGCACAGAACCTTAAAACGACCATTAATCAAAAAGTGGTTGTCTACGTCATCATCGTGCGACCAGCAGGAAGCTTGATGAAGTCTATTCATGGTCTCAACAACTTCAGATCGACAGGTAGGAAATCTGGGGTTGAAAATCTTCTTCAGTGTTCAGATCAGACAAGTTACAATTAAGCGTTTACGAAAACGAGCTGCCTATGTGGAATTACATTTTATCTTGACTTCCAAACAGCGTTTGGTGTAATTAAGGGTCTGTAGCCGGGAAGTAAACGTTGACAGGGCTAGCTTCCCATGCAACATTACCGCGGTATGAAAATAATAAAAAATTAATATCGAATTTAAATGTCACTAGGACGATGTCTTGTATTATAGGGAATTTGTATTTTGTGTAATAAAGTTCAATTGTTTTGTTTATTTTATTTTTCTTCAGGCTCAACAAGATGGATTTATCATATGGTCCAGTGGTCCTGGGGGTCGCAGTTGGACTGGGTTGTGGGTTTGCCCTCGGTTGGCATCTCCGGGCCCGCATTAGCCCAGCATCCAAAAGCCTGATGGCAGCGATGGGCAACAGCACTGGAGACACAAGTGTCCTCGGAGAAGGAGGGGAGTTTAAAATGATTCTAGTGGTCCGAAACGACCTGAAAATGGGCAAGGGAAAAGTGGCTGCTCAGTGCTCCCATGCTGCCGTTTCTGCCTATAAACAGGTTCAGGTCAGAAACCCCAGCCTGCTCAAACAGTGGGAATACTGTGGCCAACCCAAGGTGGTTGTGAAGGCCCCTGATGAAGACACCCTCATTGATCTGCTGGGTCATGCCAAGGAAGTGGGACTTCCTATCAGCCTGATTCAAGACGCTGGAAGGACGCAGATCGCGCCGGGATCACGCACCGTGCTGGGTATTGGTCCAGGACCAGCTGATCTGATTGACAGAGTCACTGGAGACTTGAAGCTATATTAGTATTTCATGCATCTGGTGACTTTTCCGGAATATCTGGGTTACGACTACTTTTATGCAAGTACCTGATTTGTATTTGCCCGCGCAGACTTGAGACACATCACCCTCAATTCAGAAGGAAACTAGTGTTGAACTTGTGATAAAGTTCACAGTTGCACAAGATATTTCAAATTTAACAACATGGAATGTGAAGGTAAAGCTACGCCAGAAAACCAGAGTGTAAAGTAGCCATCCCCTGGAAGTTTCTTTGGTAAAGATACACGTAATGAATAGATCAATGTAACTGCTCTGACAGTTGTACAAAAAATGCCCCAAATATATGTATTTTTAGTAAATAAAGATGCCATCAGGAATGAAAGTTTACATGAAACATTACATCCGTGTACTCAATGAAATGAACCGTGTTGGTTAAAGTGTGGACCATCGCCTCAGGTGTAAACGTGATACATTCGTATTGACATATTGAATTTAATGTGTTAAATTTATAAGGAAAAAGGTGTGGGTGGTGTTTTTTATTTGTTCTAAAAAAATGTGTAAAAGCTGAATATTTTTCTGAATGACTGATCTTTTGAATTACATTTGGAAAAACATGGCGTTTCCTTTGAGTTGGTGGTCTCCAGCGAGCAGACAAAAAAGATGTACTGAATGTTTAATCAATCATGGAACTGCAGTTTAATATGTATATGACATCTATATATCAATGCAGACAGACATGTTTTACCACGACCTTTTTTGACCGTTAATTTTACGTTTCCTGTACCAATCAAATTCCCTGTATTGTATTCCAGGTCAGAGTTCATGTCAGTAAAAGCAGGAGTGACAGAAGTGCAGTCTACAGCATCTCTTTCCTACAACGTAATGCCAACATTCATCAAACTCAGATCTGTTTGGGGGGGGAAGGGGGTGGAACATGGAATATACTGGAAATCACAAACCCGCTAGATTGTTCTTGATAAACAAGAAACCTTTATTTTTTTTAAGTGAAAAACAAAACTGCTGTTTCATTCATTATAATCATGATTATGCACAATCAAGAGTTGTAAGTGCACAATTTCCAATTTCAATAGGTAAGAATATAAGTTCAAAGGTGTTAATGACTGATATTCTGTATACACTCAAGCCTTTGATAAAAAACATCCAATTAGCAGGAGCCCTGCGACTTTGAAGTCAAATGAAACGTTTTAAAGGCCACAACCAACAGGACACGAGGACATAGAGTTAGAAAAGTGTCTCCCGAACTCAGTGACAGCGACCTAAAGTTAACTCGGGAGAAACAAGCCAAAGAGGGTCAAACACGATCCACAGTCCATTAAAGCAGATGGAAATATCTGAATACAAATTTGTGGGTCTGCATAGGCTTTCCTGGAAAGAATCTACCTTTACTGTAAATCACATGTTAAGAACTATGTTTTGGGCTTTTTGTACATGGAGGCAACTTGTACAACTTAGTGTTTCAAGATTGTGGTCACATGGCAGTCTCATGTTGAAATATAGAACAACATAGTATTTTATGTGAATATACAATAATTGCATTTTACATCTGGACAGAAAAAGCTGCTCACGCATGAAAAGGTAAAGATTCTACATTAATTCTCTTACTACAGAGTGCAAATCAGATGCTTCACAACAGACCTTATTTTAAACTGGGAAGGGAACTACTAGCTCTTTCCACAAGCCCTCCATTGTACATGAACCACTTCCCCTTCAAACAAAAACAGACAAAAGCAAATTTATTGTATATAATATGGAATGTGAGAAAATCAGACTTGATGAAATCTTAGTTTTTCTTAACAAAAAGAAAGTTGAGTCCTTCATGACAGGTTAAAAAAAATGATGGGGAATAAAAAAATAAATTGGTCTGCAATATCACCTGCTGCCCTGTAGAGGGCAGAGAAAGCGCTATGGAGAGAGAAAAAACTAGTCTGGTGAAAAACAGAGATGGAGGGATGGTAGATCCAGCCTGATGGAGTGGGGGGGTCTCTACATGCCATAGCCAAAGCCTGGCTGAGGTGCTGGCTGAGTGTATCCTGCAGGTGCCTGGTAGCCGTAGCCATAGGCTTGCTGAGGGGCCACAGGTACACTGGGACCTGCTGTCAGCATCAGCTGAGGTGTGCCTGTAAACAAACACATGTTAACCACAACATTGACTCAAAAAAAAAAAAAAAAGTACCGTGCTGATGCCACTCTATGCCCCAAAGTGCCAGGTTCATGCTATAAAGATACATGTATTACGACATGAAGACAAGGCAGCTGTGAGTATACGACATGATTATCAGAAGATTGTTACCATAAACAATGGGTTGTGTCTCTGTGGCCTGCTCCTCTTCTTTCCTTAGGGACTCAGAGGATTCTAGTTTATCTACCTGCAAGAGAAAAAAAAAACAAAAAAATGCGCTGATGAGAATGGCCTCAATGGCCAATAACTTCATAGTTCCAACATTAAACTGGAAAAAAAAAATAAAACAATCCTTTTTTCTTTGAAATCAGTCGACTCAATAGCTGACCCACCTTGCTGAGGTACTCCCTCATGACCTGAATAAAATATGGCATTGAGAAATCCATGATGTTGTGCCTCCAAGCAGTCTCCAACACCACATCAGGGCGCAGCAGGTCATAGCAGGAAAACAGGCAAGCCGCAAAACATTCTCTCTTGTTCTCTTGCAGAAACCAAGATAAAAGCTCCTCCGCCAGCTCAATGTCCTTGGATTCTGACGCATACTGCATGGCATCCTGTACAGCACACATCAGTTCAGGAAAGAGTGAAGACAATTTTTGCAGAATACCAGAAAGACCCTCAAACACAGTAAAGCTGGATGTTGGGAGGGGACGATCACCTTATAAAGCTTGTCCTTCTTGCAAAGCTCAACACTCTGTTTCCAGCGGTTGTTGCCCTTGAAAAGGTAGGCAGCGATTCTCCTGAATTCAATCAGCTCATGCCTCTCCAGGCGCTGCGCCAGTGAGATGTTGTCAAAGTTGTCATACGCATCTATTGACGTCCTCAAGGCCTGGGATGGAGGGGACAGAAGAACATTCAGACTTAAAAAAATCAAATAAACAGGTTGTAAAGTCTGTGAGATTATTTTACTTGATAATCCTCCTCTGTGATGAAAAGGTTGTTAAGTGCTTCATTGACTGATTTGTTGTTGTGGTTCTGGACTGACCGCAGGTAGGGTTTGACCAAGGGCAGCTGTTTCACCTGTAAACACGTCATCCTTTACATCCAGATTTCACAACACCTTCAAAAGCAGCCGGAATAATGAAGTTTCCTGTTTATGCCACTGCTGGTTGAAATGACAAATACAAACACACCTTGCTGAAGAAGGTGACAGCACGCGAGTGATCCAGTCTGGGAGACAGCACCATCAGTAAATCGTTCAGTAACAAAGGCTTGAACTCCAGATAGAACTGGACGGCTTTGTAGTACAACTCCACATTGGCCACCTGTGTGTGGTGCAGAGAAAGAACCCAACAAATCTTTTAATTCAATCACCAGTTTCAATTCAATTTTATTGATATAGCACCTTTTACAATAGAAATTGTCTCTAGGTGCTTTACAGAGGCAGAAACCCAGAGCCTGAACCCCCAGGTAAGCACAGTGGCAAGGAAAAACTCCCTTTTAACAGGAAGAAACCTTGAGCAGGACCCGGCTTACAAGGAGGAACCATCCTGCTTAAAGCTGGCTGGGTAAAGGAGGAGAAGAGGAGGGAGACAGGACAGAGAATAAAGGAGAGAAACAAATATGCAAACATAGGAAACATAATACAGCATAGGAAGGTTGTTATAAAAAAAAAAAAAAAAAAAAAAGGGGGAACAGCATAGGCAAGTGCTGACCAACACTAGATGAGTAGAGTGGTTAAATTGCATGAAATGATTACCGACCTTGGTAATTATATCTTTGAACTGCCCCTCCTTCCAGGCATCTGTTGGGTGGTTCATCATGGTGATGATTGCGTTATCATACTCTTCATACTTGTCATAGAGGAAGACCAGCTCAGCCCACAGGTGAGCCTGCTCAGCTGCTCTCAGGACCTTGGGGATATTAACTCTTGACCAGAAGAGCTCCAGGTGTTCCCTCATCTTCTGGGGTTTGAACTTGGAGTAAAGGATGGCGAGCTCTGTGAACATGCCCATGTGAGCACGCTCCAGGCCCAGCGCGGCCTCCAGCATGGTGATCAGCTCCTCAAAGTAACCACGGTCCTAACAATAAGAAAAAGAATCACAGTCAAATCAAGCGTGGTATGTCAAAAAGAAAAAAAAAAAAAAAAGATCTTTATTTTCTTACCTGGTAGTAGTTAATGAGCTCTTCCAGTTCATCAGCATGTACCACAATGTGAAGACCGCACATTTGGGCCAATCTGAATTCTTTCCCATCTACACATGCAAAGCACACTTCTTTCCAGGTCCGGGTGCTGTTAGCCTTGCGGGCACCATCCACAGCAGCCTGGTACTCCCCAAGGTGGACCAGAGTCGATGCCAGACGCCCAAAGTTGGAGACATTGTTGTACAGCAGCTTGGCGGCTTCGTACATTTTCTCATCGTAACACCGATCACCAACCTAAATATAATTTCAATTCATAGATTTAAAAAAAGATTACACTGATAACATTAATGTTTACATGACTAGCTTTTCTTGCTAGCTGTGGCTGCACCTGCTGGATGTGAGCATTGTTGGGTCCATTGATAAACTCTTCCAGTTCAGCCAGGCGATTTGTTTTGGCCAGGGCAAAGATGAGCTCCGTTTCCACATAGGACTCACGGGCCTTTTTACGAGCCATCTGCAGGAACTTTACCAAGTCTTCCCAGTTACCTGAACAAACACAAACAGAAAAGCTACATATTTAGCCACTGCATTCACAGAATCTTGCTAAAGTGCACTTTGATGCCCAAAAGTTCTGAATTGTTTGCTTCTAGGTGTTGTGGCACCATCCATCCATCCATCTGTTTCTCTAACAAGTACTGCAGGGCTGATTTCTGGCTGCCTGGAAGTGTTAAGTACAGATGTTTTTTTGAATGAAGAGGATGTAAAGAACCAGCACAGATATTAGGACTGTCGTGGTGAAGAGTCTTCTAAAGCTTGATGCTCCCCAGTAGCAGATTGGCCCAGATTTCTTGGTTGTATAATATGTAACCAAATATTTAGTCAGGATTTGTCATTAGACCCCAGCAGATTAGGCCCTGGCATCCTTGTTCAGAAACCTTTGCTATGGATGAAGTGGAAGAGTAAAACCTCGTCTTAAAATGCCTGGGGCTTCCCTTCCATGTTATTCTTTTTTAAAGTCAGCCAGTTCCTTACCACTCCTGTCAGCAGCCTGTACCACCTCCATGTATGCAGATGGATCATCGGCTTTAATGTAGGAGTCAATGGCCTCTTTAACCAAGTCCTTCTGCAGCTGAGCCTTAGCCAACTGGCTCCACACAGATGGTTCATTGCAGCGTTCCGCAAACTCATAGGCCCGGTCCAGGTTTCCAATATGCTCAATTAGCACCTATATTTTGGAAAACATGAGAGAAAAGGTAAAAACTGGTCAATCGTAAAAGATTAATAACAGGAAGTATAAATAACTGGCTTATTACTGACCTGCACTGCAGAGGTGTTTACATCAAACTTCTTGAAGATGGCAAAGGCCTCCTCAAAGAGCTCACTGCTGATGGCAATATTAGCAATATCAGGAGCATCATAGTTGTCTAGCCTGCTAATGTATTCCATCACACGGGTACGATCAGCTTTGATTGCTGTTAGGATAAGCAGGTTCTGCAGATTTCTGCAAAGAGTGAAAACACACACTTTATAAACAGCCTTTAATATTTTCCTATTGCCAACAATGTTTGACAGGAACAAAGCATTCTGAAGGTTTAGCTAAAGCTGAGCACCTGTGCTCACTGAAGACAGAATTGTCCAACACAATCTTCTCCAGTAGCTCAATGAGCTCATTGGGCAAATCAGCAGTCATGAAGGCCTTGACTGTGACTGAGACCTCCTCTGGGTCCTGGGTTTCTGAGAGCGCTGTCTGCACCACCTGAGAGCAAAGACGTGAACAGCTTAAGAAGCAGCAGGCAGACGTTTATAAAGAAGTAATATTTGTGTTGTTTTGACATTACCTGGTCAATAAGTGGTCGCCTGTAGGGGTTGCTCTCCAGCAACACACTGGCCCAAAGCTCAGGATCTTTGCGACGGACCAGGTAGCGAGACAAGCTCTTGAAAAGGGAGTTCTCATTGCACACCTGATGAAAACATAGATTTATAAAAGACATCTGGTTGTACGAGTAACACAGAAACAAAGAATTTTATCCTTACATTAATCAGCTCCTGGTCACACTGTCCCCTCTCATAGGCAACACAGGACAAATGGGGGTCTCTCTTTTCACAGTACTTTCCAACCACCCGGCTGTCGTAGTATGGATTTTCTCTCAGGAAACGCTCTGGGTTATTGTTGCTGTCAATGTAGATCTTTGCCAGAGCGTTATGAGTGGCGGGTTCTTCACAGCCTTCGTGGATACGCGACTCCAGCCAAGGTAGCAGTAGCTTGAGCCTGTCAAAGAAGAATTGTGCGAGTGCTCTGTGACTGCTTATTCAAGTATAAGATATATTTTGAGTTCTGTACAAGGTACAGATTTATTTCGCCTAATATCAAAAAACACTGAGGCGGGGTCGTACAACACCTGTTCCTCTTTTCCACTTCAGCAACAAGTTCATCAGTTGAGAACTGGCCCCTGACTACCAGGATCAGGTTCTTGATGACATCCTCTGAGCAGTCCACATCCAACAGACCACCAACCACAACCGGCAGACGGCTAGGGTTTACCTTGGATACACATTGACAAGACCTTATTAGACTGTTTCTAGAAAGTTGTAGTCAAATTCACGCTGGATTGTCACTTTTTAGATTACCTTCTGAACATAGATCTCAATGTACTTCTGCAGATTGTTGCGGTACAGGTAGAGGACCAGGTCATGGACAAAGTCGAATCGGTCACAGACGATGATCAGCGGCAGTTGGTCGGTGAGTTTAGCTTCCTAAGTATCACACACCGTACAGGAGACCACGTTAAGAAAAACAGAGGGAACGTAACAAAAAGTCTCTGAAACAAATGGATCTCACATTATAATTGTAATTTTACACACAAAACAGACTGAACCAAACTTTCTTATTACACACAAAGCTACAAATATCACTACAAAACTGACCACTGGAGACCTGTATACTAATGAACTGGTATGAGGAAACACTGCTGGAATTTGTATTCACTCAGACTGGCTTAAACTGGGAATATGCATCTTGTGTTACTATCTAAGAGCAAGCTACCACTACAGGAAACTTGATTCTAGACTGAGACCACTATTTCTGTATGGTTGTAACCCGGTAAACACACACGACTGTAAATACAAGTCATTATCTATCTTCTGGTTAAAACCTTCTGAGGATGGTGCCATCAGATGGAAAATATCTCAATTCATAAAAAGTTACGTAATGAAATGCTTTTTCCTCGATGGCATTCTTTACATCTTATGACAAGACACGCAATACCGATGAAGCTGATGTTGAATTGAAAGCAACGACTCCCTCGGATGAAGAGGTGTCTTTTATTGTTGATGATTTACGCCTTAATTTGAGAGTGTATATACTTTTTATTCTAACAACAACAAAAAGAGCTTTTGAACAAAAAAAAAAAAAATCCTCAAAATTTTTTTTTTTAAATGCTTTTTTGTTACTACTTACTTTTTAATGGTCCCATTACTCTTTTTTCTTTCATGTGACATTAGTATGATCCTAGAGATTGTCTTTAAAAAATCTCTAGAGACTATAGGACAAGATTGACGTCACGCATACAGCTTTAACAGACAATAATTCCAGACCTCAGAGGCTTCAGAGAAGAGAGTTATAATGGAAGCAATTTAAGGGGCAGGGGTCTTGTACAGCGGGCAAGGATTAATTTACCTGATACATGTCCTGCCATTTCAAAGACAAAAAAAAAAACCTATTGTCAGGACTGCTCACAATTTAGGCAGAGTGTTTGTGGATCGTTCAAATAAAGAGTTCATAAGAAGTAGGGGGCGCGTTATGGTCACTTCTTTGATTGCTCTCATCACATTATTACCTTGAGAAAGTTTTTGACACGCTCAGGGTCGTAGCAATTGCTCTCGCGACAGATTCGCTCCACCTCTTTGATCTGACCTGTCTTACAGGCAGCCTGGATGTATTTGAAGTGAACTTCAGAGTCCTGGCTGAAGTTCACAATAGAGCCCAAAAAGTAGAACAGACCTGAGAGACACAAAGTAACATATTTAGATGGCATTCACACTATAAATGACTTAAATGTTATACTCAAGATTAACAAACTTTGGCACTATCTTTGATAGTGATCAGTGTTTTACAAAACTGCTACATTAACAGATTTGGGATCTCACCTTCGAAGCTCTTGAAGGATTCAAAAAGCTCAGTAAGCGCTTGTGTGGTGAGTTGTTCATGGTACTTGGAAGCCACCTGAACACAGATCTGCAGGTTCTGCCGGATATTAGCCGATAACATGGCTCTAAGGCATTCCAGAGAGTCTTCTACTGACAGTGAGCCGAAAAAGTTCACCAACCACTGGAAATGCATGAGAGAACATATATATTAGTATATAGGTCATAGCAAAAATACACTTGAAAAATTTGGAAACTGAAGAGAAGGAAAGAAATAAAAACCTCTTACGCGATACACCTACCTCTGGGTTTAGCAGGTGTGTGTGCACCACAGCACGCTTAATGTCATACAGGTCGGTGTAGTGCTCCAGTGCCCTCTGCAGGAGTCCAGCTTTCTCACACAACTGGGCAATGTGCGCACGATCATAGTGAGTGAACATTTGGTTACCAAGGATAGCATCAGCAACCTGCACCCAATGACATAACAAGGAGCAAATTTAAAGAAATTAAACTTCTGCTTTCATCATTGGCTTTGTTCCTTTTTTTGAAGTCAAAATGTATCGAACCTGTGGAGCATGCATGAGGTTCATCTCCAGCAGACGAGTCTGCAGCGGCCCCTCTGAAGGCCTGTTGTTTTTCAGAGCATCCAAGAGAAAAGAGGTGCACTGCTGGATCAGGTTGTATTCCATAAACACATCCACAATCTAAACATGACAAGGAGACACAAGTGAGAACTTCAAACAGAAAAGAAGATTGGCCACGTTTGAATATGTTAACGGTGATGAACATGACAAGGCTACATTCTGCACCACTGAAGAAATTACTGTAAAAAAAGCAAGATGGAGATGCAAGAAGACAGACTTTAGCTTCATTCCTATGTGGAATCAAAAGATATCCTTCCATAAAAATGTTCTGGTGATTTGTGTCATATTCTTAAAGACATTTCCTGCCTGCAGAGTACGTGCTTCCAGGAAAACAAAGCTGTAGCAGCGGTTGACAGCTGCACGAAAAACTGCACTTGCAGCAAGTACAGAGAAAAGTGCAAAGGAAGATTTATGCTTCCTTTTTACTTTTCTTGTTAGGATAGGTGAGATTAAAATATACAATCCTAAGATTTATACTGCATGTCTATTCTTTAACATGCATACTTAATATGATCAAACTGATACAAGAAATCCATATTTGTTTATTATTCTAAAACATTTAGTTATGCTGACCTGTGTAATGTCAGCCAGTGGTTCTTCATCTTGCACCAGCATTTGTGCAAACTGCAAGCCTTGTTCAGGGTTGATCCTCATTACATTTCTGAGCAAAAAGATCCAGTCTGGAGTGTAGCCCACCTGTTGTGTTCATGTTTATGAACAGAAAAAAAGGCACACAAATGTTCAGGCTTCATCCATTTTGCATGATCAACCATTAACACCCTAAATTGTAAACAGAAGACACAAGCCATACCTTTTTGGCATACAGTACAATCTTGGGGAACTGACCGGTCTCTGCAAAACACTGGATTACTTTGTTGGGGACATTGGCTCTCAAGTAAACACTGAGGGCCAAGGTGGGATCCACTGCCTTCACTAGGTCACCCAGCTCTTCTGAGCATTCAAGCTAAAACGGAATATAAAGGCCATTAAACACAATAAATAAAGCATAAAATATAGATATAAATAACAAGCTCATAATGTTTGGCACTGTTGTTCCACTTAAATGGGTGGATCATCACAGGGACCGATCCATCAGCTCTGGCTCCCTCTGCTTATCTATAAAACCAGGCCCAGCTGAAGATCTGCAATACCTTGTCCTCCTTTAGCCACTTTTCAAGAAGCTGCTTCCGCCCTTGTTGGAGAACAGGCCTGCATAGCTCCAGGGACTCAAATTTGTTAAGCTGGCCCTGGTCCAACAAGATGCCAAAGTACTGCAGCAATGGGGAGGTCTGGCCAGGCTGAGTTGGAACACTCTGGAAACGACGAATGGTGTCTGGGGTTCGCAGAATACCCTGAGATGGCAAAGATGACACAAGCTTAATGTATGAGAAAGTCAGTCTAACAAATCAGTATAAATAAATCCCACCTCCCAAGTGTCGTACTTAACAGATTTCCATTCTATGTCCCACAGCTGTCAACTGACTCCATGGCAACTGAATGCCTACCTTTGGTGCATTGGCAGCAACTTTTGCAGCTTCTGAGTAGTTTCCTGCCGCAAACAGGTTGTTGAACTTGCGCGCAAAAAGCTCTTCAGCTCCAGCAAGATTGTTGCGGACAGCTAAGCGAAGAGCCAGATCTGGATTCTGTAGCACATTAGTAATGTATGGGATGATGTTTTCCTCTTCCACGCAAACTGAAAGGACCTATGATACGCAGAAAGACATTGTTGCAGTAAAGTACAGTACACATTACGTTCAGGTACAGCTTTTCATTTGTAAAAACTAATGAAAATATTGCCTTAGTATTCTGTATTTACTTGTTTGCTACTTATGATTTAGTATTTGCATTAAATCGCTTTCCAGCAAGGGACAGAGATTCTAACTATTGTGCCAACGATCTTTTTCCTTTATGATTGCATCATGTTAAGGAGCAGTTTAGCAAGCTGGAATTTATCAGATAATTCAGTTAAGTTTCAGTTAGCATTTAGGGATGCCACTTAGCTTGGTTTTAATGGATGTTAAGTAAAGCTGCTTACTCAGAAAAAACACTTCTGAACTATAGGGAACCACTTAACTTTTATTCTATCATGACTATCATCCTAGATTACAATCTGACATAACAAAAACAAGAATTACTGCATTACAGGTTATTTTAACTGTATTAAATACAGTAAAGAGCACCGATACTGCAGGTCAAGAGTATGGAGCCCATTCCTTGTTAAAGCCCAATGTCAGAAATGCATAGGGAGCAAAATGGTAACAACATTTAAGTTCTTTCATTGTGCCTGACTATGATCAGTGGCTGCTTAATGGAAATTAAAATCAGTTGTACAATGCCTGTTTTTTTTTTTGTTTTAAGGGTTTTAATTTGGTTTTAGCAGTCTGGCAATAAAGATAGACAGAAGAATGCCTCAAGTCAAAAGAGCAGGAGAACAGAGAGGGGAGGGTCTAATAAAGCAACACTCTACATAACTTATTCTTCCTACTCAAGCTGTACTTAATATAACATGGAAAAAATATTTGAAGGGAATGCATTTTAGTCTGTTGAGATGCATCTAGAAAAGAAAGACAGACGATCCAGAATAACGAGGGAACACAACGCCACAGTTGAGACATGAGCTGTCGTATTAAGTGACACTTTGGCCATGAAACACAGAGTACTTGAGTCGTACCTGCACAGAATGGTAAAACATTTCTATTGCTGATGTGGGGCCTTTCCCCATCTGGCAATGTCCCAATACGTTCAGTGTCAGGCCCTATGTCATTACATGCTGTCTGACCAAAGACAGCGGCAGACTTAAATAGTAAATCCACAAGTCTTGCATTATTTAGTAACTGACTACCAGCAAACCCAATCTAGAGTCACTAAGGAGGCAAGGCAGGGGATCACTGGACTATGCCTTTGTGTGAATGTAGGTGTACGTATATGCGCACACACATGCATTTCTGTGCCCTGGCAAACGGTAAAACCCATCAGCGTCTCAGATCAGCTTTCCTCTCCGCACTCAATTATTCATATGGTGTGTGGCCTGGCTAGAAAATTATTCATCAGCTTCCTGGATTAAGTTCTCTTTCCTAGTTTATCTTTACAAACAGTGAGACTTCTCAGTGTTTGTGTGCAAGAAAACTACACATTGGACCATTTGTAATACTGACATAAAACTGGAGCTTGTATGATAATGACTATCATCATCATCCATCATAGTTCCCCCCCCTCCCCCCAGAGTCTGACTGTTTTACTGGGAATTGTGGCTGTTAATGTGACATAAGATGGTAAGATACTGTTTGACCTTCTAGTTAAAGCATATTTAACATAATCTGCAAAACATTTAGGAGCACTGATTTGCTCTTACCTGTCCCTTCCTGTTCACACCAATGATGCCTGATGTGGCCTCATGTGGTGCAGTGACAAAGATGGTCTCCCCACTGATGCGATTCATGTAGATGCAGGTGCCCGTCTCCAAGTCATATAAGTGAATGTATCCGTATTTGGTAATGAGAAAAACAACATTGTGCTTGGCGCTCACCTGCCAAAGAAGATATACATATATATATTATGTGCACATGTAGGATATCTCCCTCTCCTCTCTAGACAGACAGATAATACATTACAAAATTTGAACATGTGATGTGTTCAAATTAATCCAACTTGATTTACTGAAAATGGAATAGCCCGATTATGGGTCAAGTTCACACCTGCATGGCCACAGGGAAGTCGTTCTGGGCTTCCGGAGGGAAGAACACGTCCACTGCTTTCTTTGGAAATGGCTGATTGCCAGTTGGTGGTGTCCCCACTTCAATGATGTGCAACTGTCCAAATACAGGTAAGTTAGATAAGTAGCAGCATACACAGAAAGATCAATTTATCACCACATAGGAAAAACAATTACCTATATAGAAACACAGAAAACTAGAAAGAATATTTAACAACATAACAACCTTCCCTCCAGCCTGGCCTCTGACGGCAAAGCAGAACAAGGTTGACTCCTCGGAATTTCCCTCCATCTTGAACTGGGAAAAGCTGGCAGCATGGCCTTCAATAGGCTGAGAGACTTTTCTGTCAACTGAGTAGAGCTGCATGGCACCTACTACCCGATTTTGCTAAAAAAAAAAAAAAAAAAAAATACATGTCAAAATGGGTACCCTCATTCATGCTAAAATAAAGATGCTGATCCAGTCGTTATTCAGCAACACAGCACAGTAATTCACCTGGGCTGAGATGCCAATTAGCAGGAGCCATTTCTGCTTGGCATCTGTGCGGTAGTTGATGATCTGGCATCCCGCCAGGCTAGAATGGCGGTCAAAGACTTTTACAGGTTGCGAGTCTCCCTCCATGCTCCAGTGGTACACGGCATTGTCAGTCACAAGTGCGACAGTGTTTAGGGAAATCCACTTCCAGAAGGTAACATCATCTGTCATGGTGTGCGCCTTCATCTTGCTCTTCATTTCAATGTTGAAAATCTGAAGAGTTTTGGCGGCTAGATGAAGTAAAGGAACAGGGAGCCAGCACCAAAAAATGTTATAAGATACACAAATTCAGCTTTATAAGAAAAGAAGTTCAGTGATTGTTTTGTGCTGAAAGCACTTATCCTCATGGATAAAGGGCATTAAGTAACATTCCATAATTGGAAGGCCCATGGTTTAATTTTTATCAACCTAAAGCGGATTAAATTTCTCCTGACTGGCAAAAATGGTGCTTATGCATAAAAATAGTATAATTGGATAGCTGAATTTAAAATAAGTCAATGATAAAGTAGTCTTCAGTGTGTTCCTGATTTTTAAAAAAGGAATAGTGAAGTGTGAAAAACTGAATTGAAAAAAAAACTTCTTTCCTATAAAGGGCAAGTAACAACAATATAACTAAATGAGCGATTATATCTGACCAAGTCACCCATCCCATCAAACAAACAGCCATTAGCCAAGATACAAAAAAGCAATGGAAATAATCACGCACAAAGAAGGGAAACATCAAACGTCAAATATCACCATATCAAATGGTGAATTGTGACATATCTACAGATGAGGTTACAGAGGAAGGACACACTTAAAGCAATTAGAATATTTTAAGAGTTTCACGACTCAAGTAATGATTATGACCAACTACTTATATTTTGTGAAGAAGAAAGGTCGAGTGCTTCTTGATAACGTCAGAAACCAAATGTTCAAAAGTATTTACTCACCTGCATTTTTTGCGTTTATGAGTTAGGTTTCATTTAGTGAGCTCAAGCTTTATTATGAAGCAGTGTGACTATTTTTTGTCATGATTCATTACTCACCAACAAGATCAAAAAATGATGCCAGAGAGTACAATAAGCAGTGTGGTATATGCACCACTCGTAGAAGCAGCCAAATTTAAAGAGCAAGCAAAGAGATTTCTGATAGAGTCATGATTAGATGTTGAAGGCGCCTATGCACAATGTATTTGTCTTTCAGTCATGGTTACATGAACAAACATAAGGCTAAAGACAAAAGGCTATAAACAAAAGGCTGAGAACCATGGTAAAGTTGAATAAAGAGCGAGGAAGAGTCTGCTGTGGTCGATAAAGATAAGCTTCATCTCAACCTTGCTAACTTTGTACAATAGAGGTCTTTAAGTTAGTGATCCCATTGACTGAGAAGAAAAACGTATCAGTGCGTTACACATAATTAACTGATCCTTACCAAACACACTCCTAACTGTGCTGCTTTGTGAGTGACATCCATCTTCATGTGTCCATAATACCCGATAATAATAACTACTGTGTGTTTGCAAAAAAGAAGATAACATTTAAGCCACCTCAGTGATCATGGTGTTTTCTACAGGGGTATTGTATGAGGTGCTTGTGCTAAAAGGAGCTTGTGCAGTGACATTATACTGCATCATAGCCCAAAATATTGGGATTCTCAGTATTTTACATGGGCCTCTACAGTAGAAAAACTGTCCTGCATCTCAACAGATATGACTGGCCCCTTTCTTCCCTAAATATATTGCAGAATAGGCAGGCAACTACCTAACAGATGCCTCTTACGCACCTATACGGAGAGGGACGGTAGGAAAGTTGTTTCATTACCCTGTAAAGTTAGTAAGTTGATGCACTACGGCGTAGAGTTAAAACGTTGCGTTCAATTTAAGGTGGATGGAGTTTTTATCCCCATGTGCATGTGCAGCACTCTCTCTACTTTACGTCTATGTGTAATAAACTTCACAGACATAAGTACCTCCCTATAAGCCTGCCTAAAAACAACACCAATATTCCTGTTAACTAATTATGTCACGTGGAATAAGACATTGATTTCAAATGGAAATAGGAAATATGAAATTGGAAAGACAAATAAGAATTAAAATGAAATAATTCTATCCATGATATCACCACATGTAAAACAGATTCTAAATCACTTAAACATGTAATAATGTTGGAATGGCAGCAAGCTATAAGGCTGTGAAAGCTCAATCCTGTTTACAACAGAATACTGTCACCGTGCAAGATGACATCACTTATTAAAATTGGACTTCCTTAGATATCTTATAAAAATACATTTTTATCTTGAAAACAGGATTTTACTTTCACAACAAAGTAGTTAAATTTCAACTCACCGTCTGCAAACACATAAGAAAGCCATAAAGAAAAGTAAAACAGAAAAGACAAAAACAAAAACAACAAAAAGTCAAAGCAGTCATGGATCCTGCTAAACGAATTAAAAATGTTCAATTTTAAATATTTACAGGACAAATTTTGGGGGAGAATGGACAAGTAACTAAACAGACAACTTAAGTAGCTGGATGTTTAAGGACATAAACTGATGGAAATAATTCAAACAATCTCCTTTTTCAAATAATGGCACAAGACAGCTTAAAGTGGGTAACTTACGATAGCACTTAGAAGGCAAATTTGTCTTTTTACTGGGGATGTTAAAAAATACAGATATATTTACATGTGGTAACAATGATGTATTTCTTTACCTTTGAGAGCAATGACCTTGCTGGCTGGATTCATGATGGCGCTGTCAGCTGAGATGGGCCTGCGGATGGGAGTATTGGGGTCTGCCATGTCGATGATGACCACCTGAGTCTGCTCGCCCACCTTCTCACGGATACAGATGAACTTATCGGACTCCATGGTTAAGGTGCTAAAGCCGATGTTGGCTGGATTAATCCCCAGATTTTGAAGCTAGGACACAAAACAGAAAGAGGTGGTTGGGCTTTTACTTAAATTGTAACAGCCTCATGACAACAAACTAAAGCAACAGATAAAAATACAGTTGTATTATTCACTGGTACTTCTACTATGGTAGAAACAGTTCTGTTCTTAGCTATGTTGCCCTCAATGAGAAGGAATTTTGTTAAAAGCAAGTGAAACTAGTAAGACTACAACTACATTGGGGAAAAAAAGCTCAATTTAATAGAGTCTGTCCTGGTCTTTATACAGCTGTTTTCATCTTAAAATTAGCATGTCTCTGCCCATCGTAACTGATTTGAAAAAATTTAAATTAATATAAAATAAACATATACACTCTGCCTGAATGTAAATAAGTTATTTTTAATGTTCTAGCAACACCATACCCTTATTTAGACTTTATCTACATATACCTTAAGTCTGCGGACCAGACATTGTTGTTAAACAGTTTAATTATCATATGGAGAACTTTTAGCCAAAAACGGTATTTTTCTTAAGATGATTCTGATGCCAAATAAAAAAATCAACATGAGGTTAAACCAATCACTGATCACAGGGTTTATTTATTCCATTACTCTTACCCAGGTGTGAAAAGACAAAAAAAAAGAGCAGAATGAGAAGCAGCACATCCAAAACATCCTACTTCAGTTTTAAGTGGGAGCAATTCAAAAAAATTGTAAAAAAGTAAATGTTATTGTGTAGTATTAATCTATGTGGTGAGCTAGGAAATATAATGTGATTACTCCAATGAGCACTGGTACATTATGGAGGCAGAGAATCAAAACTATTTGGATTGGAGCATCCTTAACGTTATTTGAGAACATTTTGGCCACATAAGAGGTTAAAAAGGTGGAAAACGTCAAGATGACAAAGACACACTTGCTACTTCCCACATTAATACTAACCGACTTCCACTGGCCTGTCTACTGGAATGCTGTTTGGATGCAATTTGCATACAAAGTAATCAATAATGTGTTTATGTGTAAATAATAAAGAAAATTTTAAAAAGCTTTGACGCGTTAAATAAAAAAGTTAAGTATAGATGGCATTTTTCCCCACCATTTATTTAACAGCAAATGTAGAGCAAAAGTAACGTCAGTGTAACAAATATAAACTAAAGGGCACACCGATGACTAACGACAAAAGCTGACATCCTTAACAATCCTTAGAAGTCCACAGTGGGGCGTGTTGTTAATTTAACCTGCATATACTTCCTTGAGAGGAAAGCAGCATCTTGCTCAGCATAAAGAGTGTCCACTCACACATGTGAGGTTGACGGCAGGGTGGGGAAGGATGTGCTGGGTAATGTGCTGAGGCTTGCAGCACACTGGTGTGCTCCACAACAGGAAATCAAAGACCATTGTCTGCCAGGACTGAAACAACAGGCCTGCCCAGTTCTGCCTCCTCTGCCACCATGTGACACTCATAGTAACATGTGACTCGTTGCAGATAGCAGAGGGCGAGGCGTTTAAAGGAAGGAATGTTTCTGAACCCAATCCATGTCTACTACAGGTATGTAATGCTGATGTGGTTCTGGAACACTTTCCAGTTTTTTTTAACAAATGCAAGCACTATTTTAGATTTATACAATGCTGGAGAATGTCAGGTTCAGCATTTCTGTATCCTCATCAGCTTGTATATGATATAAGCAGGCAGTTGCCTGCACAGTTCAAAGTGCAGGCCTGCCCTTACCAACACATACATGGTGGGAATATGCAACTAACATTTATTCAATCAATATTAATTGTTAATGTAATTACTGTTTGTGTCCAGGGATTCATTTCTCAAAGCATAAAGTTTAAATACTAATTTAAATCTATATATGTATATAAAATTGTCAACAGTATCAGTATTGTGGACACATCTGAAGAAGAAAGTCTTTTTTTACTATTGTTGGGTCATTTCAATCAAATTTGCACCTTTTGTTCAAAATTTCAATCAAAGTAAGCATTCAGAGTCAGTCACTTCAGAAATGTGCAACAAAATCTTGCAAAATGTGCAACAAAATGTTGCATTCACAAAAGGGTCTGCAAATGCCTGTCAAACTTTTAAGCCAAACAATGACTTCAAGTCTTGAATCATTCTATTTCTTAGAGTAAACTGGGTTCATCAAGTTCACTAAAACACAATTACTCTCCAAATATTATCTCTAAACAACAATCCACAAAGCAAATCAAACGTACAAACAATAAGATCCGTTGATGTATTCAGTGGGACTAAAACAACAATGCTATTTTGTGTTTTACTGGCAGTAGATGGAGGGGGTCTTGCCAGTGCAGTGCCACAGCAGAGCAGCTGGAAAGCTTAGAAAAAAAAAAAAAAGGTGCTAACAAAAGTGACAAAGGCCAAGGGGAATATAAAGGAAAAACTACGCTTCTGTTGTCTCTGGTCAACTGGCTGTGATTATTTCTTCAACAATTACTGTCACAGGGTTAGAATTAAAATTGGTTTTTTTTTATTGTCATTCATACAGTATCACTGCAACTGTCAGCAGGCTTGAAATGAACCAGGCCGTCACAAAAAAAATAAAAAAAAATCATGGACAGATATTGTCATGGTTATTGTCAAGAAAAAAAGAAAACCCTTCATGTGATACATCTTTGTTTTTCTCCAATATAAAGGTAGATTATTAAACAAACACTGATTACTGTATAATTTTACAGTACAAAAGAAATTATGACAAACTGCAGCAGGTCATAATGATAACCTTTAGCTTTATACTGAGAAAATAAACAAAATCTTAAGGTAGTTTTGATAATGAAACCCTGCTTAATACTGACTCAACACACAAGTTGAAACATGAGCTTGTGATGTGAAAACAAGAATCTTTAAAAAGGCAGGAAGCAGAAGAGTTGAATTATAAAAATTAATGAAAAAAATTAAAAAATATATATATATGCATGCATATATATTTGGGCATCTAAAGTAATTTATATATTAAATATCATGTAATTTACTGGATAAATACACAAACATTACATGAAATATGGTAGAAAACGGCCTTACAGCCAGTTTTTAAAAAGCAATGAAGTTTTTATAAAACGTTTTTACCCAACACTATATAAATGGATAATTTATAAAACTGCAAACTGTGCAAGTTAACAGGAAGATCGCGAACAGGCATGCAGAGAGAGAAGACTGCTGATGAAGGAAGAACACAAATCGAGGGGGAGAGTAGCCAATGATAAATGCTTGCTTTGAACACAGTTGGTTTTATAAATGCCAAAGTAATTATAGAGGATAATAAAAGAATAATCAATGTCTATAAAACTTTAGCAAATCGGCCATTGTGGCCTAATTCCCATCATTTCAGGAATCCTTAAGATGATTTAAGCCCCCAACAACAGGAAATCAGAAATGGAACCCCAAAGCCAAGTTATATGTGTGGGTAAGAAGCCTCTGCAACTATTACTCAATTCTGCTGGTTCACTTGTTTACTATTTCCTATGCTATTTTCTGCTAAGTCTGGCTCAGTTGAGAAAAAAAATGCTAAAATATGTCCACAAATATGAGAGAAGTCACACTTTCAGTTCATGTCAGTCATTTAAAACAAGAAACAGAAAAGTACTGCATAAATCACGACACTGTATTGTATTAAAATACACGTTGAATTCTGATGCACAAACTACTTTGTCTCTTGTGAACTGAACAAAACCTAAAAAAGGGGTCAAAGTCCTTACAAACAATTTCACTGTAATGGCAGGCAGGAATCAAAGACCTCTGCATGCTCTGTAAATTTTAGTCCTTATAGCCCCAAATCTTATACATAAACTAACCAACTGCTGTTGTGAATGAAAATGACAGTAACACAGAGGCTTGTGTTATGCTGTAACAATTGCCCAGAAGTCCTTTATTATAAATAAGTGCCATTAATTCTGAGGCCAATGTTCAACTTATTTTGTATTTAAAACTAAGACAAACTGGCACACTGTGCAGTTTGACTTTGTTAAAGAGCTTCAAGCCAGAAACTTGACAACATAATAATGTCATATTCAAAAAATGTCATATATGCTGGCATAACTGTAAGCGTAACTTGACTTAAGTGTGCATGTCAATGTAAGGACAGACAAAACATCTGCAAAACTAAAGAAATTTAAAGATTTACAATTTTTTTTTAAGTATAGTCTAATCAAATCCATCTCAAAGCAGTTTCACAATCAAGTTAAAAAAAGGACATAGATAAATTTGTGTCTTAGACAGACCATATTTCTTATTTGACAGTTGACTTCAATCACTTAAATTGCTAAAACTTTAAATTCAAGCTAATTGTGGTGATTTCAATTCAGGTTTGAAGAGCAATACACATACACCTAATACAAAAGAGTGGCGACTGAAACCACTGTAGCAGATAATCACTAAATCAAGAAAACCACAATTTTTAAAGCGTTATAAATAGACTAGCTCATTTACAACGAATCCAAGAGTTTCTCTCAAATATAACTGAAAAGAAATAAAATCAAAAGTCATGCAAGTCATTACAGATGGTTAAATAGCTGTTAGACAAGTTCATACGTCACATGACAATTTCTATCAGTCCTAATGTTCTCCTTTGGACTAACTAAACCTAAGAATGAGAAACTTTTCAGAATTATAAAAATTTGTTAAATATAGAATATATTTACTACTTTCATTATTCTTAACGCTGTATATAATAGATAAGAATTCGTATATAAAATCAACAATTTAACAATGAATGACAAAAAAATGAATGACTATCATAGCTGTAGTCGAAGGTCTACACCAAAAATGTATTATCGAAGAATGTCTTTTTAAAACGTACACATTAACAAAAGGCTGCAGTGGCATAATAGCAACGCACTCAAAAGTGTTATCTGTTTATGTGTTGCGGACTTTCGCCATTTATGTCACGAAATCATGTGGCTAGTCAAAGTGCTAGCTAGACGCTAACGAAAGATAAACGTCATCCACCCTGCCAAGCTAGTTAGCATAGCTCTTACAGGCTAATAAAGCGACTGAGAAATCCCTTGTACCAAGGGGCGTTGAAAGGACTTTCAATGACTGGGATGGAAAAACTTGACATAAAACGTAAGCCAATCATTTAAAATGTACCTGCAGGTGCTCCTGAAAACGAATAGGCAGGATCTGCGCCATGGCGGTTCCTCTCTCCTGTTCCCCCGGTCACTTCAAATGCTATCAAACTACTGCCTCTTCTCTCAGATCCTAGCCGGACAGCTGTGGAAACTCTAGACTTAATTTCAGATGAATTAAGTACAAGCCTTGAGTTAAATGTACTGTCAGAGTAGTGGTACTTTCTTTATTTGACCCTAAGCTGTTTACTGGTGGGCTTACCCCTGGCTAACGACTTACTGCCACTACACCGACTCCCTGAACCTGCAATGGCGGTGGAGGTTGGACGACGGAGAAAACATCCCGGAAATGGAAGTACGCTCGATGAGGCGGATGAATACATAGAAACGATTTTTAGTGTGCTTAATGGCATTACTAATGTTATTCTGTATGTAAATGTGTTAATATATTAATGTTTCTCTTTCAGACCAAATTAGTAGAGAAACTCGACGCAAGAACCAATAATAATTAATGTAAAAAAGGAACTATTTCTTCGTACTCGCTCTTTAATTTTTGCCACATCATTCGTCTTTGGAAATTAACGTCAGCCTTACGTGTTATACACTTGTTCCTTTCAACCAATCAGAACGCTCTGAATTCACGCGGCTGTTCAATATTTTGCGCTCAAATTGAAATATATTTCAATATATATATTCTTACAGTCAGAATGCATTCTAACATATGTTGCATATGCATTCTATGCATCTTCATATACATTATTCCACCAATCATTAAATGTAATTTCCTGCCAGCAAAAGAGAGTATTTTCAGTATTTTTAAGTATTTTCATAAAGTATTCTCTTTACCCCAAAGTAAACCAACCTTAAATAATTTGTAATACACTTGAGAAAAACGGGCTGTATGTAATAGCATTATCCTTTTTTTCATCTGCATTTAGCTCAAAATTATGCAATAGCTGTTAAGTAAGGTGTGCACCCAAGTTATCATTTCCCTTTTTTACATCCACAATTTGTGTTGGGTTAAGGATGTTATGTTATTGCTCAATGTAAAACTGGATGCTAGTGAATCCGCCTCAAATTAGCTGACCCTTTCCTGTTGTCATTCTGCAGAGCCAGCAAAGATGATTCCATAGGAATGTGGAAGTCATGCAAACAAGCACTCTTCGAGCACAGAGTGTATCTCCTTTAAACTATTGTTTTAGAGCATTTTCTTTAAATTGACAAAAGAAAAAAAGCAAAAAAAAAAATCTTTAAAACCATTGTTAAATTGAATATCATAATGAAGAATTATAATTAATGACAATCTAGATTATAATCCATAAACATCTGGGTTGCATTCCATCTAGGAGAAGAATCTCACAATATCTGCTAAAAAATCATTACATATACACATAAAAAAAAAAATCTATATTTGATTATTAAAAAAGATATAACTAAAGGTTTTGTATTCCCAGTACAAACATTATCAATGTAACAATTGGTAGTATAACAATCATATTTTAATTGATTAAGATTTCAAAGTAAGTTATCTTGATACCTTGATCTTGAAGAGTTTCTTTGACAGTCTATGAATGAATGTTAAAGAAGAACCATGTACAGTTTTTTAATATTACAATCAATTTCACACATCAGTAATAATTGGACCAAACCATTACTGCATGTTTATTTTCTTATCAGTGGTTTTAAAGGCAGTGAGCCGAGTGGTTCTGTCCTGAATAGACCATTCATGCTGCTGTTACCATGGCTTCACAGACTGAGGAAACACATGACATTGACACACACAGAAGCCATGTGTGTTCTGATAAAAGGGTGGCCTTTGGACTCTCTGTAAGGATGCTACACAGGCGCACTGAGTGTGAGATCACTCTCAGACTGTGCAAAATGTAGGACAGTGCATCCCAGTTCAGCAACATTTATACTTGTCTCTTGACCTTTCAGCCTATATACCACCATGTCCTCATCACACTTTGATACCCTCAAGGTCAATGATAAGGTCCACTGAAAGTCAACTAAAGTAGGACACACAGGGCTGGACTTGACATACAGATTGCAAATCTATTCTGTTTCTTGTAAATGTATTGAATTCAAATCCAGAATTACAACTGAATCAAGGCTTTGGCTCTTCTTTTCTTTTCCCCCTCTAACATAGCTACATAGTAGCATAACCTTTGAACGTCAATGTAGTTGAAGTTACTAATTTACTATGTGGAAACATTTGCACTAATAAATGTCACATGACACATTTTAGTTCTTTAGGTAGTAACTTGTGTTATCTTGCATTATGAGTAAATATGTACTGCAAGTTACATTTGTACATAATGTACATGTGCCACCTGTCCTCATTTTACTAAAATCTCAGATATAAAACCTAGTGGCAAGGCCACACTGTTTTTTTTTTTCATGAATTAGATGTTTTATGCTTATTTTGTTTGTTTGTTTGTTTGTTTGTTTGTTTGTTTTACTCTTACTGTCTAATTGTTGCCCTCCGGATGTTTGCTTTATCAGATGTCATTGGTTACTCTGTTTGTTACTAGTTGTGAATTGTGTAAATTTAATAGATTTTAAGCTCATGACAATATATTTTTTAAATTGGGACAAACTAAAATAATAAATAAGCAAACTGTAATAACGATGCGCCATAAGTTTGACGGAAATTATAATTTTAATTTTCGATAGGCATTTCATTTGCGATATGCTGCCATCTAGTGGAGCAATGTCACTTCTAGCTCTAACATTGTTTTCATGCTTTTATTGCTACTGCAATACGCTCATCATAACTAGCAAATTGCATATCTGTTTAATTAAAAATAGAGATCAAGCTCTTCTCTATTCTCTATTCTAGATTTGGTTTGGACCGGAGGGAAGGGATGCAAAGGGGAAAAAATGTAAACTTTGAAAGGCCAAACTAAATTTTTATGACGTGATATATATCGTCATAAAAATTTAGTTTGGCTTTTGAACATTTACATTTTTTCCCTTTGCATAATTGAATGTTTTTGTTTGTTTTGTTTTGGTATTCTTCATATTGTGTAAGGTTAACCATGGGAATTTATGGCAAACCATTCAAGGGGCGACTAAAGAGAAAATAACGTACGAAAATTACGACGGCTAAACTAATGGAAACAGTATTTTAATTAAAATAACAATGACATTCTCCATTTTAAAACGCCCTATAAATGTCTGTTTTTGTCTTGTTTTGTTTTGTTTTGTTTTGTTTTGTTTTGTTTGAAGAAATTCCATGAAAGAAAATCAAAAAACTATGTCGACATTTGAACACTAGATGGCGGTAATGAAGGAATCGTTGGTTGCTAACCACCATAAAACAAGAAAGCGCAGTTCTGTCCATATCTGTAAGTGTGAGTTTATTTGCAGTGATACTCTGTAAAGTCTTAGTTAATTTAGATTGATTTTACATTATGCAGTGATGTGTCGATTTTGTACCGGGACAATTTAATCAAGAAACATAGCCAACGCAGCGGAACCTTTGCGAAGCAGTCTTTGGCGGACAATTTAACACAGACGCACCTAGTGCTCTCCATTACAAGAGCTGGCAACAATACGAGGTAAATAAATTTAACTGTTGTTAACTATTGTTGATTTACAGTAATCGACACTTTGATATTACATTACCACTATACAACACGTGATTTTCAGGACAAATGCAAATTTTTATTATTATCATTTCACCCACTTGACTTTACCTTTGTGGATGACGGTTCATTTTAGCCAACTGGAGCACAGTTAACACTGCAATTACTCACAGAATCAGATACACTTGCCTTATATAAAACGTGCTTTAATACAAAGATGACAGGTTTAAGCACTGCTGTTTGCATTTGAGTCCGTAGAAATGCTATATATTACCCTGTTATACGTTTTTAAATTAAAATTCCAGGCTGGGATTGATATTTGAGAATACATTTTATAGATTTTTGTATGTTTTATGTGACCATGAATACAATGACTGGATTATTGGCATAAATGCTTTCTTTCTTTCTTTATTTTAAACATAAGTACGTCTTTCAGTCTACTCACAATGATGCCACATGGTTTCAAGAGCAGCAAGCAGGACTTCACCTTTGGCCCATGGAAAGTGACTGCTTCCACAAATCATATCATGAAGTCCAAAGATATTGAAAGGTGACACATTCTTAAAATAGTTATCTGACCAAAAAAAACCAAAACAAAACAAAAAAACAAACAAACTGTAATTCTAAATGTCCTCTGAATGCAGTTATGTACATATAGTATAAAATATTGCTTCATTCATCAGATTTATTTTTGTTTTCCCTCCCAGATTAGCAGATGAAATGAACATGCCATCACTTCCAGAGATGCTGTTTGGGGACAATGTTCTGCGTATCATTCACGCTGATGGTTATGGCATTGAATTTAATGCTATTGATTCCCTTAAGATAGTAAACAAAATGGAGCATACTGTCAAGGTGGCCTGTGCTCAGGAATGGCAGGAGAGTAGGTAAGAATATGAATGTGCTACCCCAGTTTAGGTGTAGGATTAATTTGACAATATGTTGTAGTACTGTTTTATCTAGTTTTTCATTATTTTACTGTTAGTTTTTATAAGTAAATGTAATTTTTTTGGCCCAGCCTCTGAACATCATCCATCCATCTATTATCTACCCTTTGATCCATTAACAGGGATCACATATAGAAACAGAAAACTCACATACACACCTAAGGTCAATTTAGAGATTCCAATTTACCTAAATCCCTGACTACATGTCTCTGGACTTTGGGAAGGTACCCAGAGAGAACCCACTCAGACACAGTGAGAACATGCAAACTTCCCCCCCGGGGGTTCAAAACAAACCTTTTTGCTATTAGGTGACAGTGCAGACCACTACCTGTGCCTGAGATGAATACAAGCAAATGCTGCATTCAAATCCTGTGCAATTTGAAGCTCGGTAAGAAACAATATTTGTTGCTGCTTTTTGACCAGCTCCATTTCTGACAACAGTGAATAATTATTAGTGCCCAGGTAAATTAACATTGAGACCCCTGCCTTCAACTGTAATGATGCGATGAAACAATGTTATAGAGGCTAATGACCAACCAAGGCCAAAAAAGTCTGCACACAACCCTGGACACAATATTAAAGCTTATAAATATTGAAATTCTTTGTATTTCTGGAACTTCAGAATGGATTCAGAACACTCCAAAGAGGTGCTGAAGCCTTATGACTGGACATACACCACAGACTACAGAGGGACTCTGATAGGAGAAGACATGCAGATACAGGTTGGTCATTTCTAAGATATCATATTACATATTTTTTGCTTCAGTCCTGACGTGTCTTTGAAGAGACGAACCTCTCTTGGTCTCTTTCAACCTATCACCTCATCTGTAGGTGACTAAGACAACGGAACGAATTGACCTGGAGAAGCTGAAGGCTCGCGAGCAGATCATGTTTTTTGATGAAGTGCTGCTGTTTGAAGACGAGCTTCACGACCACGGAGTCTCAATGCTCAGTGTCAAAATTGTGAGTTTCTTTAAGAAACAGTATCACTGATGCAACTGGGAAGCAGGTTGTCCAACTCCTCTAATCAAAGTACTGATGACCCGTTTGGTGTTTTGAATGACTCTTCTGCATCTTTACCAACAATAACCTGACAAAGGTGATGTGTTACAGGCAGTAACAAACAATGTCAAAGGTGATGAAAGAAAAGATAACCATACAATCATTCCATATAAAAGGATGGTTTTGCAGTACAGGCGCAGGATTTAAATGTATTCAAATAAATCACATAACAGAGTCTCCAAGTATGATTTTTTTCTTACTGGAATATAATGTAGTTTTTACTTTAATTGTTTAACACCATGTTGTGTAAGTGTAATTATTTTTTTGTGGTGATTCAGAGGGTGATGCCGACTAGTTTCTTCCTGCTGCTTCGTTTCTTCCTGCGAGTGGACAGAGTCCTGATCCGAATAAATGACACCCGGCTTTATCATGAGGCAGGTGGATTTCTTCCTTTGTAAATAAGAAAGAGCCGAGTTTAATGATCAGTAATCTGCTAATCAAATTATAAATGGTTAATAATTGCCCTTTTCCTACAGGCTGGAAAGAATTACATGCTGCGAGAGTTTAGTACACGTGAAAGCAAAATAGAAGACCTACAGGTGAGTGTTGACAAATGAAAGCACAGAGTTCATTACAAAGTGTCCCCATAAATTAGCCATTGCAATGGTGGTGAAAATCATGTTTTTAATATGTTTTTTTTTTCTGTCTCAGAATGTTCCTGCTGCACTCTACACTGATCCTAATGAGATCGCCCCGTACTTGACCCTGAAGTTGACAGACTGTGAGAAGCTGGAACTTCCTGTCAGACAGCCTCAGACTGACAATGAAGTCCTTCAATAATTAATTTTAAGGTCCACATATGGGATACATGATGGCTAAATAATAAACAAAAAGTCCTTTTATTAACAGATAAAAGTCACCCCATTCAGACATCAGTGCAGAAGTGATTTTAATATGTCTCTGCTTCAACATGCAGCCTGACTTTTGGCACTTTTGTCTTCATTCAGCGCAGAAAATACTGTAATATCACTGAAACTCTAATCTCTCGACTTGGGTACAGGTTCTGATTTTGTTCATATTTAAACTGTTGTTTTATGAGGAACAGATTTCTGTTGAAAATACTGGCCTTTTATTAAGAGGCCTGTAACGTAGCTTTTATGCTCATATTCTGAATGCATTGGAGTTTTACAAAGATAAGCAGATAGCATTGTAATCTTTAATCAAGGCTGACTGTAAATATGTCTTGTATTTTTTTTTACAGTAACTAATGAAAAACAAAAAAACTATGCTTTCCACATCTCCAATAAAATTGTGACAATTTTTATTTTTCTTGCATTGGTCAGCTTTTTCTATTTTTAAAAAGATAAAACCATTGTCAATGTTTTAACTATAAACCTGACTCATCTGCCTTAAATTAAGCTAAAAGAAGGCAACAAACATTAGTTTGCTACTGTATTATTCTGGGTAATTTATTTTTTATTGTTGTGTTTGGGGTGCAAACAGAAATGTGTCTGTACAAATCAGTTTTGGTCAGAATGCTTTCCAGATGTGTTCTTGGGCTCCAGCCCAATCCAAATAGAAGATTTACCATGTTGAACATAGAGGATGCGGGCGGCTCTATGGCATTCTACATTTTCCATATATTAATTGATACTTCAAACTGAAGCTTTATAAGATGTAATAACTGGCAATTAGGTTAATAATTAAGTAAATTTAACGTCACAATTTTATATCGTTTGACAGTAGAAAATTAAAATACTGAACTTCTGATGTACATCTACTTTAGGGAGGGAGAGACCAGTTCAACTTGTATCCAAGGATTTTTTTTTACCTGTAGTGTTGAATTACGTACACCAGAGAGCAGCAATGCGTCGATTTAAGGAAAAAATAATATTTGATACCATATCCTTTAAAAATGAATATTTTGGCATGATGAAGTCCCGTGGATTGCGTGTGATTTTTTTGTAGTTAATTTTATACTTTAAAAAAAAGTGCTTCCCTTTAACCAAATTCCACAATGATTATACAATAACGTTGTTGCATAGGTACAATGTCACAGGATGGAAGGCGTTCCTTTATCACAGGCGTCCTGTAGGTGTCACTAGTGAGTATAAATATAAATACCTCGGGTTTACCTCAGCGCACCATCCTGCTGATGAACATCCCATGATGCACAGCAGCGACGTGCCGTCAGGAGAGGCCATCATGAAAAGAAAAACAAATTAAAATGAACAAATAAAAAAAAATTGTATTTATATAGTGATTTGTACCTGTTTACCACTTATCTTCACAAGTTTTAGATCATTTGTTATTAAAATCGCAGAATTTTTACATTTACCGTTCAACTACTCCGACGAGACCGGAAGTGAGGCACCAGCCGGCTGTGCCTCACCTCACCTCACCTGACTGACTGTGCCTTACATGTTGTAGTGCAGTGTTTGTCAAACTGTTTCAGACCAAGGACCACTGAACCCTTAAATAAACACTCACGGACAACCTGACTCTAAATAGCCCCTAAAACAATTTGCTAAGTAACGATCAGGTGCTGGCATGACAGATGCATCAGGAAATATACAATAAAGTGAATTCTTTACATCGTGGAAGTTCAAGAAACACTGATTTTACACTGAATTTTAAGTATTGAAATTTAAAAATTTAAAAGGTGTGTTACGTGTCACCTCGCGGACCACTAGGGGACGCCCGCGGACCACTGGTGGTCAACAACTACGCGTGGAACGCGTTTCTTGTGCTGAGCGACCATAAAACGGCTAAAAGAGGCACTAGGTGAGGCACGCAGTGCTGGTGCCTCTTGCTAGGGGGCGCTGGTGACCCTATGGCTTCTTGTCATGATTCAGCGGCTGCAGGGCCACCGGTCGCTGCTATACTGCGGTCAATTAAGAGTTAGCAAGAAGTGAAGTCATTCATTTTTTCCATTCTCCTGGCCTTACTTTTGAATCGAAAGTAAAACCTTTTAAAACTAAGAAGACGATAAAAAATTCTACCAACAAGTTATCGATGCTTTTGTTCAGAAGGAGCGGCGGATGGACTTTATTTATAAGTAAATGTAAGAACACAATAACGTTTTTTTTTTTTTTTTTTTTTTTTTAATTAAATGTGCTTTTTTTTTTGTGCTAGAGTTTGTATGTGTAAAGAGTGCTGATAAGAGACCTTAAACATAACTGCTGCCAATCAAATATTGGATAATATAGTCTGTAGGGTTAATATGTTTGGAAATCTGATTGTGATGACGTCAGTGCCTCGCCAGCCACGAATCTCACCGCACGTCACTGATGCACAGTGACAGCAGTCAAAACGTCAATGACCTGTTGTACGCCGCAGACAGTAGGAGAATCCGGGTAAGATGTGCTGAAAACGGTGATGAGTAGATTCATGCGTCAAAGGTCGAACAGTCTATTGTTGAGTGTGAGAGGGCACGGCTGCAGCGCACCGTCAGCAGGAGGGCAGGGAGGATGTGCAGTCATTAGGCCTGAACCTTAACTCCGTGCTGATGAAAGATAGAGGGTTCACGGAAGGGTGAGTCAAGCTGCGGGACCTTGTTGCAATGACATTTACGCGTCTGTTCAAATAATATCTGTCCTTATGATAATTAATGATAATGTCTCTACAAATGTGATCTTAAAATAGTTTTCTATATTTGATGTTTGTGTTTTGTGCAGACCTCGGTATAAACCATCTATTCGTTAACTGAACAGGCACCAGTAATTTCTTTATTTGATCTATTTTTTTCCTCTATTTGTGTTATCATGTGCTAAATTCAGTGAGAAGGGAAATCTTGATTGGAATGTAGCTTCATCATAACAATATTATACCGGCTGTGCCCCAGCGAGCACAGCCTCCAGAGAGGAACGATACAGTCGATCCTCCGAGGGACTTCAGGTCACGCTCCTGTTCAGCCTTCCTTTCAACTCCCAGAGAGAGAAGATGCTGCCTTACTTATGCGTAATGCTGTGAGTTTTCTCTATATTCTTCCACACATTTGTTTTTCAGGAACACCTCTTCCTGATGGGGTACAGGACGCAACCTGCTTACGTAAATAAGCCGGGGGAGAAAGCACGGGGTGCCAAAGGTGAGACTCTGCTGCCATATTTCACATGAGGAACCATTGTTTAGCCTCACACTTATTTCTTGCCATGCAAAAACAGTTTTCCGCCCCGTTGGAGTAAACTGAGCCAATAAATTTGTTGTTAATAGGAGGAAAAGGCAACTTACGCTTTGAAGACTTAGACAAAACAGTGTAGGGGATAGAAGTGCACCAACTTTGTTTAATTTGAACTCAAATGTCTTATCACCGGAAAGATATTCAGCACATCTAAACATTTCTGCAGTTGTTCATGTTGTATTTTTTGATTGGATCACGCCTGGACGGATTCTTCTGATAGCCTGAATGTGTGAGTCGCCGTGCACACTGAAACACCTGCTGCCATATTTTTACAGACGGTCATGAGAATGTTTTAGGGTTCACCAAAAAAAAAAAAAAAGAAAGAAAGAAAGAAAGAAAATCCTCCAGGACAGACAACAGACCTCCTTTACAAATAACACAAGTCTTAAGGATGTCTGCTGTCCACCCTGTTTTCCATGGAAAAAAAACCAAAAAAGAAAACGCCGCACGCCCCCTCACTGTCATTCATACTCTTTCTCCTGTCACTCATGCATTTCTAACCTCATTGTTTCTTTTGAATTGTTGTTTTGAGTTATTTTTTATTATTATTATTCATATTGTGCAACCATATACATTACATTTATGTCAGTATTAGATGAATAATTAAGAAATAAACCACAATATTATTAATACTATAGTATTATAGTACCCTTATCATGTATTGACATATATACTGTATGTATAAATTAAAAAACATTTTTGTCATGTGTTGTGTTGTTGATACAGACTACGTACAGACAGTATATTCCATCTTTTTATAATAATAATTTAAACACCAATACACAGAAGAGACATACTGTCACATTTTAATACTGCTGGATGTTAAATTATTCTCTTCATTTTACAAAATTATGTGTACAGTTCTTATTTCAGTACAGGCTTCTGCATATACTGTACATGAATACCTGGCTGTCTTTGTTTCTTTGAAAGTTCTTTTAAAAAAACTTTGTATGAATGATGATGAAAACTTAAGTGCGCTGAAGATAAAACGTCAGATAAAGAAGCTTGGATGCATCTGTGTGCTGAGAGGAAAGCTCATGTAGACACCTGGTAGCAACCTTCTGGAGAGTTCTCTTTCTGCTGCCCCAGGAGAACCCCAGGTCCTACATTACACAGTGTGTCCTGCTGTCACGTTCTGTTATTGGTAGTCTCGTTGTTTTGAGGTCATCATCCAGACGACCTTTCATGACTCATGGATATCAGAGTTTTTCCACCTTCTCATTTATCTCGGTATCACTGGGCCACTGCTTCATGCTGAGCATCCTGCTGTAATGAGGCCAGGTCCATGAGGCCAGGGGATGTGCTCACATAAATACAGACATACAGGACCAACAAAGCCTGCCCCTGTTTTTTTCTCACTATTATATAAACGTCAAAATAGTTTAAACAAAGGAAAACAAATAACTCCACAGGTTGGGATGTTTATAACGCAAGTGGCTTGAGGCCATCGTCAAGCAGAGAGTAATATTTATATCCACATATCCACCCAGGAAACGGGTTCGCACAATTCCACCCTTATCAACAATTAAAAAAATAAAAACACATATTCCTGCATATTTCTGCTCATGTTCAGGCATTCCAAAGGGGTTTGAGAAAGTTTTTTTTGGATCAGCCCCTGAGCTAAACTGAGGGGAACTTCCTGTGGAGCGTCTGGGACCACGTCTGAGTCTGATGATTTAACGTGACAGCTGAGAACGAAACAAACAGATTGGTGTGTCTGTTGGCTCTGATTTCCAGTAGAATGGACACTGGCAGTCTGCACCCTGGACCCCTTTAATCGCTAAATAAAGATCCACTTGGTGGATACACTTAGATAACATAAATCAGGATATCCCATCAGGAGTGACAAAGTACACTATTGTTTTGGTTCAAGTGGGCAGCCATCCTGACAGTGTATACTGGTCATGCGTGAGGACGGGACGTTCTCTATTGAATTTTGTACTGACTGCTCATGTCAGAAAACTTGATGTACATCTGGTTATACAATAAGCGACCCGAGGCCGCATGCAGAACCGGCTGGTAGATGTGCTGCTTATAAAAGCTTAATGCGGCTCGATATCTTGATTAAATAATCAAATAAATACAATTCCCTAAATTTTGCAAATTTATATAAGCATTTCAGTATTGGCCTCTCAAAGAATTGCTCCCAGCCAGCTATTTGTATTTGTTAAAAATAGAACCTAAATAGAGGAAATTGGATATTTTTTTTTTTTATGCATCCATTTGAGTTGTATTACTGATAATTAATGGACATGCATCTAAAATCTGATGTATGTTTTTTTCATGCCCAGGCCTTGAGGCCGTGAGGCCCTTGCCACTTTAAGCAAGTGACCGCTATAAGCATGTTCAACCTGCAGGTTAGTTGGTCCAATCCAGACCAGCTTGTTCCCCCCCCCACCAGCATTGGGGTGGAGTGTACGCCTGATTTATCATTGTTGGTGTTTCACTGAAAGTAGCTTCACCATTCTCCAGCCTCACATCAGTTATCATCACAACACTCCAAAACTCCAAACATGTAGATAAGTTGATCTATAAGATGTGTGGGCGTGTGTGTGAATGGCGTGCGTGTGTGTATATCCTATGAAATGTTTAAAAAACAGCCTTTTTTTAAATGATTTTATGATTTTTGTCTGAGTATTAAACTTAGGATCCTTTGCTGATTAAAACAAGTCTCTACTACTGTAGAACCTTTGAGGAAATACAGGCACATCCAGCAATATCTGAGCATGAGGTGAACAAGCTTTTGAAATATTTTTCACATGCATGATGCTAACATGTAGCGCTCAACACAGCCATATTCTGACCACTAATGACTCATTTTTTTTTTACAACCGTATCAATAAAGAGAACTGTGTAAGAAGTAAACAAACAGACAAGAGCAGAGGAATAAAAAGTGCATGTCAGTGTGAACAAAGTGCCTGTTGGAAAACAAACATCGAACAGAGCCAGATGGATTTTCCATTGCGGCGCTCTCTTAATGAGAGGAAGCAGGGGAGTGCTTCCCAGGGACTGCATTGTGATGCCGTGGACTGGTCCACCTTCAGAAGCTTGACTGAAAGAATTTGGCCCTATGTCCTACCTGCCTGTCATAGTCAGAGATGGTAATCCCCGCCCGGGATACATGAGTACAGCAGCCCAGCATCCGTCCTTGGGCTGATATGAAAGGATGTCTGATAATGCTCTCAGATGCATGTGTGGCTGAAGCGGCAGCAGCAAACAGCTAGTTGATGCCAATTTTACTTAATGTTCTTCCTGTTCCACTCTGTAATTTCATGGAACATAATAAATTCCCAACAAGTGTAAAGTGCAGCACAAGGTCAGAGTTATCAGAATCGGTTGTTGATCCTGTGCAATGTGTTTATTTGCTTTACATCCCACAAAGATGTTGATAATGAAAAAAAAAAACATCCCTTAGATTTAATTAATCATTATATAGATTCAAAATATACATCCCTCATCCCTCCTGCTTAGTGTGTGTGTGTGTGTGTGTGTGTATGCGCTTCTATACTGAGTACCAAAATACTCATTCTACTAGCAAAGTGAGGACATTTTCCCAAGTGAGGCTATTTTAGCTGGTCCTCACAACCTAAAAGGCTTTTTTTTTGACTGTTAAGACGGTTTTAAGGTTGAGGCTAGAATTGGGTTTGGGTTGGGTCAGAGGGTCAGTTGGGATGGTTGGGGTTAGGTTAAGGTCTGGCTTAGGTTAAGCAGTTGAGCTCCTGCTTGGGTCTCCTGATGTTACATCACATGATCTTATAAGCCAATCAGCCTTCTTCCTGCGGAGCTGGCTCGAGAGCGCCACCATAGATGGCCACTGGAGCAATGTTCTGGGCTGCATTTACTTCCCTCTGTAGGCATTTCCTGATGATGGTGGATGCAGTCCAAGGTCCACCTGTAGCAGTTGCCGAGTATCTGGAAGTCCACCCCGAGTCTCCTCAGTCTGCAGAGTAAGAAGACCTGCTTTCTTGCTCTTTTAGTAGTGTTGTAATGAGTCCCCATCAGGTCTCCAGTGATGTGGACGTCCAGGAAGCTGAAGTTTCTAACTCTCTCCCCTGCCGTCCTGTTGTTGCTGTGCAGATATCTGAATCCACTGTCAGATCCATGGTTTGGCTGATGTTGTTGTCCTGAAACCAGGACGTCACCACAGTGTTGGAGCTGTGTTGGTGTGTGGCCACGAAGTCGTGTGTGAACAGGCAGTCCTGAGGGACAGTCGGTGTGGATGTCAGAGAGGATGTGACGGTGAATATTTGCGCTGCCTGGGCTCTGGCTGTCCGGATCTTCAGTATTCAGTCCCAGGGGGCGCTGTTGAGCCCAAGGTCACTGTACTAAACTGTAGTCAATGAAACAACGTTCTCAGATATGTGTTTCTGCTCCAGGGGAATGTGGGGTGGAGGGTGGTGGGAAAGAGGACATCTTCCTCCTCAGTGCTCTTCTATAGTGGAAGATTTAAATGTTTGAAATAAGGAGCTGAGGGCACATTCTCCACAAAGTTGTCCAGCCTTAGGTGCCAGTGGGAGTGCTGTGCAGCCCAGTCATCTTCCCATTCCCAGACAGGAAGAGTTTGTCATCTGTTCATCTTACCTAAAACACCAAGGTCCAGTCTGCCAAACTGCAGTAGAACAATACCGTGTTGCAGTCGCCCATATTTAATGACTAAACAGCCAGACTCAGTTTCATTGTTCAAACTGCAGAGTCAGGAAAATATGGTGTAAAATATCCAGTGATTCATTGAATGTCCAGTGCACAGAGCAAAGGACCGCAGGCTCATCATTAGCTGGAAACAACAATGCCCCGCGGTTGCCGTGTGACCAGTTCAAGTTATTGGAAATGTGAACACCCAGGTATCTGTACACACATTCTCTCTTTCTCTTTCTCTCTCGCTCGCACACACAAACACGCACACACACACACACACACACACACACACACACACACACACACACACACACACACACAGATGCACACAAACATTTGTTTTTTGTTTTGGTTAATAAGTTATTCTATAATAACTAATAAAAGACCTGTGATGTGTGTGATTAATCTGTGTGGATTCACAGCTCACTGTTCCCTTCTTTAAAGTTAAATATTATTTAAATATTGACATTTCTTTGGTGAAATATTATATTTTTTATATCTTGATTCCATTCCAGTTGTGTCTCCTTATTCTTATTACTACCAAGAATTAATTAAATTTACTTTTAAATTAAATTGAATTTAGAGGAGGCAGGACTGGCATAGCTGCTGAGACAGAGACGAACACCCACTCGGACACAAAAGACGAAGACGAACAACCCAAAAACCGGCAACACAGAACAGCAGAACAAAATTCGGCCAGGGCCGTAACAACGGCTAATTCATTTTTTAATCAATTTATTACACTTGTAATTACATCTTCAATTTCCAGATTTACTGGAGCCAAAATAAAGATTCAAGTATTCTGATGATGTTTCCTTCTTGTATTCATGTTTTTTCAGATGATGAATCAATAATATATTAATAAGTGTACATTCACTGTTATGCTGTCTGTGTGGTTATCTGTGAGATGGATGGAAGCTTTCCTGTTTTGGCTGCCATCAGAACCCTCTACCATCATTTTTATTCTTTCATCCTCCCTGAATCTTCCAGACAGCTTCATCAGAGAACGTTTTTTTTATATCTGTCTTGTTAGTTTGTCTTAAGAAACACTGTAATATGATGCTGATGTATGATAAACAAACATCTTCTTTGCTCCTACAAATTGCACCTTTAATATTCAGGATGTAGTTTTTATGTAAACCCCAAAACATCTTTGCGAAGCTTCCCAGCCTGACCTAAAGTGAGGGTGTCTGACTTTATTAGGAAAAGCCCCCAGGCAGCGCAGACATAAGTAAGCTGTACCTTCAGTCCAAACAGAGGAAGTTTCCTCCTAGCACATAATGTAAACTTGGCTCCAATAAAAGCATCTGTTGGCACCTCACTGGACAACAGGAAATCTTTGTTTAACCAAAAACATCCAGTTGTTGGCCCTGGGGTGGCTGACCCCTGTTGTTGTACAGTTGCAGAACGTCATGTGGTAGCCGTGACGGAGCCCCATATTTTAAGCTCAGCCATAATTTTAAGATAAACAGGTATGTGCGATCTGTATGCGCCAGGAGAAATGGCTCTGCAGCAGGAAGCGTCACAACAGTATATCACAGTATGTTCTGGCATCCTCAGTGAGCATGTTGCATAAAATATGAAGAAATCTCCCCCTCTCTCTCTTCTCTCTGTCCTGTCTCCCTCCTCTTCTCCTCCTTTACCCAGCCAGCTTTCAGCAGGATGGTTCCTCCTTGTTAGCCTGGTCCTGCTCAAGGTTTCTTCCTGTTAAAAGGGAGTTTTTCCTGCCACTGTGCTCACCTGGGGGTTCCGGCTCTGGGTTTCTGCCTCTGTAAAGCACCTAGAGACAGTGTTATCGTAAAAGGCACTATATAAAATAAAATTAAGAAAAAAAAATAAAATAAAAAGAAGTCAGAATGAGACAATGGGAATATCCAAAGTTTAATAATGTATGTCACAAAAACTTCACATGATTATATTGAATCAATTCAGTCAGTTTTTATTCTGTTTTTTAGTAAAAGTTGCACTTTATTCACAGTGGAAGCTTAAAAAATGTACACTTTTATACACTAAATATCTGAAACACACAGAGCATGGGTGTATATATGACTTTGGATAAATCCTAAGACATCATATTACATCTGTTTGGTCTTTGAAAGATAAGATGGAATGTGTTGCTTTTTTGATGATAAGGAAAAAGCACTTGCTTGTTTTACGCAGATGGTTCGATCATCATAAAAGTGTAAAAAAAAAACAAAAAAATCACGGTGAGCTGTTGTATTGCAGATTTGGAGATGTTTGGAGACGGAAGCACGTCAATCGTTTTTGAGCATGGACAGTACAAAGAGTACCTGAGGTCAAGTTTCATTAAGCTTGTTGTTACAGGGAATTTGCAGTCATGTTCTACATGTATTCATTGTTTCTTTATGCAGCAGGCCTGTGGGTGGTGTCCTAACAGAAACACCAACACCAACTACTCCTCTCTGTGAATTTTATTTATGTCTTCCACATTCTGGTTCTCCACAGGTTGGGCTGTTCCCGCATTCCTTATCTTGTGGTTTCGCCTCGGACGGTGCTCGGAGAACCAGTTGGAGACCGTCATGGCGAGGCGGAGCAGACCCAGGCTGACGCAGTGCACCTCTGAAGTGATGGGAACGTCGGAAAAGAGCGCACGATCCCGGCACATGGGAGCGCTGCTGCACTCAAAGTCTTTGACAATGTTGAGGATCTCTTGGCGCTCTGCCTGCCGCATCATCCCCCGAATGTTCAGCAAAGTGGAAACATGCTTTTTCCTGTGGGAAGGAGGATGGACGGAGGAAAGCGGGATGATGAGTGTTCATGGGCATTGGATGCGTGTAGACAAAGGGGTTTCAAAATGTCTGAGGAAGAGTCACATCTCTGTGATTCATCCGTTTCTGGAAAAGGGCAGATCATTTGTTCCCCTTTTAAGAAATTAAAATCCACATGACTGTTTTATATGAATGTCCAACACTGTAAACCTCTGCTGATTCAGACCAGAGAACAACCGTTTATGTTGGAAAACAGTGGCTAACCCCTTACAATTCCCTTGTTTTCTACATTAGTGTCAAACTTGGTAACTTATCATTTCCAGTGTTGTGAGTGCAGCAGCTGTAACTGTGGATCAGCGATCAACTGGACATCGGTGGTTTTTTCTATATGAACTGATTTTACCTGCTACTTCTGCATCATGCTCTTAACACCAACTTGGTTTTAAAGCTCCTTCATTGTGTATTTCCTGTTTTTGTAAAAATCAAGGCGATTGTGACAGATCTAGCCTAGAAAAACTTCTTTTCACAAAACTTCAACACTCAAACTGTAACAAACCTGATGCCAAAGCAGCTGCTAATACAAATGCTTGGATACATTTTACACTCAAAAATGTATTTCAAATAATCACCTTCTTTAATAAGTGGTGTGTACAAAACACACGTGGCACAACTGTGCTACACACTGTTACTTTGCACTATGACTGTATTTTTTATCTCTATGAGACTATTTTTTAAAGTCCTACCTCATTAGAGTTTCTGCACATTATAGTTACAGTCAGCACATTGTAGTTTTTGTATTTAGTATTCTCTTGAGACTCGCATGCCCTTGTGTGTTTCTACTATCTATCTATCTATCTATCTATCTATCTATCTATCTATCTATCTATCTATCTATCTATCTAAAGACTTGGTTTTAAAGCTGGGCTTGGAGTTGGGTTTAGGTTAGGGTTAGGAAAAGCGTCATTATCAATCATTCATATTTCTAATAAGTTCAACTATCCAAATCAGAAATAAAGAAAACTCAATTTCTAATAATACTTGAGCTCTTTGTGTGTACACTGAGGAAGCCGCTGGCATTTAGATGCATGTTGGAAAGAAGAGGACATATCTGTGATGTGTGCCTGACTCATATACCCACACAAATGGACCACAGCTGTTAAATGAAGCCTCCAGAAAAGTCGAGGAAGGTCAGCAGCCTTTGATCGCCTAAAATATCAGCAGGGGATGCCACAGAGTAAACAAAGGGTTGAGTCAAGGGTGAGTTAGCATGCTTGCTGCTCTGAAGCGCTCTGTCTGGCTCTAATCCTCTACACCACAACCTTGCTACATCTAAATGTGGCACCGGCCTGTCTCAGGGTGGCAGGAACAGGAAATACTTGGCAGCAGCTTCCTGTCTGCTCCGCAGAGGGTTCTGCGTCACGTGTGGCGGTAGGCTGCCAACATGTCACCTGAGTCTTAATTTGTCACAAACAGCCTCGGCAGCTGGAATTCCCCTCCGAGGCCTCGCAAGTCTCATCCACTCCCAAGATAGACCAGCAACCTCTCCAAAAATAACACATTAATGTAGATATGTTCCCATGGCGCCTTTCTTTGTTTGGAACCATTGTCACAGAAAATATCGGATAGTATTCTACCCATTTTTCTTGCTTTGTTTAGCTAACAAAGACGGCGCTGTGACTGTGCAAGCAAAAATAATGAAGGAAAAAGACGACATACAGAGACCCGGTTGATGCTTCGTGGTGCAAAAACACTTCGACACAGTTTTACAGCACTCACCGTATGTCTGGGAACTCTTTGACCAGTATAGCAACCTCCATCTGGATGGACGGGGTGTCCTCTAGCAAAATGATGTCAGCCATGTGACAGATGGCACTGTCTAACCAGGATGAGCTTGACTCCTGGAGCAGAGACACAAGTTGAAGCAACATAAAACGACTGTTGTGAATTCTTCACAGCAACTGAGTTGTCTTTGGATTCTCTGTATGGATACACTTAATTCAAACTTTGATTCTTCCTCCACCCAGAGGACTCCCACCCCACATTTCTTGCTTTTTCAGTAAATTCATCACGCATTAGTCTTGGAAAACAATGAAGAAAAGAAAGAAACAAGCCTGAGTGCAAAATGAATGATGAACAGTAAGGATAAAACTGTCTTTGTCTTGTGTTTGGACGAGTTGGGAAGCAAAAGCCTGACATCTTGGTGGTACAAAAATTCTGTCTTTACTATTAAGTCATTTGGATCTGCCAGTTAAAGGTCCCAGTAACAATCTCACTTCTCTCTTCACCTTCATTCTTCACACAGTAGAAGGCAAAAGACTAAGCTCAAGATTGCTCACCAACATTTAACTTTGAAAGGAAACATTTTAACTCCTTTTAGGCCAGAAAGCAGTGGAATGAATAACAAAACACCACTCAGAAAGGAGAGATCCGGTTTCTTTAGAATGACTAAAAATACAGAATGTTATTTAGACAGCTATTAATGCCCTCCTCCTCCTGTTTGTTCGCTCTTTCTATAGAAGCTTCATTCTGGCCCTCAGCAATAACGGCCATCAGGGCCATCCCAGAGCGACATCAAAGCTGGCCGGCTGACAGGAAGAGGAAGTTCCTTCTGAGCGCTGTGGCATCCTGTTGTCAGCCGAGGTGACGGACACCTTTGAACTCACACACAGAAATGCCGCGCTGCCAGGCCCTGCGCTTCACCCTCTTCCCCCTCTGGTAAGTGCTAACGTCAGCCCGGATCATCCATCTCCAGCTCAGTGAAGGATTCCATTTTCTTTAGAGCTCGCTGCATCAGCATCGTCTGAGTTATCCCTGACCCGGGACGTTCCAGGGTCGGGCTGGATTTACAGTGGCTGGGACTTTGTTTTCTCCACACCAGCCACCCAACAGTAATGGCTGACATGAGTACAGTCTTACCAGGTCCTTAAAAAGCCCCTTCAGCTGTTTAGCCTCTTCTTGCATACGGAAAGCCATCCTCTTTCTCATTTTAGATGATGTGCACATAATCCTCCCTCGCATGATAGCTCGGACGTACTCCACCAGGACCCGCCGGTGCACCTCACCCACCAGAGTCTGTCAGAAAAGATAATGGCAGGTTCAAAAACATGTTACTTGACCAAACTGGTAAAGGAAACGTCACTTTAAAAATCTCCTCCACCTTGTCATGACATCTCAGAGGGGTTTTTACGAACAATGGAAATACTCTAAAGTGATCATTTTCACAAATATTTTGAATTAAATATGTGGATAGCTACAGTGTGGGGTGAAGATGAAGGGGAGGAGGGCTGCTGGCTAATTTTCCAGTGTTTGCATCACACATAAAAACAGTATTCAAGTGGTTGCCTGTTACGCTGTTGTCTGTTGGTGCAACTCTGTTCTTTTCGGCTATTTCCAGCTTAACTGTGTGTTTTTCAGAATACAGATCCCTCTCAGTCCTTAAAAACCTACAACTCCTAGTTGTGGAAGTTGTTTTGTTTTGAACCAAAAGGCTAAAATTACTACCAACAAAAAAACAAAAAAAAAAACAGGAAGGGGGTTCGGTGGGGGAGTTAAGGCAACACAATAACTGCGCCACCTTTTTGGACTTTTTTTTTTTTTTTTTCCCGCCTGTAACCACAATGTGCTTGATGGACAAACAGGAACATACAAAATACTGCACATTCAGCAACTAATCTTTAACTGAGAACAAAAACAAGACGTCCAAGCCCAAAACAAATGTTACCTGATATGGTGGACAGTCCATCCGTCTGAATTTCTTAAAGTGTTGCTTGATGCTGGCTTCAATGGCTTCAAAGGACTCGGTGTTGTTGAGCCATTTTCTCTTAATCAGTTTGTCGAAAAAAGGCTGGCAAAACACCATGAACAAGTTCTGACAAGTTCTTAACAAAGCTGATAAAGACAACAAAGCGTCGTACTTTGTGCACTGCAAAAGGTTAGATTATTTTACAAGTTCTGAAATGAGCTTGGCGGTGACAGACTAACCCGGATGTGTTCAAACAGCCTTTCAGTGAGAACCCTGACCGACTGGTTGATGATCCTGTCCAAGGAAGAATTTGCTCTCTGAGCCGAGTCTTCGCTGCCTTGTGGGTCACACTGCCTGCAGCGCTCCACTAGCGATCTGCGGGATGAACACAGGAGATTCCGTTCAAGAATCACTTTAACATGGAATCATGGAGCAGCCGAACAATCAGTGACTGCACCTGAGAGGAGGGCAGCTGTTGACCAGAGCTATGCTCCTGGAAACATATCCTTCCCCTCGGTCTCCGAATTCAGCCTGAGTGTTGTGGAACATCTCCACCTTCCTCTGGAAACTGGACATGCAGGGGCTTCGTGAGAACCCGGACTTAAGGGGCACGAAATATATAATATACATGTATCTGCACGTTATATCATATATAGTAAAGATAATGATTTGGATATACAATTTGGGTTTTCTGAAATACATATGGATCATACAGATGAATGTTTGTGTGAAATTTAATCTCAGTTTTTGTCTGATTTGGGACCTATTTCTTCTCCAAATTTCTAGCCTCACCTGTAGAGGAAATTAGCTAGTCCAGTTAGACTACAGCGAGCCACTCGTGCCCCAAGAAACTGGTTCACAGCAGTAGATCTGTCCAAATCCACCTTCAACCTCTGCATGAAATAAATAACAGCACCGGTAGATGGTAAACACGCTTATAGCGTGAGGATCTTCAAAAATATTCCTCAGTTTCACGAATAAATAAATGAAAGTTGTACCTGGATGACCGATCGGGCCAGGTGGGACTGATAGTCTTCTATGTGCAGAGTCTGCGCCCATCGCCTCTCCTCTTCCTCCAGAATCTGAATCAGCTCAATGGTCACCTTCTCCTGAAAAAAATACAGTATTGGATTTACTGACTTTTAACTTTGATTTGATAAAAGATGTTACACGATGAGGTGAAGTCCAGCCCAACACTGGTTGGACTTGGTCTAATGCTGTCTCCAAAACAGCTTCAAAGTACGAAGACAGAATTTTCAAAGTTGACCTGACTAACAAGGACAAGTGTACTTGTACTTGAACTCTTGCTGGACCTTCACCAAACTACACGCTTTTACTTTGTCCTTCAGTTATTTGTCTGTGTGTTTTATTCTTTAAAGACTTGGAAACGGGAAAAAATATTCAGCTGCCAACATGAGGAGGAATCAGCAGATGCGGTAAGACTCTTACTCTGACGATGCTGATGCAGTCTTCCTCCAGCCTGTCCACAGTTTGTTGGGGCAAAATAGGTTCTAATGTTCCATAGTTGATTGGAGAGGTCGTGCAAATGGTTCCTAGTACATCCCTGAGACATTTGCAAATGATTACCACCAACAAACACAATCTGACCCGTCTTTACTGCACAGAAGGACCCATGATTCCTGCCTCACCTGTTGTAGATGTTGAAGAACCAGTCCAGCAGCGCGTAGACGTCGGTAATCTGCAGGGGCCCGCTAGTGATGGTTCGGAGACGTTTTGCCACACCTTGATGGTAACTTTCCACATAAACCTGGAAGGCAGCAAAATCCTCGGGGTATATGGACACTGCGTTCTTCCTCGCCGCGTCCAGGTCATCCACCATCCGGCTTCTCAGGCGTTCCAGGTATGAAGCCAGCTGGCCGGCCTGAGTGTCCACTTGATGTGGAAGGCTCCAGTCTGCAGCCTCTGCCACAGCCTGCCTCCACTTCATCTTCAAACGGCGAGGACGCTGGCTGACCCAGACCTTCTGGCCCTCTCGCTCTGGCTTGGTTTCCTGTCTAAGGGCCCAAGCGGCATCAGCATGCTCCTCTTGTTGGATCACCAACACCACCAGCCCAAGATTGGGTCCAGCACTGGGCTGACGGAGGGACTCCCGAACTACATCCCACATTTCCCTTTGAAGGGCCTCATACAGGAGCTCCACATCTTTGGCCTTCCTGCGGCTAGAGTCCAGCGTTACATTTGAGCTGAGGGAGTCGTCCAAGGACGCGGATACTAACGGGATCACTCCCAAGAGGACGCTGGGTGAATTTGGAGGCGTAAAAGTAGCGGTGGCTGTGGTCGGGAGAAAGGACAGCAGCTCACACTCTCGCTCCAGCTCCTGAATGTGTGTGTCGGCCAGAAGAAGGTCCCTGTGGTTAACCAGCTGCAGGATCTCCAACACTGCAGGGATCAAGCGGCGAAAATGTGACTCTGTCTGCTAGCTAGCAACAGTCAAACATGGCGCACAACACAACACAAACAGGAAGACCATGTAGCTGCTGAATTGTTGAGTCACAAAAGTGGGTTATTTTTGCAAAACTGGGTTATTTTTGTTGTAACGCTCTGTGCGGGCTTTGTGAACAGTAGCTAAGATCAACTTCTATCTTGAGGAAAATGGGGGAAGTGCAGTCATTTCCTGATTTCACAGTGTGGTGGAATTTGAACCCAGTGACTCAGGATCTACAAAGTCTTCAGAGATTCTTCAGAGATTTGCACAGGGGGAAGGTATTGCTGAAACTTAACAACAAAGTGCAATAACTAATTCTTCTGAATCCTGCTAAATGTATTCACAGGATCAATATTACCTGAGAGTGGGTCTTTGGTTTTCACCACAGGCTCCTCTTCTTCCTTTTCATCTTCAGCTTCTTGGGACATCTTATCTGACAGAGATTCCCTCTTCAGCTTGCCCAGACTGACCATCTTAAATAAGGATGGCCGTCGGCAGTTCTCCAACTCGGCGTCCATGCTTAGGTTCCCGCCAGGCAGGCTGTCGCTGCGCTCTTCCTTACGTCGCCCTGGAAAGCTGTGCAGCAAAAGTAAAGATGAGCGACTGCTGGCACCAACTGTTGATGAGACAAGGATGTGTGACAGAATGGAGTAAAATCCAGTGTCACACATTACCACATCTGTTTAAATGATGTTATTATGAGCCAGAGCTGCCTGAGGTAAAAATAGGACCATTCAGAGAGTACACAGTGCTAAAAAAAGAAAGCAAAACTCTGGAATATAGGAAACTATGCTACTTTTTAATCTTATCAACGGTGCACATCCTCTAATGCATTGAAATGTGTGTGTGTGTGTCTTTTTTTTAAATTAATTGTTGCTGAAAGCTCACCGCAGCAGGGTCATAATTCCTTCAGAACCCCTCCGCAGGCCTGTCCTTCTCTCTCTCTCTGGTGGGAGACTGTTTGAGTCGCCCGGACGGTAGTGGGGCGAGTTGCTGCCCCATACATTGCGCCCAGAAATGCGGAGCCCCTTTCCTAGTTTCCCAAGGGTTTTAAGGGGTGACACTCCACATATGCGCTCCAGGGTCCCCTTGAGAGGTTTCCCTTTGGGGTTCCCTGTTCCACGTTTCTCTGCATTTACCTCATTTTCCCCCTCTTCATCATCACGGGAGGACCGGAGCTGGAGGTTGCTCCGGACCTCCCCCATGATAAGGCCCACATCACCTCCGTTCCTCGCATCATCTTCTAGGTCCACATCCTCAAAGGGGTTCTTGTTCAAACCCTTTAGGTCATTCAGCTCCTTTAAATCATTGAAATGATTCAAGTCTCTGAGGTCCAGGTCCAGCCGGGGAAGGATCAGTTCTCCAGTCACTCTGGGGAACTCGTGGCAGCTCTTGGACCGTCCCGGCAGCTTCTTCAGAATGGGCATGGCTGTACACAAGATTTAAACAAACTGCAACACAAGATGACAGAATTAAACGTGCCAAATGTGTAATAAAAGTAATAAGTCAACCTCAACGACAAGTGATTTTATATCTGTAAAAACACACTCTAAACTGAGTTAGACATGCTTGTGTTACGACAAAGTGTGACAAGTATCTGCGCAAAACCCAGATCGTGTTTGTACAGTTTTGGTGACGGAATAAAAGTGAACCGTACAAACAAACCCATCAGTCCCCGAGAGGACGTGTTTATAGGGGTCTGTCAGCTGTCAGTTTATAACAGAATTCAAAAACATCCTTTCCCGTGCTGCTTATGCAATGCATTGCTGTAAATAGGAAATGTGTTTTCATAATATTGCTGTTGCTGCACGTGTGGTACTGAAAGCACGTGTAAATATACTAAACAAATAATTAGGTAAGATATATATAAAGTAAAGTGACAAATGAATGCTAGGTACCAAATATTCTTCTGAGACTTTCAGAGATTTATACACTTTTGTGGAATCATTTAATTCTAAATCAAGAGGTTCGTTTTTGATGAAACCTCCTCTTTAAATACAAAAAAGAATGATATGGATTTAATGTCAACGTCTTATTTCATCTCCAAATTGAAATGACAGTCAGATAAATAAAATAATGTATAATAGAAAATAAAATTTGATTTAGTGGATAACACTGACTGTATTTTCAATTTACATTCATTCTTCATCTCAGCAGCATCACATTTTCCTCTGTGACATCACATAACAGTGTAATTAATCTAGTTAATCAACAGATTTACCAGCTTATTTGCATAAATACTGTATCAGAGTCTCGACACGTAGCCTACCTGACGAGCTTGGCTTGCAGAACTTCAGTTAGTCATTCTGGAGTGTGTAATGAGCGCCAGGCTGCAGGTTCTAGTGTGTGTGCATGTGTGTGAGAGACTGATGAGCGTCTGAAAGTAGTCAGTGACTCCAGAGAATAATGTGGCTGCCCGTTGCTTCCTGACGGCTTCTATTGTGGTTGAAGGTGATATGTTTTCCTGAGGAAAGGCCTGTCCCGTCCTTTCTCCCCCTCCTACGCCACCGACGGTTCACCCCCCCCTTAACTCCCCAATTCCACACACATGCACACCCGAACCCTTGGGACACTACTGATTACAATAATTGCAATAACTGTGAACAAGAATAAAGTATTCCATCGCCGTAGTCTTTAGCGCCATATAAAATGTGTGTGTGTCTTGTACATGATAGTGAGAACCAGTATGTAACCAGTAACCAGTAAGCAGCGCATGTTTCCTCTCTAAAGTGAGGGTTTTCTACGGAAGTGAAGACATGTTTGGCTGGTCTTCAAACCTCCATACCGCTGTTGGATGGTTAAGACCTGGTTTTAAGGTTAAGGTTATAATTAGGTTTAAGTTAAGATTAAGGGTTAGGGGTTTAGTTGTAATGTTAGATGCTTTTATATCAATGTTAGTTATTACAAAGGTGGAGGTACAAATATACTGTGTATGTGTGTGTGTGGGTGTGTGTGTGTGTGTGTGCGTGGGTGGGTGCGCACGCGTGTTTCAAAGCTCTGAGGATGAGTCGTGACCCTGGCCTTGGCCTTGACACAGGATTCCTCTGCATACCACACCGGTTGCTTTTTCCTTTGAGCACTGATAAAATGACACGTCAACACTTCCGCTGCTGTGTTGTTGTTGTTTGTTTGTTTGTTTGTTTGTTTTTACAGCAGGAGCTGCAGAGATGTAGTCATGGGGAAGAGCATTAAGGCAGAGGAACTAAGTGGAATGTGCGTGCAAACGTGTGCGTGTTCCTCTAATGGAAGACATGTTGACAGGAACAAACTGCGTGCGTGTGTTCAATATGGCGCTCTCCTGCCACCTAGTGTCTGTTAATGTGTAAATATGAGGCGTTCCACATAACTTGGACAAAGTTCTGATTATTATGAAGTAAATGGAAAACTGATAGTTTCATATTTTATGATTAACGGATGAAGGGTCAAGGTTGGTTGGGTTAGGTTTTATTTAATGGTCCTGTTAATTGAAAAATGTAATAAAAATAAGTTTAAAAAAAGACCTTCCTTAAAGGAAGGATCAGAGGGTTATCACTGAACACAGTGACTGTGTAACAGTCTTTTTAAAAGCACACAATATCTCATGTAATGTTTTACATAATCCAGATATTACACCATTCATTCCCATGTCCAGAACATCACACTGTGTCTACAGCACATTGTTTATCATCATTTAATTATTAGACATTAGATATGACAATTAGTGTTTAACACAGCAAATAAGACATGGCCAAATATTCACCAGACACAATACTGCTCAAGAGTAAATACTTAAAAATACAGTACAACTTCCATGGTGAAGAGAGAGGAACACAAAAGCCTAAACACTATCTGGGAGTTTTTTTTTTGTTTTTGTTTTGCCTTTTGGAGTGTGAAACACAACTTTCTACAATGAATTTAAGTTATACTAGTTTAAGTTACACTATACTTGAGTAAACTAGTTCTCCATCAGATCCAACAAGTTATGAAATTATCATGCCCAATTTGCTGCCACTGGCCAAAAATATTGTTGAACAGAAATGCTCCCGGTTTGGGGAAAGAACAGATGTAAAAAAGACAAACTGACACATTATTTCGAACTGCAGGAAAAGCAGTTGGACACCTGGGAAAAAGTCCTTTTTTTAAGATAAAACACACAACAAGGATCGAAGATAGAACCACTGATTTAGAGACAGTGATGTGCACGCACACGGGCCTCTAAAATTCTATCAAGAGCTAGTGGGATTTTGCCCTGGGACCCGTTTCTCACTGTTTCTCTTCTTTCAATGTGTAAAGTGTCTAACAATGCTATGAATTGTCACGTTAAATAAAATTGAAATTGAATTGAAATTATTGCTGTGCTGATCTATTGCTCATATTTCCTAAGAGTCAACATATTTCTAAAAAGCTGAACAGAAAAAAAAAATACAGAAAACAGCCCCAGGGTAAGATTAAAGAGTTGTGTACAACTGTATGTGACCAACATCTCTTCACAGGTTGGAAACGAAACGTGCAGTAAGAGAATGAGTCGCAAGGCGTGAGGAGGTGACGGGACATGGGTGAAGCTAGAGCCAGTGTAAGAGCGGAGCTGGAGCCCTGGTCAGAACAAATAAAAACGGGTCTCGGATCTATAAAGAAACAAAGCTAAATTTCTCGTGCTCACAGCTCGGTGTTTCATTCCTCTGAAACCAAAAAACTGTGTCCTGTGATTCTTTTCAGAGTAACGGGAACTTTATCCAGTCATATACGAAGCTCTTTTCGGAGGCACTGTACAAATTCTAGTCTATGATGCACTGATTTGGGAACACTAGTTACCTCATGGCTGCTCATAATCAGGATAACCAGGATGAAAATGTATATTTATAATTGCTCTCTATGTTGACAGGAAGCTGTGAGTTTCTAAAGACTTATCTGTGGGCTGTGAGCCATCAGTGTGTACAGAACAGACCGAACAGTTTACCTTCATGGTATCTAAACTCATCCATTTTCCCCAAGAAAAGCGAACAATATTCGTGTTACTCTTTGGTGGACGTTTTTAATACTGTAGCTTTACAAGTTTTAGATGGGAGCATGCGTCTTGGTGTGAGGCGAGGTGGGAAGCAGGGGGTTGTCAGAGGGTCTGGTTTTGACCCCGGCTTTGGTGAAAGTGGTGCTGGTGGTGTGGGTTGTTAAAATGGTAGGGCTCGTGTCGGTAGTGGCTGTGACAGATGACTGGGTGCTCGATGCCTTCACTCTGCAGATCCTTCTGCTTGTGAACGCCGTCCAGCTTGGCCACCAGCCCCGCGACGAAGTCCTGGGGAGGAGATCACCATCAGCACAACAAGGATACCGACTTTCACAACACAGCGTCTGTGGAGAACGCAAATGTAAGAATTCCTTTTCCGTTCCACAAATAACAGGATTTGCAGCTCACGGTCTGAAAGACACAGCTGGAATCCATCTCCCTTCATTTCATGTAGGCCATTTCCTGCATTTATAGGGAACACAAGGTGGACGCAACCCATCACTAGAACGGTTTCACTGAATACTCATCCTGTCACTCTTGTCCCATTTTGAAGTAAAACTACACTGGATTAGAACAAACAGATTAGGATCCTGACGTTTCATTCCGAGGTTCGAGTAAAGACCCGAGAATAACAACGGGCAGAAGACTAAACAAGCAGCAATTAGAAGGAAGGCAGCGAAAATAAAGCCAAACAAATCAGACGACATTCCAGTTCCATTTTGTTTAGTGTTTAGAGCATCCTTATGACCGTAAATGGACATGGAGGCTATGGAGGAGTCTTGAAGAAAGGAGGAGGGCAGAGAAGGGGGAACTCCCCACTCAAACACCCTCAGTGTGCTGCAAATGTGAAGTTCCTATTGAACAGTGTCAAAATAAATGGAGCATAAACAGATGACAGCAGATTATGCTTACTGCTCTTTGTGAAGGGTCTGGAGGAGTCTTTAAAGGCCATTCTAACATTTAAATAAACACTGCCGCTATGATTTATCTGTTTTTTTCCAGATACTTTGTTTCTGCTCATTCCTCAACTCTTAAGTCATAACACTTCACCGCTTCACTACTCCCCTTTTATCACTTCCAGCTGATGTGTAGCGAGTCCAGATGTAACACAGAGAAAAAATATATACTAAAATAGAACGAAAAGAAGAGGCGGCAGCAGCTGTTGAGCCTCTTTTGTCTTTTGCGTGTCTCGTATTTCTGACCGGGCTAATGTTTGAGGTCAGATGGTCCTTTGTTACAGGCATGACTCACAGAGAACCATTGTTGGGGCTTTCGGACCCAACGCGGGTCCGAACGCATAGAAAAATGTGAAATCAGGAGGGAAGAAAGATGGGATGAGTATGTCAGCAAAAACGCTACGAAAACAGACACTGTGGATGCAACAGTCACATAAAACATCCACAGAACGCTGCAGCCAGAGTTCTGACAGGAACCAGCACCAGGGAGCATATGTCTCCAGTTTTAGCTTCTCTTCACTGACTTCCGGTGAAATCTAGAATAGATTTTAAGATTCTCCTACTAACATCTAAAGCTCTCAGTGGACCATCTCCATCATACCTGCAGGATCTCATAGCTCCGTATATTCCTAAAAGAACCCTCAGATCACAGAGGTCAGGTTTACTTGTAGTTCCTAGAATTCATCAACGTAGACTGGGAGGACGAGCTTTTAGCTATCAGGCAGCTTTACTGTGGAACCAGTTACCAACCTGGGTCTGAGGGGCAGACAGCACGTCTGCCTTTAAGATCAAACTTCAAACCTTTCTGTTCAGTAAAGTGTACAGCTAGCCTCAAACAAAGTGTGTAGGGCTGATAGATCTAGTTACAGTCAGTTCTCACAGTTACAGATAGAATAGGGTCATCAGACTCTTATTCCTCAATTTTAGCACAGCTATGCTGCTACAGGCTACGCTGCACACATGATCCACTGAGCAGTTCCCCACCGCCTCAACACCAACCACTCCCTCCCCTCCTCCTTTTCTTCTTCTTTCTCCTCCTTTTCTTTTTTCACCGGGATTATCTGGGTCCAGTCTTCCTTGCCGTTTTGTGTCTCTCTCCCCCTTCTCTCTCTCTCTCTCTTTGCAGGTCTTCCATCTCCAGGCCTTCGTGCTGCACAGACCTCGGCCTCTGACAAACGCAGGGTCCACTGTCAGCACCTGCCTATGCTGTTCCCTTTAAACCTGCCTATACCGTTCATCTCTTTATAACAACCTGCTATGCTGGATTATGTGTATATATGTCTGATATGTTTGTATTTCTACGATTGTATTTTGTTTGTATTTCTATGGTTCTATGATTGTATCTGTTCTCTTTCTCTCTATTCTCTCTGTCCTGTCTCCCTCCTCTTCTCCTCCTTTACTCAGCCAACTTTCAGCAGGATGGTTCCTCCTTGTAAGCCTGGTCCTGCTCAAGGTTTCTCCCTGTTAAAAGGGAGTTTTTCCTTGCCACTGTGCTTACCAAAGTAGTGTTGATGATGACGGTGGTTCCATTTTAAAAAATAGAAATCCTCTTGCACGATAAAATGTTTTTTGATGGGTACTGTACAAACCTACCTCTGTGTTGTTACTGCAGTTTCGAAGAAGCTCCTGTTAAAAAAGATGATGATAGGACGTTAATTTTATCTGGTGCTAACCTATTATGACACTGAATTAATCATCAGTTAATTCATTTATTACGACACACCAAACTTGGTGTTTTCATCGTGAAGTATCTTAACATGCAACGTAAACATTCACCTGCCGATGTCTTCTCTCCCACCTACTCTGTAGAATATTTAAAACATCCACATGTGGACTTACCTGCAACTTTCTGACCCGTTCCTCGTCACTGGGCAGGTCGATTAAATCGTCGATGTTTACCTCTTCTGGCATATCATCTCTCTGAAGTCAACACAGAGACACGCTTCAGCGATGGAGCACAGCTTCATAACCGACACACCTGAGTGAAGCATTGTCATTATGGGCTACACTGTATTTTCTGCCTGATACAAAGTTGTTTTTTTGTGTGAAATGTGCCCATATTTTCGCCTTTCTTGGCAATGTTATGGAGGTGGAAGAAGGCGGTCCTAGAAACCTCTTTAATATGAGGGAGAAATGACATGTCCTGGTCCAAGATAACTCCCAGGTTCCTTGCAGTCATACTGGAGGACAAAGTAATGCTATTCAAAGAGGGAATGTGCTCAGATTATCTAGATTATCTAGTGTTTGGGTCCAAGAACAATTACTTTTGTCTGTCTTGTTCAATAGTAAGAAATTGGAGGTCATCCTGTCTTATGTCTGAGACATGCCTGGAGTCTGGCTAACGGCTCTGTTTCATCAGGTTTCATGGATAAATACAGCTGCGTATCGTCGGCATAGCAATGAAAATGTATGCCGTGTCTCTGAATAATATTCCCTAGAGGGAGCATGTAAAGAATGAACAGGATTGGCCCAAGCACTGAACCCTGTGGAACACCATGATGAACCTTTGTATATTTTTAACCACTCGACTTGATGGAAACCATCTTATACCGCTTCTGTGATGAAGCCAAACTGTTGGCTTCATCACAGAACAAGACGTGTGTCTTCGCAGTCCACAGATTCATGTGAACAACCGTGTGTTTTCTCAGGATTATGTAATGTTTTGTTTAACCGGTGACGTGTCAATGTTTTGTCACTGTGGGGACGCTGACCATTTGATTTAAGTGAAGACGACGTCGGTCAATTTGTTTTGTGTTACGGTTCCAGTCAAAAATTTGTATCCAAAATAAACTCGCCATGTCTATCCATCAAATCTTTCCTGAATGCAACATGCTGTAACAACTTTAGAGCTCAAATACTTTTCCACTAACTTTACGGGATTTATATGGTTGCTCTCAACAAAGATCACATTTTTTTCCATCATTGTTTTAAGCCCATGTTAAATACCAAAAGCTTTCAATACTTTGACTTGCCACTGCAGATGAAGAGCCTCCTCCTCAATCTGAACAGTAACTACTTTCATGTGCAACTAGGCATAAAACTGGTTAAAAAAACAAAACAAAACAAAAACTGGTTTATATGCTGCACGTGTACTGTACATTATAATTTCCTCTTATCTCCTCCATCCTCCCTCTTAATCAGCTGACCTCAGTGCCCCCTCCCACTGTTGCCTCTCTGGCTGCTCTAAAGGGGTGTTATGTAACGCATCTTGCAGTTTACTATAAGTTATTTATAAGTTCTACTTATTTTGGTATAGTTAATATACAGTCATCATGGGTGAATGCTGGGTTTTAAGTAGACAATTATAAATATGGATCTACTGTAAATAACATGAATGTTATTGGGTTCTGCATGACCTCTTGGATACAAAATATTTTTGTCTTTTCATCTTAATTAGATGGGCGCACGTGTGAAGCCTTGTGCACACGTTTTGACACACATAAAATACTCTAGGCTCAAGGGTTTGGAACTTGTTATTTTACTTTAGGAATAATAAAGTTTTATTGAACGTCCAACTGAATGTTTGGGCGGAGAGCATGAATAGACAGTGTTCATGTAATACTGTAACAGCGGCTTGTGCTGTTCAAACAAACAGCCTTTGTAAAGTGAATGAATGGTACCACCATGATTGTGTAACCAGGTCCGGCATACTGTACAGAACTGGGGACACACCGACAGTGTCACACGCAGGAATGACAATCACAGAAGGGAGAACGGAGACAAAACAAGCTCGTTGTCAGCCGTCAGGACAAATTGTCAGCAAAACACCTGAGCCTGGCAACATCATCAGTTCATCTGACACCATACAAGCAGCATGATGCAGCACAGCTTACAGCTGCTTCACCGAGTCTTCAGCATCCATCTGTAGGTGAAGGGACCAAGTGTGTCAGAAAATCTACAAAAATAGTAAAGAATCTCACCGGATAACACCAGACATTACAGGATTGAACCATGGAAAAAAAGGATTTGAAGACATATGACCACACCCACAGCCTCCTGCTCAGCAAGATTTATTTTATTCCATCACTATCTGGGAGTACAGCCCAGGCAGGTCATCGCACCATCACAGGACTCACTCACACTTTTGAGTTTCTAGTCAACCTGATGTGCATGTTTTTACACTGTTTTTTTCTGCAGAACTCCACACAGAGAGAACATTTAAACACACCACCATGCTCCAAGCCTGGACTCTAACCAGGAGCTGCATGCTATAAGGTGCCATTGCTAAGCAATAAACCACCACCACAAGTACTGGGCGTGTAATCTGCAATAAAAGTCATCATTTATTTTTATTAAAAACATCAGATGGTGGAAATACCACTATAAATATGTCACATATACTATCCCTTTAAGGCAGTGTGTGTGCGTGGGTGGGTGTGTGTGAGAGGGAGACGCAGTGAGGGGTGATGGGGGCAGCAGATCCGATATCTGCAGGACGCTGCTGACTTGTCCATGTAAGGAGAAGAGACCTCACCTCTAACCTCCACCTGTTTGAGCCATTTAATAACCTAACAACGATTCCACGGGCCTCGTTTATCAACAGTACGCACGGCAGAAACTGCGCGCACGGCCGTTTTCACGCAAGGCTTTTATCAATGTGGACGTGAGCGAACGAGCCGCTCAGATCTCACGTCGGGTCTGACGTGGAGAACCATAAAAAAAAACGATTAAACAAACCCCAAACTGGTCATTAAACACATCATTGAATACAATAAATATATCTGTTTTTTTACAGAAGCGTTTTGCTTCACCTGATAAAATTTAACCCTCTTTTTCCTGAGAAATTCATGTTTGGTTCGTTTCTCGCTGTAATTATTTCAGTTTTTCTGACTTAATTTCTTTTTTTAAGCAATCTCGTCCTTTTTTTTTTTCGAAGTAAATGTTTCCTAAGTTTTCGTGGTCATTGACAGAATATCCCATAACTGGTGGAGCTGCCACAGAACAGCAGCAGCAGCTTCACCAGTGCGCGCACACGCGTGACCGTGTCAGGGCAGCGACCCGTCTGCTCGTCATCGGCGTTTTTCTGGGCTCCTTTAACACTTTTCGTGCTTCCAAAAGCGCCTCCTTGTTTAACCTCCACCTCAGACTCGAGGGGATCGACTTCCAGCTCCAAAAAGTTTCGTTTCTTTCCCGGATTTCTCCTCTTAACGTTTGATTTCAGTGGGCCGCGCCGCCCGAAACATGAATATTTAAGGCGGGAACATGTTAATGACCATCGGTTTCAGCCGCCGCCTTTATTAAGCCCCTCTGATTGGCCATATCCGGAATTTTCACGATTCACACGTGCGTCTTTTCGTACCATGATTCCTGCACGTTCCTACGCAAGACTGATAAATCAGGCCCAATGTGAGGACCTTATATTGACGTTTTTCAATGTTGTTCAATAAAAACAAAAGGTCTTCTTTACCAGTGATACATGCTTAAAAGGTTTATCGCGCCGTCGGACCCACCTGGCCCGAGTAGAGCTGCTCCAGACTCTCGTCGATCCACTTCTCCACGTCCAGCCGCTTCTGGAGCTCCTTCCTGTTGTACTTCACGGTAACGCGGGCGTGCCTTTTTGGGATATGACAGCCGTGATCCGGAGAAGAGTTCAGATCTGATGAGTTCGGGTCCCCGTGTTCCTCCGGGGCCGTGCCGGGCCGCTCTGCTGCCATTTCTGGTGTGGTGCGGCGTCTCCGTCTGGGCTAGTCTGAGGTCTTTTTCCCCCGCAGGAACACAGGAGGAGGAAAGAGCGGTGGGAGGCGGTGACGGGGGTGCAACACTGGAGGTCAGAGGAACCTCTTCCCACCACTGCAGATCACTCCGGTGTGACGCATCTGACAAGACGCACAAGTCGCATTATGAGACGTAAATAGCTGCTTGTGTGCAACCTGTGCAAGAACCAAAAGGAATTCCCGCCCCCAAATAAAGTTTCATGACGTCACTTTTGGTCCGGGTTGGAATGTAATGGTACATTTGAATGTTGTTATGAAGTCCTGTGGACGAGTCGCTGCCCTGGCACCCGTGTGCGCGCACTTGTGAAGCTGCTGCTGCTGCTCTGTGGCAGCTCCACCAGTTATGGGATATTCTGTCAATGACCACGAACACTTAGGAAACATTTACTTCGACAAAAAAAGGACGAGATTGCTTAAAAAAAGAAATTAAGTCATGAAAAACTGAAATAATTACAGCGAGAAACGAACCAAACATAAATTTCTCAGGAAAAAGAGGGTTAAATTTAATCAGGCGAAGCAAAACGCTTCCGGAAAAACAGATATATTTATTGTATTCAATGATGTGTTTAATGACCAGTTTGGGGTTTGTTTAATCGTTTTTTTTATGGTTCTGCTGCGCTGCACCACGACTCCACGCAGACCCTGACCTGCGAAAACACTGCATCAGAGCCTGGTGGCACAACATTTTAATGACTGTAAAGTGTAAATTTCTTTAACCTTTTATTTCAGATTTATTTAGCTACATTAGCTCTGTTAGTTTTCTACAATAAAGTGATAAAAGTCTGACTTCTGCCTCCACAGAAATTGGAATTATAAGGCTGTATTTTATTCGTGCAGATATTTTTGAACATGTCTGTTGTTTGTGTGCCATTTAACTTGCTTGGATTTAAATAGATTAAGTTAGAGTCGTCTTAATCCCAAAAAATACAAATATTTGCTGCTGTGTGCACAGTAGCCGACAAACACTGCAAACACAGGAATGATGGGAAAAACACAAATACATCAAACAAATGCAATGGAAGAACGCTACGAGAGAAAAATGCTGCAGTCACAGAAACGAAACAGAAGCAAAAACTTACAAATCCACAAAGCAAATCCCAAAACAGTTGCAAGGAAGAAACGCTGAGTTCACCCCACAAAAGAGAATGTGGACGTGAAAGCCACTAGGGGGCGCCAACCCAAGGCTGGAGATAAATATACTTTATTTATTTATTTATTTATTTATTTATTTATTTAAACGTGTTAGCGTGTAAATCTGAGACTTTGATCTGTAAAGCTTACATTTCCGATCAGTCCATCCCTGCACTCACAGTTGTTACTTCTCCATTCCGTGCTAAGATGTCTGTGTAGATTCTCACTCATCCAGGTCATAGTTATCCAAAGTTAGATCTCTGTGTCAACTGGACTGTGAGGTTTCCTTGAAAACGTTTCGCCCCTTCTCTCCAGAGAGCTTCTTCAGTTCTAAAACTTGCTGGGGGGCAGAGCTTGAACATATAGCCCTGTGGACCATTAGCATGCTAATGATCCTGGTGGTCACCTGAGAGTCGTTGGCAGGGTGGTTATTTATTATTGTTGTTTAAGCCTGCATCGTCTCCTCAAACTTGTGTGATCAGAGATCACAAACCAAGTGAATCACAGAGAGCACAGGAAGACAGGAAGACAGGAGAGAGAGTGAAGTAGACAAACAAAGGAAATGACAGTAAGCACTGAAAGGACAGTAAGACAAGAAAGGACGATTGTGACGAAATGTGAAGACTGCACAGAACACATGCATAAAAAGCATAGACGGGTGACAAAGAAAGAGAAAACAGTAAAACCAACAAAGATCAATGTACAGAAGAGCAGCAGGAAGGAATCCCACACAACTGGACCTCTGAGGAATTAGACCTTAGTAACTCTTTATTATTAAGATCAGTATTAATCATCATTTACCTTTCCTACATGGGCATTTATAACATATTTAATATACATAATGCTGAGATGTACAGAGTGAGCAAGGTGTACGCCTCACTATGGGATGCAGCCTCCTGCAGCCCTGAAAGGAGCACTTATCTCAATCTGCCAACCTTGATTGGCCAGTGAAAGGTCGAATAGTCCCATCTGCTATAAGCAATAAGCACATTTTTATCAATTTACAAAATGCGGAGAGCAAACAAAAGAAAACAATCTAAGTTACATCGATATCTAATGTTTCTACTCTTTGCTTTCAAACCAGCATTCACTTTTCTCTCCCAGAACATAATTGTAATGTTGCTCTGTCTGGGATGGTTTCAATATTTTTGTATTTCTGGCAGATTTAAAATGATATAACTTTGTAAAAGTTATAAAAGTGATCTGTTTGTTACTCAAAGTAACAATGGTGAGATGACACACATGTGCCATTTACCTGTTCACTTCCTCCAGCTTGTACAAAGGACTTATATAATAATAATAATAATAATAATAATAATAATAATAATAATAATGTTGACATTTTTTTTATTCCACATCACAACCATGATAGAAAATAAATTATGAAAACTTTTTAACATAACTCAAACTTTGGCATGAACACAAAATGGAACTCTAACAACGATAAAGACAAATCGCGAATGAGTTTTTGTCATCACGTACGTTTGTTTATATCCCTGCACTAGACATCTTTGGGATATCCCACATTCCATAAAACATCAAGAGTTGGTCTTCGTTCCGCATCATTTAAATATTGTATATATGCTCTGGCAATAACCTTTCAAATAAATAAATAATATAAAGAATAAAAATGATGGTATACGCACAATAAGGGGAAAAAGGAAGATTGAAAAGCAAAAGAAAATGTCTGTTTGAAAATGAGAAACATAAGAGACAACAGAAATATTTTTGGACGGGTTTCTTCGAATGTTCATCCTGTACACTTGGTCCAGTGTTGTGACTTTTCTATATTTGGCTTACGTTATAGGTCCTGGACAGTCTATTCGCTATTTCTTTGGATCTTGGACAGTAAAGAGCTTTGTCCTATAGACTTTTATGTCACTCCTTGTAGCTCGTTTGTTACCATTGGCCTTTTATGTTTAGATTTTCATGGTATGTTTTCTTCAGAGAGCAGAGAGGATTTTCAACTCTTGGATTTGCTGCTGTCTTGGCAGTGCATGAGGGGGAGCACGGCAACAAGTGCTTGTGAGAATGTCTGGGTACCCGCTGTTTCATCGCAGCGCGGCGCTTAGGCCAGCCTCGTCCCTCCATGCGAAGTCCTGACGCTCACCTCTGGCCTGGTTGTTCTCCACAGGATTGTGTCTGTACCCCGATCGTCCATCTGGACAGAGGCTGAGGCTGAGGCGAGCTGCGCTGTTGCTGATTTTGAACAGGCCATTCGGGCTGAGGAAGGCTTCTCTTTCGCTTCCTCCGAGGTTGTTGACGGTCTCCAGGTCGTTGTAGACGGCGATGTCTCTCAGCTGTTTTCTGCCCTTCTGTGTCCTCCTTCTCTTCATGAAGATAACACCCACCACCAGAACCAGCAGCAGGACAGTTAGCATGCAAGAGATGCTGATGGTGGTGGAGGAATGTTGGGACGTTTGGCGTAGAGCAGGCTTGAAACTGGACTGCAACGTGAACTCGCAGCTTGGTCCCATGAAGCCTTTTGGGCACTGGCACACCGGCCCGGTAAAGTGGGTGAAGCACGTACCACCGTTTTGGCACGGACGTTCTCCACAGGCATCGGATCGCACGCTGCAGTTCTTGCCAGTGTAGCCCAGCGTGCAAGAACAGGTGTAGTCGTTCACACCATCTTGACAGGTTCCTGCATTCTGGCAAGGGGCCGTAGCACAATCGTCAACGTTGACCTGGCAGTTGGCACCGGTGTAGCCAGGCTGACAGCGACACAGCACGCTCTGACCTAGGTCCAAGCACTGACCGCCTGCGGAACACAGAAAGATTCTCTTCAGAATCCAATACGTTAAGTCAAGAAAACTGAGCGCACGGCCATTTACACGCAAGCCATTTATCAACGTGAGCAAACGAGCCGCTCAGATCTCACGTCAGGTCTGACAGCGTCAACGCAAGTCAGAGTCAGCGTGGAGTCGTGGTGCAGCGCAGCAGAATCTTAAAAAATGTAATAGTTATTAAACAAACCTCAAACTGGTCATCAGGCACCGGCAGCCACATATTCCGCCCAGATTAAAACGTAAGCAAATACCAGTGAATAAAATAAATATGTTTGTTTTTTTTTACGGAAGCGTTTTGCTTCACCTGATAAAATATAAGCTGTTTTTTTTTCCTGGGAAATTCATGTTTGGTTTGTTTTTCTGACTTCATTTCTTTCCTTTTCTGGCCTCCTTTAACGCCACTTTTCATGCTTCCAAACACGTCCTCGTTTAACCTCCACCTCAGCCTCGAGGGGAACGACTTTCAGTTAGAAAAGGTTTCGTTTCTTTCTCAGGTTTCTCCTCTCGATATTTGACTTCAGTGGGCGGGGCCTCTGAAACATGAATATTCAAGGGCGGAACACGTTAATAACCATCGGTTTCAGCCCAGACCCTCTGATTGGTACGCTGGGATTGGCCACATTTTCATGCACGTGCGTCTTTTTCCACCAGGACCGTGTCACCTGTGTCACCAGATGGGGCAACTCACCATTCAGACAGGGTCTGTTGCTGCAACGGTCCAGCTTCTTCTCACAGTTGGAGCCAGTGTAGCTCGGAGGGCAGCGGCAGGTGTAGCCCCCGGTGGTGGTCTCCACGCAGGTACCGCCGTTGAAGCATGGCCCGTCCGCGCACGTCATGGCGATGATCTCGCAGTTCTTTCCATAAAAGCCCTGAGGGCAAGTGCAGGAGTAGTCGTTCTCCAAGTCCTGTTGACAAAAGAGACAAAGCTGGCGTTAAGCTCCGACAGGGAGTGAGACGTTACAGGAGCAACGAAAATACGAAACTCTTCTCCAAAATAGATCTCTCTGTGTCAACTGGACTGAAAGGTTTCCTTGAAAACGTTTCGCCCTCTCTCCAGAGAGCTTCTTCAGTTCTAAGTTTGCTGGGGCAGAGCTTGAAAATATAGCCCTGTGGACCATTGGCATGTTAATGGCCCGGGTGGTCACCTGAGAGTCCTTGGCAGGGTGGTTGGCAGGGTCGTTCACCTAGTTTCGGTTGGGGTGCTTCCCCTTTGATTGCTGGGTCACATGTTAATGAGCCACCAGGTCTGGTCAAACGGCGTGGATGTTTGGAATGCTGACGAAAAGAGTGGAGGACTGCTTGTAGGTGGGTGACAGAAAGTGCCTTAGTCCACCACCTCTGTTTAAAGATGGTTTTTCCAACTTGACGTGGATGGCTTCCTTGACACCCCTCTCAAACCAGCGATCTTCTCTGGCCAGCACACGTACTTGACTGTCCTCAAAGGAGGTGGAGGTGTCCTGCTGAGTCCTGTCCTGAAGAAGTGGCACGTCTGTGTTGGGCCATTTGTTTATGGAGGGGCTGTTTGTGTACAGTTCCTTGCATTCCTCCTGGCAATGTCCAGCAGAGACAACATTGCTTTGTCTGTGTCTTGGTGTCTTGTCTTTTGGGTGGACCAGTTTCTGTCTGAGTGTGTTGGAGGGTTTGAACTGTACTGGAATGTCATGTTTTTGGAGGATTCTCCTGAATTTTTCTGAAACTCCAGACAGGTAGGGGGAGAATCTACACAGACATGAAACTCTTCTATTTATTTTGACTGTTACAAAACATGGCTGCTCTGGCTGGAGGTGCCGCATCCAGCAGCTTCAGCGGCAGGACAGAAACCAGCAACAAACCAGAGGCCTGTTGTCACAAACTAAACACAAACGCAAAGCATGAATAAAACCCGTGCGCATTGGCTCTTTGTCTTTGTTATTCTAAATTCCTCATTTGTGCAGCTAATTTAAGTTCTACTGCAACAACTCCCTCCTTAACTGACTTTTCTGTTCTCATGGGTTGGTTCTGCCCTTTGATTTTCGGGGCGTGCACTTACATTGCAGCTGCCTCCGTTTTTGCAGGGGTTGCTGTCGCACTCGTTGGTTTCCAGCTCACAGCTGGCACCGCCAAAGCCGGGCCGGCAGGCGCAGGTGTAGCTGCCCTGGCCAGTGTTTGTGCACGTGGCGCCGTTGGCACACGGCTTGTGGTTGGTGCAGTAGTTGAGGTCCTGGTCACAGAAGAGACCCCCCCAGCCCTCCTGACAGTTGCACTGCCATGGCTGGCTGCATGTCCCGTGGAGGCAGCCTGGGTAACGCACACACTCCGTACAGGAGGGGCCCTGCCAGCCCATGCGACACGTACAGCCCCCTGGGGCCTCGCAGTAGCCGTGTTTCTCACTGCAGTCCGCCGAGCAGATGGCTGAGGAGGAGAGGGAGGGTGTGTGAATACAATAGGAAGGCTTTCACGTGCGCACACACACAAACACACACACACACACACACCTTCTAAATACTGAGTGTGAGTACAATGGGAGGCGAAACTCTTTTGTCTCACAAGATAGAGAATGCAGGAATCAAGAAGTTGGTGAAATAAACATTCAAACTTATTTTTATTTCACCAACTTCTTGATTTACCTGCACTAATTTGAAAACACGTATTGGGTGACGGAAATATTGTCCGCTGCCATTTATCAAACTATGTAATTGAATACATATAAAGTCAGAATGAGTATTGTTTTTTTATTTCTTCTTTTTTTTTTTTTAGAATGACAGCTCTTTTAAACTGCATAGTTAGTGTGTTAACGTTTCTTACGCTCAGAGCAGTAGTTTCCCTTCCAGCCCTCCAGACAGATGCGGTTGCCCTCCTCGTCACAGGTGTAGTGACCCAGCGTGTCGTCTCTCGGTCGGCAGTAGTCCGCGCATCCGTCCCCAAAGTAGTACTCGTCACAGAAGACGTGGTAGGAATAACGCAGCTCGCTTTGCTCGCCAAAGTGCACGTCCTGGGACCAGTCCTCGCCGATGGCGAGTCTCCTCTTGGTCGCCAGACGACTGACGAGGTTGTTTTGGTTGTCTAAGGGGGAGAGAGAGAGAACACGACAATGCTCATCGCGCACGATAAGCGTGATCAGCGATGGTTTCCAAAGGACGCAGGCAAGGGGGGAAGCCTACCTGTGTATTCAGTGGGAGACTCTGCGTTCCAGGCTTCAATTATTAATGAAAATGTTCCCTAGGATAAAAAAAAAAAACAAAAAAAAACGCTTATTCAGTGACGGGCAAGGATGCTTGGACAATAATCTAAAAATAACATGAACAATCTTCGAACATGTGCAGGTTATAGATTTTAAAAAATCCATTTACCGGCCACTTGAAATGGAAAGGCACTTTAATTGGCGCGCTGCTGGAAATGGATGTGTGATCGGCCCTGATTACGTTGGTGTGTCCCGTCCCAAACGTGCACGGTGGCTCTGCGGAAATCACGTCCTCCGGGTGTTTGAGGCAGATTCTGAAGAAGATGTGACAGTCCCTGTGTCTTCTGCAGATGCGCTGCGCCGTGTGGAAAGAATGGATCTTAAGTTCAAACATGCCAGAGGAGAAAACCTGCAGGAGAGGGGGGGGGGGGGGGAAGCAAACACTCACATTTAGACCCTCTGCGAGTTACAATGATGGAAGTTGGGTGGTGCCGTAACCTAGGGAACACTTACTGCATGAACAAATGTCAGAGTCAGTAGACAAGTGAGGCGTATGTGTGCCATTTCTTCTCGTATTGCTTTCCTTTCGGAAGTAGATGCAACAATATTCCAAATTACGTAAAAAAATAAATTAAAAAAAAATCAGAATCCTTTCATCTCCTTTAATTCTTTCGTAGCCTACTCCTTAAACTCACTCCGGGCCGTCGTCCTTGGTTCTTGGGTTGGAACTCCACTTCTTTTGGGTCTGGTGCGTAAAAACGGACTTTGTGGTTTTATATCGCACGTTTGCGCGTCACAGTCTGGGAGGTGGAGCCAGGGCAGTAGTGTGGGGAGCATCCTGTCCTGGGGGGGGGCTGTCTGGGGAGTTACTCTACCCGCAGTACACCTGCCACCCCTGACTTGGATTAAGCAGGAAAAAAAAAAAAAAGAGGGTGAATATCGGCCCTCCACAAAACCGAGCCCCCAGAAGTTTAACAAGAACCCCAGTGAGATAAGTTCAGTGATATAATGTGAACGCCATAATATGGGGGGGTTAAAGGTTAAAAACCAATAAACCAACAGAAAAGGATTTCCAGAATGTCACATATTTCCAAAGACATGACGCGCACAAGCAAACTTTTGTGATTATTCATTTTATTACAACCTGGTTTGGGTGGGCCACAAAGTATTTCTTCTGTATGTCGTTTCCAAAACAGTAGAAAAAAAAGGGGGGGGGGGGGGGGTAAACGTACAACAGAAGGAAGTTGGGAAGCAAAGAATAGCGCACAGCCGTCCTTTCTTTACACTCGCGGTGTAATCGCTGTGACGCGTGCGAGGTGGCAAAGAGAGGCAGGATTTGAGCTTGTCCGTGTGGGCGTGCGTGCCTGCGTGCGTGCGTGCGTGCGTGCGGGTGGGTGGGGTGGGGCGCTAGGGCTATCATGTTGCTTTTGTTTGGACCTCACATGAACAGCTGTATGGTAATAAACGGCACATGGTCGCCTGTGAGGCTCCAAACCAACTATTGTCTCATCTTCGCGTCCCCCACCCGCCCCACCCTCTTGGGACAGACACATACACACACGCACACACACGCACACAGGGCCGTAACACCTGTCGCTGCAGGGATGTGGACGGTAAACACGTCTTAACAACCCCAGTACGAACCAGTTTGGATCATCAACTGAGGAACACAAGAGGAACTTCTGCGCTGATGAATGCCGAGTGGGACATAACGTAAAATTATGACCCCCCAACCACCACAACCACAACCACCACCACCACCACCAAAAAGTCTGATGTTTCTAAGGTGGCCAAATACGGATACTCAGCAGCACCGTTCTTGTTGTTACAGGATACGGTTATGTAAATGTGCGATAGTATGAATGAGGGTGTGTGTGTGTGAGTGTGTGTGGGTGTGTGTGTGGGTGGGGGTGTCTTGTTCATATTATAATGAGAAAAGTAGACGCGTGCCTGGAGTGGCCCCCGCGTCTCAAGGCACGCTCTGCCATGACAACAGACACAAAAGAGAGGAAACAAGCGGAGAACCAAGATGGCAACAGAGCTGGAAACGATGCACTTACAATGCACGCACACACACACACACACACACAGTAGCTCATGTTATTTCTATTGTCAGATATTCTTGGATGACATTCATCTTAGCACCACAGAAGAGTAGTTCTGTTTTTTTTAAGAGCCTAACAATGTTTGGATGAAAGGCTAACTGCACAGAAACGATAGCGCTGTGACTCTGATATAGAAATCGATGTCAGATCTCTCTAGAAATCTCTGCTCAGCTACTTTTGGAGTTGTAGCTGTAGATGTTTAGATGTTTGTAGATGTTCAGAGGGACACGCGCTGTCTTTCGCCCTCCTCAGGTGCAGAGAACAGAATAATCCAGCCTGTTTGTGTCTTTTAAGTGTTTTTGTTTTCAGCTGGAGTTGTTTTTCCCCTGAATATTTTTAGGGGAAAGTTGCTTTTTTCCGTTTTTACATTGTACTCTTACATTTGCTCCTCTAGTCTGACTCGTCTGCTGGACCTCCCGTGTCCCCTTTGGAAGGATGATATCCGTCTTTCTGTCAGGAGAGCAGATGGACAGTGCACCCTCTCATCTGTATTACTTTCTGGGGTGTGACACAAGTGTGCCACAGGCCATGGGAACCAAGCGAGACTTACTTCAACCCCCCACCCCCGGCCCTCCTGTTAGTTCGAGGGGCCAGCATCTGCTTCCACGGCAGCTTGAATGTTCTGTCCCTAAGGACACTTGGAGAAAGGCAGGCGGGGAGAGGTGCTGCAAATCTGGCGCATGCAGACCCTCAGGGGAGAAGTTAGCCGGCTTTAGCTACCTCTGCAGCCAGAACCTGCTGTCTGACTCCGGAACAAAGACGGTACGGAAGGGAAGTCGAGTCGGCCTCGATGTGCATGACGAAATGCGAGTCACTGGGTTAAAATCTGGATGCTGAAGTAGCCACGCTCACCCACATGCACACACAAATTAGATAAATATGTGTGTTGTGACAAGATTTAGCATCAGAAATATGCCTTTTAACTTGGGTGAATGGTTAGACGATCCTGAAACACAATAACAAAGTCTTGGCACTGTTCTTTATTATCATTTTAAATAAGAACTGAGCTTTGTGATAGAACTAAAACAGATTCCGTTTCTTGTAAATCAGTGCAAGGTTTGCACATCCTGTAGTGCCTTTCACATTTTACTCGGTTACTCGGGATATTTTTGTTCACTTTCTAATGGTCTAATTTTTTTCTTTTAACAAGTCTACATTAGATTAGATGAGCTCATTGTCCAAGTGAGCAATCAGCTTCTCCTCCAATTAAACTGATTTCAAATACAAAGATGCAGACAGATTTGGTTGGCAGCAGCTGCTCATCATGATGCTGAGCTGACTCAGTTAACATACATGAATATATTTACATCTCTTTGTGGACAAACCTTTCCTCTGACATTTTAAATGTACACTAATTATTCAATCTTTTAACCTTTAAAAATGTAGAATTATATAAAAAAGAAAAGGTGTCATCAAGGCTTTTGATGGATCACGTTGGTATCGTCAGGATTTGACCAATATTCTGACGTTCTTCACGGCTGCTGAGGCTCAGTAGAACGAATGCAGTCTTTATACAGTCAAATAATGGATTAAGTAATGTTAAATATCATTTGTCTTTTTCCTGACTGACTGTTTATTCGTTGACTAACTCTCACCTGTGTCGCGGTGTCAGGGACCGTGTCAGAATTCTCCTGCAGGAATGTACTGCTACGATCGGATTGGTGAGTTTATTGCAAACAAACAAAAGGAAGCAGATTAGAAATAGGCCAATTCCAGAACCTATGCAAAGATTAAACGAATGTAAAGTACTGCAAAGTATATACAATATATCTATGTATATATATATATATATATATAGATATATATATATATATATATATATATAGATGGATATATCATATTCTATGCTTGCTTGCTATCATCTCCTGTACCTCATGACTGTTTATATTGTTAATTGTAGTTTAAAAGTAGTTTTTATTTATTTTAGTTGTTGTAGTTTTATTACTTTGATGCTTTATTATCATTTATGCTGTATGTCCAGCATGTACAGAGCTACTCGGAAAATTAGAATATCCTGAAAAAGCGCATCCATTTCTGTAACTTTAAAGGGGAAATGTACACAGTACATAGAGAAATAGAGTGTGAATCAATATATTTCAAGCTTTTATTTGTTTTAATTTTGCTGATCAGGACTTGCAGCTTCAGAAAACCTCAAATTCAAAAACTCAGAAAATTAGAAAATTGCTTGAAATCAATAAAACAAAAACGAATTTCAAATCCAAAAATGTATTTGAGGCCTCTGAAAGTAAAACCTTGCGTCTGTGATGAGTATAAAATGTACTGGTTTCACCTTTTATGTTGGCTTGCCTGAATAAAACAACTTTTGCACGATATTCTAGTTTTCCGAGTAGCTCTGTACAGCATATTTGACAGTTGTATTTGTATTGCAGCTGTCCCACCTACTTTATTAACGTTCTTTTCACTTTCTGAATGATCTGATGTAGCTGTTTTTGTAAGAGGAGCTGTGTTTATGTGGCTGACGCTCTGCCTGGCCTGATGGAAGCTGACCTGAGCTCACTTCGTCCTGTCTCTTTACAGTGGGGGTGTTTGAAATGTGGCTTATGTACCCGGTTAATTCACTGCTAGGGGTTGTTGCTAACTGAATGTTTATTTACTGTTCTTTTACTGTAGAGTGCGTGCAACGCGTTTTTAAGAGAATCTTGAGATGTAGCCTTTAGTGCTAACACAAGGAGGAAAGGTAGAAGGTTGAAGGTTGAAGGCCAGACACTTGAGTGTGTCTGCTCTGCATGCTGACGTGGAGCAGAGACACAGAGATTAGATTATCAAGTTCTGCTTTAGCTTCAGTCACATCCTCCTCACCTGCACTGACCAGCGCGCTACAGGTGTTAATATCCAGCAGGTGTCTGTGGTCGTAAATATTATTGACATATTTGGCAGGAAACCGCCCGTAGATGAGACAAGTCCTAATAAGAGCGAACATGATCCTGATAATGTCTGTGGAATCGGTGCTTTACAAGGACCTCTGTGGCTGTGGATGAACAGCAATAATGATTAAATAAAACCACCAAATAATACATACATGACTTCATCACAAATGAATAGCAGGAAGGTTTTATGTTCAATTCCAGTCCTGGCCTTTCTTGTATTTGAGATTTTATTCTTTCAGGGTCACACCTCATCAATACAGGTCTGGCAGGAATTTTGGGAACAGGTTTATCCCAGCATATTTGTCTACAATGCGATGAATGCTTTAACTTGAAGTAAACACATCTCTGCCCACAGCTGTGTAGAAGCCAACGGTTTGACATGGCAGCAGATGTTGATTATTCCTTTGTTGAGCTGAAAAAAGAAGGCCTGAAAATGATTTCATCCCATCTTTGCGGTGAATGGCCCGCCTTCGGTCCTATATGCTCGCACCACAGCCCAGACATGCAGCTCCTCTGACAGATGGGAGATGAAAGGAGGGGGGATGAGAAACGGTGGGGGGGGGGAAACTGAAGAAAAGGAAAAGCTGCGGGGGTCAGCTGGCCCAGAGAGGGGGAGGGAAGGTATACAGGAGGACAGATCGATAAACTGATTATGTCCCCCCCCCCCCGTGTCGTTTACGTGTTTCTGCCAGATGTCTACGAAGCAGCTTTCAGGAGCTACATTTGAAAGTTACTCGACAGCCCCGCGATTCTTGTCTCGTGCACAGCAGTGCACAGAAACCTCCCCTGTGTAGAAACAACTAAGGCAGTAAGCTGCGCGTCCATAGAGTGCACTCATGTTTGCGTCTGGCCTTGGTTTAAAGGCGAGGAGGGTGAAATCAACTGCATTAAATATGTTTGCTAAGAGGGAACCGGAGAGGTTTAACATCTCTGTGAGGACCTGAAGGTAAAATGCTGACGCTCATTGTGAATACAGCTGCCTGTTCAGTGCCCCAACCGCCCCTCCTTCCCTTTCTGTAAAGAAAAAGGCTGAAGCAGTGGTGAACGACCCCACCCTCTGCTCTGCAGTACGCCGTGGGCAGCAACTGACAGAGTAACAAAGGGTAGGGTAGGGGGTAGGGGTAGGGTGCGTCTATGTGCGTGGGGGGGGGGGGGGGTGGCATTCTGGCAATGTTGGCTCCTCAGTAACCCACGCTCAAGTGTAAAGGAAATATACAGTGGCGCCCCCTACTGTCACTGACACGGAACTGCAGAACGGGCATCACAACGGTGAAAGTTTTTCAATCATAACTTATATAAATCTCAGTTATTATTGTTGCCATATGTTCCAAAACGCTTTCTGATCGCTGTGGTTTATTTATCCCACTACATTGGAGTTCCTATTAAATAATCATGACAATCATAAACTTGATGATGTAAAACGAACATACTACGCATTTATTCAGTCGTTTTAACAGTTTAACCGACGACTGGATCCCTGTAACGGAAATCAGTTTAAATGTAGGGTTGCTACATTTCAGTTACTGGATTCCTGCACCTTGCTGTGATAATAGGTGAGAAAAACAAGAGTTTACTGAGGTTTCTGTTATTAAAAATCCTTTATTCAACCGTTCTTGTTTGCAAAGTAAAAAAAAAACAATAGTAGACGTCAACAAACTATTCAGTTAGTTACTGGTCTTATTTAGTATCTTATTTAGCTAGCAGACAGAGACCATATAATGGTCAGGAAAAGAAATCCATTTTGACCTTCAGACATGCAATTACACTTGCTACCATTACATATAAATAGATGTCCGTTACATATAAATCTAAATCTATACTCAAAATTGTATCATCCGTTCAGCAGCAAATAAAATATCTCCAAGTGTCAACCCCTTGTTTGTAACCCAAGAGTGAGTTCATTCATTAAAAAAAAAAAAAAACTCTATAAAAACAGTTTGGGGAAAATAAGCGTAATCCCCATCAACAAACACGGGAACCCCGAAAAAAACTCCAAAGCTTCCTGCAGAAAGCTGTAGGAAGGCTGGAGAAACGAGCCAACATCAGTTCCCTGATGCCTCGCTCCTACAGGGCCGGTCTTCCGTTCAGTTTATCGTGCATGAGGGCGATGGCTCCTCCTGTGAAGTCTCTGAGAACTTGCACCGTCTCCCTCTGAATCTGCAGCGACTCGCGCACGAACTCCTGCTGAGTCTCTGCTAGCTGCTGCACTGACTCGGACAGCAGCTCCAAGGAGCGCGACACCGTCTCCAACAGGAGGTTGCTCGTGTGCTGCTCCTGGATGCTCTGGGACGCGTTGTGCAACATGGCCTCTTTTGTTTTCTGGGAGGACAGCGAGGGTCTTGAGGACGTCTGAGGTGGTCCTGGTTTTAGGACGCCATTGTTTTTGTGATTTTCTCTTTGTTTTACCGACTGAGTGTACGGAAGCACGTCGATCTTCTGGTCCTCATCCGAGTCTCCAAATGCGGCTTCGGCGTCTTGATTTTCAGAGAAACAAAGAAACAGACAAACGCATTAAAGCTTCCTGATTCATCCAACACATTGGTGCAATTAACACAAATTCATCCTTAATAATCAGTTTGCTGTGGAAACAAAGACACCAGCCGGTCAGTCAGTTTGTGATACATCTGCAATCCTTAATCATTCTCAAATCAACAAACACATTAATGCTTTGCGACAAACAAACTTTCTCTGTAATATAATACTGCCCCTGTATGCAGCTCAAAAACGTATTACCTATTCAAAGAAATACGTTTACAGTAAGATTTGATATGACACCGATATGACTTGATTGCAAAGCTATTTGTTTCAATAATATTAGTTGCAATATGATGATGGAATGCAATTCAAGTCAAAGCAGAGCTTGTTAGCGCACATCAGATTTCCTTCCTCTGATTGGCTTTTATGGAGCAAAACAATTAATGCCATTTCAAAATAAAAGATGCAATTCAGAATGCAGTAAGAGGATTTAAACTGAGCAGTCCTGTCTACGCGGAGGGAAAAGCATTGGCGTGAATTCCACTAAAAATTGAGCAGGTAAATAAAATAACGTGGAGGTGTAGTTTGCTGTAGAGCGGGTTATCTTTATAAAATAGGTAGAGAGCGCGGGCACCGCTAGCTGCCGAAGGAGTGTTTTGTCCCGAGAAACTTGTGATGGACCTACTGTTCTTGTCACAAGCTTTGCTGCCGCTCGGAGTGTCTGGAGTTTTGGTGGAATCCGTCGGAGGGGAGGGGGGAGCAGCCGCGGACGTATCCACGCCATGTCGTCTTTTCATGTGTGTCGCCAAGTTGGTTGTGTTACCGGCGTACTTGATAGCCATACGGCACTGTTTGCAGATTACGTGCGTCTTGTCAAGTTCCCCTTCTCTCTTAAAAAATCCAAAATAATGCCAAACGTTCGATTTGTATGTGTTTTTTGGTGCATCAAATATCTTCTTGCAGCTAACATCGTTCTCGCTGGCCTCCATGTTCGTTGTGTCCTCTCGGCTTCCGTCCGTGAGGGAGGACGCAATGGTGCATTCAGGGTACCTCGGAAACACCGTAGGACACAAACGTAATACGTCCGAAATAACCTCCGTTTAAATCGGCCCGCAAATATGAATGTCGTCCTACCTCCATCCATCCATTTCCTGTACCTGCTTTTATCCACACTTGGGACCTAATTTAAAAAAGGTTTCCAGGTCATAACTCGAGTTTTTTTGTGCTTCTGTAGTCACTCAACCCTACATGTGGAAAACGTACCTTCTGCTGCAGGTGCTTCACACGGCACCGTACAACAGATACTCTTCCATGTGGCATTCAGGTGAGTACAGTGCTTTGAAGTAACAGTGATATTATTTTGCTTATTTACACAGTAACCCTTCATTAAACCGCTTAGGTTTTCTTTTTTTTTTTAAAGCAGTAAATCCTGTTCACAAGGTAAATAAGTTTTTCACTATTTCTAAAATCACTTTCTAGTGGAGAAGGAAGTTAAAGCTGTGTCTAACGTACCGTTGGCCAAACGCTGGAGTCCAATCATATCCTCCTCTTCCATTTCTTCCTCCTCTAGCAGGTCGTCATCATCCTCTAGGGGACCAAGGTCACCTGAGCTGTGGTCCTCTACTTTCATCTCCAGAATACTATGAACTATTTTCTCTGTCTGGTTGAGGCCTCTGGCGAAGCGTGAGTTGAGACTCCTGTTGGGCACCAGCCCTGCCTGCATGGCATCCACCTTGCGTTTAGTGTCGCACTTGAGGTCTGACCATTTCTTGACCACCTCGATCACTTCACGTCGACACTCGCCGATCTCATTGATGCGTGCAGTAATCTCTGCCCACGTGCGTTTCTTCACATCTGACGGCACGCCACGGTTAAATTTGCCTTTGAAAGAAAAAAATAAAATAAAAAAAAAAATCATTTAAATGAAGTAAATGATCTCCAGCACTTTTCAGTGTCATTCACTCTTTTCTATTTGTGTTTAGCCTTCTGGACCAATTTCTATTAGTCATACTTTGGCATTTTTCCAACAAAATACTACCTTTAAAATGAATTGAAATGATTTCTAAATATCATCCTTTATTCAATCAACCTGTTTCATCCCACAATCAGGAACTAAAGGTATCTTTTTTTTTAAATCTGTGCTACCATTTAAATAGTTGAAATTACAATCTTAAATCAGATATTTGAAGTGTAATGTTCTCTCATTTAAAGTCAGTGGCAGTACCTTTGATTTCAATCGTCTTTTGCTGCTTCTTTATCAATAAGCCATGTAGCTGTCATTTAGAATCAGGGGAGACGCATACACACCTACAACCACCCTTCGATTTCTCCTCACTTCGTTCAGCAGTCTGTGGACTTCACTGTGAGAGAACCGAGCTTTTCGTTTCCTGAAGCGGGTCGAGCTGCCGTGGTTGTAGAAGACCGATGAAGACATCTTCCCCCTGGCTCTCTGCTTAAACGGAATTCGTGTGTACACAGTATAAACCGTGTATCTCCCCTGGGACAACTCTGATAAACGATAACAAGAGGGTGTCTAAAGCTGCCATACAGTCAAAACAACCCTGATTATTAGCAAACTCCGGGTCTTTTTCACGATAAGAAATCACTGATTTGTAATCAACAGCTATCACTTTGACAACAAACAGCGCTGCAGAGGAACCCTCGGTTTTATTCATAAAAAGTCTACGTGTTTAACGTGGGTTTTTCTAACACTGTCGTTTTAACAGTGAATGGACAACGAACGATGCTCGCGTACTTGGACGGTCCGGTTAGCTGGCTCTATCTCCAGCCCATTCAGAGCTACTTTAATTAGTCGTTTCAAGGAGTAATGAGTAACTTTGTTTTCATTGTGCAGTGCAACATACACTTGCTCGACAGGTTTTGTTTGAACGTTACAGAGCAGCTCACGCACGCCAGATTAGCCCCTCTACACCATGTTAGCTAAAGCTACATTATTCAGCAACAGCCTCTTAAAGTTCATGTTCCTCTGCAGCGCCAGAGCAATAACAAAATTTGTTAGACGGCACAAAACTTACCAGGTTGTTTTTAGGTTGTATTCAAATTCATCCAGAAATACAGCGATAAACTTACTCGTGGGCAATAACATTGGGCTACCGTCAAGCCCAATGTTTGAAGCTACGCCACTCAAACAATATCCGGTTACGTTGATAGCCAACTAACGAGTTGCCGGTGTCAATTAATCCACATTAACCAAAGTAAAGTAAATGCGTATGGCAGCATTTTATATGTAAGGTAACACAGAAACTAGTTTTTGCTGATCCTTGAAATCCGTGTCTGGTATTCCGCAACCTTAAATAGTGTAACTTTATTTTGAAGGGATACACACTATACATATTAGCAGCATCTTTACCAACTGTTGTTTCATACGGACTTTTTTCTGCTGTCCAACGTAAATGAGTTGTTACCGCTCCTTCACAATTTTCACATTTTACACACCCTTTTATTCCAAATATGGCACAATTATATTTTACCGAGCCTTTTCAGTAACACAGGTGACAGGGGCTATAACTCCATGGTGAAACACACTATAATAATCGGTGTTGGCCTCATGCATATAAGTGGCACATACATTACATGACACCATGATCTGGTACAGTGATATGAAAAGTTATCTATGATCTGAGACATTGTTAATGCTAAAGCCCAACTAAATTAACCAGCATTTAAAATGGAAAAAAAAAACAGCCTAGTTATTTCCAATAGTATATAATACAAAGGATCATAATTAAAAATCGTTCTTTTTTTTCATGCAATGAGAATGGCAAATGATGTCCGCTAAATTATATGCAAAATGTAGTTCACTGAAGATCCTCAAATATGGAGACCGCTCTAGCTGCAGGTTTGCCCTGGTTTGTAAACAGAGCCATCAGTGAACCATCTTGTTCAATATAATGTTACTGCACAATCCCAAAATGTATTTCATTGCTATAAAATAAACCTGCGCGTACAGAGATTTGCTGCTATTTTGGCTGTAAATAAAGTGGTTGTGAAGAAAGAGGGGGAGAGACCTCGTCCAGACTCAAGAATACATCGTCAACTGAAGCCACTGGAAAAAGAAACATTGCTTTTTGTTAAACATCTTACTCCCTTCATCAGAACCAAAACCCCAAAATCTAATTTAAAATAATTCAGATCACACTGTACCTCATGAGCATTGACTTTGATAGTCCCAGTCTTATCCTTATCCAGAGTTTTGAAGGCACCTGAAAGAAGGAAAGGAACAATTAGTTGGTCTTCACTGTCATTGTGGTAAAACCTCTGCACCGCATCAGCTTCACTTCACAAGGTAAACTTACGGCACATGGCGTCCAGCCTCACGAGGCAGCCGATGTAGTTGTCAAAATCCATGTCCCCGTTTTCATCGCTGTATCTACGAATGATCATCTGAAACAGCTGATCACTTAGAGGGAAACCTGACGAAGACACACGAATTTTCACATCCACAAGTCCATCGACACCCACAAGACACATGTGGGTGTAGTCGCTTAAGCCGGGTACACACGGCACGATTTTCAGCGTCTTAAGCCGGCCTTACACCTACCGACTTTTCATGCGATGCAGACAAAATTCCAAAGTCGGAATAAAATATTAAGGTCGGGCTGAAGTTGATGTGCGCTCTCGTGATCCTCGTCGTTAGGTGTAAGGTGTCCTACAACCCGATTTGAGCTCATCTTTTCCGCGTCTTGGCGTTACGACAATATTAATCATGTTTGATATTCTCGTAAGTCTCGTGTTTTCGTAAACATCACGTCACCTTTACAGACAACCAATGGGCGTGCTCTCAGCACCAAACAGGAAGTCGCAATAATGGCAAAGATGCCGAAAACGCGGAGGTTTACGTGGACCGTTCAAAAACAACTCGTTGAGCCTGTTTTTTTCAACCAGGGCAGCGTCTATGTTTTCTGGCGTATTCTCTTTTTTTTGGGGGATATTTGTTTTTTAAACAAATATCCGCCACTGTGTGAGCAGATATTTGTTTTTTTAAACAAATACCTGCTCACACAGTGGTGGCTACTGCCAAAAGCCGTGTCTCTTCCTCCTCCATTTCTCTCTGCTCAGAAGTGATTGTTGGAATTTTCCAAGAGGTGCATGATGGGAAATAATCTCAAGAGAATCTAGTTGTAGTCTTGTGATGTAAGACCCCCAGTCTTTGCAGACTAGGCACAGACTTCTGTGCCTAGTGTAGCAAAATGAAGATTTGTTCTATTGTTAATGTACATGTAATCATATAAGGCTTTATTTTTCTGTCCTGTGTCTACGTGTCCCACGCATATCTTACTTCGCCAAGGACAATCACGTACGGAGCCGTGGATCACTCGCGATAGACCATACACAGCGGCGCCGATCAGGCGTCTTGCGTCAATGCTGCATGGTCTTCACGTAATTAGCAGATACGCCGAATGTTCAAGAGGCCTGTGCGCGGAGGAAGAGATGCTCTTCTGCCCCCCTGTCTGTGTGAGTTGCCACAGTGTTGCAGAGAGACCACAGTCGATTGTGCAGAATAAATCTTGCTTGCTAGTTCTGGTTTCCTGTGAGTTCCTTTGACGAACACGCCCGGACCCCAAATTTGCAACACTAGTCTGTGACTAAAAAAGTCTTATCAAAGTCTTTAGATGTGAGAGGGTGTTATATGACGGTCTTTTAAAAGTTTTATCAAAGTTTTAAAAAAGTCTTCTAGTGCAAAGCCTCCCTTAGACTAAAAAACTTTTAAAAGACTGTCAACCAAACTGCGTAGTTTCGACCCTGATGAAAGCATTAGAAGTTGTGTAGGTCTCTCCTCTGGTTTTTTGGTAATTGTGTTTTTGAGCTGCACATAGTTGTTTTGCTGTGTTAATAAAAAGGTGTGCTTTTTATTAAAATGAATCTTGAGTATTGTGTTTTTCAGACTATGAATCCCACTGAAGTTGAATCAGTCTAAAACTGCGTCATGAATAAGAAAAATAACAGCTGCACTGGACTATACGTGGCATTTAGTGGGGGAAATGTATTTTACAAAATCCAGGACAGAAGGCTCACGCACTGCGTCACGCCTCCTGACGGAGAGACCGCGCGGCGTGAACACTCCCGTCTCAGACGAGTATTGTAGCGCGACCACCCAATGCTCCCGCCGATCCTGTCGGGTTGCGCGCTGTGAACGGCTGGGCGAACCCAGCCTTAGACAACGTAAGAACCCAGAAGCTTTCGCACGTTATCCTTAAGCAGATGTTGGTTACTCTGCATCTGTTAAAGCCTGAGTTAATAAACTATTCTTACCAGCAGCTGTGAAAGCCTTTGGCAGCTCCTGCGCACTGATGACACCTGAGCCATCTGAATCATAGGACTTGTAGACCCCCTAAACAAACACACAATGTTAGGAGAGGAAACCTATGCACAACACAACATACAAATAGCAACGGGCTAAACAATTAAACATTAAAAATTTCAGGAATTTTCAGAAAAATCCAGCAACCAAAACTCTCAGTTCCAAAAAAAGGAAAAAAAAATAAAAAATTCTTAGGACAGTTTTAGTTAGTTCGTCAGTATTTTTTCTGGTTTGTGATCAGCTTTTAACAGCACTGGATCCACAGGCCAAAACTATGTTATTTTCTCAGTTTCCTGTGGTCCTTCGTTGCTTTATTATAATTGTGAAACTACACAATGGCAAACAAGGTAAACTGCCTGGCAGCCTCCAAACCAGCTTAATATCTTTTAGCATGCAAAATGAGCTGATTGGCAGCTGAGGACAGTTCTTAATTTGATGTAGGACTTACTTTCCTTGCTGCGAGAACAAACTCGCTTTAACCCATATGTCAGTCTTAGAACAGCAGAACATTCTTCCTTACCGTAGCCCAACGTTATATTGGCTACATAGCGTTAGCTGAGGTTTGATGTTTGGGTTAGTAAAAATATGAATCGGTATCAGTCCTCAAACCCTTCTGAACAGCTGTACTTGCCTGCCACGTCTTTATATTGTTCCAGAGATGTTTGAATTCATGAAAGCCCAGTTTGCCTGTGCTGTCACTCTAAAAAAAACACCATTAAGGGCAACAGACACCAAGAGGACAGCGAAGACACAACAGTGGCGTTACTGTGTCCATGTGTTTGCTCAGGGTGTATTAACCCTGCGAGTCTTTACATTTACGTAGAGCTGGATCAACTGTAGAGGATAATTTTTTAACAAAAAAAAGCAAAATACACTCAGACTTAACCATTGTAACACGTTTGAAATTCATTTTTCACTTTTAACGGTGACATTAAAGCTAGAGAATTTTGAAGTGACTTCATTTGTGTCCTTGGTTAGCTATTATTACCTGCATGTCACCGTGAAGGGCGATAAAAAGGATACATCCATGACCGCCACCATGCTCCTGCAAGACTCAATGCTGAAACCATCCGTCTTCAGATCAGAATCTGAAAAACAATAACAGTCGTTCACCAGTCAGTGTCTGTTTTTGTTAGGAAATTTCAATCTTTAGTGGCATCTTTAAAGGCACCACATGCTTTCTGCAGTGGACTGTTGATTTTGTGCAGCCAGAGAAAAAGTGAACCTTAGTACATCAGTAACTGATGTACTTAATTACTTATCTCAAGAGGACACAAAAAATGACAAATATGAAATGCATGAAAGCAGCCTACGCCTCGAGATGATTCTGTTGAGGATGTTCATCAGCTCAGCTGGGCTCACTTCCATGTCCTACAGGACAAAAATGTGACAGCATGAAGCAGGAGAAAAATGAAAACACGCAGAACTGTGAAAAACTGCTGGATAATGGTCGAACAGCACTCACGTCCCCGGCGAGCTGCTGGAAGACTTTGCGGAACTGTCGCTCCTCCTCACTCTCATTGTGTTCCGCAAACACAGCCGGCATGCGTGGTGGCGGCTTCATAACACAATCAACACAACTCAATTTAACATTAAAACACTCTGAGGGAGCTGGTTTACTCAGGGATGCTACTCACAGGATTAACATGGGTAAACTGGGAGGGGTCAATGTCGCTTAAAAAAAAAAAGAAAAAAAAAAGTGTCAAATATAAGGACAGAGAAATAATATATAGATTGAGAGACATTTTAGATAAAGAAAGATAAACTGTGCAAATTCTCACCCAATAACATTAACTAGGCCACTCAGAAACTTTTTAGCCAGAAACATCTTTCAATCAACTCTGGGGAGTCACAGAAAAGAAGAAACTTCAGCTGGATGCATACAAATAGTGCTGTTCATATTCATATTTCTATACACAATAAAACATTTTTCATTTACAATGTTCATTTAATACTAAATATTCTGGAGTCATTAGAACCAACTTATCAAAAGCACAATTTTTCTCCAAAAATAGAGGTCCTATGTAATCGTTCAACTTTCACACATAAAAGATGACCTGAGCACAAAAAAATACATTAGCAGCAATATTGGAATCTGCTGAGAGTTGGGATTAAATTCTTTACTGGAATGAAATGTAACCTATGTTATAACCTTCCTGACTGAAAGCTCCAAATCCCAATATGTGCCAGAGGTTTAGAACAAAGTGCAAACAGAGTTATATCTATCTATATATTACCGCTGCCGTTAATGATTGCGACTGCAATGGGTTCATTCCTTCCATGTGCAGTAACTGTATCACATCTTAAATTTATAGTATTTTCGGGCCAGTGGTAGACCAGTAAACACTGCACATTCTCAGGAAGACTCGCAGTGACGTTAGGAGAGGCTCGTGGCTGGCGAGGCACTGACGTCATCATCAGATTTACAAACATATCAACCCTTCAGACTATCTTATCCAATGTTTGCTTGGCAGCAGTTAACAGGTTATGTTTAAGGTCTCATATCAGCATTCTTTACACATACAAACTGTAGCACAAAAAAAAAAAAAAAACCACATTTAATTGAAAAAAAAAAAAAAGCCGTTATTGTGTTCTAATCTGCTTGGCGACTGAACTTAATAAAGGTGTGCTAGTCCGTGTTTTTCGGACTACAAGTCCCCCCGGAGTCGTATCAGTAAAAAAATGCGTCACGAATAAGAAAAATAAATTGCACTAGACTATAAGTGGCATTTTGTGAGGGAAATGTATTATTACAATTTCGAGGACCAACAACAGACATTTTATTTTTAATATCAACAATAACGCGCTGCGGCCACCTACTTCCGTGTCAGTCCACGCCTCCTGACGGAGAGACACGCGCGTTTAAACGCTCCCGAGTCAGACGAGTCTTGTAGCGGGAACACCCAACGCTCGCGCCGATCCCGTCGAGCGTGAACAACCGGGCGCCACGCCGCCTCGACAAAAATCGTGCCGCGTGTACTTGGCTTTACATTTACTTATAAATAAAGTCCATCCGCCGCTCCTTCTGAACAAAAGCATCGATAACTCGTTGGTCGAATTTTTCATTGTGTTCTTTTAGTTTTAAAAGGTTTTAGATACGTAATCCTCCATTTCAAAAATTGGGCCAGGCGAATGTCTGTCACCCCGCAGCCGCTGAATCATAACAAGAATGTTGGGATCACGAGCGCCCCCTAGCATGAGGCACCAGCACTGCGTGCCTCACCGAGTACCTCTTTAAGCCGTTTTATGGTCGCTCAGCACAAGAAACGCGTTCCACACGTAGTTGTTGATAAAAAACGCTAGATTATATATTATATACATTAGCTAAACTATTAAAATTAACTTCTTATTGCGAGAGACAGCGATACGGCCTCAATACAGCATGGAAGGCACAGTCAGCCGAGTGATTGCGCAATCCACGGTGAGGCACAGCCGGCTGGTGCCTCACTTCAGGTCTCGTCGGAGTAGATGAACGGTAAGTGAAAATTCTGCGATTTTAATAACCAATGATGTAAAAATGGTGAAGATAAGTGGTAAATAGGTACAATCACTATATAAATCCAACCATTTTATTTTTTTCTTTTCATGATGACAGGTGAGGCACGGCCACACCTGTCATCACTGCTCAGCGACTAATCCGTCAAAGTGGCACACCCACTGACTGGCCCTCCCTAACTTTTCCTGTTGTATAAAATGAAAAAATACCAGATCGCAATAATCGCTTGTAGCGATTCATGTACAAGAATGTTATGGAAAGCTAGAAACTGCATCGAGAAATACGGAACTTAACCAAGTTAAAGTACGTAATTGTATTTTTAACGGGCAATACTACTACACACGCACTACATTTAGCTAAAAACAGAACCCACTTGTGACATATGTATGCATTTAATAAGCCACTACGCACAGATAACTAATACCTTTAAAATACAAAGCATGCCTGCTTTAGCCGTAGCTAGGCTAAAGTGCTGTACGTCGTTAAGTTATGTAGCTGTGCTCTAAGGAATGCGGCTAAACTAGGCGTTGTTGTGACAAGTACAACCTGAATATTTAACAGTAAATTATACTTTCCTCCTGCACGACACGACATAATTATCTTTTACCTCGATGCTACAGCACTTAGTTGAAGTTGAAAAGGCGTATTTCTCTGCCAACACAGAGGTCGAAAACACCAAATACAGTACGCAGCTGACGGCCCCGCAGCTCCAGAGAGGACGAGCACAGTGAGATTTCATCTGTTTCCGGCTTTGCTTCGATAGTCAAGTCTTCTTCTTTTGTGGTTCTCACGGCGGTTGGCAAGCAACAACTTAGTGCATTACCGCCACCAACTGATGTGGAGTGTGGATCCTGACATTTACTCATTCAAATGTATAAAAAAATAAAACAAACAAACAAACAAAACAAAAAAGGTGTCTATATATCAAAATTTCTATACTAAGTTGACTTTTAGCACTTTTAAGTTTCCTGACCAACTTCCTTTTTTTCCGCCTCATATTTTTCACACTCGAATAAAATATGCTCCACCGTTTCGAATTTCAAGCAACTGCACCTACCCGTGATCATAAATAACGTGCCGTTCAGCCCTGTGTGTCCAAATGTCATTCTTGATATTATTCTTTCTTCATTTCTGTTTCTTCCTGCTCTCCTCCATTCCCCAACATTCCTTTGTATTCTGTAACTGGTGGACACTCTTGGTTTGGAGTGTCATGAGACACCCTCATGGTTTGTTGGTTTGTTTTGTTTTTAAAGCGGGAACTAAGACCTTTACTCTTTAACATTCCACTAACCATGACCGAATTTTGAATTTGACAGAAAATCCCCAGGCTGATTAAGGAAAGTTGGTGCAAAGAACTACGATGGACAATATCAGCAAGGAAAAGTGTTTTGTAGTCAGATGTAAGATTACATTTTCAGGATTTACATTAATGTTATAGGCATTAAGTTGTCAGAACCAGTACCAACTGGTGAACTGCAACCTCTCTATCTTTGTGTGTGTGCATTTGTGCCAGCAGATGGCGCCAGAGTACATTTGAAAGGGCTGAGTCAAAGCTACCAAAGTGCTGTACGCTGTAGAATCTGTCCAAGCCATTAACCTAAATATTGATTTGTCAGGTGACTGTATGTCAGTTTGAAAAATTCAGTACCGTTGTGTTTGAATTAATAGGGATTTGTTTAATTGTTGATTGTTGCTTTACCAAATGACTCCAATAACCTCATGTGGAGTCCTAAATAATGTAGGCAATAAAGGAATAAAGAGGCAATAAAGGACTATCTTCATGATCTTGACTTTGAACAGTTGTGATTTCCTTAACAAATACATGACATCATCACTGACATCCGCACTGATACAGCGACTAGTGTTGTGACGACCATGAATCAGTACAATGCACTTACTGAATGATGCAGAGCACATTCAAAATAAACATGTTTGTAATGTGATATTATGAATGCACGTGTTTCACTCTATCTGTGTCACCTGGACAGATCTGTTCATATAGGATCTGTAAAGAAAAAATTCTGATGTCTATCCAACTGATCCCACTCTGGCTAAAATTACTCCATCCATGAAATAGTGGTATCCATGGTTACATCAGGAGCCATGCTAAAGGGTGCTTCAGTATAGCCCTATTTTTTTCTGTTCCCACCTTTTCCCTTGTTCATCATTTGTTTGGGGAAAGAAAGGATCACTGTCCATCCCAAAGGTTTGGTGATTTGGTTTTGTAAATGAGATTTCCAGTGAATAGCTTCAATAAGGTTAAGGTAGAAAGATTAGCTATTAAATGGCTATAAATTATGAATTCAAACCACATTACACCCACAGTTACCTACTCAACCTAGGGCTAGTCAGATATGGAGCTTATAAAGTTAACGTCCTACAGCGGGAGCAGACTGAAATATCAAGCAAACGCATCCTCAGTACGATGTACTTGCAGCCTTAAGAATAACCTGTTACCTTGACAACGCAGTTTTATCATTCAGATCCACTGCTGCCTACTCCCACAGCAGGAATCAAATGTGCCTTAAATGTATATGCTGCAGGGCTTTACACCACAGCTCAGGTTAGCAACAAGACATAGAATTAGGAGATACTATATTACATGTGAACATGTTATATATACCATATTAGATGTTGTTCACATGGTCAAATGTGAATCAAAATAGCAGCATGGCCAGCCTGATTATAGTCCAAATATATTTGTAAGTGCATGACAATATGGAAATGAACTGGGGCTTAGGGAGGAGAGCTCCCCAGCTCAAGTTGGCAACATGTAATTTTCCAAATGCCGTTGACCTCAGGCTGATCACTGTTTTGCAATGATGCACTAATGCACTTAGAGCTGTGTCTATTTGACAGGCCACATTGCAAAGTTACTCCTTCACTGCTCTCATTGTTATGCAGAGGACATGCAAACTTCCTGGCCCTCTGCGCTGCTGTCGTCTCCTTCAATGAATTCCACAAACGTGCAGGAAAAACTCTTTTTTTTTTTTTTTTACATTTTTCGATACCTCAAAATAAATTTGCACTGATTCTCATCAGAGCTGAATACTGTGTATTTTTTATTGGTTCAATCTTTTTTTTTTTTTTAAATATTAATTTATTATTATTATTATTTAATTATTTCACTTTTCATATCTTGACTTTGCTTAAGTTATTTTATGTGTGGCGTATTATCCCCTGGAAAAACAAACAAACAAACAAAAAAAAAGCGACCTATAGGACCTATAGCAGGGGTGGGCAATTATTTAGCCTGAAGGGCCACATTGGGTTGTAGATCTTGATGAAGGGGCCGGCCAGGTGGTGCAGGAAGCTAACCCCCCAAATGAGGATCAGAGGTTAACTAAAAATCCTGCTTGATGGACTATTGACTGAGAAAATAGTTAGAAGAGCCTGTAAACTGGTCCAACTAGAGATTGATGATGAAGCTCCAAATGATGTTTGGGCCCACCTTCTTGAGAGGACATGTTAGCATGCTAGGCGAAGGGGGGGTCTGAACCTTTTTCTAACCAATCAAGCTGACAACCCTCTTCATTTGGCTTTTGGAGAAATGATTGTGAAGGCTCTGCGGGCCGGATTAACTGGATCATCGGGCCACATGTGGCCCCCGGGCCTTAGTTTGCCCACCTCTGACCTATAGGATACATACCTAAAGATGACCTCGTTGTGGAAAAATAAGAGTGTAAACTTACTGGATTTAACATTTGAAAGAATCCAACATGCACCTTGACTTGTGAAAGGTAACGCCATCATTTCTAAGGCGCTGATGTGACCTGTGCGGCTGACATCATCCTCCTCGTTTGTACAGCTGAGGTCAGAGGATTGCAGACGTATTTGCAGAATGATAAAAGGGGCCGTGCCGTACCAGGCTGGCTCCACGCTGGACGGCTCATGTGTGTTATAAAGCTGGAGGAGTCATGGCAGCGTATGATGTTACCTAACTTTCAGATGATTTCATTAACTCGACTGTAGTTTTTATATGTAGTTTTAGCTCATCGTTGCACAGCCAGACACTCGTGTCAAGTACGCTAGTATTCAAAATCCACTCAGAAACATATGATTCGTATCAACATGCTGCTACTGATTTATTCTGTGTTACATCCTGACACTCCTTGTCTTACATCTTAATCTAATTCAAGCAGTATCTTAAGCATCTTGCCGATAATAACCGAATAGTTTTAAGGTTCCTGCATTTGCTCAGGAGCTCAGTGACTAAACATTTCACACTTCTCAGAATATGTTCTACATTTTTGATCCCTTAACTTTTCAACTTCTGTCAACTTCTTTCATCTTCATCAAAAGGTTGCCATTGTGGACTGAGTTCCCCTGCATACGCTTGGCCAGGATGACTGAATGACATCCTACTGAATTCTTAAGTAACTGAACGTGGTCGTGTCTGTAGGTGGATTCAGTGATGCTCTTATGTAACAAAATGGGTTAAAAATGACTCTGCATACATGTAGAATTGAATGACCCTTCTGCAAATCAGCCATCAGACAAAAAAAAAAAAAAAGAAAGAAAAAAATAGAAGTTTGGTGTGAATTTGTGCTGCTTTTCAACACAGTTTTGCCTGATTCCTTAGGAGCATTGTTTCCAGGTGAGCTCCAAACATTGCTACTGTCCCTGTGTGTGCTCAGATCCGGCGCTCCGTCTATTCATAGATCGTGTTGGTTGCAATTATATAAAGAGTTGACATTTCACTTGAGCGAGACAGAGACAACGTGGAGAATAAACGGAACAGAAGGCAAATGATGTTAAAATGAACATTTATAATGACTCTTTGTTGCCGTCGCAAAAATAATCTTTAAAAAACAATTCCATTATTAACACTGAAATGCTGACTTCACTGGTAGTCCACGAGGTCATAAAACACAACTCACTGAATTTCTTTTACAAACACAGAACTACAGTTACATTAAATAGTCATTACTGTAAAATCTATTGATGAATAATGTTAAAAAAAATGAATAAAAACAATGACAGTCCTCTCATTCCCTCCCACAAGTAGCTGTTGTCATTTTATCAACAGTGTTTCAGTTAGAAAATATCATGTGATCTTTCTGTGACAAAGGCAGAAAACAGACTGGCAGCATAACAATAACGGTACACGAGCTCAAACGTCGTACAATTAGGGTGAAGCTTTTCAGGGGGAATGGAAACGGGACATTATTATCCAGTGATCTAACAGTTATGTAGGCTGGCTGCCTTTTGGCTCAGTATATGGAATTATTTGGCACTCTTGCTGACAATATTTGCCACATAATACTCTCAAACTTTTTTTTTTTTTTTTTCTAAAATGGCACAAGAAGACTCTCCTCTCATTTCTCAATATGTTGAGATGACTCTTAAAACACATATAAATGCTGTCCCAGAAAGCCCTTTATGCAGATAACACTTTGGACTTCCACAAATTCCCCTGAACACAAACAAAGATGCTGTTCTTAATATCAAAGAGAGGCACCCAATCGACAATAGCACTCTGCTTAGCATTTGGAATATTTGATCTTATGCTGTCAGTCCATTTTTTTTTTCAAGAAATGGAAAGAACCAGGTGAAACCAAACTCCACAACAGAACTTTTACAATGGCAATAAAATGGTTGCAAGGTAATGGCATGCTTTTTTTCCTTCCCCAAAACACGTAGATAAGCGTTCAACCCTACCAGGAACCTAGAGAACACTCTAACAGAGCTGTGGTGCAACATATCCAACACACACACACACACACACACACACACACACACACACACACACACACACACACGAGTTCTTGCAGGACGGAGAAGGTCCATCAAGTCCAATGGCCAGCTCATTTCTGGTTGCTGTGGATTCTTGGATTTCCTCAGGCAGGGCTCAGCAATACCTTTAATCTGTTTAAAGGACACAGCAGCAGGTGCTCAGTGTGATAGAACCCAGATGGTGAGGTTTAGACAGTGAGATTCAGGCAAAAGAGGTCATAAGAAGCAAGTCTTAAGTCTTTAACCTTCTTGTAACAGAGCTCCATGCTGGGTGGATGAACGTCCAGGACACTCTCGGGGCAAAGGTTAAAACAAACACAACTTTTGGAATGATAACTCGTTTGGCCTTCAGGTGTGGAAAAAGTACACAAAAACATGATTTATAATAATGAGAGAAAGATAAGAAACCGTCACAGTCGAACAGGATCCCTCTGTGGTTTTTGTCATGTTGAGGTCACAGAGACAAGCTTCATTTTTGCTGGTGCCCATTGTGTCTGAATGATGTGTTTGAACGGGCCAGAACATTGCTGGCGTGAAAATATCAGGTTTTCAAATTTAAAGTCCAAAAGAGGACACAAAAAAACAAAAAACAGCTCCTGACTTTAATGTTTTAGTTTAAAAAAAAAAAAAAAAAAAAAAGATTTTAGTGATTGGCAGAAATATCTGCTCGAAGGGAATGTGAAGGCGAAACCTTCATGAGAGGAAACAGGTGCTACTTTGTTATTATGTCTGTGTCTCCAGCCCTTTCCATCACTCCGAAAACCCATCAGGGAACAGGTAATAATATAGAAACATCAGCAACAGCAAAAAAAAGAAATAAAAAGCCAAAAAAAAAAAAAAAAGAACTCAAAATGCCAAGTATTTCACAGCCAGTATGACCCACTGATCAGTAAAGTGCATTTATGCAACAGCAAACAAACCAGATAATGTTGACAGTGAATCGGAAGTTGTGTTTAAACATATCTGGATCATGACTCTGGCCGCGCGAGGCCTACCTGACTATAGCTGAAATCTGTTATTAACATACATAAGTCTACATGTATTTGACATTCCTGCCCTGAATTTACAATAAAGACATTCGACATAAATTCCAAAAAAAAAATCTAAGTTGAAAGGAAGAGCAGAATGGGTTACATTCATAGATTTGATCTAGGCTCAAGCTGTAAGAAAAAAAAAAACAAAAAACAACACATTATGAAACAGATTTTATGAATTGAACCTGGTTGTTAAAAATAAAATACTGTACATGTCTGCTGAAAAGAAAAAGAAAAGGCTAAACACAAGGAGCCAATGCACTGAAAACCATTTTCATGTTTGCTTGTTTCACACGTTAATACTCCTCACTGTGTCTAAAAAACGAAATCACTTCTCTGATAATGTGTAGAGAAAAACTTCACTGATGAAAACCGGATGTGTTTGGGCCAACATGACATTAATGAGAATCCTCCCAAGGCGAAACACTGAAACAAAAAAATCTGTTTAATATGAGGTGAGTAAACTTAAGTGCTTTACATTTGACTGCATGCAGTGTTAATGTTTTTGAATGTTGCGAGACGGCCTCGCAAAACTTTTTTCCTCCATAATTTATTTTGATACCATGCAATAGAAGACGTGCAAAAAGATAACACCTAACTCCACAAACACATTATTTTTTTTTTCGATTGTTAATGGTATGCTATGAATGCTTATAACATGTTATGCTTAGTCCATGCTGGCCTATAGAGACATTTTGTGAGACAGCATTACTTAAGCCACAGGTCAAACAAACACACAAGGGATGCATGGAGTGAAAAACAACATGGATCCATAAAAATCACAATCTGCAACTCTTACTCTATGTATCTATATGATAAAACACAAAAAGTTCTTTGTCCTTTGTTTTCTTAAGTCATGTGTTTGATTATCTTTTCTTAACTTAAAAGACTGTTTCATTGGCACTTGATCAGCACTTCTAAACATGTTATTGATATCTAACATTTGATCGCACATCTATAATTTCAGAAGCTGCAGAGGTCTAGTTTGGCACAGGTTGTACTATGGAGTCTATTATCACTTTTACTATCTTACCAATATTGTATAGTATTCTATACAGCTCGTTTTATGCTCCAGTCTGTCAAGAGCATGTTTCTAATCAACACACCAGACATCTTTTCAACTAAAATATTTTGTATAGTTTACTTATCAAATAGCAGCATTTTCATAACTTACAAAAAGTACATGTAAACCTATTCATTCAAAATCTTAGTAATTTCAAAGGTTCATACAACAGACAGAAAACACAAAACAGGACAACATGCTACTATATTGCTTCCAATATTCTTTTCATTTTCTCACTGTCAAACTAAATCATCAATGACAGAAATATGGACACCACCGGCTGATGATGAGTCATCATAATGCACAAACAAATTGCGAAGCTAATCTTAATCAGGCTTAATTGGCGCTCTCATCATCCACACAAATATAACATAGTTCACATTGTATTGACAACGCTGGACTGCATTTGGACTACAAACTAGAATAGCTACAATAAAGTACATATAGATCATATGACATGACATATTGTATTCCACTGAAATGAATTCTAGTCATTTTCAGATAAGATAATATGCATAAAGGATGCCATTTTTTTTGTTCAGCTTGAGGTCACGAACAAGTTCCCACCTTTCACTCGCGTCGTCTTCATTCTGTTTTCGTTATGTTTGTTCAGCCAACACATGAATATTGATTAAACCAGCCTTCTGCCTTCTCATGGAAGGAAATATCAACGCTTCTTCCCTTAAAAGGCCATAGTTCCCAATCTAACCTGCTTTAAATCCTACTTGTTCTTCTTTTGGAGGGAAATCGGTACTTGGAGCTAACGCTGCTGGTTGGTCTTGTGGGGCATCACAGTTTTGGAGGCAGGTGGTTTTCTGTGCATTGTAGCCTTGTGAACTCTGCGGCCTGGGAATTTTTTTTTTTTTTTTTTTTCATACCCTCTTGACCTATAGTGCATAACTCCTTCCAGCAGCATGTCCAACACACTGCCCATGAGAAGACTAGACAGAAGGAAGGAGAAAGAGGGGGAGAGCACAATGAAGGAAGAACCACACAGAGATTTGGACACAGGAGGGATCTTGGAAGGAAGAGAAACGGCAACATGCAGGGGAATAAAATGCTGAGAGAAAGAGGAAAGTTAATGAGGGGCAGAGAGAAATCGTTTCTGGCACAATGAATAGATCAGAGAGCTTTAGAAGGAGCACTCTGCAGCCACGCAGTCCAGTTGCATTGATAAAACAGCCCCTTGTTTTGTGCTTGTATCTTATTATACGCTAAAATCCTGGGCAGTAAAATGTTATCTTTTATGTCATTTGTAGCCAGATTTCTTATGGGTGGTTTTGAGGCCATCTATGTAGAGAAAGGGAGTGTTATTGTTGGACAACACAACGTTGAGACACAAAGCGTAATGGAGATTTAAATCCATTACTTTCAAATACGATTTATGAATTATTACACCTCCCCACAAAAGAAAAAAAAAAAAAAAGAAGGAAATAATAGAGGAGCGGCTCTGATTTACTTAAACACAGCCATGTCTTCAGGAATGGGATCCTAGGTTTATGGGGACACTTGAAAGTGGAGATAATTGATTTGGAGTATAAAGGAAAATGTGGTGCAAACAATTTGTAAAAATGTGCGCTAATTGAAGTGCAGTGCATTGGTACCAGTAAACAGAAACATCACAAGACAACTGGAGCACAACGCTCTGATGGGCATCTTCCTTTTGTCAACATGGGTATACTGTAGGTCTTGTGCATGTGACATAGATGTGCACATTAAAAGATACTCAACATCCCAGAAGGGAGAGACATGCTTCACATGATATTCTCACAGTGCAGTCTTCAGAGACCCAGTGTACTCAGGATGAACACCATGACTAGCAGCACAGGAGGAAGCCTGCATACGGTTGGCGTGCTTTCCTGCAGCAGACAAACAATTGTCCATACAAGACAACGATGTCATAACATATCACCATTTAAGACGTGCTCCACCCAAAAGTCGGTGATATTGTAGGAACAACATCAGGCTGTTTGGATCAGCTGCTGAGCATTTTTTTTTTTTTTTTTTTTTTTTGTTTGTTTGTCTTGATGCAAATTGGGAGAGATGGCTCACAGAGAAAGAGTCCAAACCTAGTTTCAAGTGAAGTCCTACTTCCCTTTTATATGTCCCTTAACAATTTGGTACCCTTACTGTAAAGGCAAAAAGTTTTCTTTGTTCACAGATATTGGTTCATACAGCTTTTCTTATCAAAATGCTTTTATAGTGCTTTATTTTTCTTTTTAAGTGAACGACTAGAAACTACTCCAAGGTACTCTGCAATTTAACTTTGTCCCACAGAGACACAAATAAGGCAAAATACTGTCTAATATGGCCAATTTTTCAAAATATGAAAGCGAGTAAATAAAACTGGATTGCTTTTCATGGTGACATGGTGATATTAATCTGATATTAATCTCAATTAGGTGAGAGGGTGGGTCAGCTCCAATGTGCTACTAACGGCTGGATGAAACATCAGCTTTCAGAGTACTGTCATCATGGTAAAGGAGATGTAAACCTAATCCTATAGCACCAAGAACGGGTTAAAGAACACATAATTTAGCTGTGACTGAAGTGTTTGTGGGAGTATTATCTATACGTGTTCATGTAAAATATATTTATACATTCCTGTGAGTCTCCTCTTTCCTCTCACATTGAGTATTTAACCCCTGAACTATACTTGCAGACAACAACAGTGAAGTTTAGACTGGGACTGAGTTATACATTTCTTTCACTGCAACACAATATTTGATCCCTGTAAATAATAAATAGCAATAAGCTAATATCATTTTTACATTCAGAACAACCTGCTTTCACAGGTTTATATAATCTATTTATGTTTGAATGAGACCATGTCAATAAATAAAGGATGAAATTATAAAATACCTAAATTTAGTGACGTCAATTATGCCAGAATTGAAAATGTCAACATAGATGAGATTTGTTTAAAGAAACTCTACTTGGATTGCTTCCCCACAGACTGAGATGACCTCAGGTGCTTGGTGTAAAACCTTCCCCCTGTTAGCAATGGCCGCTGCCTTGCACACCAAGAGCAAGGTTTTGACAGCAGCTCTGTCAGCTGGATGGACCTCGGCTCACCAGGAGCTGAGGATTGCAACTCAAATTAAAAACCAAAACAAGTCAAAGAGAAAGAGGAAAATAAAAGAGATATGAGGTTTTGGAGGAGAGTGGAAGCCTACAGCCTCACCCTCGAATCTGCAGCTTGGCAGTGGACCAGTTCATCTTGTTCTGATCGCCACTGGCAAAAAAAAAAACAACAAAAAAAACAAAAAAAAACAAAACTCGACACAAACCTTTTAAAAAACACCAGGACTTCAGTCCTAAAAACACATTCACGTCACACACAATTATCCTGCTTGTCTCCCCCCACCTCCTCCTTTGTGATTCTCTCATTTGATACCGATAATTGAACAGATATTTGGACATTCCTTTTTTTTTTTTTTATCATCGTGACCCTCTCAATTTCCTTCTATCTCTGTCGTCATCCTTTTCTTCTTTCATCTTTTTCCTTTTAGCCCACTTTTTGTGGGTTGGTAGCACGAACACCTTGCTCATAAGTGATTCGCTGGCTTATCAGATACTGTGCTGCTTGTGTAGCGGCTGGCGACCCTGTTATGGTAACTTTACGGTTCCGAGTGCCAGGAATGAACTCTCCTTTTTTGGAGATCTGGATGCGGGCTCCAGTTAGCTCCTGGTACTCGACCAGCGTTTTCCCTCCTTTTCCCAAAATGGCACCGACCAGATTCTCCGGCACAGCAATCTCAACCACGTCCTTGGCTCCATCTGCCAGCTTCTCTGTTGCCAGTAAGGAGGAGGCCATCAGTGGGGATGAAGCATTCAGGTAACCATTGGAAGCCCCTGTAGCAGCTGCTAATGAACCCAGGGAGAAGCCCCCAAGGCCTGTAGAAGGGTGACCAGCACTGCTCGAGGCATCGCTGGCGTAGGAGGCCAGGAGGTTGGCTGCAGCAGCAGCAGCAGGGTTAGCACTAGCTGCGACTGCAGCCAGAACCCCAGACGCTGCTGCAGGGTTGAGGCCCAGGCCCAGGGTGTTAGTGTTGTAACCGTAGCTAGCCAGTGTGTTGAGGGCTGAAGTAATGGCCAGCAGATCATTGCCAGAGAGGCTGGACATGGCAGCAGGAAAGGCACCCATTCCCGTCAAGCCAGCCTGACCCAGGAGGCTGGAGGCAGTGGCAGCTGCTGCAGCCGCATTGGGCAGTACCTCAGCCGTATTGGCGTATGGTGAACCTGTGGGGTTGGAGTTGGCCACTGGACCAGAGACATTGGAATAGCTGATGTTGAGGCAGCTACTGCTCTGAGGGTCCTCCTGGATCTTCTGTACTATGATTTCCACAGCCTTACGGTTCTGCTCAGGTTCCCCACTTATGGTAACCACTCGCTCTTGCAGGTTGATTCCCTCTGGTTTCTGGGAAAGTTGAACCCAAGCCCCTGACTGCTCCATCACAGCCTTCACTGTGGCTCCACCTTTGCCAATGATGAGCCCAGCTGTACTATTGGGCACGATTATTTTCGCCTGTAAAGATATAGAAAGATCAAAATAGCTTTAAAGGGTAACAAGAGAAAGATTTGACCCTATAAGTGGCTGACAGATAGTGATATCTTTCATTGAGTTACGGTGCTACGCCAGCCCCCACTTTACTCAGCGGTTTGTTAATCCCAGGGGTTTAGGCTGCAGCTGCTACATGGTTCTGTCTCGCTAGGAAAGACTGTAGGTATAAATAACCACATACACTCACAGTTTCCTGACCCTACTCATAACCAGACTGTAAATAACGACAACTTGAAAGCTCCTCAAAGTTCAGCCAACAACATCTCCTGGTGGGAGACTGCAGCCAATTAATACAAGTATGGCTGATCCCTATAGTCGATGGGGTCAGCTGCGCTGACTTGCTGACCCCATCGACCCGCTCAGCTCTCGCTTTGATTGCTCACCCCGAAAACACACTGAACGCGTTTGCGTCACAGCTCCCGGCTTTGGCCGCCAAAATATACCGGCTGCTACAGGAAGCTGTAAACCAAATCATGTACGACCGCGCGATATTACCACTTTGTAGCTTTGTAGATGAAAAACACATCAAACACTGTAAGCATTAATTTGAGTAATTTCATTGATTGCGAGATGACTCTCACAAGACCAGGGACCTGTTAACTTCGTGGGGGGAACCCTTTGGCACAGTTGAATACGATCGACTTTTTATTTTGACAATTTCCCGGTTGTTTAATTTACTCTTTGTCAGACCAAAATATGTTTACATTCACGCATTGACTTGAATGGAAACGAATCAGCTGCGCGGTCGTGCCGGAGCCGCACCGCGCCCGGTGTGTGTTCGGGGCCATTGTATGTTTAATCTCTCCTCTGTCTGTCCTTCCCCCTTCTCCTCCTTCTTTGCCCAGATGGCCATCAGCAGGAGGGTCTCCCCCCCATACAAGGCTGGTCCTGCTTAAGGTTTCTTCCTGTTAAAGGGGAGTTTTTCCTTGTCATGTCGCTTGTTGGGGTCAGGCCCTGGGTTTCTGCAAAGCGCCTAGAGACAATTTCGACTGTAACAGATGCTATATAAATAAAGCTAGGTTGAATTGAAGTGAAATAAGTTGTCTTTGTGACTCCACTTGCTGGTCACGTCTGGCAAGATGGTGGTAACTATATCGGCGATTGCAGTGGTTTCCCTTTAATAAGCATCATCCGTGTTCATTTCATGTCAATGCTTTGACCCAGAGAAGCAGAGAGAAAGGCGGTATGGCCTGGAAGTGACTTGACGGTGCCTCACCTGTTTGACACGGTCAGGGTTAACAGTAGTCTGCGGCTGGAGTATGCTGACTGGTTCAGGTTTCTGGGCGCTCTGAGGCATCTCGCGAACTTTCTCTGCGATAAAGTTGTGGACACCATTAAGGGCTTCAACTGTACCCTGTATCAGGCAGACGCGTTCTGTTGTTCCTGTGAGGACAGAAGGCAAACCAGTGATCAGTCAGTGCAAGTAGGTCGGAGGGAGCAAAAGTCTACATTTACATGAAGGCTTATTGACAAAGAATGCAGCAAAATCTTCACTGGATTGCTGAGCTCGTCACTGTTGCCAACATTTACCCAATCAGGGTAGAAAAAAAGCTGAATGTAATAAGGTATTGGCTTATTGAGCTACAAGGAGGAAGGATTCCTCTTCAGTGATGTAACTGCATCAGAGCGCGCTCTTGCCTTGCAGCTCTAATAGACTGAATACACACGTGTTCGTCCTCCAGGCTTCTTTCTACACCCACACTGACGACCCAACCAGCGTTCTGTTTCCATGGCAAAGGGGCTGAGATGTGGAAGCAGGGGATGCAACAGCAAGACAAATTCTAAGCTGGTTTTTGTTTTTTGAGTTCACCTTTCAGCTTCAGTTCTCAAGGTTGAGATGGTGTTTTTTATCTGAATGAGGGAATATTTCTGTTGAATGGAAAGTTTTCCAAAATAAGGAGTAGATTCAATTTAGCTGATTAAATGTGGCATTCTGCAACATATTGCTTTTGTCATCTCCAAACTGAATGTTGTCAATCATCAAAATCAGGAACATTTTTAATAGTGCATTTTAAATACGTGGATTTAGGAAGATACTGCTCTGTGTATATTCAAAAACAGAGTTGAGAAAGCCTAATAACATGAAAATATCTGCATATGATATCAAAACCAAGCATTTATTTCCAAAGCAGAGCAGTAAAAGCTGTAGCATATACTGTAGCAGTATAATTAATGTATTCCCACACAATTGATTTCCAGACTTTTGACCCTCTTTTACCCAGAGGAAAAAAAAAAAAAACAAAAACAAACGAATCCTGCTAGGGAACTTTAAGATTATAAATGACAGCTCAGACCGAAGCCCAGTTGGCCCATGGTGTTATCACGCTGCACCTGTTTGTCATTACGGAAGTGACAAAGAGACAGACTGAAGCCTGCTTCTACTTGACGTGCTGCAAAATTATATCAGTACATGTGTGTTCAACACTGACAATAGCTTAAATTCAATATATGAATCCATATTTATCACACATATGTCATGTCACACTTGTTTTGTAAGGATGTAATCGAGACAGTGTATATCACAGATGATAATTTGATAACTAGTCTGCAGCACTGTGCAGGTCAGGTCATTTTAGCTTCTTTCTTTATCCGAAGGTCATGGTAAAAACTCGGGGGGGTTGCAAAATAAAGTTTAATGCTCCTCTGTCTGCAGCAGGACAGAAAAATGTCAGAGCCCAGGGGAGAGAAAGGTGTCCTCCTTCAGCGGTGAGAACCGCGGGTCTCAGACTATCCCTCCTCATCCACAAGAAACGTTCTGCATCTTGTTGTCTCACTGTTGAAACGCCTCAAAATTATTATTCATTTTTATCTTTTTGGTTTTTGGAGGGATAAAGATAAATCACTGGCTTATAAGATATTGTTCTTAAGGGCAGAAAAAGTGTTAGTTGTTGGGAAAAGAGCGCTTCTTTTCAACTCTATGTTTGGTGTCAAGAACA